>OX637573.1:31271871-32471871 GCA_951800085.1 Comarum palustre | reverse complement strand
TTGACGTTAGGGTGTCACGTATTAATCAATATATTTAACCTCGAGTCGATATACCGATTTAACATTTTCTCATAAATTCCAGTTATCAATTTCCGATAACAATTTAACACTTTACCAATATAACCTACTAGTGTCCAACTTCATTGAACTTCAACCCTTTAACCATTTTTCTAAAAATGCAACTTCCCCAAAGTGAAAACTTTCCCTTAATGGAAACTTTCCAAAAATGGAAAGTTTCCCAAATTAACAGGTTTCCAAACTTGGGAGGTTTCCCAAAATGGAAACTTCCTAATTACGTTCATTTTCTCCGTAAATGTCTCAACTTAGGAATTAACCGTACTTTTCGACTAAAAGCCTAACAAGGATTCGATTTCTACCTCTTCGGCTTTCTGCCGGAACCATTACGTTTCACCGAATTCCGGTAACGTGCGGGATTTTCGCCAGAGTTTCCCCGTTTCCTTCGTCACCAAGTTATCGACCACACATGCACAAAACAACTCAATTTCAGCAACAGGGCACAACAACACACACAACAACACAACACAACCTGCAGGAGACAACAACCCAAACTCACCTTACAGTTGCCACCAGTCCCTATAACTCCCTCTACCAGCACCACTACAGCTCCGGCAGCACCTCCACCCTTGCTTGTCGTTGTCCCGAGTACAGAGGCTTCCCACTGCCCAGACTCACCAACTGGGGCCTCCTCTGCCTCAGTCCCTAGTCTCCAGCCTCTTCGGAACTCCTATCACCACCAGAACAACCCAGAACTCCTCGTCGGAGACGAGGACTCAGAAACCCAGCAAGCACAGTGAACACAGAAAAGGAAGAATTCGCTCAGGCTCAAATCGAACATTCAAAGACATGGAAAAGGAAGAGGAAGTGCAGAGGAGAAGAACCTTACCCTCCACGCGCCCTAACTCCGCCTGAAACGGCCGGAATCCGGCGAAGACCGCCGCCTGGTCTCGTCGTTGATCTCCCTTCACGGTGGACGATACGGTGAAAAGAGGGATGGGCTAGGACGAGAAGGTGGAGTGGAGTTGGATGGTGTTGGTCCGCCGGCGTGTAGTGGCCGGACGCAGCTCCGGTGAGGAAGAGCAGACGGAGGTCGAAAGAGAGGGGAGACTCGGGTTTGACCCGAGTTTCTGGTTTGACCCAGTCAACCAACTCACTTCCTATTTAAACTTGAATGGACGGTCCAGATTCATTCTCCAAATGATCTGACGGTCCAGATTTAAAGAGAGTGAAAAGTAAAAAGGTTAAATGGTAAAACTCCCTTTTTACCGGATGGATAATTAAAAGTTACCATACACTTCAGAAATTCACAGAAAATAACCGGAAGCTCCGAAAAATATTCCGAAAATACCGGGAGACTCGTGTTGACACGTACTACAACATCGAGTCATCGATTCAGGTATTTGGAGTACTTTTAAAAACTCGAAAATTAACTCGAGCGATAACTTATCGAATTACCGATCGCAATTAAAAATCCTCGGTAACTCGTGAATCTCTGTGAAAGGTGACTTTTATTAACTTCAAAAGATTCGGGGTGTGACAATTCTCCCCACCTTATAAAAATTTCGTCCTCAAAATTTCTATACTCGAAGTCCAACACTGTGGGGAATAGTACCACTTACAAACAATAATATTGTCCTCCAATAACTCCCTTCATTTTCTGACACCCGACCACACTTCTCGGGTCAAAACTAAAACATCTAAAGTCTTACCGTGGGTCACAATGATTTTCTCTTGAATCATTGATTAACTGATTCACCGAATTCTTATTGTACTTCATCTCATTTATGAGGTGGAATACGACACTGAATATCACTGATCCACCATCTGCAATCCTCCGATAACAATATACAACGTGGGATCAACACCCATGACAGCATGCTCACGAGAAAACCATGACGACTTGTGTTACACAAGTCGTCACCTCATTTGAACTAGGCTCCCTGATCTGATTTACGCTTTCTAAAAACCATTCTGTCAAGTTGTCCTGTTGTAGAGTAATTGTCTTCCCTTACTCTATCCATACTCAAACCACTGACACACACAGGACACGAACTGCCATGAATTCTTTTGCGTAAATCCAAAACCATAGCCTTTAAATCAGGGAGATACAAGTCTCCAGACATCGAGATCCAACAATACTTACTCCTCGCATGAAGACAAATTGTCAGGCTACACACTACTCACGTAACTATTCTGACAACACACATCCGGACCTTTTTACTCACAAGCCAAACATAAAATCGCTTGCTCAATTATCACCTCGTGGAACTACAACGTACTTAACCACGGTAATACCTCACCGTACTACTCATAGGTGAGGTACCACTGACCTCCCCATCTCTTACTTTAACCTGGAATGACGCATAGTGCAGAACTTGCACTTCAACCATAACTGTGCGTCTATTAAACAATATCCGCATCACAATCTGGGATAAACTTACCATTAAATGACTCCCAGAGCCTTACCCGCTCAACAAGGTTATTCCATTCCCAGATGCCTCCATTACCACTTCGTCCGTATTAACTGACAACTTGGACATTTAACCAGATCGGACATCTACATAAAATTCAGTTCCACTGGTGCACACCCAAAGGAACCCTTGATCAAAGCATCGGGAAATTAATTCCGCTCGAACTTAGCCATATTGATCACCGAGCATCCAGTTATCAGGGCATAATTCAACAAATGTCATCACCGCACTGGGTGCGTGAACATCACAGTGTCAACTCGTACAACTAGACAGTTGCTAACACACCTGTCCCCCACGCTCTGCAAGTATACCATCCACCGCAACCTCTATTCGGTAAGATTCAAAATGAACGACTGCTTACATGCACAAGGAATCAAACTACCACTTCAGATCTAACTTAGTCTGAACGTGACTCAAACATTCCACGGTTTCCGATGGAGTGTTGCACAACTTAGCAACATACTTTACTACTCTTGTAACAATTTGGTTTCCAAAACCTTGACTCGTAGCACCTTTGAGTCATCAAAGAAACTCTTTCCTCAGTTTCACTGCATTTCATACTCGCCGAAATGTTGATAATTTCGCAAGTCACCTCCAATGACCTTTCTTGCTACCACTCTACACTCGTGGCGCCAAGAACTGCCGCTAGGTCAAGAATTCCTAACAAGTAGGGTCGCTATTCAAATGACCAATGACCATAGCAACGCCAACAAAACTTTAATCCTCTCAGGATTTCCTTAAATTAACCTCAATAATTGATCTCCCAGATCTTAATCCTCATTTCACAGATCGAATTGAGAATATTTCCTGTCACTACAGGGGATATAACTTATGATTCCCAACACGTCTAAGCACACCTTCGGTTACAATACTTGATTAGACCACAGCCAGTGGGTGCACAAATTTCCATGCCATCAAGCTCAGTTAATTGCCCTCGAGGAAACCAAGTGTCATAACAAACGACTTTGGTTGTAGGTTGAAGCTTAAGCAACTACAAACATTCTCACTCAGATTCAATGATCCAGTAAACCTTGCCCCACTGCTGTCACTTCACCACTTCCGTGTACTTATCTCGGAAAACATCCGACCACCTACTAACGATATTAATGATCTCGCTAACCATCATAAAAGTCGGAGCGACTAACAATAACCCACTTTCGACGTATACTTAAATGGTTAGGCCATCTTCTGGACGTTTTGTACAGAAACTTCCAACCAAATGTCTCTAATCTCCGTTCTCACTAAATGGAACTCTCATGAGAAATTCTTAAGATGAGGTCATCACTAGTCTTAATCACCTACCTGGTGTCATTTTGACCACACACAACTGCACACAATAATTATGCCTTACCAGGATGTGCTACCCAAATTTCAACTTTACCACTTCCCTACACAGGAGGGTACACGTGCTCATGTGGAGTATACCCATGTACATCTTCAGCCGTCAAACAGTGCCGTTTGCACAACTACCGGTTCCTACACCACAATAATACCAAGTCCATCAAGGCTCGTATCACTATCTCCGGTACCCCAAGCACCCTTGGTCCGAGACCCGGTGGCTTGTTGCCACTTCCAACATGTTCCTTAAAATTCCGGAACCACTTAACTTTAATTACCACTAGTAACGCTTTCTCGATCAGAAAATCGAACTCTAACACAGCCAACCTGGAGACTCCTCCACAGGTGTACTAATTAGAATACCCTGACCATAGGTGGATAACTCACCTTATGGTTGACATGAGTCCCAAGATCTGGTGACACGATTAAATTCTTGCCTCCACGATAAATGGCCTAATGACCATTGTCACCTATAATTCACGTCACGCTTGGACTTACTAACGATTCGAATATTTCTAGTACCACAAACATGGGTGGCTGGAGCGGAGTGGATCTGATCGTAGCTGACGACAACAATGTCAGCACCAAAAGTGACCCAAGCCATTAGTTTCAGTGGCCGTCACCTAAAGCATCAAGTGACCAATCAAACTATCACTTACTTCCTTAACATTCTTCAATAGTGTCACATCATGGACTCGTCACTAGAAAAAGTCCATTGATCACAAAATAACCCCACTCAACTTTCCTTGAGTCATTCCACTTTCATATGTCCGTTGGTTTCTCTGAAACCACACTAATGACGAACCTCAACAAAATCGTGGCAATCGTCAAATCTTAATATTCATCCTCTCAGAATAATCGCGCTAGGCGACTTCAGCTCCTTTTTCCATCACAGGATGCAACATCTTCCAGTAACTCGTACGACTCTTCACTGCTAAGAGCCTCATAACACGAACACCCAAACCTTGTCTTAGGCTTCTACAGCATCCCTGTCAACAACCATGACAGCCTTCCAGGTGTGAATTAACTGTTTCACCACCGAATACTCACACAAATGTTCAAGCTCGTTAAATAGCGGGAGTTTACAGCTCGATCCCCAACGCAAATCTCATAAATCAATGGGGAATACAAAAACATAAATACGTAACGAGCTTACCTTGTTTCTTACAGGAACTCTATATGAGGTCGCGCGTACTGAGGCATAGTCTTGAAGATTCGATCGTTTATAGGACCACTCGGTCCATATCTCAATCAGGAAGTACTAACTCATATCCTCAATAAACACTAAGCGTCCAAGCATAAAATGCCGATGGATCCGCCGCGGTCAGACCATCACTCTATAGACACTAAGTGATACCAAGTATATGAGGTAGTACAGGAAACGATAACCTAATGCTCTGATACCAATGTCAGGACCCACCCCGAGTTAAACCCCTTTAACTCGGAGTAAATCCTGCGGGGACTACCTCAAGGGAACTTCTTACCGAAACCCCCTTGAAATGGCCAACCCTTCCTACATTCCAACTCAGCACTTCCATGAGTATCTAACAATAAACCCTAACTCATGAAGGCATCCTGCTCCCTAACCTACTAAACTAGCTAAAATAGGTTAATCAGAGCAAACTATAAAGAAGATTATCCTAATGAATTTGCAGCAGCGACAGATTGATCGATTATGCCTCGACTCTTGTACGCGCACGACCTCCTCTCAAGAACCCTGCATCACTGGGCATTTAAAAACGAAGAGCCCAGGGGAGAAACATCGAAAACTGTTAGAGTGAGTGGACGAAAATCACATAATAGAAATCTATTCCTTTTAATGTTCTCCCAAAAATTTATTGATTTAAAAATCATTTAAACATGTCCACAAGATACTGAATTTCCCACAAATGCATGACAAGGTAAACAAATAAAGAATATGGGAAGAGAAATGTTCACAATAATAATAAGTCTGACCTCTCAGACTAGGGTCGGAGCTAAGAGCTCTAGTTGCGCCCTCACGCTATGCTAGCTAGATAAAATAATACGGTCAACCCTTATAATATCAACCTGACCTCTCAGGCTTGTCTGTCCTCTCAGACCAGGGTCGGAGCTAAGAGCTCTAATGAAATGATACGGTCAACCCTCATAGTATCAACCTGACCTCTCAGGCTTGTCTGTCCACTCAGACCAGGGTCGGAGCTAAGAGCTCTAATGAAATGATACGGTCAACCCTCATAGTGCACTACGTAGTTTGCCTGACCTCTCAGGCTAGGGTCGGAGCTAAGAGCTCTAGTAGCGCCCTCACGCTACTCTAGCTAGCATATTTATTGGTCAACCCTTAAAATAAACATTCATAACAATACATTAATCAAATTCTCTTCCCAAAACAAATAAGTAAAACAATTCCTTGTCATATATGCATAAAACCAATTTCCAACGAAGTCTCGGGTTCAAATCCATTCGAAGGACGGCCATCACCGTCTATAACCATTTTCGGGAGAAATAGAAAATTGAGTAATAATGTAAATACGTTCACGCATAAGTGTCAATATCTCAAACCATAGTAAAAATCTTTAACCGAGGCTCCCGCTAAACTTTATCTAAATAAAAACGTCCAAGAACCCGAGAAGGATATAATTCTCGAAAACAATCATAAAACCATGCAATTAACTCAATAATTAAAGCATGCATTTATTTAAAATAATATGTCCACTCACAGTACTAATGTGACCTTCCCGCTCGGAAAGCTCCTCGAGCGAAACCCTCGAACTACCCGCGTAGTCGAGCCCGTCTCACGTCCGACCAGAGACTGTACAACAAATCATCAAATTAGTCAATCACAGTTGACTTGGTCTTTTCCTAGTTTGACCAGGAAATTCCTATTTGACCACAAGTTGACCAAGTTCCTTTTTATGACACTTTAACCTTTTTGACTTTCTTTCCCGGTTATCGACTCTTAACTCAATTTACCGAAAGTCCGACTCAGCTTCCGAACTTTCCGTTATCACTTAAACTTGACGTTAGGGTGTCACGTATTAATCAATATATTTAACCTCGAGTCGATATACCGATTTAACATTTTCTCATAAATTCCAGTTATCAATTTCCGATAACAATTTAACACTTTACCAATATAACCTACTAGTGTCCAACTTCATTGAACTTCAACCCTTTAACCATTTTTCTAAAAATGCAACTTCCCCAAAGTGAAAACTTTCCCTTAATGGAAACTTTCCAAAAATGGAAAGTTTCCCAAATTAACAGGTTTCCAAACTTGGGAGGTTTCCCAAAATGGAAACTTCCTAATTACGTCCATTTTCTCCGTAAATGTCTCAACTTAGGAATTAACCGTACTTTTCGACTAAAAGCCTAACAAGGATTCGATTTCTACCTCTTCGGCTTTCTGCCGGAACCATTACGTTTCACCGAATTCCGGTAACATGCGGGATTTTCGCCAGAGTTTCCCCGTTTCCTTCGTCACCAAGTTATCGACCACACATGCACAAAACAACTCAATTTCAGCAACAGGGCACAACAACACACACAACAACACAACACAACCTGCAGGAGACAACAACCCAAACTCACCTTACAGTTGCCACCAGTCCCTATAACTCCCTCTACCAGCACCACTACAGCTCCGGCAGCACCTCCACCCTTGCTTGTCGTTGTCCCGAGTACAGAGGCTTCCCACTGCCCAGACTCACCAACTAGGGCCTCCTCTGCCTCAGTCCCTAGTCTCCAGCCTCTTCGGAACTCCTATCACCACCAGAACAACCCAGAACTCCTCGTCGGAGACGAGGACTCAGAAACCCAGCAAGCACAGTGAACACAGAAAAGGAAGAATTCGCTCAGGCTCAAATCGAACATTCAAAGACATGGAAAAGGAAGAGGAAGTGCAGAGGAGAAGAACCTTACCCTCCACGCGCCCTAACTCCGCCTGAAACGGCCGGAATCCGGCGAAGACCGCCGCCTGGTCTCGTCGTTGATCTCCCTTCACGGTGGACGATACGGTGAAAAGAGGGATGGGCTAGGACGAGAAGGTGGAGTGGAGTTGGATGGTGTTGGTCCGCCGGCGTGTAGTGGCCGGACGCAGCTCCGGTGAGGAAGAGCAGACGGAGGTCGAAGGAGAGGGGAGACTCGGGTTTGACCCGAGTTTCTGGTTTGACCCAGTCAACCAACTCACTTCCTATTTAAACTTGAATGGACGGTCCAGATTCATTCTCCAAATGATCTGACGGTCCAGATTTAAAGAGAGTGAAAAGTAAAAAGGTTAAATGGTAAAACTCCCTTTTTACCGGATGGATAATTAAAAGTTACCATACACTTCAGAAATTCACAGAAAATAACCGGAAGCTCCGAAAAATATTCCGAAAATACCGGGAGACTCGTGTTGACACGTACTACAACATCGAGTCATCGATTCAGGTATTTGGAGTACTTTTAAAAACTCGAAAATTAACTCGAGCGATAACTTATCGAATTACCGATCGCAATTAAAAATCCTCGGTAACTCGTGAATCTCTGTGAAAGGTGACTTTTATTAACTTCAAAAGATTCGGGGTGTGACATCGCCTGCTAGGTGTATCCTTTGCTGGTCCTCCCTCCACGGAAGCTAGTTAATTATTTGGAAGCTAGTTAATTAATTAGAAAAAAATTTTAATGAGGATTTTATAATAAATTTTTTTAAATAAATAATTAAATTATAAATTAAATTTTTAATTGATATTTTATAATTTTTATATGCGTATCCTCCAACTATTAATTTGAATTCTTCACTTTGTCTTCATTGTTAACTCTTCCTAATTAATTAACTACCGCTCTATGGCATTGATATGGTTTATTTTATCTCGCTTATTCTTCTGTATTTTCTTAGGTGTTTGCATGGATTCTGGTCAAGTATTTTCTCATTTAATTTATTAGTAAGAGAGGACGTGAAGCCCTTGTTCCTGAATTATCAAGGTTGTACACTATTATGATTCAATTAGGTATCAAGAATATGTCTTTAACCATCACTCAATAGACACCAGAAAATAAAGGCTAGCAAACTCATAAGAAAAAAGCAAATCTATGCCGCAAATAAACTGAATTAATTCATAAAACATAAGATACCTAACAACTATTACAATACTCATATTTATATGGGTTACAATACTTGAAGAGCAAGTAAGGTTTAACTATAAAAAAAACTAATTAAATGTAAATCCTAATAATTATAAAATAATTCTCTAAAACTATAACAAACTGGTCATGAGAGAATGACCATGACGAATGGTCATGAGGATCTCGTAAAACATATGATCTGATTGTATAAGAATATATCAATTAGCATTAGTTAGTCAATATTGTCCTTAGAGATAAAAGCCTAATATAATTACAGTCATCTAATTGCATAATTTAACAAGAGTTAACAAACTCTTTTGTATATATATGAAACATATACATCGATTAAAGATATATTAAATAACTAATATAATTACAGTTATCTAGTTACATAATTTAGCTAGAGTTAACAAACTCTTTTTGTATTTATATGAAACATGTACATCCATTAAAGATAAAGCTTCAAATTTTTGATTTTTTACAAGGCAAAATCTAGACTAAACGTGTTGTAGCAATACAACAGACGGTTTAAGTAACTACTTAACGGGAGGGTAGTTAAGTAATTATAGTTTATTACGATGACTGGCTGATTTTACTGCGGTATCGAGGGATAGAACAGAAAATTCACCCGAGATGGAGAACAAAATCTGCACGCACCTGCTAGAGCTGGAGATACTGAAGGATTATAAACCTGTTGTGTAAATGAAATCTAAAGCAGGCAAGCAGCCATTATAAACCTGTTGTCCATAATAATGGGTTCTCTTCCCCTTAGTAATAATCCATTCATATTCCTTCCTTCGACCACCACCATCTTCAATAACCCCATTTTACTTTCTGCAGCAAATTTGAGCCGGCACCCTTTTATTACAGATAAGAGCCAATAGGTAAAGAAAACAGAAAGAACGGGGTTTCATGATTCCAAAGGAGGCTAGGTTTACAGCTTATGGTTGTTTGTTTGATTTCATAAATGCCTTTACCCTTATGCCAGTGAGCAAGAACCCATTGATACAGTGATGTGGAGATGGAGTGGTGAGCATGTGGACTAAGAAATCATGTGGTGATCGAGTAACCGATAACGCAGAGATGTCGCACACTTTGGTCGTTCCTGAGAGAGAAGAGTCGAATAATTTCGAATGGATTGAAAGATACAATCCGGTTCTGGAATCGGAGACCCAAAGAGATTAGCGAAGAAGCTCATTGCGGCAGGGAAATCTGAGTCGAATCTAACAAAAGCTAGTCGACCTTGTGATAGAGAGGTTGGGGTCCGGGATTTGGGGTGGGTCATAGAGAAGGAAAGGGAGAGGGAGATGAAGGCTGAGTTTGGTGCAGCTGGGCTTATAAGCATAAGCTGACTTTTACTTACCATCAAAATAAGTGACTGATAAGCAAAGGATGACTGAAGTGTTTGGTAAACTGACTTTTAGTAGGCATAAGCTGTAAAAGGTGTTTGGTAAATTAGAAACTAAAAGTGCTTTCAGTGTACAGAATGACCAATTTGGACATGAAACCAAAACTAACTTCTTATACTATAATTTATTTATTATTTGTTTAATGTTTGTCCATATAAATCAATATTTACTACTTATTTTCATAAATCATGATCATCATACAATAGATATTGAACAATTTAAAAGATCAACTTGAGACCAATTTTCCACATAGCAAGAGATAACATCTTTACACATCAAAACATTGCCGATAATACGTTAATAACAAACCATGTCTTAAAAGTAGCATGAAGTAGCAACAAAAAATTGTTCAACAATTCAAACATTTCTGATACCAACACATCAAAATATTTTTTTCATATGCATCAAGTAACCAACCTTGACACATATTTAGAAATTTATGGTACCACGTGCTCTCATCAAACTTTCAGCAATCTTTTTTCTTACTGCTTCCATTTCTTGTGCACCATGACCATGGATTTGTTCTTGTGCATCATCATCCATCTCCACCTCATCACTTGATATGTCAACCGAATTTTCATCAATGTCAAAATGCCTATCATGATTCGCATGTCTTCGTATATAATTGTGAAGAGTCATGGTGGCAATAACAATCTTCACTTGCTTCTTAAATGAAAAACCTTCCATGTTTCTTAAAATATGTCATTTCTTTTTCCAAGCTCCAAATGCGCGTTCTATAACGCCTCTAAGAGAAGAGCGTGCTTGGTTGAATACCTCCTTTTCATTTCTTGGCTCTCGCCCACGATATTCTTGAAAATGTTGTTTTGGACCTTTATAGGGTCCCAAAAATCCATTCATTTGTGGATATCCGGCATCAACGACATAATATTTTCCTATCAAATAAAAAACCAAACTTAACAAAACTTCACATTAATGTTTAAAAAATTTATAAAAATAAATAAATAATTACCTTGTGGTGGTTTAACAAAACTTCACATCAATTAAACGATCCCTAGGTGAACTTACACTAATAATAAGAAGTCTCAAAACAGTGATGATCATCCAAAAGTATTCATCAAAGCCCTCTCCTTTAAAGATCTACTATTACAATCAAGTAAACCTATACGAACTCGGAATCATTCATTCCTCGGCTTTTCTGAAGCACCCTTGCTATTGATCAAACATATAACCCAGAAAATCAAGAACAGGTGGAGGAGGCTTGTTCAGAAACCCAATTGATCAAACATATAACCCAGAAAGTCAAGCATACAACATATCTTACAGAAGAACAAGAGGGAGGGAGGAACGAGATTGTTTACCTTGGAAACCCTAGATGGAGGCAGAGAGACGAACGCGGAGAGACGAACGCAGAACGGGGGCAGAGAGACGAACGCGGAGAAGAGAGAAGTCCACCAGATATTTATACCTGGTTCGAGGATGTAATTTGAGAGGATTGTTAAGGGTACCCAATGTAATTAAAAAAGTTTCATTAACTCTTCCGAAAAAAAAACAGGAAAGCTTATAAGGAGAAGTAGCAAATTGCAGCTTCTCCTTTTTCTCTCTACTTTTTTAAGAAGTAACTTATTTTTGGACTTACCAAACACCAAAATCTTTGGTGCTTATAAGTAAAGGAGCTTATAAGCTCTACCAAACCCACCCGAAGAGTCAGGTCGGAGAAAGAGCTTCTGGGTTTGTTGATTGAGTTTTATCTGAAGTTCTTAGACATAAAGCCCTCAGCTTTTTACTAGACGTCGTCAATCTCAACGGAAAAAAGCCGTCATCAGAGAAATTCCACTGCTATCCCTACAACATTGTCTCAGCCAATGAAAATCAGACACGTGCATAAGGTCCACACTGTAGTACCATACTACATGTGTAGTATTGCAACGCTTTCCTTTTTACAAACGCTCGGCCGCATAATTCTCTATAGCAGGGTCAAAAATTCTTTGTAACATGGTTAAAATAACTTATGATTGTCACATACGATAATACATACAATTCTAGAATATCATTATTTTTAAGCATATATAACAATCATTTGAGAACTATTATTGCTGAGAAATCATAAAATTTTAACTGCATCAAAACTAAGTTTTGAGATTTGTAGTAATTTGCAAATTAATTTAAGGACTAGGATCAACATGTTTGTGATGCAAAGAAAAAATTGAAACTAGTGTTCTAAGTGGACTAACAATGATTAGTAAGCGGTATTCTTGTAGTATTAAGAAAAAAATTGGTTGAACATTAGATAGAAGAAAAGAAAAATAAATAAAGGTCGGTTAGAATTGTTTAAAGTAAATAAAGGCTTAATGAATTTTAGTCAAAAATATAAATTTGATATGTTATATGTTAAAAACTAAAAAAAACTACCAATTATTTATGTTTTTTTCTTTAAATTTTCTGTTATAATGATCAAAATTATGAATTTAATATTATATATATTAAAAAATAAACAAAAATTCTATGATCTTGTCAAAACTTAAAAAAGGGTCAATTGACCCGTATGATCTTATGATGGCTACGCCCTTACAAACACCGATTTGCAAATTACAGAAGTTGCATGCCCCCAAAATAAATAAATAAATAAAAAGACTGACCAGGTCTCACTTCTCAGAAGCTGTTGACCAGGTCTCACTTCTCAGAAGCTGTTCAGTTCAGTCTTCCTCTCTGGGTCCAGTTCCATCAATTTGAAGATGTCTCCTTGTCTAATCTGAAGTCAAGTTGTGACTTGCACCGAAAGTAGACGTAAACTTCTTCGCAAGCTAGTGTGGTGTCCAATAATGCTTGATATATAACAGGGAGACAACAGTCTGGGATCAACCGTTTTGGAGCCTCCATCACTCTGTAGATAGGTTATCCTACAGTAATGGCCGCTCAATTTGGAGCCTCCTCTTCTACTTCCTCTTTCACTTGCTCTTCTGCTCCTATTCAGCCATGCACATATCATGTCTTTCTTAGTTTTAGAGGGGAGGATACCCGCAACACTTTCACTGGCTATTTGTACAGCAATTTGGTGCAGAAGGGAATCAAAACCTTCATTGATGATGGCCTTCCAAGTGGAGAAGAAATATCAAGTTCTCTTCACAAAGCAATTGAAGAGTCCAAAATCTCTGTGGTTGTGTTCTCTGAAAACTACGCTTCCTCAAAGTGGTGTTTAGAGGAACTGGTGAAGATCATGCAGTGTAACGTATCGAAGAAACAGATTGTATACCCTGTATTTTACAAGGTTAATCCTTCACATGTGCGGAACCAAACCGGGAGTTTTGGTCAGGCACTTGCTCAGCACGATGATTTGGAGAAAGTGGCACGATGGAAGACTGCTCTTACAAAGGCAGGAAATCTATCTGGGTGGCATTTCTCACACGGAGGGTAATTAAGTCTTCTCCTATACTATCATAATAAACTGTGACATTCTTTTTCTTTTTTATGTTTTCTTTGCAAAAATGATAGTGACTCTCTTTCTCACGTCTTAAATATATAAAATATTTTTGATATTTTTTTTTAAATATTTTTATAATGACCGATATTAATTTATATTTTATATTTAATCTATTTTTATTAAATATATAACTTTTATATAAATTAAAAAAAGTTCAACATATTTGGTAATTTCTCCATATATCTAGTGAGATGTCCATTTTTAAACGATCAAATGTTTATGATTGTCGATATTTTGATCTTTTCTCTCTTCTCTCTTTTCGTTTAGTTTGTTTTTCATTTTTACAATAAATATCATATTTTTTGGTACAATGTATTGTCTTTCATAGTTGTGATATTATTATCATGTTTTTTGAGCAGTATTCTATGTGGTTCTTTGTTCCTTAATTTACCCTTGCTATTATTGCATTTGATATTTTGTATTCTTTTGAATGGACAGGCATGAACCTGAATTCATGCATAAAATTGTTGAAGAGATTTCAAAACAAGTATCGAACCTCACAATTTTATTTAAAGACAAATTAGTTGGAATGGAGTCTCGTGTAGAAAATATGAAAAAGCTTTTATGTATTGGAAGGAGCGGCGTACGAAGGGTAGGGGTATGGGGCATTGGTGGATTAGGTAAAACAACAATTGCCAAGGCTGTTTATAATTCAATTGCCCATACATTTGAAGGAAGTTGTTTTATGGAAAATGTAAGAGAAAGATCATTGAAAAGTGGAGGTCTGGCAGAACTACAAGAGTTTATTCTTTCTAGGACTCTTGGGTTGAAAGAATTAAAGATAAATAGTCTTGATGAAGGAAGCAAAATGATCAAAGAAAGATTGAGTCATAAGAGAGTACTGTTAATTCTTGATGATGTGAATGATTTGGACCAACTTAAAAATTTAGTTGGAAAGCCTGATTGGTTTGGTTCTGGTAGTAGAATAATCATAACAACACGACATCATGATTTGCTACGGCTACATGATGTTGATCAAATATACCAAGTGGAAAAATTAAGCGATCGTGAAGCTTTGGAGCTCTTCAAAATTAATGCATTCAAAGAAAAAGAAGTTCTGATTGATTACATTGAACACATAAATAGTGTAATATGCTATGCTCAAGGGCTACCCCTAGTTTTGGAAGTTTTGGGGTCATATCTACGTGGTATAAGTATAGATACATGGAAGGATACATTGGAGTATTACAAAAAAAATCCCAAGCTTCAACAGTTTCTCAAATTAATTTATGATGCACTTGAACCTTTGGTGAAGGAAGTTTTTCTTCACATCGCATGTTTCTTCAAAGGTGAAAATAAGAACTATGTGATGGACATTTTAGAAGGATGTGAGCTACCTAAACACGGGATTGAAGTCCTCATTGACAAATCCCTCATAAGGATTAATGAAGATAATAGTATTCGGATGCATGACTTGGTAGAAGAAATGGGCAAAGAAATTGTTTGTCAGGAGTCACCGGAGCCAGGAGAGCGTAGCAGACTGTGGTTGTACAAAGATGTCTATCGCGTTTTTGTGGGGAACACTGTAAGTGAAATATATTTAAAAGTTGTTCATACATATTAAATTTAAAAAGACATTTAAAATATTTTACACTGGAATTTCCTTATAGAGGAAGAATTGCTTTGGTAACCATATTGTTTTTCATATCAGGGTACAAACAAAGTTAAAGGGATTATGGTTAAGGAGCGCATAGAAGATCAAAAGATAACCTTGAATAGAAGAAGCTTCATAAAGTTGAAAAATCTTCAAATTCTTATTATCTCTAATGATATATTCTATGGGGATCATGTGGACTATCTTCCCAACGATTTGAGTCTTCTTGATTGGCAGTATTGTCCAATACAGTATTTTCCATCTACTTTTTATCTCACGAAACTTGTTGTACTTCAGATTTTCAGTAAGGAATTATCATCGGGGAGCATACGTAAGGTATAATATAATGAATTTTATTTTTTATTATAAAACAACTTGTTTAAAGTATTAGTAATAACATAACTTTTTTTCTATTCATATACACTATCGAATATCGATGATGAGTGGAAGGAGTTTGTAAATAAAATTGAATTACAGCAGTAGAAAAACAGTTTGAGGTTTGTAAATTGAAACAAGGTGTAAATAACAGGGTTTTATAGGGATTAACTCAAATTATGAATATGTTACTAGACCGTAGATTTATTCACAATTATAATTTTAGATATCTAAATGTCAAGGTACGTTACTATAAATTTTTATTTACAGTATTAGTTTTGATAATTTAATTTTGGAGGTTCTCTATACACTTATTCACAAATTTATCATCACGTGTTGTGTATTAATTCAATTGAAAACTCTTTTTTTCCTTTCAAGGGAGTTTTTAACCTTGGATGTGCATATCACCTCTAGAGAAGAGACTGCAGAACTTTAATGCCTAACAACACTTATCTGTTAATAACATTACATCTTTTCACACAGATTATGCGAGATTCATCTCTGGGGAAGACTACATGTAATTTAACTTTAATGCCTAAAATTATAAATTGACAGCACTTATCCGTTAATAACTTTACATGTATATTATTTTCACACAGACTATGCCCAAATTAAAATCATTAGTTCAGAGATATTCACCTCTGGGGAAGAGACTACATGTATTTTAACTTTAATGCCAAATATTATAAATTGACAACACTTATCCGTTAATAACTTTACATGTATATTCTTTCCACACAAACTATGCCCAAATTAAAATCATTAGTTCGGCGATATTCACCTCTGGGGAAGAGACTACAGTTAATTTAACTTTAATGCCTAATATTATAAATTGACAACACTTATCCATTAATAACTTTACATGTATATTTTTTCCACACAGACTATGCCCAAATTAAAATCATTAGTTCGGCGATATTCACCTCTGGGGAAGACACTACAGGTATTTTAACCTTAATGCCTAATATTATAAATTGACAGCACTTATCCGTTAATAACTTTACATGTATATTATTTTCACACAGACTATTCCCAAATTAAAATCATTAGTTCGGCGATATTCACCTTTGGGGAAGAGACTACAGGTATTTTAACTTTAATGCCAAATATTATAAATTGACAGCACTTATTCGTTAATAACTTTACATGTATATTCTTTCCACACAGACTATGCCCAAATTAAAATCATTAGTTCGGCGATATTCACCTCTGGAGAAGAGACTACAGGTAATTTAACTTCAATGTCTAATATTATAAATTGACAGCACTTATCCGTTAATAACTTTACATGTATATTCTTTCCACACAGATTATGCCTAAATTTAAATCATTAGTTCGGCGATATTCACCTCTGGGGAAGAGACTACAGGTTATTTAACTTTAATGCCTAATATTATTAATTGATAGCACTTATCCGTTAATAATTTTACATGTATATTATTTTCACACAGATTATGTCCAAATTAAAATCATTAGTTCTACGAGATTCACTTCCGGAGAAGAGACTACAGGTAATTTAACTTTAATGCCTAATATTATAAATTGATAGCACTTATCTGTTAATAACTTAACATGTATATTATTTCCACACAGATTATGTCTAAATTAAAATCATTAGTTCTGCGAGATTGCCATGCTGTAACAACATTTTCAGACCTCCCTACACTCCCAAACTTAGAGGAGTTGGAAATAAGAGACGTTGCATTTAAGAAATTTGAAATCGCGGAAGAGATGCAATTCTTAAAAAAATTGGATTTAAGTGGGACGTCAATCAGAGAACTGCCTTCTTCAGCAATCCGTTACCTCACTAATCTGGAACAGTTAAATTTAGCAGGTTGCACGAAACTTAAACGTGTGGCGTGCAACGTTTTTGAGTTGCAGCAACTACAGCTTCTTGATCTCTCGTCATGTGGCAAGCTGGTTAAGTTTCCAACAAAGTTTTCAACTGAATCGGCCACTTTACAGGACAAGCACTATGCTCCGTTATACGTCCATTTGAGGTTTTGCGAGAATCTTGTAGAAATTGGAGAATTTCCGCGAGAAATATATGGCCTAGATGCGGCCATGTGCAAAAAATTGAAAAGAATTTCAAAGTTGTCAAAAATTTTGGAAGGTAAAGACTCGAGAATGATTCCTCGGATGAACTTGTCTGGTTGCTCAGCCCTGTACTGCAATCAGTGGGATATGCCTCGTACCGCAAAGAATTTACCGTATAACTATTCTCGGTTTTTCTCACGTCAGCAATCGGAGTATCAGGTCGTCTTTAACTGTGATTATGTTCCGGAGTGGTTCAACTGCCGCATGGATGTAAAGACCATAGGAGATCACGTTTGCATCTTCAGAATCGATTTTCCTGGAAATTTCATATGGGAGGACAAGGGGTTGGCTTTCTGTGTTCCAATATTATATTGGGGAACACAGTTCAGCGTATTCAGAATCTACATTAATGATGTATCCATTTTTGACGCATCCGAAGAATTATACGACCGTTGTTTCAGATTCAGTGGTTCGGTGTGTACCGTGTGGTTGTACTATATGCCATTTGATGCCATAATAAAGCGGCTGAGTGAGAGTGGGTTACCGCCGCCTTCCAACTGTTCGGTTAAGTTTGAATTTGAAAAAGTAAGCGAAGATATGAAAAAAATTACAGCAATGCGGATCCGCTGCGGAGTCCACGTAGTAATGCCAGAAGATGAAGGGCCATTTCTAGCTTGATAATGGGGACTGACTCTTACACGTATCACTGCGATCGAAACATGAAAATGATCAAATTCTGATGCTAAGGTAACTGTTTTCTTAGCTACTGATCATTGGCAACATGTTGAGTTTCTACTATATATATCTAATTATGCCTTTATCAATATCTTCAACAGATAAAGCAAATGTGCCATATGCTCGAACAGAAGAAGGAAAACGGTGCTCACATATCATCAAAGAATTCTATGTAACTTTTCAATCGGTGAGTGAGATTCTACTATCTGTTTCTCTTTGCTTATTTAATTAAATGTTGTTGTACGAGGCCACAGAATACGAAGGTTACTATTTGCTAGCTGTTTTAGTTGGTGTTAACCATTAAAGATGAGGTTGAATTCGTATTATCTGACTATGGCTATGTTGTTATCTTCATGTAATAAGATGGTACAGATTCTAAAGGGCCAGGAAGATCGAAATTGAGATTCACAGAAAATGTGGGCTAAGTTGAGGGAATCTGGTATATTCACGTTATGAAGGTTTTTATAAACATTTGAAATTGCCTCAAGAGTAAAATTTTAAATGTGTCTGACCTTAGTTCCAATGCATATTTTGTCAAGGAGTTGAATTGAGGAGGTGTTGGAAATTGGAATGCTATCCACATGGAGTTGATAAGGAGTCAGGATTGACCACATCAATAGACTTGGTAAATTTCTATGCTATAGCTTGATGTTAAATTTTGATGATTATGCTTACTCTGCCGTTATCATTCTGGCTTTTGGACTTTTTACTAGGTTAATTCTTATGCCAATATTGGCCTTAACTAGTGTTAAATGAAGAAACTAGATGGTCCAGACAGAGTGGCAGGTGACTGCCTCTTTCTGATCTTTGTATAAGGTTAAGTACGTTATTGAGTGATTTAAACTCTCAGTAGACATTTGTGTTTTCTAACAGCAGTTAGGATCTCAGGACTTCCGATAAAGTTGGACAAGTGGTTTCAAAGGGGACATTGGATTCTTCATAGTTTGCTGCTATGTACACAACAATATGTATGTCGAATCGATTAAGTCAGTTCTTGCTTCTCAGGTATGTAGAAATGTAGTTATTCAACACCATTACTCTCTGCCTTATACTTGAGTTCCTCTTTTCTTGTAAAGGTAAAGAGGTTGTCCAGTCGTTTTGGTACTTATATACGACCTATAAAGTAAGAGTTACTTGGTTGGCATCTTGGCTATCACGATGCGAGATGGTTGAGTACTTGAGTTGCTATTGTCTAATTATGGCAAGTTTCTTACCTTCATGTAGGATGCTACAGATTTCTTAACGCCCTGGAAACTCGACTTTGTTACAACTTATAATAAAGAAAATGTGGACTGATATGATATCAGATATGATCACATTGAGGCTGGAACATGGTGCTGATACTAGTATGGGGTATATAACCAATAGCTCTTTGCTTTTAACTTGCCATATATTCTTTGAACCATGTAAGGTGGATTTGATTGACAAGCTTGTCATGCAAGTGTAACAAACTATGGATGGTAGTTTCGAGATGGTCTGTGTATTCCTTTCCAGTTCTATTGCTGCAAAGAAACACTATCATATTCTACCAATCTAGATCACTAGATGCATGTATAACAATTGGTTTAGTTACAATCTATGTTTTTGAGCTCTTCTTTGTAACTGTTTCCGTTTCTTTGTACTAGGTACTAAACCTGATGCCTTGTTACTTTGTTGGGCCGAAGGTGAAGCTTGATGGTCATGAAGCTTGGTAATTGTTTCTTCAAGCTCTGCACCTGGTTAGTGAATTGGCATTGAAAGTTGGCCTCTTTTGTATCCACAGGAGGAATTTGTGTCTCTGAGCATGATTGAACAGCATCTTATGATTGATGCAAAATGCAATGTTAAGTTCATACAGAACACAATCAAATCTTTCTCGCCACTAATCAGGGGAATGAAGAGTCCAATCTTCCATCTGAACATCATGAAATGACTGGTTTCCTGATTGATGGTGGTCCTTCAATTTAGGAAGGCAGAATTTGACTGAGGAGGACCTTCGAGGCTTTGAGAAAAAAACTGTTAAAAATTCTAGATCAAATAATGTTGATAATGTTATTTTGGGTTTTCCTTATGTAGAAATTGTAAGGGGTTTCTAGAACCTAGATGAAGCTTCATGTTGCTAGAAGAAATGGAAACTTACCAGAGGATCACTAATGGTGCCTAGAGGGAAGCTGTGTTGCACCCTCTACAAAACATACAACAAGATATGTAAAGGGGAGTTGAACGTTGGAGAAGACTCTTCCCAAAGTTTGTGGCACAAGCGGCTAGGCCACGTGAGCGAGAAGAGATTGCAAGTTCTAGCAAAGAAGTCTATCATTCCTTTTGTCAAAGTTACATCTATTGACTCTTGTGATCACTATTTGTTTGGTCAACTTTTCTAATATATATATACGTAGCTAATATTATGGCTAATATACATACACCACCAAATATAAGTGACACCTCTTAAGTAGGCCCATGAGCTATGGTGAGATCTGACCATGATATGTATCACGAAGCCCGACATGCAAGCTACACGTCGGTACTGAGAAGTCACCAAGAGCTTACTGGCAAGTCACCAATAGCTTACTGGCAAGTCACTTCTCAGCCTCACAAACAAATACTCATGCAACACCTAGAGACTAGAATATGATTCATAGTCCCACATTGAAGACATTGTAAAGGGATGAGCATCCTTCCTCTATAAAAGGGACTCCTCCCAACTCACTCAACATGATAGCAAGTTGACAACACACCACTTGTAATACTTATGAGGGCCCATTCAAGGCTCCCATCACCTAGACCATTCACCACTTTCAAACATGCTTAGCTACAATTTGTGAACAAACACTTGTCATGCTTCATCAAATTAATGTCATGTTACTAATGCAAATAAACCGACCATATCACACTTAGAGGTGTTGTGACATTAAGACTTTCAACTAAAATATGATGTGGTTAGCAATCGCTAGCGGTTACGAGCATGGCTACGACTTGACCAAGGTCCGTCCCATAAGCATCACAACGCCTACCCTCTCACACAACCCAACTTGCAACACAATTTCATCATATTTTGGTTAAGCATTGATCATTACATGTCCATGCTTCATGTCATTGTTTATACGATTGTTAACATTGCTATGTTAAAGCCCGGGGACTACCCGGCACACGAGGATCTGCACCTCCATTATTTCAAAGGCCAGGAACTACCTGACACATGAGGATCCGCTCCTATACTGTTTTAAGGTCTAGGGACTACCCTAGGTGTCATATATTCATGCATGTGTCTATCTTGTGAAATCAATTTTTTAAGAGCATACCACATTTTTGTGACGCTAACGCGCTACAAATGAAACGGGATTCTCCCAACTATTATCCTTGGGCAACCAAGGATAAAGCTAATTCTCTAATGGTTTTATTTGGCCCAAAAATATGGTGATCTATTTTGCAGGAACCGGTCAAGTCCATACTCTCGCATGAAAGCGGATCATTGAAGACACGATGAACCGCATTCCACAATTCCTCACTGCATGTGGGATGCCTCATCTTAGAGAGATTATCGATGCTTATTCGCTAAAATTCCTCACTCCATGTGGGATGCCTCATCTTGGAGAGATTAGCGATGTTTATCCGCTATGATTCCTCCCTCCAGTGGGATGCCTCCTCTTGGATAGATTAACGTTGTTTTCCGTTATGATTCCCCACTCCATGTAGGATGTCTCCTTTTAGAGAGTTTTTGCGATGCTTACCCCCTAGGAGAAACATAATTCCTCGCTCTGCGCAGGACTCTCCCTAGGAAAGAGTTACACAGATCGCGACCGTAAGTAAGCCAACGATGATTATCTGTTGTCGTCGGCAAGCACAACCACTATCTTCTAGCGGTATATCACAGCTAAGAATTTGCCCCATTCCTCCAGAGAACCTCGAGAACTGGGAGAACTACAAGGCTGCCTGAAATTATACCTCATCGAGCGCGTGTGGGATGCCTCGCCGAACACAGGTGAGAAGCACCAAGATATTCTCTTGTCGAACGCGCACAAGAAAATGCTAAGGTAGGAAGAACCACTCAAAGCTCTTATATGGTCAACTCTCAGCGCTTCAACAACCATCTCACAGTATTTCAGTGGTCATCTCTCATACGGGAAGCGCCTCAGAGCTTTAGTGGTCTTCTCTCATACGGCCATCTCTCAGCGCTTCAGCAACCATCGCTTATATGACCATCTCTTAGTGCTTCTGTGGCCATCTCTCATGTGGTCAGGGTCTCAATGCTTTGGTGGCCATCTCTCAACGCTTCAGCGACCATCTCTTGATGAAATTCTGCAAGTATAGAGGGTGGATGTAATATAGAGAATGAAAAAAAAGGGTTGTCGTTCCCATGTGGATATTAGTTCAATCTAAATTATGAAATACCTAACCTAACTACTCTAAAACACACAAGAACAAGAAACAAAATGCAACGAACTCAAACACAATGACTCAAGACTAAATAAACATGTGATTGTTGGGGTTTTGAGAAAGAGTTTTATAAAACTGAAAAGTAACTTGTAAACAGAAAATAAGAGAAAACAATTGAATTCGAAAAGAGTAAGAATATGATGATGATGATGATGATGATGAACCTAGGGTGTCAGAATCTACCACAAGCAATCATGTCTACGGCTTCACACAACTAATGGATTGTTTTGTTTCTCCATATAACAATTCTCGTATCTAAGTCCAGTTACGACACTTATACCTTAGTTCTCCTTATTAGTATGATACTCTTCAGGTACTGCAGAGACCATATATCCTAATATGGAGTCTATCCAGTTACGACATAAATTTAACATATAGGATTCATAACGTTTTAAAAAACAGAGAATCATGCAAACTACCATTCCAGTTACGGCAACAGTATAATTCACAATCCCTAATCCCAAGAAGCTAAATAGAATTATATTGTAGGTACGTCCCAAATTCTACTTCTAATAGTTAGATGCAAAGCCTAATGGTCGCGAAACAATAGAACTTTAACATAAACAACAAATCAAGTAGAGATTAAGAATTTATCTGAAAAGAAACTAACAATTCATCAATTGAATATCAAAACATGTAGACGGTCATGCTGGGGCTTCATCCTAGCCATAGAAAAGAGTTTAGCTACTCATGCTCAAACAAAAAACATAATCTGAGTTCTTAAAAACATAAAGAATCTAATTGAATGGAGATGGAAGATGGAACCGATGGAGGAAAACAGCTTCTTTGGACGAAAATCTGATATGGAATGATCGGTTTCCTCCCTATCTCACGTGCTTGACAAAATCCCTATTTATATGGTGCACTTTTCCTTCTTGCTTCAGGCTTGGGTTCTCTTTAATTGCATTACCTAAAAGGAGACTTCTAAAAGTCTAAGGAGAACATGTATTGGACTCGCAAAAGGTCCATAATGCTGAATTAATTCTCCTGAAATTTTGCTAAGTAATTCAAGCCTTGTAAACTCGGGCTCTTCAAATACATTGCAGATTCGTCAATTTTGAAAAGTCTGTACTTAAACGGCCATATCTCCCTCTAGAAATATCGAAATAACGAACCGTAAAATTCTATAGAAAGTAGACATCCAGGCCTTTTCGTGTATATAAGGATCATTCTCTGGTTCTTCCTATATTAGTATAGTTTAATCCTCAAAGTTGATTGTTCTATCAAGACTGCTCCAGCTGTCAGGATTACAAACGCCTTTCAATCATTCTTTATTCTGTTTTTGTTTATTTTCCTCATCTTTGCTCTTCAAACCTACAAACACACTATTTTAAGTAAATATGCTAAAAACAAGGAAAACTATATACAAATATCAAGATCAAAGGGCATAGGAATATAGGATAATACAAGCACATCATCTCTCATTCGGTCAGCGCCTCAATGCTTCATTGGTCATCTTTCATACTACCATTTCTTAGCGCTTCAGCAGCCATCGCTTATACAACCATCTCTCAGCGCTTCAACGTCTATCTCTCATGCGGCCAAGGCCTCAGCGCTTCAGTGGTCATCTGATCACACAACCATCTCTCAGCGCTTTAGCGGCCAGTGCCTCAACACTTCCGTGGTTATCTCTCATACGGCCATCCCTCAACGTAGTCAGTGCCCATCATTCATGAAGCCATAACTTAACTTTTATGCGGTTATCTCCCCATTTTAATGAGGTTAACGCCCAGCTTTCAGGCGAATAACGCCCAACCAGCTTTTAGGCAACCCGTGGCTCATGCCCACTCGACGCCTTTACGACCAGCATTAGTACACACATATCTAGAGAGCGGTCAACGCTAATCCAACAAGACAGATGACAGCAGGTAAGGTGAACCACATGACTTCAGGAGCAGTTTTGAGGAGCCCCTTCTTGCTTGGAGACTTTAGGGACTAGTAGAGACTGGGCGCCACCTTGTTGTCACTTATTCTTGGTGACTTGGTTTAAAGTCCCCAACCAAGAAGGTTCTCTTACTCAGGAACTTCGGGGACTTGTATGTGTTGCTAATATTATAGCTAATATACCTACACCACCAAGCATAAGTGACACCTCCTAAGTGGGCCTACGAGCCATGGTGGGAACTGACCATGACGTGCATCACGAAACCCGACATGCAAGCTACGCGTCGGTACCGAGAAGTCACCAAAAGCTTACCGGTAAGTCACTCCCTCGGCCTCACCAACACGTGCTCATGGAATATCTGGAGACTAGAATATGACTCATAGTCGACCCACATTGAAGACATTGTAAAGGTAGGAGTCTCCTTCCCCTATAAAAGGGACTCCTCCTCACTCACTCAACATGATAACAAGTTGACAATACACCACTTGTAATACTTGTGAGGGCCCATTTAAGGCTCCCACCACCTAATACATGTTAAAGTGGACGTAGTCTTACCCACTGATGGTAAGGTGAATCATTGTAAACCTTGTGTCTTGCTACTATTTGGTACTGATTATCAACAATATCCCATTAGTACATGAGGTTATCCCAACGATAATCTTATGCACAAATATAATACATTCGTCAAGAAGGAGAATATTTTGGATCTAGTACATATCGATGTATGTGGCTCCATGAAAGTTGACTCACTAGGTCATAACAACTATTTTGTTACTTTTATTGATGATGTTTTACGAAAGGTTTGGGTGTATTTGTTGAAAACAAAAGACCAGGTGTTCTAAACCTTCAAAGAGTACCATGACATGGTGTAGAGGGAAACGGGGCGAACCCTCAAATGTCTACGCAGTAATAATAGTGGAGAGTATATTTTGAACGAGTTCAGAGGTTATTGTTCGAAGCATGACATTAGACACATAAAGACAGTACCTGACACTCCATAACATAATGTTGTAGCAGAAAGGATGAACCGGATAATTTTGGAGAAAGTGAGAAGCATGTTGAAGACGTCGAACTTGGCGAAGAAGTTTTGGGGCGAAGCAGTGACAACCGCGTGTTACCTCATCAACCGAACACCATATGTACCGCTAGGCTTATTGATCCCATAAAGTGTATGGACCGATAGGAGCACTTCATACTCTCACTTGAGAGCGTTCGGGTGCAAAGCATTTGCACATGTCCCAAAGAAGGATAGATCGAAGCTTGATGATAAGATCATACCATGTATCTTTCTTGAGTATGGTAATGAAGAGATGAGCTACCGACTATGAAATCTGATAACCAAGAAGTTATTCAGAAGCAGAGATGTGGTGTTCCATGAGGATTATAATGTCACGTATTTTGACAAGACTATCCTAAAAGATGCATACCGCCTCACTTATGACTTCTCACTGTTTCAAGAAGAACCTGTAGGTGTCGCGAATGAAGCTGCAAATGCGGTGAATGTTGAAGTTAAAGCTGCAGAGACCCTGAATGATATCCAGAAGACCGTGAATGATGTCTAAGAGGCCACGAATAATGATCAAGTTGCCGCGAATGATGATCAGGGGAGCCTGATCAAGTGCCGCAGCAAGAGAATGCCTAAACACTAGTTCGAAGATCTCGAAGAGCGCTAAAGCCGAGCGCCAAGTATCCTTCTTCTCAATATAGCTTGCTCACCAGTGATGGAGATAATCCATATTCCAAATACATTTTGTTGACCGATGATGAAGAGCCTGAAAGCTTTGAGGAAACAAAGACCCATGCAGACGAGTGGATGCTAGCTATGAAGTCTGTGTTAGAGTCCTTAATGAAGAATGACACTTACAAGTTGGTGGAGCTTTCTAAAGGCAAAAAAGCTCTCAAATATAAATGGGTGTTCAAGCTGAAGAAGGATGAGAATGACAAGTTGACAAAGTTTAATGACCGCTTAGTTTTCAAAGGTTTCAGGCAAAAGGAATGAGTCGATTTTGAGGAGATCTTCTCACCTGTGGTCAAGATGACTTCTATCAAGGTAATATTGGGCATGGAAGCTAGCATGGATCTTGAGGTGGGGCAATTAGATGTGAAGACTGCATTTGTACATGGTGATTTGGAGGATGAAATATATATATAGAAAAACCTGAAGGTTTTAAGGTTGAAGGCAAGGAGCACATGGTTTGCAAGTTAAAGAAAAGTCTGTATGGGTTGAAGCAAGCGTCAAGACAATGGTACAAGAAATTTGACTTATTCATGA
The DNA here is from genome assembly GCA_951800085.1 of Comarum palustre. Taxonomy (NCBI): domain Eukaryota; kingdom Viridiplantae; phylum Streptophyta; class Magnoliopsida; order Rosales; family Rosaceae; genus Comarum; species Comarum palustre. The sequence continues at coordinate 32,444,800 of OX637573.1, read as the reverse complement.
TGAGTTATGGGTATAAGAGGACTGATGTAGATCTATGTGTGTACATTCGTCAATTCTCTGGAGGTAACTTCATAATTTTATTGTTTTATGTTGATGATATATTGATTGTGGGACAAAATGTTTCTATGATTCGCAAGTTGAAGGCAGATTTGTCAAAGTATTTTGATATGAAAGACATAGGTCCAATTAAACATATTATGTGCATGGAGATTACCCGTGACAAGAAGTCAAAAAAATTATAGTTGTCACAAGAGAGGTATGTTGAACGGGTGCTTGAAAGGTTCAACATGAATGGAGCCAGGGCAGTGAGCTCACCTCTAGGTAATCACTTCAAGTTAAGCAGATTATTATGCCCAACAACACAAGAAGAGAAAGACAAAATGGAAAGTATCCCTTACTCGTCAGCTATTGGAAGCCTTATGTATGCCATGGTTTGTACTCGTTCGGAGATATTTATCATGCAGTTGGTGTTGTTAGTAGATATTTATCTAACCCTGACAGTGAGCATTGAGAGGTTGTTAAGTTGATACTTAAGTACTTGAGGGGCACCTCAAAGTTGTGTTTGTATTTCGGTGGTTCTGGACCCATTTTGGAGGGTTTCATAGATGCAGATTTAGCTAGAGACCTGGATAATAGAAATTTCACTTATGGTTATTTGTTTACATTTTGTAGGGGAGTCGTATCATGGTGGTCCAAGTTACAAAAGTGTGTTGCTTTGTCCACTACCAAACCCGAGTATATAATGGCGAATGAAGCAGGCAAGGAAATGTTATGGCTGCAAAAGTTCATTCGTGTGTTGAGTGTGAAGCAAGAAAGGTATGTGGTGCATTGTGATAGTCAAAGTGCTATTCACTTGAGTAAAAACTCAGTCTATCATCCTCGCACCAAACACATCGATCTTCGCTACCATTGGATAAGAGATGTATTGTCGAAGAAACTCTTGCAGTTAAGAAAAATTCCCACCAACGAGAATATTTCTGATATGTTGACCAAAGTTGTGCTGCAGCACAAGTTGGAGTATTACAGTAAGTCCGCTAGGAAGCACTTCAAGTTAGAAGCCTTGCTTGGTATTCCTCGGGTTGGTCTGAAGGGATAGATTGTTAGAAATTCCAGACCAGATAATGTTGATAATGTTATTTTGGGTTTTCCCTATGTAGAAATTGTGAGTGGTTTCTAGAACCTAGATGAAGCTTCATGTTGCTAGAAGAAATGGATGCTTCTAGACAAATGGTGAAGACTCTTGAATCAAGGAGAGTGTGGAAGCTTTATGAAAGTCCATGAACCAAAAAAGTGTGGAAGGTTCATGAAGGTGCAAGTTGTTTGAAGGAGTCTAGAGAGTTCCTCCATGACTTATAAAAGGAGAGGTCACTTACCCATTCAATAAAGCTTGAAGCCCTGATCTTTCCAAGTAGAGAAGAGTGTACACTTTAAGTAGAGAGTGTAGGGTTGTAGGTAGCAAAACAAGTGTGAGAGTGTTTCTTTCAAGTGTGCCCTTGAAGTTGTGTATCTCTTGTATAACCACTATGAACCACTATTTCATAGTCACTATTTCATAATGAAAGTTCATGTTGTTGTTGTCCTGTGGATGTAGACACATTGCCGAACCACGTTATATCCGGTATTCTATTTCATTCTCTCTTGTTTCATTGTTTACTCATACTTTGTGTGTTTGAGTTTATACTTCCATTACTTCAATTTTTCCCAACAAAAACAATTGCAGTCACTGCTGCATCTCTGGGGTACTTGAAGCCGTACTCTTTGGATAGATTCAGTCCTGGAAATATTTTGGTCAGTTCTTGGTCATCGCACAATGTAACCTAATATCCATGCCCGAACCTGATGCGAGTCTTAAGAGTTTACCGACTCAGGGCCTAGCGAACTAAGGGGCCTAAGGAAAAAAATGTACTGCTTTTTGTATTAATGAAAGGATATATATATATATATATATATATTTGTGTCAGATTTCAATGTTTTACAGCAATTAAAAGAAATGAAATGACCTAAATAAGTTTGTAATAATTAAACGCGCCTGATTATATATATATATATATATATATAATAAACTGTGAGTCAAAAAAGAAAAGAAAATAGTGTTAATAGACCATACTATTTAGTTTAGTTTATTATTGGAGCTTAAAATAGATCTTAATTATAATTCAAATATTTTAGATATGTTATTTATAGTTAAGTTTTGAGTTTATAATTTTATTTTTTTATAAATAGAAATAAAACCTAGATATAAACTATAATTTAAGAGTTAAATTTTAAGAGGTCGACTCAGACCTAAAAACCTGCTAATATCTATAACCAATGCTAGTAAATTTGAAATGACAATTTGCGAACATAAGTCTAAACTGATGTCGATAATTGTCATCTTCAAGCATTCATGTTACTGAAGTTAACGGCTTTTAGCATTAGGCTTCATTCTGTGGCTGTGTGCATTTTTTGACCAGTTCAATAGATGACTTAAAATCTAAAATACTATAGATCAAAAATTTGCTATAGCTCAAACACCAATTTGCAAATTGCAGAGTTGCATGCCCCCAAAATAAATAAATATAAAAGATTGACCAGGTCCTCACTTCTCGAAGTTGTCAATCAAAACAAGGGGGCGGTTCAGTTCCGGTCAATCAATCTGAGGTCTCCTTTTCTTTCTAATCTTCCTCTCTCAAGTCAAGTTGCGACTTGCATCGAAAGTAGAAGTAAACTTGCTGGTATGTTTCCCAAGGCCTCCATATTAGATTAGAGAGTTCTGATGATCACTTACTTTGAAGATTCTGTAGATCAAGTTATCCTATGGCAGATCAATTTGGAGCCTCTTCTGGTCCCATTCAGCCATGGACATATCATGTCTTTCTGAGTTTCCGAGGAGATGATACCCGCAATACTTTCACTGGCCATTTGTACAGCAATTTGGTTCGCAAGGGAATTAACACCTTCATAGATGACGGTCTCAAAAGAGGTGAAGAAATATCAAGTGCTCTTCTTAGAGCAATTGAGGAGTCCAAAATCTCTGTCATTGTGTTCTCGGAAAACTATGCTTCCTCAAAGTGGTGTTTGGAAGAATTGGTGAAGATTATGCAGTGTAACGAAGCGAAGAAGCAGATTGTGTACCCTGTATTCTACAAGGTAGATCCTTCACATGTACGAAACCAAACTGGTAGTTTTGGTGAGGCACTTGCTCACTATGATGATTTGGAGAAGGTGGCAAGATGGAAGACGGCTCTTACTAAAGCAGGACATCTTTCTGGGTGGCCTTTCTCACATGGAGGGTAAGTTTCTGCTTTACTTACATAGTAATTTGTGACATTGTTTTTCAAGCTTTTGATCCCTTTACTTTAGGTTGTTTTTCATATTTACAATAATTTTCATGTTTCTTTTTTGTACAATCTAGGCTCTTTGTTTTTTGATATTCCGAACATGTATTTACTAGTATTGCATTTGATATTTTGTATGCATTTTGATTGACAGGCATGAGTCTGATTTCGTTCATAAAATTGTTGAAGAGATTTCGCAACAAGTATCAAATTTTACATATTTTAATAGAGATAAATACTTAGTTGGAATACAGTCTCGTTTAGAAAATATGGAAAAGGTTCTATGTGTTGGAGAAAGTGACATCCGAATGATGGGCATATGGGGCATTGGTGGATTAGGTAAAACAACAATTGCAAAGACTGTGTATAATTCAATTGCCCATAAATTTGAAGGTAGTTGTTTTTTGGAAAATGTTAGAGAAAGATCGTTGAAATATGGAGGCCTCAAAAAACTACAGAAGTTTCTTCTTTCTAAGACTGTAGAGTTGAAAGATTTAGAGGTAAACAGTCTTGATGAAGGAAGCGGTATGATAAAAGAAAGGTTGAGTCATAAGAGAGTTCTTATAATTCTTGATGATGTGAATGATTTGGACCAACTTAAAAATTTAGTTGGAAAGCCTGATTGGTTTGGTTCTGGTAGTAGAATAATCATAACAACACGAGATCAAGATTTGCTACGACGGCATGATGTTGATCAAATATACCAAGTGGAGAAATTAAGTGATCGTGAAGCTTTGGAGCTCTTCAAAATTAATGCATTCAAAGAAAAAGAACATATCAGTGATGGTTATAGTGAACTCATAGATAGTGTAATACGCTATGCTGAAGGGCTGCCTCTAGTTTTGGAAGTTTTGGGGTCATATCTACGTGGTATAAGTATAGATACATGGAAGGATTCATTGGAGTATTACAAGAAAAATCCCAAACTTAAACAGATTCTCAAATTAAGTTATGATGCACTTGAACCTTTGGTGAAGGAAGTTTTTCTTCACATCGCATGTTTCTTCAAAGGTGAAAATAAGAATTATGTGATGGACATTTTAGAAGGATGTGAGCTACCTAAACACGGGATTGAAGTCCTCATTGAAAAGTCCCTCATAAGTTTGACCGAAGGTAATGGTATTTGGATGCATGACTTGCTAGAAGAAATGGGCAAAGAAATTGTTTGTGTGGAGTCACCTGATCCAGGAGAGCGTAGTAGACTATGGTTGTACAAAGATGTTTACAGCGTTTTCAAAAACAACACTGTAAGTTAAATATATGAGTGTTATTTACACACCTTATCTAATTTTTATTAATATTGTAAATCAATTTTATTTACAAAGTACATACCAAGACTTGGTTATATTGTATTAACATTATTATTATCATGGCAGGGTACAAACAAAGTCAAAGGTATCATGCTTAAGGAGAGCATTCACTGGAATGCAGATGAACAAATAATACCCTTGAACAGTGAAAGCTTCTCAAAGTTAAACGGTCTTCAAATTCTTCTAATTGATTATCTCCATGCGAATGTGTTCAGTGGAAATCGCGTGGATTATCTCCCCAATGAGTTGATTCTCCTTCATTGGGTGAAGTGTCCCCTACGATATTTTCCATCAAATTTTTATCCCAAGAAACTCGTTGTATGCAAGATGGAATTCACCTTAATATCATCACCTTTGAGGGTACTGAAGGTATATGATTAAACTATTTGATCAATATTTGAGAGACTTTGTTTTGTTTTTTGTTTTAATTTTTTTTGTCAGGTCCTAAGACTCCTATTGATGAATATAAAATTTATACTGTATCCATTTATACCGTAAACCCATTTCACTGTTTAAAATTTTAAAATATAATTTCAGGGGTATACTGAAAATTAAGTCATAGATTTACCATTTCCATTTTTTTAGTTTGAGCTGAACAGAGGGATAAAAATCAAAATAGATAGAGTGAGATAGAGAGAGGGAAACCATTTCATGCTCTGAATTCAACTGACCATTTTGTTTTCCTTTTTGGTTTCAAAGATAGGTGTGGAACGTAAAATGCCTTGGATTTGCATGTCACCACTAGGGCCGGGAGTACAGGTAATTTAAAGATTACTTGATCAATTTTTTAAAAAATGCACATTTCATGCTAATTTAAGCTCTTCATTACCCATTTCAATGACTCAACTTAAACTGCCATGGAAATAACTAATAATGATAAGTTTGTTATTCTTCATTGTCCTGTGACGGAATTTCCACTATTTTCAACTTTCAAGTATAAGTTTCTCATATGGGTACCTGAAGTATGATCAATTTGAAAATTAGGGATAGTCTTCAAAAGAAGACAATTTGATACCTGAAGTTAGGTATCGTTCGACATTTTGGTACTTTTGTCCCCTTATCTGTAAAAGTAACTCTATATATTATTCTTATTGTTCCTACAGAGTCTGCAGAAGTTGAAATCACTCGAGTTGGAATTTTGCCATGGTGTAGAAATGTTTGCTGACTTCTCTAGATTTCCAAACTTAGAGGAGTTGACAATAAGAAGCAGTGAAAAAATTAAGAAGATTGAAATTGTGAAAGAGATGACATCATTAAAAAGGCTGGATCTAAGTGATACTGCAATCAGAGAATTGCCTTCATCAGCAATCGGACATCTCATTAATCTGGAACAGTTAATTTTATTCAGTTGCAAGAAACTTAGACATGTGCCGTGCAACATATTTGAGTTGCAACATCTACAGCTTCTTTATCTCAAGGGGTGTGAAAAGCTGGTTATATTTCCAACAAAGTCTGAGTTTTCAACTGAGTCAACCAGTTTACAGGACAAGCGCTATGCTCCGTTATTCGTCAATTTGAGGGATTGTGAGAATCTTGTAGAAATTGGAGAATTTTCCCGAGAATTATATGGCCTAGAGGTGTGTGGTTGCTATGAATTGAAAAGAGTTTCAAAATTCACAAACATTTTGGAAGGTAAAGACTTGAGAATGATTCCTCGGATGAACTTGTCTGCTTGCAGTTCCCTGTACCACAATGTGACTCGTAAAGTGGCAAAGATGAAAAAGAATTTAGCTGATGATTTCGAGCTAACGGCTCTGTTTTATTTCTTTTTCTCATGTCGGCAATCTGAGTATCATGTCAAGCTACCCGTGATTGATATTCCGGAGTGGTTCACCGGCCGCATGGATGTAATTATTGAAGGACTCCATGAGTGGAACTTTAGAATTGATTTTCCTGGGAATTTCAAATGGGAGGACAAAGGATTGGCATTCTGTCCTCCAGTTACGTCGAGCGAACACAGAATCTACATTAATGGTGTATCCATCATTGATGCATCTGAAGAATGGGGAGACGGAGACGGTTTTTGGAGATATGATGGTTTTTTGGAGTTGTACTATATGCCATTCGAGGCTATAATAAAGCTGCTGAGTGAGAATGGGTCACCGCCGCCTTGCATCTGTCTGATTCAGTTTGAATTTCAAATTAAAACCATAGAATTTACTGATGGGACTATAGAGGAAGTGGACGGGAGCTGCGGAGTCCATGTAGTATTGCCAGAGGGTGAAGGCCCATTCTTCAGTGACTTTAGAATGTATGTGACCTCTAAACCTGATAGCCAAGCTATCTTATGTTTTTGTGAGATCACATAAGCACTCTTGCATTTTACACTATCTATTCTGGATGCTATTCATGCCAAGATTTCTATTAATTTGCTGTTTCACATTCAGTGTTTAGAAATTTTAGTCTGGTTTTCTAACTTTTCTTGGGTTTCCCTCAACTGACATGGTTGGTTTTTTAAGGGAATTGCAACTTTCTTTTTCTTACCACGGTCTCTTGTAATAGGAAATCTTTTAAATGTCAATTTACAATCTTCATTGTTATATGCAGTTCTGGTGAAATTAAGATCAAGGAAAACGATACCTCCACCAAATAGGATAGTGTTTATCCGGTGGAAAATTTCCCCACACTTGTCACCAAAGAACGACTGCAATCGAAATTTGATGCTAAGGTAAGTGTCTGTCTTGGTATTATTGATTAGCAATATAGCTGAGTTTCTATTTTCTAGCTGTGCCTGTATAACTATCTTCATGTAGGATGGTACAAAAATCAAAAGCTGAGAAAACAGAGCAAATGTACGATATGCTTCAACAGAATAAGGAATTTGGTGCTGACATATCATGACAGTATCTATTGAACTTTCCATACAGTGAGAATCTACTCTGTATCTAAATTGTTTCCATTTGCTTGTTTGATTAAATGTTGTTGTATGACGAATAGAATAGAAATTAGTCATTAGAGATGAAGTTGGGTTGTTATTATAACTATGGCTGCGTTGTCATCTTTCATGTAAGATGGTACAGATAATTCAGCCTTAGCTCTCATTCCTTAGGCAGCCTAGGCCGTAACAGTTCCAAGGCTGCCGATCCGGGTCTCTGCTAAAGAGCACCGTCTTGCCACCTTAGGCTCCACCACCGTGCAAGAGCCTGCACCATCACCTGGACCAAACCTCTCCAATGCAGCTCCTTAAATATAACCAGTAGCAGGTTGATACAATTTGCTCTTTAGACAGATCATGTGAAACAAGCGCATGTGGGTGAAGATTGTCTGCCGTACTCTTTTGTTGCGAATACTATATATCTTGGCTTGGATAATTAATTCCCCATCTGGTTGTAAACTAGATTCATACTCGATTGCTAGTTTTTATGTCAAGTTTGTGGTGTTTACAATAACAAATCTCTGTAACATAATCCTAGAACTTAATTGGCAAGTTCTCAATGTCAAAAAAACTCAGGCTAATGAAGCAGCTACTCATACTTCCTTGTAAACTTATCAGTGATCATCGTCGTATCATACATGAAAGCTCAACTAGCTAGTTGGTTAAAGCCTTTACTTGTTTTCATCAGTAAGCTAATATAGCATCCGACGATATGATCCAAAGGAACTTTGATTAATCATATTATTTCAGTTCAATCAGATGATCGAGGGCTTCCTGTTTTCCTTCATTTCTCTGGTTTCGGGTTTTCTCGTAGGATGTGTTTGGCTTCGTCATGGGAAGTGAAGATTTGAAAGCGAAGCCAAACACATCCGAGTAAAGATTTGAAGGTGAAGAAAAATGATCAAATTTTAAGTAATTACACAATTTGAAAGGAAAACAGATGATCTCGTTCGTTTTTTGTTATTTTTCATTTTCTGAATCAAAGAAAAACTGTGGGCTGGGCCTTTTTACGGGCTAGGCTGAAACATGCGGGCCGTGGCGGTTGGGTGCTGGTGGATCCAGTCGGTCGTGATCAACCTTTTAAAAAAATGGAACAACTATCGGCTGGGCTGTTTTGCGGGCTAGGTGGAGACGATGCGGGCCTAAGCAATTGGTGCTGGTGGGCCCAGTCGGGCTGGGGGTCCATCCTTCGACCAATTAGTCCGTCTTCGATTGGTGTTCAATGTTTTCTAACGCCGAGCCAATTGCCGTCCGGGTTTCCGATAGCTTCATCCACCGTCGTAGATAAATTTCACAGAAGTAGTTGCACACAAATTTGGTAAATGCAACGTTCTGAGATTTTTATATGAATTTAAGGGAGCTGCAAATTCTAAAGCAGACAGCAAAATGTTCATTACAGCAACTTGTGTGGTGCTTTCAACTAGCTCCAGTATTTCTTCTGTAATTTATAGTGGTTATATTTGGAAAAGGTTCAATATTCATAAGTTTAGGGCATAAAGTTCATGACTTGTGATCTTTATTCTACTATCATTTGATGAAGATCAACTTAGTCCAAAATTCTAACCTACAGATTAATTAACTCTTTTGCAATCAGTCCTAATCTCTCCATCAGTGCCCGTCAAAACTTTTATACTTGCCATACTGATCATGGACTTGGCAAAGCTGTCGAAGAAGTCGCTTTGGCTACTAGCAAACCGGTCAACAATGGAAACAGTGTCGGCTCCAGTGGTCGAAAACAGCTCCTGATCCGTCTGGAGAAGCCCCTGCTTGTTCTGAAGGTTTGTGAAGTAGCTTTTGTCGAATCCATTAGGCGTAGAAGGATCAAGGTTGGCCAATGTATCTCCGTCACCGCCGTTGGGACATGTTTGTTGTAGGGTTCCCAAGTAGGTTGTGTCTATGCTCGGGTCAGGGTTCCCGGTACCGTTGAAATTGTATAGGCGGTGCACGAATGTTGTACACCTTGCCCGACCAAATGTATGAGCACCTGTAAAAGAAAACAGTCATTTGTTAACTGAAGAGTTCGAGCAACTTTTTGCTGTGTTAAACTCAAGTAACAATTCTGTTCAAAAAAAAAACTCAAGTAACAATTGTGTGATTCAACTTTAAATCGTTGATTCTGACGGACCGAGAATTTATATACCTGATAAAGCAACGAGATCTGTTGAATCAAGACCTGCATCAGTGAATTTTTTGGCAATTTGTTCAAGGGTTTCGCGAGGGCCTGGAATGGCAGTAGTACCAGCTCGGTTGGCTGTCCTACTGTCTCTTCTTCCCAATTGAACTTTCCAAGTTGGTCCTCCATTCTGCAACATTAACAATTACATTTTTCGACCCAGTTAGAAATCCAGAACATATTCTTGTATATTTCTCTTGATAATTTTCTGTCCATTTTTTATTTTGGCCAGTCGTAGTCGACCATATCTGTTCATTATTTTACTTTCTAGTTAGGTAATTACGTAGAAAACTTGGTCATACTGTTGGAACTATGAAGATTAAATTGCTAGAACAAGGAGGTTACCTCAGAAACGAGTATCTGAGTAGCAAGAGCCACAATATCAGCACAGGAGACAACACCAGGGCAAACATTCTCTAGCGCAGTTTTGATGTCATCAATCACAGGATATCCATCTGTGGATAGATTTGGAGCTGCATTCTTTTCGCTGTCTATGCCGTCTGCGTCATCGAGCAAAAGTGATGCATCACAACCCTGCATAATCACTCCAAAGTCAATAGCATGCATGCAGTTGATGACAACAGTAATTATTTGGTACTAAATTCCATGTGTGTGTAACAAGGTGCATCAAAAACTATATGCTAAAACCCTTGAAGCTATGACTTATAACGTTTATGCATTACATTGACGAAGCAGTCGTGGAAGTTAACCCGGATGAGTTTGGCGGCAATACGAACATCATTCTTCTGAGCTTGCTGGACGACATTACGAACCACGCTCGATATATTAGGGCACGTTGTGTCGTAAAACGTGGAGCTGAGCTGAGCATTGGAGTTGCCCAACACAATGGTAAAAAGAACAATTGCTACTGCAAGATATGAAAATGGAGACATGATGCTTATAAAGATAATTGCTCTATCGTTGGACATGAGATATTGGTTCTGGTTGGAGACCGCTAAACATCCCAACCCTTTTATAGAGAGCCGAATCCCTCAGTAGTTGGTGAATAGTGTATAATATCCTCCAGTCGTACGTACGTGCCTAACAGATTTGTTCTATCATTCTAGGCTTCTTCTACCCTTTGAATATCATACTTCTGTGAATCAGAACTTTTCTACGTAAGCTTAACGTAAGAGAATTTTCAAAGCACCGAGTGGAGGGCGTGAATATTTCTGTATCATTACTTTGAATAGTACTGCTAGGTTAGCCAGTTATGTAGATATTGTCTGTCTGAGTTTTGATTAGGACCGTAATTCCAATTGATCAGAGTTGTCTGTATTAGCCATTTAAACCGAGATTATTTGAATCATATAATAGTTACCCGCGCATAGCACAAATAGGGTTGTTTATGATACTAGTGTATATCATCAATATGACGAACAAGTCTCATCAAGTTCGCTTTTGAGTCGGTACGTACGCACCCATCAGAAAGCACAGACCTCTTCCGTTAGAGCTTACATCAGTTTTGTTGCTTTCAGACGCTGAATACTTGTATGCATACAATGGTGCTTATTCATTGTTTGGAATCCATTCATCAATTTCTTCGGTTTAATGATAAGAGTGTTTATCCAAGTTTTCAGATATCATCGAAAGAGCCATTCAAACCAAGTTTATTGTCAAACCGTGTTGATGTGCTTGCTGAGCTCAGATGTAAGTGCATATGAACATATATAAGAAGATAAGTTCAACCACATTTTTGCTAGCTATCTCTTTGAGTTAATTAGACATGGACATGCCAATTGATTGATATTATTGCATGGGAGAAGAGTACTTGGACTGCAGATTGTAAACAGTACATAAAATTAATACCCAGAATGATGTATATATTCATCCATTTTTTGAATAAGGATCGACCTCGTCCAAGCCTCCCAAAGTTGACTACCATTACACTTCTTGAAACTCAATTATCCCGTTATCCATTAATGATATGTGATCATTAGTCAAGTAACTGGGGGGGAAGTATCATAATATCATTACTCAATTATTTTGTCATGAATGAAGTTGAAATGTGAGGAGCTTATATGATTAGAAATAGATTCATGATTTACGATATCATTGATTTAGTCTTTACGTAGTTTTAATTTGAGCTTTGAAAAAATCTTTTACGTATAATATACAAAGTAGCTAGAATAGAATAATAGAAATTTCTTAGGTAAACCGATCGATAATAGTTAATTCAAGTCCTTGCATGTATGATGTCAATTTCGTATAATACTGCCATATATGGCTGGCTCCGATCCGAAGCTTGTTTTCAGGAGGGTTTGTAGGCTTCTTGCTGGAAAAATGATGCATGCACGCAGCAAATGAAGAATAAATAGCTAGCATATATTGAAACTTTAGAGTAAAACACAAAATACTATTCTTAATTATTTTGTAGTAGTTGATGTCAATCGTTAGATTTTACTGTAGAACCTAGATACTCTTACTCGCTCGAGTTGATAATGTTGACCGATCAACTCAGAACGTTTTTTTATGGGAAATTTTAGTATATCTGCCGGCATGACACGCGGATCACCATCCGACCACTCACTTTCCGCCCTGTTAGTCCCCGCACGCGGATCAAACGATTGAAAAACAGGCGTGATAGGATGCCGCGCCGTATAACAGCTGGATCATTTTCTTATTACTCATTGTTATTATTTTCTTTTAGTAGAACTGAAACTGAGTGATCGACAATGGTATATATCTCACTAATCATAAACAAGAGAATGATAGATATATATATCTCACTAATCATAAACAAGAGAATGATAGATATATATATATATATATATCTCACTATTAGAAGCATGTCATCAATTTTAGCAGATAGTTCTTTTATCTTAATTTGTCTAAATTAGTTACGGGTCTATTTCAATCATATAATGGACGATCTATATGGATAATATTGTATATGCATATTGAATTAGAGTTAGAAGCAAGTCACTCTCATCACTTGCATAAAAACCCAGATTCTTTTGTACATGTGGTCGATTTTTACAGATTTTTCTTTGGTTCTGGGTTGCATGATAATTAATGAACTTGACAATTTTGGTGCACGTTAATTCAAACACACACACACACCTATGTGCTTAATTGATTGAAAAGTCACGAAATAACTTTGATTCTCAAGGCATTATTAACTGAAAGTATATGTGGAAACTCAAACTACATAGTTTTGACTACATGCAGCTTTTGGTCTATGTGCTAATTATTCAAGAATTAACAACCCTGCAGTTCTTTCTTATCTCTCCAGCAGAGCCGGTGAGTGGACTTATGTTCCCCATTTTGATCATAGAGTTAGCAAAATCTGTCATGAAAAGGTTGGAATTAGAGCTATAGCTTTGGACCAAGCTTTTAGTACTTGTCGTTTCGGCTGCATCACCGGAAAACAACAGCTGATCAGAACCGAGAAGGCCCTTTCCGGTGAGCAAGTTCTGAAAGTAATGGTTGTCGAATAGATCTCTCGAGTTCCGATCAAGAGGAGCGGTATTGAATCCGTCGCCCGTCGTAGGGCATTGGTTCTGTAGATCAGTTGCCATAGTTGAATCTAATGTGCTGTCTGGTGCACCTGTTCCTGAGAAGTTGAACAATCTGTTGCTGAAAGTTCGACAAGTTGCTAACCCAATTGTATGAGCTCCTGCAAGTCATTGAATACATTTGATCACAAAAGTAGTGACCAGATTAACAAAGTATATATGCTACTTAATTCTGTCCTATGCCCTAATCGCTAGTGGCAATTAGATATCAATCGAGTCTAAATATATACGGTTAGCATAACAATCTATATACATATAAATATACGTAGTTAATTTCAAAGTGAAGTTTCTCTGGAGTTAGTATCTGCATATACCTGATAAGGACACCACGTCTGCGACATTTAGGCCTACATTGGCGAACTTGGAAATGATGGCGTCAAGTGTGTCAAACGGAGAAGGAAGCCCAGCATTTGCTCCAGTCTGGTTTGCCACTAACCCGTCTCTTCTTCCCAGCAACACTTTCCATGAATTTCCTCCACTCTACAGTTACATGCATGTACATATACGTACGTTTGCTGTTAGTTTGACAAGTTCATATTACTTGAAAAAGGTAAGTTAATGTTAATTAACTTACTAAGACCACAGAATCTCGGGCAGCTATGGCTAGTATATCAGCACAAGAAACAACTCCACTACAAGAACTCTCCACGGAGCTCTTGATTGCGTCGATAACTTCAAACCCTCTTGCCGAATTCACGTTCGGGAAGGCAGACTTCTCGCCATCGGTTAAATCGAGTAGTAGTGACGCATCACAACCCTAGAATTCAAACAAGAAGAACATAAATATATATATATATATTCAGTTTCATATATAAATTAAGGGAATTAATAGTGTATCAAACTATTGAAACTTTGAAAGTACTTACGTTGACAAAGCAGTCGTGGAAGTGAAGCCGAAGCAAAGAAGCAGCCATTCTCATTTCGGATTTGATAGCATTCTGAACTTCTTTCCGGACGATTTTGAGAAGATCTGGACATGATTGCTGGTAGAAATCCGTACTTAACTGTGCTTTCGCAGCCGAACTCAATGCAAATAGGATCATAACTACCAACAAACAACGACGAAGACGAATGAAACTGATGATGGAAGACCTAATCATGGCTACAATATATCGAGGGTTTGAGACACTGTAATTAGTGTTAATATATCTGTTTAAGGGGTAGCTAATCAAGCAATTTATAGACAAGATCATGCGAGAAAAGGCAATGGTTTAGTCATACAATATAGTACAAATTGCTAAGCTAGTGCCAACGAGTGATGTATGGCGGCTGCACCTAGTGCTTGCCGGAACCGAGAGAAATGCACTGAACTAGAGTAGTATTCTTAATCAGCAATATGACAAAAGATTAGTGCTTTCAATTACCGACATTGGATCGTTAGCTCATAAGAGTAGTGGCCTAATTCTTATCACTGGGCGATTTCATGAAAGTAATGCCATAAACCATAATAAAAATTGGTAATCACACTAGCTAGCTATATAATGCGTTCCAAATAAGAGAAGTAAGTCAATATTGCTCGTCTTTCTACCACGTACTACGGCGCGTGATCAAATTGTGGACACATTACGATTTTTAAACATAAAAATGTTCATGCATATGTAATCTAAATCATATTATTATTGAGCTAGTACTCTAGCGTGATTTTTTTAAAATACAAAAAAGACTGAACAACAACTACAACGATAACCCTCTCAAGCATCCAACACTAAAAAGGTCAAAATTAACAGCAGTAACAACACTATGAGGCAGATTGACATCCAATGCAGAGGATCAGACGAACTGTACCCCAACTTAGCTAAAATATTGACCACAAAATTAGCTCTTGGAGCGCACTACTCGCTGTGGACATCCTTCTATAATCTATACCTTATCTTCAGGAGCCCTACGTTAATCGCACAATTCTAAATCAAACATATCAATCAATTAAGCCCAGAAAGAGGCCAGCCTATTAATACAATACTAAGGGCCCAGTAGGGCCGGGTATAAGAAAACTGGGCCAAAGCGGACTGCGGAGCTCGATCAGGTTGTGGTTCAGGAGTGGACTTCGGACTACAAACTTGTATATGTTTGGGCCTAAGCGGGCTAGGCGGAAGTCGGCTTCGTCTGTGCGGTTGCTAGGATAGTGGGCTGGAGGGTCCCACCTTTCAAAAGAATAAATAAATAAATAAAAACAGAAGCTGTACTTGTTCGGTTCTCTTGTGTTTTCAGTTTCACTTTTGTTTCAATCTTCAAAGGCGGCGCCTTGCCGTGTCTCACTATACCAGGTTAACCCTAATCTGTTTTACTTTCATAGACCTTACTACTACAATTAAGAAATGAACTATCTGAACTTTTCTTTCTTTAATGACTGAATTAATGGTATTTTGTTCTTGGGTTCTCTCGGTTTATTGATATTTTGAGCTGTGATTGTTTCCATGAACTTGGATTATGCATTCAAATATGATAGAAGTGACTCCATTTGAGGCTTGTTCTGAGCTGATTTCAGTAATTATAGGCCAAAAATGCTGGAATCTTTTCTAAATTTTGTAGCAGATGAAGTTTGTATTGGTGATTTATAATGTGTGGTTTGTATTGGGTGCATTTTGTAGATGGTTTGATGGGATGAGATTCTGTCTCTTCCTGTACAGAATCTGGAGTTTTCTGCTGAAACTAGTCTTGCACTGATGTACAAGAGACTAGTCTACTTCTGTATGAAACTGTACCTGACTCAATTCGGTTCTTTTATCAGTACATCAACACAAAACTAGTCTAGTTCTGTATGAAAGTAGTCTACTATTTGTATAGACTGCATAATATCTCGGTGGGGATTGCAGAATGGTGGAGCACATACCTGAACGTGTGATAGTGAAGATATTCCAGTTGTGATAGTAAACGCATACAAGTTGTAATTGAAATGGAAATGTATCTATGAAATAATGGCGTTTGATTTACTAACAAGTTAATTGTTTCAACTTGACGAAGTGGTTATAGCACAGTGGTAAGCACATGCACTACTTATTGATGAAGTTATGGGTTCAAGTCACCATGAGGGTAGGAGTGAAATCCTTTGATCCTCTTTTTAAAAATAAGAAAAGAAAAAAAGTTGATTGTTTCAACTTGGTTTACCAAGAAAGTTTAGCTAAATGATTAATGTTTAGTTTCTAATTGCAAAGCTTTGTACTTTGAGCTTAAATA
This sequence comes from Comarum palustre, assembly GCA_951800085.1. Classification (NCBI taxonomy): domain Eukaryota; kingdom Viridiplantae; phylum Streptophyta; class Magnoliopsida; order Rosales; family Rosaceae; genus Comarum; species Comarum palustre. Next base: position 32,428,433 of record OX637573.1, on the reverse strand, counting down.
GTTGTGATATCACTTCCTGTCCACTTTATATCACCAGTAATTGGTGAGAATAGAGACTAATATTTATCACCTTTATTGCGTTGCAGCGCTTGGTATTACCTCCTGTCCCAGAATTCTCGAGGCTTCGCCCACACTTTGATTCTGGAATGTCTCCATTGCCAGTAATTTCCCAATCCTTATTTCACTTTCAATTATGTAGATCTTATATGGGCATGATTTGATTTCGTCTGTGATTGTGTCAGTGGTGATTGGTATTTGTATTGTAGGTTTAGCAACCAATATATATATCTGGGCTAAGTTGAATTGCATGTCAACAAACAGAACTTGCATATTAAATTCATATACATGCATCTATAGTAGAGAATAAGTCCAAAATAAGACCTCATTTGAAGTGAGACCATAGGAGTCCATTCAATTTTGTTTAACTGGATTGGCATTTACTGTGGAAATGGTAGTATAAAGTTGAAGCTTTTATGACAAGAAAGACCACAGTCATCTCAATCCATTTAATCTAATTCTCGGAATGAAGTTAGATAAGGTATGCATGTCTTGGCCATAACTGTATAGGAAAGAAAGTATTTTATTCTGTCATTTTTGTGATTGCTATAAGGTTAAGGGGTTTCACATCGCACCAGCCCCATTTGGAACCAAAAAAAACCTTTCACATAGGGATTAGGGTTTTGATTGGTTGTTACTTGTTAGTAACAGCTTTTCTTCAGTTCAGTTCATCAATTCAATTAGCCATTTGGTGTAGAAATGGGAGTTGACAACCACTCCTTTTTATCGTTGATTTATGTTGAAACCTTTCTATTATGAGCTTCTGACTAGATAGTAGAAACATGACATACCCTCATACATGCAGTGTCGCCATATGTATAAGCCACCTGAATCGAGAGATTTCCATCAGCTATTGAACTAACTAGATCACATTTCCTTTGCTATTTGATTCTGGATGGCAGACTTCTCACCATCAGTTAGATCAAGTAGTATTGACGCATCACAACCCTAGAATTCAAACAAGAAGTACAGACTACTGTGAAATGATCAAATGAGAAAACAAAACGATAGTGTTTCAACTATTGAAATTGTGAAGGTAGCCACGTTGACAAAGCAGTCGTGGAAGTGAAGCCGAAGCAAAGACGCAGCCATTCTCATCTCGGATTTAATAGCATTATGAACCTCTTTCCGGACGATTTTGAGAAGATTTGGACATGATTGCTGGTAGAAATCCGTACTCAACTGTGCTTTCACAGACAAACTCAATGCAAGTAAGATCATGACTACCAAAAAACTACGATGAACATGACTGAAACTGCTGATGAAACATCGTATTTTCATGACTACAATCAAGGGTTTGAGACACTGTAACAAGTAGTGTTAATATATCTGCTTAAGGGGTTGCTAATTAAGCAATTTATAGACAAGATCACGCTAGAAGTAGCAGTTGTGTAGTCATACAATTACTAATTATTGAAGAGTTCTGCTGTGTGTATAAATGCTTTTGAGAATCATCTTTGATTTGAAGACAAAAATTTAGTTCGTATTCCACTACTTATGTATTCAGTTTCATGGAATTTATTGTCACTCACCTATATTTTTTGCTTTTTTACATTATAGTTATCTCAGTTTGATTGTGCTTACATAAGTGTGGCTCCTTCAAATGGTTTAAGAGATGCAGTGGTGCTCATATTCCTCTATTTCACTACCTCTTAATTCATTCTCGCCAATATGCATGACTAAGTTTTCCATTAGTGAAGAAACTATTCTATCATATCTCTTCATTGTGTAGTACAAACTGATAAGCTAGTGCCGATGAGTGATGTATGGCGGCTGCACCTATTGCTTGTTGGAACGTAGAGAAATGCACTGAGCTAGAGTAGTATTCTTAATCAGTAATAAGACAAAAGATTAGTGATTTTTATTACCGACATTGGACCGATAGCTCGTAAGAGTAGTGGCCTAATTCTTATCGACTGGGGGATGTTATGTAATTTACTCCTTAAAATCATAAGATTGGTATACTTAATCACACTGTAGCTAGCTATATAATGCGTCCCAAATAAGAGAAGCAAGTCCAAATATGCTTGTCTTCCTACCACCTACGACGGCGCAGGTAGGGGCGGATCCTGGAGCTGAGGTGAGATTCAAAGATAAAAAAATCCTACTTTACACAACTTTGATTTAGTTCAGTTGGTAAGGTGTTGGGGTTTGTTTCCTTGTCAGCACAGGTTCGAACCCTAGTGAAGGTATATTTGTTGTTTTTTTTTTTTTCTACTGTTTCCTCCTTTTTTATGTTGTTTCCCCTATTTCTAATTCCCGTTTCACTCATTTTTTGCTCCTTTTACTCATGTTTACACGTTATTTCATTAGTATGTTTTAAAATCTCATAATTAACTTGTACTTGAACCCTAAGCATGGCCGCCAGGAGTGACGACGAACTAGGCTTAATCCTACAATGACACCGACTCAGATGATAGAAAATCGTTCTTCGAGGTCTACAAGAGCAGAGGGTCTAAACCGAACATCCATTCGTCTTCTCCAACTTGATTATCTCCAGCGTGTACTTTCCAGATTCCCTAACTTAGTGATATTCGAAACATCCAAATGTATCAGGCGAAACGACCTTGAGTTCATCGCCCAATCATGTCCCAAAATCGAAACTATCGATTTTGGCAAACCTAGAGATGATATAAGAGCAAGTCCACCCTTACATCAAAAGTGTGATCTAGACTCTTATCCATGTCATTTTATGACCCTGTAGAAAAAGAACAACTCCACTCGTAATTTTTTTAATTTAAGTCTTAACTGGTCTTCACCTAGGTCAGACCCATGACCTAAGTGGTCATTTTTCATGACCGAAGACTATCTTTTCCAGCTCAGCTTTGATCATGGATCCCAGCATTAGTCAGCCACGTGAAGAAGAGAGGAGGAAAGGACGACGCGAAAGAGCTTGCACGTCATGGGCACGAACGAATGGGTGAAGGGAGTTATGGACACGTGAGGCTGTTGGGTTGAACTTGCAATGCTGCATTCCCTCTAATTTCGGTCTTTGTTTTTAATTGAACAATTAAAGAGTTATAATTAATACAACATTTATTTATACAAACTTAAATCTAGTCATGTTTTGACTTATATAATCTTTCAAATTTAAGTTTTATTATCTGCATAATATTAAAAATTCAATTACATCTTTATATTCTGATTACAATAAACCTTATTTAAATTAGGACTTATAATAAAAAAAGTTTTTTAGAGGTATGAAATGATAAAAAAATCATTGATTGTTACCTAATGATAAAAAGTCTAGCCCTTAAAGAGTTGCCCATAAAATTTTTAAAAATTACATTTTCTGCCACTGACAGTTACAAACTGTTAATAACGGAATCAAAAAAAGTCTTCAGTTCTTCTTCATTTCGTTATTCTCCAAAATTCTGCTCGCTTCCTTCTCTTCCTTTTCTTCTCTTCCTCATTGAAAACTCGCTTTACTTCTCTTTCTCATTGAAATATCTCTCTCCGGCGAATATCACAGAACCCAGGCCACCATCCACCGCGAATCCATCACCTTGTTTTCATCGGCAACACAAAAAATCAGCTTTAAGAGCATTTCAACTCTTTCAAAACTTCAAAACCTAACCTTTGGTAATTCCTAATCCCTCATAGTCTTTCTGATTCAATATTTCATGTTGAATCACTATACTGTTTCAGTTTCAAATTTTGGAAGATCAACGGTTCAGAATCAATTTAGAGCTTAGGGGTTAAGTCGTCGATTGTTATGGATTGGAAAACACATTGTTGCGAATTCGTTGTTGATTTTCAAAAATTGAAAAGCTGAAACAAATCTAAAATCAAAACTGTATTTGAAACTGTATAAGTAACTGGGTATTTCTAATTTGTTGTTGGTTTTGAATTTGTGATTATTGTTGTTTGATTTTGGCCCTTTGATTTTCATCTGGATTACTGTGCATGTAACTAAAAAAGTTTGAAACAGATTTGAAAAAATAAAAATTGAAACGGTATAAGTAACTGGGCATTTGTTGCTGTTTGTTGGTTTACAATTTCAGGATTCATTGTGCATGTTACTGAGAAATGTTTGAAACAGATTTAAAAATGAAAACTGTGTTTGTAACTGGATACGAAACTGGACATTTCTGATTTGAAATGAAACTGTGTTTGTTGGTGTTGCTCTCGATTCGAGCTGTATAAGTAATTGTATAAATAGAAGGGGCTATATTGGAGCTGTATAAGTAACTCTATAAGTTAGTTTCATATGAATTGTGTTATAGAGTTAGTTTCATCTCTTTTTGGGGCTATAGTTTCATGTGAAATGTGTTAAGTAGTAGGGTCTATATTGGAGATGTGTAAGTAACTCTATAAGTTAGTTTCATGTCTTTTTAGGTTTGTAACTGAACAAGTGATTACATTGAAATGAAAACTGTATAAGTAATTGTATAAGTAACTGGGTATTTGTGAAACAGTGATGTGTTTGTTGTTATTTGTCTGTTGGTTTAGAATTTCTAGATTCACTATGCATGAATTGAGAATGTTAGAAACAGATTTGAAAAAAACTAAAAAATAAAACTGTGTAAGTAACTGTCTAAGTAAATGTCTTTGTAACTGTTTAGGTAACTGTGACTGTATGAAATATGTTAATGCTATAAATAGTTACATAGTCAGTTGAACTAATCAAAATATAAATTTTTGTGCAGCAGAAAAATGAAGAGAGGAAGGGAAAAAATGACACCGATGGCACAAAAAGAGAGCAACAGAAAACAAAAAGAAGAATAAGAGATGATGATGTTGTATCAGAAGATGAAGTACTATTGTGCAACTTAATAAAGGGGCAAAAAAAGGAAAGAAAAGAAGAAGAAAACAAAAAAAGTGGCGAAGGAAGAAGAAGCGGAAGATGAAGAAGCTGAAGAAGAAAAGAAGAAGAACAAGAAGAAGAAAGCAAAAAAAGTGGCAAAGGAAGAAGAAGAGGAAGATGAAGAAGATCAGAACAAAAGGAAGGCAGCAATCCAGTTCAGGTCAACTTGACCTAACCTAGACAGTTTTGAGGCAATGTTGAATGAAGATGAGGAAGCTTTGAAGAGCATACGAGAGGACCCATTTGGCAAGCTCTTTGATGCATTCTACACCAATGGATCCCTAAGCCGAGATATATTCACGAAGTCAAACAAAGTAGTAGAAATACTTGTTGACTGCTTTAATTCGGAGGAAGAAACATTTTTCATAGGAGAAAGGCATACAGAATATCCACTGAAGATGTCAAGAACATTCTAGGAATTCCCCGAGAAGGAGAGTTATTTGGGGTAGTTGATTCAGACTTCGTAAGCAGAGTGTTAGGGCATGGCAAAGTTAATAAAAAGAATATCAAAGAACACTTAAACATACTGTAGAATTGGCCAGTAGAGAATGAGGACAATCGAAGACAGAAAACAAATGATTTAGTTAGGCTGGTCATGCTTGAGATCTGTATCAACTTTTTATTTGCAAATGGGGATGGTCAACTAGCAAGAGAGGTTATTTGTGCTGTATGGGGAGATGTCGAGAAATACAATTGGGCAAGAGAAGTGAGAAATATGTTTTATCGTTGTTTAAAACAATGATTGAACTCAAAGGGGCAATGGAAGAACACAGGAGGATGTGCTCACCTAATTCTGGTAAAAATCACTTGTTTCTTTATGATTTGTCTATGTTTTCTTTATAATTTGGAAGTAGTTATCATTTGGAAAACTGACCATTTTTTTTGAACTAGTATTGGCTTTACGAGAAAACCAAAGCAATAAAACCGATTAAGGGAAGAGAGAATGCAGAGCTGAAGATGACGAAGTGGGATCTCAGAGGCTTGCCAAAGAAAGTTTACAACTTAAACACATTGCAGGTACATATTTCTTGAAAAACTAAATCCATCAGTTTTACAATATAAGTTTCAGAATCACTTTTATGTCATGTAACTGAACATGCAACTATGCATTTAGGAACGTAACTGTGCATGTAACTGTACATTAAACTATGCATCTACCAATAAAAATGTACATGTAACGGAACATGCAACTATGCATTTAAGAATGTAACTGTACATAAAACTATGCATCTACCAATGTAAATGTGCATGTAACTGTACATGAAAGTATGCATCTACCAATATAACTGTGCATGTAACTGTACATGTAACTGTGCAAAATTTTGAGTGTCAAGCTAACTGTACATTTTTACGATGTACGCTTGACAGACATTGTTCAAAAAGATAAAGTCTGATCCCTCTCAAATAGACGATGACTCTGATGATGAGCAGAAGCAACTCACCAACTACACAAGAGACATCGTATGTGTTTTTTGTACAACTTGAAACTCTCAATATATCTTGTTACCTTAGTGTCAAATCGAAAATGTCAGACTCACTAACAATGAAAATGTTTTGTGCTTTTACATGTACCATTTTAAGGAAAATTTTTTCCTGAAGTGACACAAGAAGAAGAAAAACTGAGTTATTGGAAACAAAGGATGATCGAGATGAAAGAGGAATATGAGTTTATGTTGGAAGAGACCCACAAAAAATGGGTAATAGAAAAGATAGCAACAGAGGATTTGCAGATGGAGAATCAAAAACTCGTGCTAGAACTGAAGAAGCTCAAAGATTTGCAAGCAGAAAAGGCTGAAAATACTGAAAATGCTTACGAGAGAAAGGCAGCAGAAGCGCTTGTAAACATTTCTTCCTCAAACTATGAGGACAACATTCTGCTGGAAGAAAAAGGAGGAGAAATAGGTACAATTTAAACTTAAAAATAGCTTGTTTAGGCACTATTAATAGTTTGTTTCGAATTTGTGTTTCTTTCAAATTTGGAATTTGTGTTTTCTGTTTTATACAAGTGACTATCAATGTATAAAAAACAAAGTATCTATGCAACTATGGGCAAGGTTTACATCATTTTCTAGTGACTATGAAACTTATTGTCTGACTATTAATGTTGAAATTTCAAATTTGAACAAGCAGAGGTATCTGTGCATGTAACTATGTCTGTAACTATAGTTGAATGTTTGGGGGTAGGCATGTATGCAGGTTAATGAATGTGACTATGTAACTATGCATCTAACTGTAGATGTAACTATGCTTGTAACTATAGATTTAACTATGTAACTATGCATATAACTGTAAATCTAACTATGTAATTATGGATGTAACTGTAGATGTAACTATGAATGCAACTATAGATATACAAATATAACTGTGTATGTAACTATGTATGTAGCAATGTACTAACATTATTTATTGATTGTGTACTATGCAGATAATATACAGCAGCACAACTCAGATAATGGAAAGAACATTGATGATACAGGGGATATTACTCTGAGCCAAAACTCAGATGTTTTTTTCATTGAAGCACTGAGCACGGTTGAGGAAGAGATTGAGAAGAAGGAAGAGGAAAAAAGATGTTGCGTGGTCACCGAAAACAGAAAGCAGACACCAAAGTCCTAACCGAGGACAATACCAAAAGATGTTGCATGATCACCGAAAACACCGGTGACTGACATGACTTCTTTCGACTTAAGTATCTCTCCAAGACTGTTCGTAAGCTGGAGTAGCCCATTGGTGACTGAAACCATTACACTTCCAAAAAAGAATTTGAACTATACACCAAGTCCCCAAGTCATTGACTTGACTGTCATGGAACAAAATCCAAACAAATACCAGATCATTCTGTCTCCTGAGGTAACTATGACTATGTAGTTTCAAAAGGTAGTTACATGGGTAGCTTAGTCTACTAGCTTATGGTTCTTTTTTATTGCCTTTATGAATTAGGTACAAAAGCAACCTATTGTCATATCTCTAACACCTGAAGCTGAAAAGCAAACAAGAGCAACAAAAATCAGATTGCAGCTCAGCGAAGATGAATCTGGAAAACACCCAAATCAATAGGTATGTATGTGACTGTGAAAGAAACTGTTAATGTGACTATGAATGTAACTAAAAATTAGTTGTGTCACTATGTTTGGGACTGAGCATTGAACAATAAATGTAAACTTGTGGTATAAAATTAAATATGTTGTTCCCTCATATGCAGGCGTATACTCTTACGTTGTCAGAATAAAAAAACCGGCAGAGAGAGGCAAGAAAAATGGATAACATATACTGGTGGTCGGAAGTTAAGCAAAAAAGAGAACAGAGAAAGAAAGAAACTGAGGATAGAAGAAAAAAGGCAAATGAGGAAAAAACGCTTAAAAAGGGAGAATTGCTCACCAAAGATGGAGATTTGCTCATAGATATGGATGATTACTACCATTGTCAAACAGGGGATCAAATAGAGGGTCAAAGTGATGATCAAACAACGAAAATGAGTGCAGGGGAAAAGAAGGCAGAAGAGAAATTGAAGAAAGGAAAAGTCTTCAACCTGCTGGATGAGACAACACATAAGAGAATAATGAAGTACGTTGAAAAGACGCAAGGGTAAAGATCTAAAATATATAAGGACTTTATATCCTCCAAAATATTTTCGTATAAAATATGCATGAGACTTTCTACTATTCATTCATAATACAGATACAGTTAAGTATATATATATATATATAAAATTTGAAGATACTATGAATAAAGCAATGTAACTATGCTTGTAACTGTGCATGCAACTATGAATAAAGCAATGTAACTAAGCATGTAACTATGTGAGTAACTATGCAAGTAACTATACTTGTAACTATGCAGGGAATATACATGGGAAAGCCCCATGATCACAACAGAGATAGGAAAATTTGATATGATAAACTTGCTTGAGAATGATAGCGTTTCAACGAACCTGATTGAATGTTATGGCGCACTGTTAAAAGGAGAATTAAATGATAGACAATCTCAAGAAGAAATTGTTCCAGCTTTCATGTCAACATTCAGTTGGGTAAGTACAAGTTTATCTATTTCATATTCGCTTAGTACCAAATTTCTGTTTTAATTATCTTTTCAACTTCCGAATTTGAATCATGTGTTGAAGAGTCATGACTGTCATATCCTGATACAACGTCTCTTCCCTGTTTTCATTCGACCGTTTCTTCCCCGTCAGGTGGTGGAGCCGTTAGTAGCGTTGTCAAGATTCTTCTAGAAGTTATGCACACGGGAAGTGAACAAATCTGACATCTGAGAAACGCGATAGGACATTATTTATATCATGCGTAAATTTAAGATGATATTTTCTCCAAATTTTTTTGACATCATGCCTCACCTGATGATCCATCTTCCCGAGCAATTGTTGTTAACCTGTTCAGTGCACTACACTTGGATGTATCCCATGGAAATGTATGTTTTCTACACCTGAATTTTTCACTATACATGTTCAATATATAATCATAACACTTTGCAACAATTGATTTATAGGCAACTTGAAAACTACAAAGCTTAATCCGCGCCTGAATGGTGTATAGCTGAAGCATATATTGCGCACGAGTGCGTCATCTATATGAAGTTGTATTTAGGAGGGTTGAAGAAAACTCCGCAAACCATACGGGTAGATGTACTGAAGTTCAATCTTTCCATAGTCTTAGTGATGTTGCAGGCAAATGAGGAGTTTATCTCCTTGAATCAAAATGTAGGTGAATCAGAACTCCAAGAGGGAGAGTGGAAAATGGTTTGGAGGTCACAGGTAATCCGATGATATATAGTCTTTGATGTCTTCTATCCGCTGAGTAATAGAGGAATGAAGTTGAGAATACCAATATCTCTTGACCAGAAAGTTTGTAACAGGCAGTGAGAAACTAAGATTGTAGTTTTCAAGATTCTGAGACCTGCACTTAGCTTATCATGTGATGAATTATTCTTGAATTAGTGTGAAACCAAACATGGCTTACCTTTTGTTTAAACAATGACATTAGCTTATATAAAAATGCAAAGCTGTGTTACATATGAAATCTGCATTTTTCTTTTTGTTTATTTTCTCCCACCATATTACATAATGTCAATATGTTCCTTTTGTATGTGGCAGGAAGAGACAGATAGTTGGCTCGAGAATGCTGCCAATTGTCTTATGGGCACACAACCTTGTAGCTTTTATACTTTTCAACAGATTCTGAGCTTCAACTTGCTTTCTATATTTAGAATCTGAAATTTCTTAATGCTGTGATTACAGATTGTCAAGGGAAATGAACAGATAAAGTTTGTGGTTGACGCATTCCTTGGGCTCAAATTCTCCATATCTGGAACTCTTGTGTAAGTCTTTTGTTATTTGCAAGTTGCAATAGTAGTGTTGTCATGTGTAATGTCTGCAATATATCTGTCACCTTGCCCAGATAGGAGACTTGCAATGATACTTTTGTTTCCTCATATTTTGTACAATTGCAGAAAATCTGGCTCCTGCACTTATGATGTTACAATGGATGATGCAGCCATCATTGGCGGTGGCTTTGGATATCCCCTAGAATAGCTAGGAAGCAAGTTCGAACTGGAATTGCTGTAAGATATATCCCTTAGTAAACATACAAGTATACACAAGATTTTGATTTTTTGGGGTAAGCACATTAACAAGACAATGTGTTTTTGCAGATATAGTGATGACAAGATCAGAATTACCTGGGGATATAATAAAATACTGTTTGTGCATGTACGAACTGATGGCTTGAGACAGAAACAGTAAGAGCAGCCAAATGCGACTGATCAAAGATCTAATTTCGAATGGTACAAATTTTGCTTTGGGGGACTACTTTTGTATTTGTTACAAAAGCATAGCAAGTTAGCAACTCGATCAGGAATGGAAACATCACCTTAATGTGTTGAAGGGGAACCATAGCAAGAAGTTTATATACAGCAACTCCATAGACAAAGTTTAGATCTGGTAATTACTTTTGACATGATTTTCTTCGTTAATTGTTTTGTACCATCAATTCTACTGAGAGATGGAGTTGCAAACTTGCAATTTACTAACTGGTATACCAAATGTGATTATTTTCAGTGTGCTCCCTTGAAATTCTTAATTGTCAACTTATACAGCAATCGCAAAAACAAAAATGGACATTAGTCCCAATCAGCTTAGGAAACCACTGAAGCAGCATAGAAGAGAAGCAAAAACTCTCCATTAACTTTCATAGATGAAATACGCAACCACAAATGCTCATAGAAGTGCAACTACGTCGTCTGAGGTTGGTTTTAATCGCCCGACCGTACCTTACATTGAGAAGTTACATGTGTCTATTTCTGGTAATAACTTGCTTGAAAAGAAAAGGTAAATCTTTCGTCTTAGAGTCGCATGAGAATTCCTTTTATACTAAAGAATCTTATTTGCTTCATTAAAAATGGCCGATTTTCCCATATATGTTTGTAAACGAGAAATCAGTAGGGTATCAAAGGTTTTCATTTAAAAACCTTCCATACACAGCATGTTGTAGATTTCTTTTGCCATCAAAAATCCCCCGCTAGATTTCTTGCTCCCCTAACAACGCATACACATTCATCTTATAAGTTCGTGGTCTGTTTCAAAAAACCCTAACAACGCTAAGAGAGATTATACTGTACGTTCAAGCGTGCCAAGGTACTTTTCGAAACTTATACTCTGTTCTTATTCCTTGATATGTCTTCCAGTGTAGAAATCTTCGGTCTTCATTTAAGTGAATAGAAGAAGAGCATCCATGTTTCATATATCACTCTTGCTAGCTGTTCTGGTTTTCAGCACTGTTAATACTCTGCGACTTTTACTTGCAGTGTACGTTACCAAGTAGCAATGGCTAATCAAAAGAAAGAAAATTTCTCTGTCAAGGAGACCAAACCCTCTATCCGTGCCAGGAAGCCGTTGTACGGTCCCACCACCTCCTTTGATCTTGTGGAGGAGATGTTATATCTGTATGTTAGGATTGAGAAAGCCAGAGGTGTACCAGTTCAATGCCTCCTCCATGTTGAACTGAAGATTGGGAACTACAGAGGAGCCACACCACCAGCGGCCCAAAGTCCATATGGGGAGTTACATTGGAACCAGGTGTTTGCTTTCACCAAGAGCAGACTTCAAGACACCACTGTGCAGGTTTCGTTGAAGGGTGAGGATGGAGGTGTCGTAAGCAAGTGTAGCTTTGGTGTATCAGAAGCATTGAGGAGAGTGCCACCTGATCCTCAATTGGCAGCTCAGTGGTATCAACTGGTGGATACAAAAGGGAATGGATTTGGAGGGGAGTTGATGATGGCATTTTGGACTGGGACACAGGCTGATGAGGTCTATAATGTTGCTTGGCATTCTGATGCAGCAGCAGCTCTGACCCATGATGGTTTGTCGAGTATTTGTCCAAATGTGTATCATACCCCGAGGTTTTGGTACCTCAGAGTTAATGTAATTGCAGCACAGGATTTGGTGATCAATGACATCATCAACAGACAACAGCCGGCGGAGATTTTTGTGGAAGCTAGTGTTCTGGATCGGACATTTAGAACCAAAGCTTGTTCAACCAAGACTGTGGACCCTAAGTGGAATGAGGACTTGATGTTTGTGGTTGCGGAACCATTTGATACAACTTTGGTTGTTGTGGAAGTCTATGAGAAGAAGCTACCAGTAGTTGTTAATGGGAAAGTGATATATGGGGACTGTTTAGGGAGGTGTGAGATTCCTTTAAAGAATGTGGGGAGGAGGACTGATAGATCACCAGTTCCTAGTCTGTGGTATGATCTTAAGCTCATGCCGGATCAGACGAGGTTTGCTAGTAAGATTAATATGAGGATCAGTTTGGATGGCGGATATCATGTTTTTGATGATCCTACTGATTTTCCTAGTGATCTTAGGCCGTCCTCAAAGGTTCTGTGGAAACCGCCTGTTGGGACTTTTGAACTTGGAATTATGAGTGCCTCAGGATTGTCCCCAATAATGCCTAAGACTACTGTGGACACTTTCTGTGTCGCCAAATATGGGCCAAAGTGGGTGAGGACTAGAACAGTCATTGATAATCGTTCTCCAAAGTGGAATGAACAATACATATGGGAAGTCTTTGATCATTGCACATATATAACCATTGCAGTTTTTGATAATAAGTATTTGTTCCAAGGGGGAGTAGCAACTGCTCATTGGGGAATTGGAAAAGTAAGGATTCGACTATCCGATCTTGATTCTGATAAAGTTTACACAAACTCGCATCCCCTTGTGAGCCTAGAACCTTCTGGGGTGATGAAGAGAGGTGAACTTCAATTGTCTTATCGATTTTGTCCTGCATCTAAGTTTAATGTGTACTCTAGATATCCAGAGCCCCTTCTGCCCAAGCTGCATTATATGATCCCACTATCAATACCTCAGATTCGCATACTAAGGGGTCAAGCTGTTCAGCTTACACGAAAAAGGTTGCAGGGGGCTCAGTTCAGCGGAGAGGTTGTGCAGTATGTGTTGTGGGACAACAAATATATTTTTAGTGTCAGGAGAGCTAACGCTAATCTTCTGAGGTGTACGAAACTTATCTATAGTTTGTTAGTTTGCAAGCAGCTATTGGATCGGCTGATGAGTTGGTCTAATCCAGTCCATACTTGTGGCTTTATATTTGTCCTCATTGCTGCTCTTTGCTTCCCTAGTTTGGCACTAGCTACCATGTTTTTCATGATTTTCGGTGCAGGGGCTTGGGGTTACAGGAAGAGGCCTAGACAACTTCCTCACATAGACACCCAACTGTCACTGGTTAATAGTCTCGACCGTGAGAGAATTGCTGAAGAGCATAGTTTATTGGTTGTGCAGACAACGCTCGGTGACATTGCAGCTACAGGGGAGAGGGTGCAGTCTTTGTTGAGTTGGAGGGATAAGAAAGCTACAATTCTTGTTCTGATATTGTGTTTCATTGCTGGGCTTGTGTTTTACTTCGACCTTATAGACTTGCGTGTGTTTTTCTATGGGCCAATCGTATGGATGTTCAGGCCTAAAATTATTCGTGGAATTAACCTCCCTTCATATTTCCAGAACTTGATTAGGAGGATGCCTTCAAAGATAGACAGCATGCTATAAGGAGCTGTAAGCTTGGTAATTGTAGTCTCTGGGATTAGTTTTGTGGATGTGGATGCTTCTTTCTTCGTTAATAAAAATTTAGCGAGTTGATTGTGTTGAATTTTCCAGTTATGTACGTGAGAGTGAGACTGTATCTTAACCATTTATTCTCAACTGTTGAACTTGAATGAGAATGACTGCGCCTGTCTGGTTGCTAGAACTTAGTTCCTAAGGAATTGATAATCGACTATATATATTGTTTAATACAGCATACCCTAGAGAATTATAAGGTCCATTTCAAAGTTTAAAACATGCAGAAATACAGATATATCCTTTAACAGAATGAACCTGGACTAACTCTAATACAACCCTCATCCCCAGAACAAAATACAAAACCTACATTCCTGATCCCTTCACACATTATTAGAGAAGATCCTTCTCCATCCACCTGACAAACTATTAATGAAACAAACAGAAAAAAAATATCCAAACATAATCTGAATCTACATGGTGCATATATCCAGAAGTATCACGATCCATCACCAAGGGAAATGCTTATCTGTTCAGAAGAGCAACTTACATTAACGCGGGACAGATTAGTAACCGACGACGCCAATGCTCTTATCTGTGCTGGCAATTCCCATTTCTTCATCCCGCTCTGCATTCATCTGGCCCTGCCTCAACTAATTCTCGTTCTAGGTTTCAACTCCATTCTTCACCGCCTCAGTATTATTAATCCCTGTGCATGAAATTCCCATTTCTTCATCCGTCTCTACATTTGTCTGACCCTGCATCAACTGAATTTCAATCTTGGTCTCAACTTCATTCCTCAAAACATTAGTTTCATTCTTCTCGTTGCAAGCAATTACCATGTCTTCAGCCTTCTCTATGTTCACCTGACCCTGCACAAACTCATCCGCATTCTTTGTCTCGACTTCACTACTCACCAGCTCAGTTTTATTTGCAAATACTTTGGTCATTAAAAACTCATTGCTTGCTTCCTCGGCCTTCTCTGAAACGAATCCATCACCTACAAGATCATTCCTCCTTCCCTCATCCTTATTTCTCGCTTCATCTTCGGCCTTAATTTTCTTTAATTTCATTTCATCATGCACATATTCTTCCATCGAGACATCCCTAACACCACCATCTCTAGACACATAATCTACCACCTCAATGTTGCTCTCGCCTCGCATGCCCATACGGGGCACATCCGACCCCCCATCACTATCATTCTCATTCTCAGAACCGTTCTCCACAACCTCTTCATTCACCTCCATCACATGATGCCTCCTCTCAAGAAACAACATCCTCCTCCTCAAGTCCCCCAACTCCCTCTCCATCAAGAACAGCCTCTCCTTCAGAGTCAAATTCTCTTCCTCCAACTGCGCAATGTGGGTGTCCTGATCATCCACTCTATTCTCCAACACATTATTATACTCCACCCCGCTATAATTGGGGTATATCATCTCAAACCTACTCAAATCATGGTCCAACCTCCTCTCCACCTCCACATGCTCCTCCACGTCACTCTCACTCGACCCGCCCCCTTCCTCCTCATTCCCGGGAGACCTAAGCCGAATCAACCCTTTCATCGAGCCATACCCATCCACACCCCACTCCTCCTTGGCCGTGTCCCCCAAAACCTCCCTCGACGGCGAAAATATCGGCGTCGGCAGCACGGCAGGGGTCACCGGACAAGGCGAGACCAGCGAGGCGATTCCACCAGACTTCTTAGCTCTAATGATAAACGACGTGGTGTTCCTTGGCGCATAAGGCGCGAATCGATTGTTGTACTTCTTTTTGGGGTAAAATTTCCGAGCCTTCATTCGATTCTGAGACTGTAACTCATTAAGCGTCGGAGGTATGTAACCACCTCCGCTGCTCTGGCCACCACTCAGGGACAAATTCGGAACATTATAACTGCTCTGACCACCGTTCAGGGGCAAATTGGGAATAATCTTCTCCATTCTTCTTTTGTCATTTCCCTTCTTGCCCTTCCAATTGTTGTTGTTGTTGTTCCTTCCGAGATTCGACTGCGGCGGCATCCCGGCGGCGAACTGCTTCTGCTGCTGCGACGGCCAGGCCTTGTAGCTCCGGTTCATCATCATCTGTTGCTGCTGAGCAGCCATGGCTTGAGATGACGGCGCCATCATCTGCGGCGGAGGCTGAGTCATCATCTGCGGCGGTTGCTGGCTCATGGCTTGAGCTTGGCTGAGACTCATCATCGGCGGAGGAGGAGGCTGATTTGTCAGCTGTGACTGATCGTTCATTGTTTTAGAAAAAAAAAATCCCGGTCAGATTCCGATCAAATCGGCCGGAAAAATCAAAAGCCCCTTAAAAAATCCCTAGGTCAAACCCTAAGGGATTCGTTGGATTTCAAAATCGAGATTATTCAAAATCTTAAAAAGAAATGAGAATTAATTTGAGAGAGAGAGAGAGATTGGGGTTTTTATTTTTATGATAAGTTTTTGTGTGTTGTGATTTCTGAAAATCTCGCTAGACACGAGAAGCCGTTGTTGGACGCCCGGGTGGTCTATATATAAAGGCAGATTGGGGACTCATGGATCAGAGATTCGTGAATTGACGGTGGAGATCGGATGCTACGTGTCGGTTATTGGGTTATAGCGTCGTAGAAGATTTAGGCCTTAAAAGTTACTTTTTTAGTACATGTGTAAATGGATTGGATCTTATCCAAACCCGTTTTAGATCCGTGGTTTTTAAACGGGTTTGGATTGAAAATTTGACTCGTTGATACGTTAAAGATCCAGATCCCTTAGCCCGTTTATAGGTCTACTTTTCAAGACGTCAATTTTACTTTTGTGTAAGGTAAGTGTTGGGAAATCCCAAAATTGCATAATAAGGCTCTTTTACAACTGTGTTGTTTCTTTTTAATCTCACCGTTTTTTATAGGCAAAGGAAATAAATTAGAAAGAGCATGTCTCTAACGCACCCAATGTTAAGAGCAAATGCACCGCAACAGTCAAAAGGCAGAGGTAAAAACATAAGTTTTGCCTCCTGTTTAGTGATTTTGCTTTTGGCTCTCAATTTTTTTCTGCATCGGTAAAAATAAAGAATTAATACTTTTTTTGTTCTTCTCACTTTTGCCCCTTGCTTCAGATTCTCTTTCTTCTTGCTATTCTTCACTTGTAGAACCAGTTTCTTCTCTCATCTACAATTACTACTACTTCTCCATAAAAAGAAAAAGCGCAGGTCTAACGTCATTGAAAAACTAGTTTGTGATCATGCAATAGTATGTTGTTAAATGGGTTGATCGAGAACTGAGGGAAAGCACTGGATGTGGGGGTGTGAATCAACATTAGAGTTTACTGCTTTATTTGTTAATTGTTAGTTTAGTTGTTGAATATTGATATACGAATAACCTGGAAATACCATATGAGTTCTGAAACCAAAAAATTTCATCACCCTATATTTCTTTCATCCATTGCAAGATCTAATTCAAAGCTTAATGGTGTCGACGCTTAGCTTGCACATACCCACCTACACCCTCTCCTATTTCTTCATTTGGATCTGACCCGATATTCATTCCAATTTGATTACAGCTGCTACCTCTCTTTCTCTCCCTCCATTTCAACTGAAAAACAAGAGAATCGGAAAAGAAACGAAGAAACTGAAGAACACGATGTTGAGCAAAAAAATGGTGAAATAATGTACCCAACATAATTTCGTTCTATCTCATTGAGGGAGATAGAACCTTTTTTTATGTTAAGTTCAAACCATCCTAGATAAAATATCTGTTAATTACAACCCCTTTATTTAAAGAGGGAGACCCTTTGATTCTAATGGAGATACCAACTGGAGGGGTGTGTGTGTTTGTTTGTTTTTGTGGCTGCACCTGAAATTTTGAATGGGTTGCTTACGTACCCTCGGGGAAGAAATCAAGTCATTCGTAGTTCAAGATCCTCAAAAAGTGAATGATTCGTTGGAGGGCTTTGATTTTGAAATGAGAGTAGTGTTTGGATTTGTATCTGAATGCATATGAGCTATAGAGCAAGACTTCAGAAGATCCGAGAATTTATTTAGAATTGTGGTTGCATCTAGATTTAAATCTAGACTGCCTACATACCCTGTGAAAAGATCAAACCAATGTAGTTCGAAATTTAGAGTGGATTTGAGAATTTGACTAAAGTCATTTGGTCTGGCCGATTTTGACTGGTGGTCAGGGATTTTGTTTGGAATGGTGAATTTGACTGATGGAGTCAGGAATTCGATCTTATGTATAGGAAATTGGTTTGAAAAGTAGCAGGATTTGGTTTTAGCCATGGTTGTATCTAGATTTAAATCCAGACTACCTACATACCCCGTGAGAGGATCAAACCATTGTAGTTCGTATATTTGATTTTTTCTGATGATTTGAGAATTTGACTGAAGTCACTTGGACTGGCAGATTTTGACTGGTGGTCAGGGATTCTATTTGGAATTGTGGTTGTATCTAGTGGGTCGCTAGATTGCCTACGTACCCCTTTTGAGAGGGTCAAACCGACCGTAGTTCATTACATTTGGTTTGTGGTTTTGTGCCGACTTTTGTAATTTGACAGATGTACACATATTCTTGAATTCGTTAATTGTAGTTCTTGTCGACGCCCAATTTAGTAGAGTGTCTACTGATGTGATTTGGTCACTCGTCGTGTCGAGCTTTGCAGTTAGGTCTTGAGACTTGAAATGATTTTTACACTGTTGTATTTTGGCTTGTAGTCGACATGTGATTTGTTTAGGCACAAAATTTGTATCGGTGACAATTAATTTGTAGAGAGGGCATATTTCCGTTTCATTTATAGGACTAACATTTAATCTTATAAGTAAACACTGTATGTCGTCGAGGTCCATCTGTTTTCTTTCCTCCCTTCTTTAATCTTATAAGTAAACACCATATGTCATCGAGGTCCATCTGTTTTCTTTGTCTCCCTTCTTTAATCTTCACTCCCTCTTCATCATCTTCTTTTGTTGCCCCAATTCTGAACCAGCACCAGCTCGACGCTTCTGTCGAATCGAGAAGAGATTCTGGAGATAAATGTGGACTTGGAGATTGGAGCTCCCATGGGTCTTCCGAATTTCTCAACCATTGAAAGTGGGAACGAGATTACACTGTTAACGAGATTTCGAAGCCTGCGATTTGGTGCTTCGCACAAATTGGGTGAGGATCGCAATTTCTCTCCTTTATTTGGTTTGCGGACGAAACGACTGAAAGCTTCATTGGAGTTGTATTTGAGACCTTAAATATATAGCTTCTGTAACTGCAACACATATTAATAATTGTACATCAGGTCTTGAACCCTCTTCCACCGCAGTTTAAGATGACCATTTGAAGAGGTATAATTGCAGACCATTTGCTCTTGTCAGTGTTTTACAGAAGGGATCATGGCGCCATTTATAGACTTGTTGATGTCTTCTTTCAGTCATTGTTGCCTACAAGAGGCAAAGCTTGCACATCGATATTGTGGCTTGTTTTACAAGAGGCAGGAGCTAAACTTCATTTTTCCTGCTTATTGTTTGTAAACGACTTGAGCCACTGTGATACTCGTTTGTTGCATAATTTGAGCCATTTATCGCTTGTAAACGACCTGTGTCACTCCGTTGTCGCATAACTTGAGCCATTTATCATTTGTAAATGACCTGAGCCACTCCTTTGTTGCATAACTGTGACGCTCCTTTGTTGAATAACTTGAGCCTCTTTTTTGTTGCATGACTGTGATGCTGTCTTTGATGCAGGTTGTGGTCAAAACGATTTTGAGCGTGGACTTGAGGTGTTGCAGACCCCAATTACTAGAAAGTGGAACTTCAATGTTTCCGTGACTTGTTCCTTTCTTCTTCAGTTGCAGCAAAGTGTGTGCACACATTGGCATTTGTTGTGAGGCATTGCCGGTGGCAGCTTCGTCGAGGCATCATGCTTCATCTTCCTTGCATTGTTGTAGATGACTTGAGTCATTTTGACGTCCTTGCTGCAGGGAAGAGCCATTGGTGAGTGTTGTTTGGATGTCGCCTTCTCCCTTCGTGTGGCTTATTATGCAAATGCAAGTGATGCAAGGCCATGCTTCGTCACAATGAGGGAAGGCACCGAGAGGCTGCCAGCTTCTTTTGGTGGTAATCCGGAGGCGATGGAATGGTCTTCAGAGATTTGAATGACGTCAAGGGGTTGTTTGAGCAACTGGGAGGTGGAAGTGGTCATTGAAGCCTTGTTGGAGGTAGCTGCTGTGCCGTGAGGCTTCTTGGAGGGCCTGATCAGCTTGACACTGGAGGCTTTTGGTCTTGAGACTTCTGGTGTTGAGCCTTTTGAAGCTTGATGATGTCACAGAAACATAGAGATACTGCAAACAAAACAAAGAAGGTTGAACAAAGAGAGCTCCACCTTTGATCTTGTTGGTGTTGATGAAGAAAGCAGCAGACTCTTCTCTTCTTCTCTTTCTTTTCCTCGTCTCTTGTGCTCTTCTTCTGCTCATCCCTTCGTTGCCTCTACCTGCTCTCCCCAAAGCTCTCCTCTATTTGCCTCCGTCTGCTCCCCCTGTGCTGCCTTTTGTGTTTTTTTGCCCTGCTCCCTTACTCTTTATATAGAGGGTGCTTAACAGATTGGATGAGCATGAATTTGAACTCGGATGAAGATTACTGAAAATATTTGCTGAAGACTCGGTCTTTGAGATTTGAATTTGATTATCTCGATCTGTGTCTGGTATGGCAGCTTTGCCTCTTGAAGAATTGGTCAGACATTGAGACTCTGTAGTCACATAGGATAACTTGTAATCAAAGACTCAATATGTTATGGTTGGTCATTATATTTTTTTTTCTTTTCCGGATTATTATCTGCAGCCAGTCTTTTTCATTTTTTACCGTTCAACACACAAGTAGGGTCAAAGTGAGAAGAGAATAACGTATTAGAAAAGGAGAAAGTGATATGCTTTTATCAAGTGGGTCCTACTATATTGGTCGACTTCATCAATAGACAAAACCTGACCGCAGGCCTGGTCGACAAGCTATTGATCGAGCAATCATCCACGCGATGCATAATTTTTTGGCTGACCACGGGCCAAGACCATGGTCTTGCCTGTTGCGCTGCATCTGCTCTAACTACAACAAAGTTAAGGGCTGAAGACATCTTTGGGAGAACACACACTCCTTCCAGAGGTTCATATTATCAACCATGTGACCAAGATTTGCCAAAACATTTTTTAATCACACCGTTGATGAATATGATAGTTTTTAGTAAATGACGTACAGATAAACGATACAAGATATTGGTGTGGTGCGGGTTAGGACTGAAACTAAATCCAATCCATTTTATATGGATCTGGCAATTCTTCAAACTACATCCACATTAGAAAAAGCTCAAACTAGATATTTAAATGACCCGCTTTTTGGTTTGGTCTGATGCGGTTTCGAATTGGACCCGTATTTAGGGTTTAGGGTTTTTGGGAGAAAAATAGTTCGTCAATTGTGGTATAGATTGAAGAGCCCTAGATTGAATCTCCCATAAACTTATGAACTTCTCATTGTAAAACTTCAAGAATAAGATAAAAAATAAAATTTGAATAGTTTAAGAACCACGCAAATTTTAGGACGGCAGGAATCTGTTCGCTCCTAACTTGTACCCAAACCCCATCAACAGTATCACTGAAAAGCAAAACTCCAACTCCTTTTGCTATAAGGAAGAAAAATAAAATCGACATAGTAACGTGTAAGACTAAGTTATTCGCATGCTCGCAGTATCGAAAAATAATTGATGATATACATGAATATTTTCACACTAGCCTAAACTAAATAAGTTTCAGTCTTTTTCAGAGATCAAAATCACAACTACATCATCAGTTAGTTAATCAGATTGAGAAAAATGAAGAAAAAGATAAATTTACACACTAGCCTAAACTAGCCTCGTTAGCGGCATCACCATTAGACGATCCGGCCACTTCTAGCTTGACGATTAGAGTCCATAATCTGTCATGAGGAACTGCATGGAGTCGGTTCGACCAGTAACAACAACACATTGTTAATCTTTCAACAACAAAAAACACATTGTTAATAAAATGGCGTCAGAATCAGAAAGTACGTACCTCTGTAATGTAGTTCGGCAGTGGAGATGCATCATAGGAGCCCAGAGCTTTAGATTGTTTTCTGATCCGCAGGTGGCAATGACCGGAATATGTGGACGAATGTCATGACATCATGAGAATGGAGTATGCTTCTGGAACAGATAAATGAGCTCGTCACTATAGCTCACAAGCAGCTCACCGGAGTTGGAGTATGCCAACCCTGAGATCATGTGTCCAGGATCATAAGAGTCTCCTAGTTTTAGCTTCCCAGTTCCAAAATATGACTTGTTTATCATAACACCATGACACAAGGAGATCGCCACTGGAGTTGAAATCCAGGCTGCTTACATCATCGTTACGCCCTTCTAATTCCGCATACATATTTAATTGCTTCACAATTTCCTGCATAAAAAAATTGTTAAAATAAATTATATTGGTGGTGATGAGAGGCAGTCTGTTCAGGGTAATTCCATGCTGGTCTTAGAATAGTAGTCAGAAATCTAAGCTTTTATTTTAGGTATAAAAGGAGAAAAGTAAGAACCTGGTTCGCAGAGAACTGACGAGCAAACCACCTGGGCCGTTGTAGCCCCGTCTCTCGCTTGCAAATATCGACGAAGCCATCATCGATTCGCAGTGTACAGAGGGAAGGAGGCTAGTGTTTTACTGGGAAGGATGATTGAATGCTCTAGACGTTTTCCGCATGTAGAAAAGCGTTTTGAAATTAATCTGTTCGCTCCTAACTTTTCCCCAAACCCCATCACTGAAAAAAAAAACTCCCGACTCCTTTTGCTAGATAACTCTAGGAAGAAAAAATAAAATCGACATAGTAACGTGTAAGACCAAGTTATCCGTATACTAGCACAATCGAAAATAATT
Source organism: Comarum palustre (assembly GCA_951800085.1). Taxonomy (NCBI): domain Eukaryota; kingdom Viridiplantae; phylum Streptophyta; class Magnoliopsida; order Rosales; family Rosaceae; genus Comarum; species Comarum palustre. The sequence goes on along the minus strand of OX637573.1, from coordinate 32,405,602 downwards.
GATGATATACATGAATATTTACAAAGTTTCAGTGCTTCTGAGATCAAAAATCACATCAGTCAGTTGATCAGATTGAGAAAAAGAAAAAAAGATAAAATTACACTAGCCTAAACTACACCGAGGCACTATAGTCCAGAATTGGGATTGTTTCCAGCGAGTAGTACAGAGATTTCCAACCCTCGACTGAAAGCTTGGTTGAACATGATCCGAGTTTGAAACGTCGATACAAATGGGAACCAAGATGACAATGCAATGGGAATGAATATAACCATACCCATCCCAGCATCATATAGAAGGGCAATCGAACGGATGGATTTCCACAAGCCTAGTTTCTTCATCAAGGGTTTCCAAGCTATGCAAATCTGGGCACAAAGGGGAGGACAGGTTACGCACATGTAACCAAGTAGTGAAGGAGAATAGAAAAGAAACACGAGATACATAACGACTTACCGAAAGGATTCCCCACCCAGTGGGTATAAAGGCTAAAATGCAAGCGAAAACGTCTGCAATGGTCAGATCTGTAAATTTGATTGCAACTGCTACACCAGCCAGTGCCAACATAAAGGAGACACCTTGAATGAAGCGCAACAGAAGCTGGAAGTTGACAGATATCTTCTGGCTGAAGGTGAATACCTGTGAAACCAAACAAAAAGCATATTTAATAAACTCTTCTAGATTAACAATTTAACATCCCACAATATCAGATAAAGTTAAGGTCTTATCAATGTTATAATTTTCACCTTGAAAAGAATTAATAGCCCCGCAAATACGATCCATGAAAAGCCATATACCTACAGTAACACAAAATATTCAGTCAAACTTGAACATAATGAAATCAGCCAAGATTAAATATAGAAATTGAGTAAGACCAAGAAATTTCTGACCACAAAGATAACAAGGGATGGGTTACCGTTAGTGATGTATCGGATCCCTTCACATCTAGCCGGTAGACAATTCCATACTGGAAGATAAAGAATCTTAGGCTCAAAATTGTCTCTGCAATCCTTCCACTGAAGGTTCTAATATGCGACTGCAAATGAAAACTCAGGATCAGAAATAACTTGGATAGAGCAAGAAGAAAATTTCCTAGAACAGTTCAAAAATGACAAGGACTTGTACAGTTCCATAGACCAGTTATTTTCATTTGGTCAACTAAAATAAGCCATCCAATCAGAAGTATTACCAGTTCTTCCTCCCACCAAGCTTCCCAGCTTTCTTCACCCTTAACTCCAATTCCACCTCTATAAAGAAGCCAATTCGTCCAATCTCGGAAATCCTCCACTACCCTGGAAGGAAATAACATTGGTCACTCCCAATGAAGTACAATGGAATTACTTTTTTTTCCTTTTTCCAACAGAAGAAACAGAACACTTACTTCTGCCACTCAAACCCAGATGGGTTGAACAAATAAGGAGCAAAAAGCCAAGAAAGAGCCATAAACCAACTCGTCATTGTAAGAAGAATGTATGATAGAGCACCACCAGCATCATATCCATAAGCAAGGTACACTATCAACAAAAGAACTACTTCCAACCTGCAAACCAGAAAGAAGATAAATGATCAGTACACGTGAATAGATTTATAATATTTCCTTTTAGACCACATATTTTCTCTACTAACAAAGAAAGTGTGGATTATACGTCAAAGAATTTGAAAGTAAAATATGATATATCTGCAAACTTGATTACTTCCCAAGCCATTCCGAATAATATAGCAATACAAAGTTTCAAATTCACCAAATATGGTGCAACTAGTCAAAAAGAGAAGAGCAAAGAGAGGGAACAAGAATAATACCCTTTGATAAAATGACTCCGGGAGTAAAGCCTGTAATTCTCTGTAAACTTAATATGCCGGACTACAAAACCCCTGCCTGTCGCTTGATACTAATGAAATACAAGCACAATTCAATATGGTATAGATTAATTGAATTTAATCCAGAACAAAAGAGAATGAAACTAACCTTTGCACCACCATGGAGAATTGTCCGGCCGAAATAATGTGTTTTGGTTCCTAAGGAGAATGTGAAGAAGACAGAGCAAAGTTGCATTTGCATTGAGAGGAAACTCACTATTGCCTGCAGCAAAAACCAATGGAAAATTTTGACTAATAAGCTAATGACAAGAGACATACATTCTTCCTTTGAATAATAAGTACAACCAAGAATCCAGAGTAAAATATAGAAGGGAAGCTGTGGCATTCAACCAAGGAAGAGAATTGGTATGTGGAAGGCTCCAGCTAGCCTGGAAGAAGCTGAATCATGTTCTATGTACAATACTAGAGTATGAAATAAAGAATCATTCAAAAAAGTAATCTCTTTGTTATGAGAAATTGAACCAAGATGCCCAGCACGCAGGATCACTCAAGAACTTAGGCCCTCAACCAACAAAACCAGGAAAATCTCACATGCATGAAAGAAAAGATTCTCAGAACTAGAAGGTAACCAGCAAACCGCAGGTTCTAAGATAACTACATAAATAATATTTGTATTAATTCTTTCGAAGTACTTTCAGTACCAAAGGTAGATTTATGGACCATGGGATGCTGGTGTGATTTGCTTCTTAGACAATTTGTTTCATATAATCAAAACTCATCAGAGAAAAATGCGTAAATAGAGAAACAAATAATTACCCGCAAGAATCCATGTTCCAAGATGAAGCCTAAGATCATTGGAACGGCCGTAAATATACCAATTTGAAGGAGAAATTGTGTATTCAGAGCAGCAGTCAGTGCGGTATTACTGGTTACAGTAGCTACATTTTGCAAGGATTCACCAACCCCAGATAATGCCTGAGATAAAAACATGTGTCAGTCCTTGTGAGAAGATTGAGAATAATCATATGAGCACCGTCAGAGACACAGACATGAAAGCAGAAGGGTTAACCAAAGCATAAGTACTCATTCCGGCCCCAAAGCAACCTTAAGCACTAAAGGAAGAAGTTGAACAATTAACTCAAGCATTGTACACAGATCTCATATGTGACAAAATATGATAAATCTCAAAGAATTGAATGAAGAGTGAAAAATTAACTCGAGTAAGGTACATAAATCTCATACGTCACAAAGTATGATAAAATCTCAATCCTATTGAAACCTAATCCTGCATGCAGGATCACATTATTGATGACAGATACATAAAATACAAATTTACAACCACATTCAGAAAAGTGAAGATTACATACTGGCACATACTTGTTCCTATAGCTTAGCAATTATAAATGCATGGAATAGGACGAGAATAACAAAAAATAACCTTACCAAATATGTCTTCCCATAGAGAAAAACGTAAACCATCAGCACTGTTAACTGCAGAATCCAAAAATAAGCAAGACTTGTAAAATACAAATTCATGTTGATGGAAAACAGTTCTAGAACCACTTTGCCTCAGTAAACCCTTGGAAGTACCATGCAGTAAACAGTAAAATAAAGCAAAATTCCAACCACATTCTGAAGAGTAGGCACGTAATTCCTTTTAAAATGCACTGGAACTTAAGCATGACAGACTCTGAGTAATTAAGCAACAATTTTTTTTTAGAAGAAACAAACTTTTATTGAAACAAAAGCACAGAACAAGAACAAGGATGTGGACAAGGAGCCCACTAGAAAGAAAAAAGGGCAACTAGGACTAATAGCATAACAGCTCAATCTTGAATCTAAAGCTAAACCTATAGAATTCAGCTACAGCTGCTTCCCAGTTAAGAAGCATGGAAGAAAGACTATAATCCTTGAAATCCTTCGAAATATAAGCCCGTAAAGACGCCCAAAACTTGACTCTCTCCCACAGGACTTCCCTCTCTACCCCATTATAGGTTTCAAATAATCTTCTATTTCTTTCCATCCACACCACCCAGAATACCGCTAGCACCCCACAACCCCAAAAAATTCTGGCTTTTTTCCCTTAACCAAGAGCTGAAGTATTTTCTTTGAACAAGTCATTCCTATCTGGTGGAACTGTCCAAGCCAATTTTGCCTCCCTGAATAACTTCTTCCATAAAAAATTAGCAACATCACAATGCAGAAAAACATGATCAACACTTTCCCCTTGAGCTTTGCACAAAATACACCAGTGAGGGGAAAAACAACAACATGGTCTTCCCTTTGAAGATTGTCACAAGTGTTCGTCCTCCCATGTGCCACAAGCCAACCCAGAATTTTCACCTTAGTAAGGGACTTGGAGCTCCAAATGGGCTTTGCAGGCTCAAAGATTGGATCTGTTCCACCCCTAACTAAGAAACTATGAAAAGATTTGCAAGAAAAATTCCCACTAGACTCAAGCTTCAATCTCCTTTCATCCAGTTTGGATTCCACTAATCGAACATTTCCTAACTTAACCATCAGCAAGGCAAACTCCTTAATTTCCAGGTCATTTAAGTTTCTTCTAAAACCAAAATCCCAACTCAACGGAAAACTTGCATGAACAATCAATCTTTCCACCACATAATTGGCATATCTCGAAAGCCTAAACAACCTTGGAAAGCCGAGACTCAAGGGCTGATCCTCAAGCCAAGAATCTTCCCAGAACCTCAACCTTTTGCCATTTCTCACAACTAATGTGTGACACAGGGAAAAAGTGCTTAAACAAGCTGAAATATGTTTCCAAGGGCTTCGACTTGATCCACCCACAACTAGTTTAGAATCCCATCCATTCTCATCATACCCATATTTACTCCTTATCACAGCGTGTCACAGGGATTCTCTCTCCAAAGGAAATCTCCAAAGCCACTTTCCTAGAAATGACTTATTTCTTGCTATTAAGATTCCAATCCCCGGTCCTCTTTCTCTACTTTTCAGCGAAGCAAATGGTCTTTCTTAACCTCTCCAACTCCGTCCCACAAGAATTTTTCAGAAGAGATTCTAATCTCTTTGCCACTCCCACCGGAATTTGGAAAAGAGAAAAACAATAAGTTGGAAGGCTGCTTAGAACTGCTTGGATCAAGGTCAACCTACCTCCTCTCGATAGGAAAGCTTTTTTCACAGTTTGCTTCTTCCCACCACGTATTTAGCAACAATCTTTTCTCCTCCTTTCATGTTTTCTTTTCCTCTGGCTATATTCTCCTCTTTCTTTTACTTTATATTATTTTAATATCGATTTAGTTGCAATAATTCCAAATCCATAAAGGTAAAAACAAGTGGAGGCATGTGCCTCATCTTGTCCATACAAAACGAATCGCTATAGCTTTCACTTTTAAAAGCAATGTTGACTACTGAATGACAGTTGAACATATTGATAGCAAGTTGCTTAATGAAAAATAGAATAAATTGAACGATTCCAACCAAAACATAGATGAAACTTTACCATTGTACAGAAGTAGTAGCCAACAGTGGTAAAGTAAAATGACAGCATGCGGAAGAAATCAAACTGCTGGCCAAGCCTGTATACATCACGACTTAGAACCTGTTCACCATTACCACCAGATACCTTCCCCTCAAATACTGCAATTTGGTTGAGTCCAACATCCCGCCCTTTGCCAACCTGTAAAGCACTATTAGATGGTCCCAGAACCTATTTCTGTCTCATATAAAGATAGGGACAAGTTACCTGAATATACTCATGATGAGTCACATTTCCTTGGCGTAAAGTTGAGTTGAAGCCTGCATAATAATAACTGAAAATTCACTCAAATCCTTCAAAGAATATTAATCCTACTGACACCTATGTCTTTCAGATTTCTTCTTATCCCAACCACTCTACTACAAGTATCAACATACTGGAGCCAGTCGCATACAAAAAAAAAAGTTTCCAGAACTTAAAAAAAATAAAATCTAGAGCTGCACAAAGACAATACAAAAGAAGAAAAAACAAGAGCACCTTTTTATTAATTAAACCAAACCTGCAAAAATATCTTCACTGATGTTGATCACACGAGAAGCCTTGCTAATGCCACCCCGTGTTATGTGGAAAACTCTATCAAACACATCAGGATGACCATAATGCATGCGGACCCTGTACATTGATTGGGAACGGTTTCAAGCAACTGAATGTTAATGATATAGGGTTATTAATCTGTCATTAGCATCACTAAAATGGACTTACTTCAAAGGATTTGCTAGAACCCGCTGAGCTAGAGTTACAAAGCTTGTTTCCTGGTTGCACATGAATAACGCAAGAGAAGAAACACTGCAAAATATATACATTATAAATTGAACAATATTTCAATCATATTTAACAAATATGAACTATACAATGAATATACCTTCCCGTAAAGACATGTTCCCTGACACCAAGAATTGTAGGACGACGTATACCATGATCACAGTGGAATTCTTCAAGTAAATTTCTCATTTTCAAAGCTTCCTCAAAATAATTATCCTGTATGAAATAATAATGTTATGAGCAACGTCGCTGATGGACACTGTAGAGGGAAGAAAGGTAGAATCACAACAGTTACAGAACTACAGAAGATACGGTGTAACAATAATGAACTGATTACAGGAAGCTCAACTCTCATACACAAAACAGGTATGTAAACTATGGGTCAGTGTGACTATGTCTGCGATCCACCCAATCTTATAATTTCATAAGCTAACAATTTAGAGGAGACCTTGTTCAAAAAAAACAATTTAGAGGAGACACAAGTAGGATACAGTCATACAGCAGTTAAGGCAAAATATCAGTCACCTGATTCATGTCAATTGTTTGAATAGCATTTCCACGAGTAAATACAATTGCATGATTCTGGTTCTCCGGTTTCCCTTCCCCTATTTTTGGATTTCCAGGCAGCTTTATAGAGTAGATTTCCTGCATGATAGAAGTTACAGTTCACGGGAAAACAATTAGAATAACAACATTGGGGAGGTGATGTACTATAAAGTATAAAGTACCATTATCAATAATTAACAAATCTTTAATAGCATAAAAGCAAAGATTTGCGAGTTAAAAATAGGCATATTCACAAAGCCTACCATAAAATAATATTTAAAATTATAAATTATAAATAGTATGTCCTCTCTTTGCTTTGGTTTGAGAAAATATTTACTTCAATAACAAAACAACTATACGTAAGAAGTCCACCACTCAAAGAGAGAAATTTATCAAATACCGGACAATAAATACAGCATACAGTAAATGATGTTTCCACTTAAGAGATACAAAAGCCTTGAAAAAGTTCCATTTCACCATAAAAAACGAAAGCCCAACTAGAACACTAGCAGAAAAAACTATAGATATTGATATTTCCATGAAAAGTTATTTTAGGATATAATAGAACTAAACAAAAACTGGATAACAAGCTTGTGAACTAAAATGATGTTGCACCTTGTCCTTGCCATTGATATCTGCCTTTACAAGTTTTGAATAGAACTCTCTGTTCACTTTACCATCCTTCAAGGTCTCAACCTCATCGATAAAAGCAACTCGAAGAGCCTCATTTCTAACAGTTAAGTAAACAAAAGAATTAGTAGTGTTACAAGATCGGTCTAGATGCATGTGGAATGTTGGGGGGTGAATGAAGTTTTTAATGAATGTCGTCCTGTTGAAAAGCGTTCTACCCAGTAATTCTTGTAAACTCTGCTCACTAAACAAACAAAACTTCATGCTTTGTAACCCAAAGGGAAAAAGACAATGGTATGAAATTATCGTGCCCAGTGCTTTGTATCTAATGATAGAGAAACCCTGTCAAAACAAATGCATAGCAGAGAAATAAAGAACTTGTCCGATATGAGAGTGATCAACAGATTCTTGATGTTGACAAATGTATTGTGCATCTGGCAGTGATGTCTCTCAAACCATAATTCTTTTATAATCCAGTTAATCCACCCTGTTAGATTTTCCAGAAAACAAACTAACCATTGTAGACTGCCAGAAACCACATATGCAAAACTCCAACATATGACCACCACACAGGTGTATCCCATTTAACAATTAAGAATTAGTTGTGTGCAACTAACCTTTGCATAAGCAGTGCTATATCAGCTGCCTCAGGCTTTTGCCCTTCTTTCTGTTTTCCATATATTTGACAAGTAACTACATATGTAAACTTCAGGTCTACCTGAGCTCGTGCTTCAGGAGATAACTCAAAAGCTCGAGTTTCAGCCACGTCACTACTAGAAATCGCAGCCTCCACATCCGATACTGTGAAAACAAAATCGGATTCTCAATGTATTATGAAGGAGAATAAATTTATAATAGAAAATTGTCGTCAAAGATAAGAATAAAGAGCTGCATACCTCCAGAATTCAATCTTTCCAAATATGTCTGAAGCATAAGAGCCTTCCTATAATACATCATCCCACGAACTGCAGATTTCAAACATAGATGCTTAAAGAGCGACAAATGAAGGCGTTTGGACTTCTAAACTGTTTGGAAATTATTAGCCTTTAGAATTTTCAAAAGATAAGGAGAAAATTCAAACAAGAATGCAAGTAAAATCCTGTTTTTCCCTGGTATCCAGTATCCTTCACCACAAATGATGTCGATTTTCCAAAAGTTCAATGCATTATGGTACTTTACTATTACGTGACATAATAAGATTAAATACTAGCTTTATAAGGCAAACATATCTGATCAACATGTGAAATTGTCAATACAAGCCACCAGTGACATGATAAATATTAATAATGATAAAAAGGAGAATAAGTTCATTACAGAACTTATACAAGCAAGGAACTGTTAAGATACGAAATACAGGATATGCAATTTAACCAACTAGCAAAGGTGTACTTGGATGGGTCAGCGAGATATCGAATTGGAGCATATCAAAACATAGTTCCATGGGTATGGTACTTACCAGTTCTGGCCAAAGTTTGGCCTCGGTAAGACGCCCAAAACCGAAGCTCAAGAATATCAGAGGGATTATCAAAAAGTTCCGAGTCATTCGCATTTTCATCACGGCCAATTCGTGAAAGAAAGTTCTTCCACTCATCTGCCCCAGCCACAAAAAAAATGTCAAATGTTAATACTATAGGCAAGAGCGATAATATTAAAAAAATAACGCCCTTTTCTAACATAAATGCATTATGAGGGGCCAAAAAAGAAAAATCAGAATTCAAGCACATTAACCATAATTCGATTTTTATTGGGTAGAGTTCTGGGCTACGCTGGACTGTATTTCTTTGTTTTGTGGACCACTTTTACAACCTAATTAGAGAAATAAAATAAGTACCTGGGTAAATCTTTTGAAGGTAAAACAATACCGATATCCCATCTTCATTTTTCTTCTGGAGTTCAGCAATACTATAGAGCACAGTCTCAGCATAATATGGAGTAAAAACACTGCATACACGAGAACAAATAGATGGGGCACAGGTATGTTAAACACGAATAAATCTAACAAGAAAAACGATATAACGAATAAATTACCTGAAGGATAACATTTCACGGACCGGCCTTGCTTCGGGCATCTCCATAAAAAGAGAATTTGTGAAGAACTTCAGCCTACGTCTGGCCTCCAGATTTCGGGGTACATTGGCAGCTGACTCTTGAATTGTCAACAATGAATAAACTCTTTTGACTTGTGCTATCTGTGTATCATCAATAATTTAAAATCTCATACAAAGATACATGACCAAACCAAAAACTATATATAAACAAGCAAAGAGACTTCTCAAACATACCAATGAAGGATCCTTGGGCCACTTCAACTTTGCAAACAACCGTCCTTCCGTCCTTGCTTTTGATAACAAATTCCATGTCTCATAGTGTTCCCTAAAAGTTGCCCGTCAATTAATGCCATATCTTACAACTTCTCTGTGCAGTTACTGGCACATAAGGAAAAGTATAACTGACCTCATGTTAATAGAAAGGACATCATGGCGCACAATGTCATAAAGATCTTGAACAGCCTTAACAGCACCGTTCACCAGTTCAGGTGATTCCCCTTTTTTCTGTACATAAAAGTAAAACATTAGAAAGTGAATAAAAAGTGGCATGCTTGACCATGCTACTTTCACACAAAACGTTCTAGTAAGACATAAAACATCTTCAAAAGAACATATATCAGAACAAGGCAAAAACTAAAACTACATGAAAATTATTATTATTACCATTATTATTTCATATTCATATGTATATACAAAGGAAAAGAAACATTTTCGATAAATCATCAGCAAGACAAACTAGCCTCTAGCCTAGGGAGACACAAAGCCAGACAACCATGCTACAGAAAGCTTCCAGAATAGAATGATGGATACCACTATTTAATTTTATATATTTAGTAAAATAGATTATAAAGAACACCATTTAACTCCAAAACCATAAAAAGGTTTCCTCTTGACCTTAAAACATGGAATAATGCTATTCCTGATACATCTGAAAGAAGTGGACTCGGACAGAAATCATGGTTTCTAATTGGACGCAACAAGCTTATACAAACATAAAATTAGCTAAGGCATCATCAAGGACAATACATATCCAATAATGAGAACCACAAGAAAAGTAAGGATCCAACGAATACAAACCAGAATGCCCATTAAGGCAGTAACTCTTGATACCACAAGTGGCAGCTTGTTCAGTTGAAAGTCAGTTTGAACATTCTTCTTCACTATGCTTTCATGAATATCCTCATATAACCTTTCAACCCTGACAAGAAGGGAGATGGCTAAAGTGAGTTTTTATTTTTCCAACCTCAACGCCATCAGGTCACAAGCTTATGCATATGAGAGAGACTATATCGCATTTGTATTTTCTAACACAAACTTACCACATCTTTCCTTCGCCCTCCAATAATTCACTTAGGATAAGCTTAATGGTATAGAAGCAATCCTGTACAGCATACTTCATATAGTCATCTCTAGAAATTCTTTCCCAAAGCTCATCTTGTGAATCCCGATTATCGAGAGCAATATCTTTGGCAATAAATATCTACAAAATTAAAACTAAATAGTGATTAACTAAATTATAAGGTTGTTAAAACTTAATTTGAGAATATATATAGCGCAAGTAATTGGTAGAAAAGTCACCTTGCTAGCAAGAAGGAAAAGAGGCCATTGAACTAAAGGCAGACTTCCAGAGTTTTTAGGCATTACAAGCATCTCCATTTCTCTGGACTCAGAAAAAAACGAGGTGATTGACTGGTTGCCAGAAGGTAGAGAGAGAAAACAAAATCAAATGCAATAATAACACTCACAGGTCAGTGATATAATCTTCTTCCCTCAGATTATTTATGATTTCATTCCAAAAGGGAGAAAATCGACTAGCATCAACCTTATTCTTCTCAACATCCTAGAAATGCAAGGCAAGTTAAGCTTCCCATACAGGGAAACAAAGTTCCAGAACTAAACTATGAATAAAGAATCACAACTGTACACGCATCAAAAATGTGAGCTTCCTTCAAGATCAGATTTCACCACAAGAAAAACACCCGTATAAGATTGTATATACCATAGCACCAGACCAGTATCAGCAACAGAGACATAATTTGCAAAATAACTATTTTTCCAGAAAAGAAAACTTAAGATGAGAAGGAAAGGATGACGTAAAAAACCATTAGAAAAGAATTAAACTAAATCGAAATCAATTATGAAGCTTAGATAACAAATGTAGGAAATTACAGCTAGATGCTACATTCAAATTAATAAGTACAATATCACAAGAGACATGATAAGTTGATATTAATCAAAATAGATCACTAATACTTGAATACTCTCTTCCAGCCATGAAGATACCCAAGATTTTAGATATATTGAAAGATATAGATTATACCATTAGAAAAAACTCAAAACTAAAATAAAATCAGTTATTAAGCATAGATAACAAATTTAGGAAATTACTACTAGATACTACATTCAAATTAAAAAGTATACAATATCAAGAGTCTTGATAAGTTGATATTGTTTCAGCCAGGAAGGTACTCAAGATTTTAGAAATATTGAAGGATATAGCTTTTTTCTTCCTCTTTTACTAACCTCGCTTGAAGACTGATGGTAAGCCCTGCCAAATATATAAGCAGTCAGATGAAATGCAAAGAAAGTGGTTTACTCATAGTATTATATGTATAGGCCATCAATTGACCAAAAATGTATTTGTATAACTGATGGTAAGCCCTGCCAAATATATAAGCAGTCAGATGAAATGCAAAGAAAGTGGTTTACTCATAGTATTATATGTATAGACAATCAATTGACCAAAAATGTATTTGTATAACCTGTTAGGCAGGCGGATATGAAGAGTGTCCATAAAAGCACCAGGAAACTGCTCGAAAAGTTTATGAAGTGCTTCCAGTGACCTAATCTGGAAATAATATAACATAATATAACGTTTTCTACTGAACAGAAAATATAAAAACAATAATATACATATATTCAAGTGAAAGGTACTGACAATGAGACAATGAAAACCCCCTTTAAGTAAAAGTGATGGACAAAACCAGACAATCAAAAAGAATCCCACATATATACAAGTGGAAAGTGCTGGGCGAAAGAAAAAACCCATTAATCTAAACTGATGGACAAACCCAGACAACAATATCACAATAACAGAAACCCAAGCAACAGTTTTAACTGACCTCTCCAAGACGATCTCTGGCACCAAGCAAGAATCCCCACACAGCAGATACAAGGGTGTAAAACACATGGAGATCTAGAAGATAAATCTGAAAAGAAAATCAATCAATAAATAAGAATGGAAGAAAATAAGTGAAATAGAAAGGAAAGAAACATGCACCAGCAAAAGAGAAATAAGTGCAAAGTGAGTCAAACTGACTTCCAAAAAGTCTACCATCTCCAGTTCTATTTCCCAGCATGAGTGATCATATTTTAATTTTAGATTGAAGCAAACATACTATTCAAATTCAATAATCTCCATTCAACCAAGGACAAACAATGTGCGCTCAGCAGGCCACGAAAAAATACTTCCGAACTCCAAGAGCTAAACCCAACAGTTGCAGAATTAAAATAATAAAAATAAGGGATGAAGAATATCCAACTTACAGCTACCACTGGAGCCCATAAAGCAGCAACTGTCAGGGCATTATAGTTCTCTGCAAGCACAACGCAATTAAAACAGTTAAAAGCGGCATTTAGGAAGATTCATGTGCTTCTATCATGACTAACTGCACACAATACACAGGACAACCAATTGATTTTGGAAAGATAAACCCTAGAATCTGTCTAATTTTAGGTTTGATTATAAGAGTCAAAGGAACGCATAAAAACATGATATCATTAAAGATTGAAAACTGCACAAAATTGGTAAGGTCGGACGCACAGTTATAATTCATCCAGACCGTCCCTTGCTTATAGCTAAATAAATAAATATAAAATTATAAAACCATCCATAGCAGTCTTCTTTCTTGTTTTAAAGAGCTGTAGCAATTTAAGTTTTTATACAAATTAACCTAAAAATATCCACAAAAGAGATTGTCACTGATATAATGTATAAAGTATAAACCCTGAAGTTATTCAGGGAGGCAGGAGTGGACTAGTCAATTCCTTCAGAGAGGAGTGATTTGCTAAAGCAAAATCCTTTAGCTTTTGGTAAATGGAAAAAGGCTAGAATTCTTTGGGGTTGTGTGGTGCTAGCAGTAGTTTGGGTGGTGTCAATGGAAAGAAATAGGAAATTATTTGAAAGCTACGAAGGGGCAAAGAAGGAAGTCTTGTGGGAGAATTAAATTCTGGACATCTTTATGGGCTTCTACAACTAAAGAGTTCAAGAATTATAGTCTTTCTTCCATAGTTCTTAAGCAGTTGTAGTTTGAGTCCATATGCCTCTGGTCCTAGCACCTCTCTTAAACTTTTAAAAGTGGACTCCTGATCCACTCAGCCTCCTTGTATTTTGCTTTTTTCAATAAAAAACTGTTTCTTTTAAAAATATACATATATATGTGTATGTATATATCAACATCTCTTTTAGTGAAGTTTTTTTGGTATATTAGAGGAGAACCGAACCACTGATGTAGCCTAGTCCGAATCCAATTCCCAACCCCCTCACAATTTGTCTATTATTGAAGTATTTCAAGTAATGAAAGGATGGTTACTTACTTCCAGAAACCAAATCATGCCAAGTATAATGTATCGCATTTGTGGTCACTATAATCTTGGTGGGTGTCACCAACGGCTTGATCTAAAAGAATTCCAAATAGTAGGATTACATTCACAATGAATGAATCAACTAAAGAACAATACCACCATAAAAGCATGATCAATACGACAAACCTGCAGGAAGTACGCAAATGCAAACTTTCCACTCAAAATCACAAGCCAGAAAAACATGTACCTGCAACAAAGTAAAAGGCCCACAAAAGTAAATAAAAGTAATTGGAGCAACTTCAAGTGGTTTAACTTTTAAGCATCAAATTACCAATCCTTGACTAACAGAAAACCAGAAATGACGGCTAACTAATCCCAGTATATTTTTCATCACCAAAAACAATAACTAAGAAGTCAACCCACTTGACTGATGTGTGGAAAATTGATGGTTAGATAGATGGTTAGAGATCTATCCAATGATACAAGAGATCACGGCTTCATAGATAGTTAGATAGGTACTACTATGTATTATCACACCCTATGGTTTTTTAGCAGATATATGGGTGCCATTTCCACTCTTCTTTTTTTTGAAACTAGGGGGGGTCTTTGACCCGACTAATCCCCAGGCTTCCCGCCTGACCCCACAACATTTGGTAAACTGGAAACCCCTAGCAATTGCTAGGTGGGTACCATGGGAGAGGGTCGAACCCTATGGTTTTTTATCAGAAATATGGGTGCCATTTCCACTTGCACAAAAAAATAAAAATAACAGTAGATACAGAAATAATCTTCTTACAGTATATATAGAGTTCGAAACAGTGAAGAATAAAAATTAAAAAAATAACAGAGTAATGTATACTTGATGAAATCAGTAGTCCTCTCAAACATGCCCCGTCCAACATAGTACCGTTCCTTGGAAATGAACATAAGCAACAATAAATAATGGTTCAATAAGGCAGATGATGGGAAAAAATTTGATAATTAACTAGAAAAGAAACTAATTAGAATAAAACCTGGCGCATCCACTTGACAAAGCGAATCAGAGACCAGCGATCACATTGATTAGTCAGACTGTGGCAGGCTGGTATGCGCATGAAAAAGCTAATGAAGAACTGGATACCAGCATATATGCCTACAATCATCAGATACAATCTGTACACGACAGGGTTTCCATTTTGTTTACTCTCTTCCTGGAGAGCTTTCCTGCATTAAGGCACAGAGAGAAATGTTACCTCTTTAACCAAATCAGAAGAGAATAATAGAAAAACTAAACACAAAAGCAAATGACGAAAATTATCTTATGCAAAAACGTAAAAGAGTACTCAGGAAATTACACATAAAGAAAAGATATGACCACTGATGCAGCGCCAAACCAAATAAATCGGAGAAAAATTCGAGAAACTGCTAGGCTCCGTGACGTAGAATAGGCGCCATACATCATAAGAACATCAAGAACACCTGCATGAAGAAGAATTTCCTAAGCTAGTGAATGCATGACACTAGTGGTGAACAACTGACAAACATCAAGCTAATATTAATGGAACAATGTTAACATATAACAGGTTCTCATAAGATAACTAAAACATACACAAACTTTTTTAACAGTAAAGAAACATACTCTCGAGAAATTTCATTCCAACAAATGTGGGACCAAGACTGAGAACTTCTCTAATACATTTTGCATCAAACCTTTGGTCATTGAATGCAATGATCACAAGTCCCTGAAAGTTAAAAGGTATAGATTATAGAATATCTTTATCTTTATAAAAATAAATATGGGTCATAGAAGTCACAATATTGAACTTCGATTTGGGATTACATTTAATAGTAATAGATAAACATAAACTTCTGAGAGAAAAGTAAGGTTTTTCCAAAGGTTCTACTTTATCATCCCCTTGTTTAGGTAGGAAGCAGATCAAAGACAGGAAGGCAAGAAATAAAAATATTAAATATTAAACAAGGAATGAAACTCATCAAAACTGAGCATTCAGTTAGACATGCGAACCTGAAACATCATCACAAGGAATATCCAAAGACGGTGGAAACTATGATAAAGATGGAGAAAAGTCCTGTGCTCAACAAATGAAGTTTTTCCTCGATGTTGACTTCTGCCTGTTTTAAGAATATTCTGCAACAAATAAGATGAAGTATATTAACTACATATGCCAATTTTTCAAACTGTGTAAACAATATTGGAGTCACTTGACATTACAAATTCCATCCACAGTAAAAAAATCCTCTATAACTCAAAACATTTGATAGCTTAGCTTTTTGACAGAGCTAGCAACATGCCCAGTAGCTATGCAGTCAGAGTATAGATTGACAAAAATATTATGTTTGGTACAGAAGCAATGCACTGTAGGTAACAGTTGGTTACATTGCATTGTGTAGGAAAACATATACAACCCATAATAACAATGGAAAAACCAATACAGATGTCCCAACAACTAAGTTTCAACATCTTATGAAAGAAGACAACCTTTGATCTTGGCGTTGGCTTTTGAAAAAATGATGAACCTTTGCGCCAGGGCCAACTGAGATCAAAACAACTGAGTGACCTGAAAAGAATGGGTGATCAGCTTTAATATATAAATATACATTTATACATCACTCTTAAAGATATCTTACCAGAAGTACTCATTGAAATCATCATAATTGCGCCAAGCAGAATGTGGTGCTCGTCCATTTTCATTGTTTGCAGCTTCCTGTGCACATCTTATATGTCAGAAGGAGCTTTCATGAAACCTTTATTATAGTTAAAACATCCACGAAAATACACAATCCCCCAATGGAAAAGTATATGCGACCTGATTTAATAAGTTCAACTAAAGTTCACGATTCATCATATCTAAGACCTGCTAACTTAGAAAGAAAAAAGTGCAGCTCTTAAAGTTCTACCAAGCAAGTCATATGTTATTATTTCAGTGGGTCATACGAAGAAAAACAGATGTTTCCTATCAATATAACTAAGAGGATAACTCAACCGGAAGAGACTATTTATCAGCAGACATTATACAGAACCAGCATTGCAAACTCAAGGGAGAGGAGTCCATTTGAGATTCTTAGACTCAAGGGAGAGGAGTCCATTTGAGATTCTTAGAACATCATCCATGAAAAAAGAAAGAAATATGTAATAAAAGAATGCATATGTTAATAAAGAAATTGTAAAGAAGAAGCATTAAGTTGGATGCACAAAATTAATAAAAGCTCATAGCATAGTTTGCCTGCCTCATGAAGCAATAATTTGGAAGCAGAAAAGTAAACAACATGGTAGTCGAAGCATAAAAACTCAAATCATTATTTGGATGAATAGATATGTGTGTACTTGTCAGAATTAAAACATCCCACTTTATATACACCAAGGTACACACTTGTCTCAACAACAATCCAGTAAACTATAGCAGTATATGCCAGTGAACATACTTATCAAATTTTCAGGTGAAATAATAAATGGCAGCCATGACATACCGCTGACACAATCTCGAACAGAGGATATATAACTTGATCAAGGAAAGAAACTCCATTTTCAGAACTACAACTGTTGGCTGGCTGTGCAATCTGCTGCCTCAGAATTTCATCCATTTCCCTTGCCATCTGCAATTGAAGTTAAAAGGATTAGGATTGGCTTTGGGGGATAAAAAAAGCAGAGCTGCATTGAGGAAGGTAACAGGCCCTGGAGAATAGTAGCATAGATAATATGATAATAAACACTAGTTACTGATTGGTCACAAAATAATATTAAGAATAAGAATGAGCACCCTAGTTTGTACTAAAAACAAACAACCAGACAGCAACAGAGGTATAAGGGAAGCATTTAAGATAAAAAAGGACAGAGTATCTTTTAACATTCAACTCCAGTCTGATGGATATAGAGATTCCATATTACTCCAAAATAAAGGAAATAAAGAAGTATAATTCATAGGGATACAACAAAAAGTGGAATCCCCATTTTTTATTTGTTTCATTCCATCACAGTTGCTGTAACAATTACCAGAAAATATAGTGATAATATATTGAAATTCAAGTGCTTTGAATATATATCACCACAGTGATTCATTATTCACCAATTAAAACTAAATTGGGCAAACTATGCTGAAGGAAACACTACAAGAGAGCAGCACTTACATGATGAAATATGTAGCACAAGCATTCTGGAAGAAATCTAACATTGGCTGATTCACCCCAAATCAAACAATACATGGAAGCAAACAGCAGCTTTTTCTCCTTGCTAACCGACTCCAAACTGCAGTACCATTAGTCACAACCATCAATTCCCATCATTTATCATTTATAGAATAAATAATACCAAACTACTGAAGGAAATGGAATAAGATCTGGAAGTCCCTACTTGCTCCAAACTGGCTGGATGCACAAGTAACTACACCACTTAATATAGTTGTCCAGGGACTTCAAAAATACATTTTGCACCACAGCCTCATCCAATATCTGCAAAATACAAGGACACAAGTCACATTTTGCAACAGAAAACTTAAAACTTTACAACAAGTCATCAATAACACAGGGCACTGTAATGAAATAAATGGATTCCTTATTAAGACTTTTGAATAAAATAAGATGTGTACTTTTCTTTAACTTACCTTCAGTGATATGATTACCACATTACCACATTACATTAGAAATTTCATTTAAGTAAATCCCACTGTGACCAGCACATATAAGACAAAATTGTCCACAAATTCTTATGTTTTCCAAATTATAATGTGCAGTATTATCATGTCATGTGTCTGAAAAACATGAAGAACTTACAGAAATCACTTCTGCAAAAGGTACTAGAAGACTAGGTAGATACAGTATACTATACTGTGGTTGAAATAATGTCTAGGCCACCATCAAAAAAATGGATATTCGGTATCAAAAATAAGAATCACAAATGATACCCACCATACCACCCCAACCGTTACTCATTCGCGACAAAACATATATTCAATTGATGCCACTCCATCATGTAGTTAAAAAATTCAACTATCAAGGAATATTGATTGGAGACTTACAGGTTCAATTTCATCAGGAATACGTAGCCGTGATTGCTCATTTGCAAGGAGGTGAACAACATGCTCCCGCTGGTTAGAAACATTGTCTTTCTGCATAGAACAAGGATCACAAAACCACTCAAAATTTGATGACATCAAAGAGATTTTGAAGCATACCACTATCTGATGAACTATGGATGGAGATTTATTACAAAAGTTAAAAGAGAAAAAAGTTAATTGATTTGACACAGTTTTTGAAGCCAAATGTATTAACGTTTCATAAGAAAACTAGTGAAACCCGTGCTTATGAAACCAACCAAATGGAAATCACCAAAAAACAAGAAAAAAGAGCCTAGCAAAATATGCCATCAGACAAAGCTAACAAATGCCTAAAACTGAATAAATCAGACAACTCAGCCAATGAAAAATATAAATATCAAATTCTTTAGTAGTTTTATCGAAATAGTATAGATGATGCAAAACCAAACTTGAAAGCTTGGTTGAAACTTGATACTTAAAGAAGTCAAAGGAAACTCAAACTCAGAAGAAAGTGTGATCAAGATGGTATAAACCTGAAATCCGAATACATAATGCAGGAAATCAAACATGTCGGGCTCTCGTGTTGCAGGAATTGGAAAATTTGTAGGTAACTTTGGTAGTCCCCTGTAGTACTTTAACCCAGAAACTGCTGCTTGAACCTAACCATAATTTTCTTCAATTAGAGTGTGCAAAAATACCAAGCTTTTAACTAACCCAAAAGAAATAACTAACCTCAGCCAAGGACATGATAACATTTGTAATGCTAGGAGCATCCAGTGGAATAATATTGTATGCAATTAGGTCTTCGGTCATTGCGGCATCTGACTCCATCACCCGCTTGAGCTGTGATGCATAGACTATATTATAGCAATAGATATCTATATGCGTAATTATACCTTATAGCAACACAAAATTGAACACGAATAGAGTAATTGTATCATATACAAATGAATATACCAAAACATATTTTGCAATCTGTGAAAGGATAAACAAGTTAAAAGCAACACAAGAAAGCAGAACAACCAAATACTATAAGACATCTAAGTTTAAACTTCCATCACATTTTAACCAAACTTAAGATAAGCGGGAAAAGTTGTCCAATTATGCACGTGATTCACAAAAAGATCAGCAAAAGTGTGATTTTAGGTCTTTAATAGGTCAAGTACATCAACTAGGCTTCATACATAGATTCAGAGATCAGGTATAGACAATAAAATTCTTATGTACACAAAGGATGGTTCTATGCATTCATAAGATTAACAGTGCTATACAGCCAACCTCTTCTGGAATATCCTCTGTCAGCTGTGCCAAAACTGTACCCAAAACTCTCAGAGTCGCGAAAACTCTTTTCCTCTTCACTGTTTTCCTTTCTAGTCTGATTTAAGAATCAAAATGACAAAATGAATTAGAAAACAATGAAATTATTATTTCAACGCTAAAGAGATTATAAAATCTGACAGGGCAAACCCAGTCTTTACAACTCCAAAGCCTCATCAATCATCAATGATGACATTACACAGTAGCAGACAATTATAAATAATAAGCATAAAAACCAAAACCTAATAAAAACTAAGACATTACACTGTACTGTGGATCAAGAGAAGAAAAACAAAACAAAAACGTATAACTGGATTAACTTACTCGCCCAGGTTTCCACTCAAAACACCAGACTCCCTCAACTTTGTTTCTTCCTCACGCAACTGTTCAACATTATTCCTCTGTCTATACAGTTTATAGAACTCTTGTAAGCGAACAATGTCCTGGCTTCTATCTATGGTTGCCCCCTCCCTCTTTGCAAGCTTTTGCTGAAATTTGCTCCAATGGACAAAATAAATCAAGTTATATCCAAATAAAAATGTAATACCTCCCACCGTAAGCATGTATAAAAGTAAAATAAAAGTAGCTTTGAAAAAAAGTGATCAGTAAATAGAAATTCGAACAATATAAAATCTAATTTGTAGTCAAGCTAAGTACCAATATCCTTCCCATCCTAAATAATTCATAATGTATTCTTAAATATCAAATTATGAACTTGGATTCATACAAACAATTTAACAAAGGCATCATCCCATTATTACAATTTACCAAGGGCATCACCCATTATTTAGACAAAATAAGTTATTGGCGCATCTCTTGCCACAGATGCCATCAGTGAAGAAGATATTCAACTGTTAAAATTTCTGACTCCTGAGGTCAACATGTTTGAACAGCTGGCAGCAGCACCCCATATTAAGCAATTAAGTAGTCACCAAAGAGCAATGACAATACTTGCACAAGATAGGTATAACTACAAAATGAATAAATAAATAAATCCAATATATGATAAGGGACGCATAACAGGAATTATTATTGAAGTATTCTATACAAGGAATGTACCTTAATGACAGACATCAATCCAGTCTTGAACTGCAAAACTCCCCTTCCTTCACTATTGGGGTCAAGATTTTGGGCCAGCGAATAACCATGCTCACATACTGCAGGTAAACCATTGTATAAAAAATTTCATGTGACCATGGAATTTATGTATTTCACACAATTCACACATATTTGAACATGTAGTTTTAAAGGAACAACTGAATTATGATGATTTTTCCATCAAAATAATTATAATGTTTGCCAAAGATAAGACGATACTTCACTTGCACAGAAATATGATTCACTTCCCAAAATGCACTCGGTTGAAATAAACTACTATAAAGATATTAGAAAACAGCTGCCTAAATTCAATGGAAGACTTTCACCAGTGAAAAGAACAGATACAGATTCCTAGAAAGAAAACCAATAAACAACCCTATCTTGTCGTCACTCCACAGCCACACTAAATGAACTTATGACAGTATGCTCCCAAAAGAAAATCATATTCATGTACATCTCGTCATAGGCTCCTTTAGTCTTGATCATAATTCTGGAGTGCTACTTATTAGAAATATTTAGGTTTGGCAAGGAAAACTGATCCTTATTGTCAGGCCCCTATATCAGTTATAGGCTAGTACACTAGTATAGAAAATTTTTCATGAAAACAAGGAGGTGGACTTGGACTTCATACAAGAGAAAATTATGCATTTATCTTCTTTTCAGGTTTTGTGTACAGACAATAAATATGCATACAGCTAAGATCATGGAGGGCCAAATTCGCAGTTTTAACACGAGTACTTGAGAAAAATTCAAACTAAGAAAAGATGAATAAGAAAGAGTAACATACAGATTCTAGAGATATTGGGATCTTCATCTTGGATTTCATCTGCAGCTCTGAGAATCTCATCAATATCCCTATTATTCGCAAGTGAAGACGGAACGTTTCCGGCAATGCCAGTACCATGCCTCTCATACAAATCAGGCCCCATTCTTTCCCTCCTTAACACCGCACGGACTAAGCGCTCCCATCGCTCCTCAACTTGAGCCATATTTTCTGCAAACACACAATACAATATCAACAAAAAACCAGAACAGATTCTCTAATCACATCCGTTTACTGATTCTCAATTCCAATTTCTAAAATAAAAAGCTACCAAATAACCGATAATCAAGCTCCCTATAGCTCAATCTACTGCTAGGTTAACTTAACACTCACTATAATCCAAAAACATCAAACTACAACCAAATTTGCACGTTAAATCCAAGCACAGTTTAAGCTAAACCTCTGGAATTCGAAACCCTAACACTAGCGACGAACAACAAGATCGATATCCCTAAGCTTAAACTCTCATTTTCTCGGCGAAATTCGAATAGAGAAGCGAAGAGAATAGAGACGTACCGGATTGGAGAAACGAGGAGTGAATGCGGAAGCCCTAAGGGGCGAGTTGAATCAGTCTCCGATATCGGCGCGTTGGGTTTTTGATTTCATAGAGAGAAGAAGGCGAAGAAGGTGGAGGAGGTAAATGGGGGCCTTGAAAACGGAAGAAAAAGGAAAGAGAAAGGGGCAAGAAAACAGGACGAATCTGATTGTAAGAGAAAAAGTGGGAACCGACGTTACCGGGTATAGCCGGTTGATTTGAGTTTCGGGTTTGGGTCCACCCACGTTGGATCAGTTTCACGCGGAGAAGAAACTTCAGTGGCACGTGAGCCGCGTGTGACCCATTACCATGGACCTTCTGTGCTCTTTTTCTTTCTTGGTTAGTTCTTGGTTAGTAAGGAAAGAATTCTAGTTCAAGAAAGCCACACACGAATGAAAAGGTTTCGTTGCTTCCCTTTGAATGACTCGACATCAATGTGATCCGACGCAATCTAAGTTAAAATAAGGTCTACTGTGAGTGTGAATGTGTGACTGGTTTGAGATGAAAATGAAGTCGATTAATATTTAAAAATGACTGCATCAATGAAAACCATTTTCTGTGATAACAAGTGACTCGACCTAAATGTGATCTTAGACAAAATCCAAGTTAGAAAAGGATCTAGTGTGACATCTTTGAGGTGAAAGTGAAGTCGATTCGGAAGGGGAAAAAACACTAGTATTCTTTGGCGAGCCGATTCTAAAACACCTAATTAGAGCCCTAGTCTATCATGATATGTTCTCAATGTTTTCTAAACCATTTCCTTTTTCCAATTACATCATTATAAGAGCATCTCCAACAGCTCATGTAAAATTAGAATTACATCTATTTTAGAGAAAAAAAACATGATTTTTTACTCCAACAGCTCGTATAAACCATCCTCTATAATAGAAAAAGTGGAAAGAGAGAAACATATCCTCTATATTTGTAGAATTCTTAGAATTTGTAGAATTCTCAGAATTTGTAGAATTCTTAGAATTTGTAGAATTCTCAGAATTTGTATAATTCATAGAGAATTCTCTAAAATTTATTGTTTTCCTTTTATAATTCACTCTATTTTCTTAAAAAATGTCATTTACATCTAAGAAATTTAAGCATGTGATTTTGATTTCAATAAATATACTAACTCATTAAATTATACAAAAAAATATATTTAATTTAGTAAAGTAAAATAGACAAGCTGTAGAAGTTGAATCATTTTCTTTATAGAGAAACTATGCAAGAGTTGTTGAAGATGCTATAAGTCAGACTCAGATGTCTAGTAGGAAAACTGATGCCACCAAGTTTTTTTAGCGCAAACAATAGAGTTTCATTAACAAAATACAAATTACAACTATGAGAGACAGCGGTGGTGAAAATAAATTCTTCACTCTCTTCTACCTATACGAAAACACAACGATTACAGTAGACAAGAACTGAAATAGTTCAACCGTAACCTAACCTAATCCAGAAGTTCCGATACATCCTCACAGTCAACTTCAAGAAGAAACAACCTTTTCAACACTACATGCAAAAATTGTCAGCATATATGCACAAGTAGCCTCCCTATTACATTGACGACAAGAACTAACCGACAACAAAATAATCCCTGAAAACGACATCATAACCATGGCTCCCTCTCGATACGACCAACAACACCAACCTACCAAAAACCCAAAACCCTAAACCCTCACTCAAAGAAGAGGGACAACTACATGCATGAGTGCAACCAGCCGTCACCCCAGGTCCCCATCGTCGCCTGCAACAATAAGCCACACGTCACCGTCTCCGTCTTAATGGAGGCACCACCCACCACGATATCCATTCAGAACAAAGACTGCTTAAGAGTGAAGATCACACTATATTGGGTCTGATTCGGGCACCACACATCGTCGTCATGTTCTCCTATTCGAAATTGCCTCGCATCGCCAATCTAGTTCACCTCCCATGCCACAAGGACCAAGCAACATGATAGATTTGATCGGCAACAACCCTCTGTCACAACCAATTACAACCCAAAGCCTGCAACTACAGGGTCGTCTTCATGGAGACTTTCACTCTCAGCCCACCACTGCAAGCCATTAGGGAAACCGCCACCAACTGGCCACCCTCAAATCTCCCGTCCGACAACAGCATCAAAGGACACGCCGTCAAACAGGATAAAACTGCTATGGAACGAAACCCTGAAACTGACCGAGTTTTTTTTATGCCACTAAGTTGAAGCTATGGTAGATGCTAAAACAAGGAATACAAATTAGTCACATATTGCCCCTTCCATCTAAACCAGGTCCTTGGTGTTTCGGTGCGATCTTAAAAAGGTCGTCTAGTTAGGGTTTAGCCTATACCGCATAAGCCCACTTAAAACCACTCAAATCCTATACATCGAGCTAGACGGCATAAATAAAGGCATTGTATCAGTTTTCAGGCTACGAAGCCCATTTTTCTTTGTGCTACAGAGCTCAAACACAGTAGGTTCTCTACATAATTGTATTGCAGACTGAAATGATAGACGACTATGCATCCCAGGGAAGATAAATGAAAGCTATGCATCTTAACTACGATCTGTCAAAAATGCAGCCCAATATACATTTACAATTACAACAGATAACAAGATCCTAGCCATCAAAGATTTAACTAGTCTTCAGACCGGTAGCCATCAAAGATTTAGCTTCAATGTTGATCTTGTTAGTAGTAAGGTTACTCCTTGTTTCGGGATGAACGATCCTTACGTTGTCCACCACCAAGAATACGAGAAATCTGTAGACCTCTACTGAATGCTTGGTTGAAGAGCATACGAGTTTGAAATTCCGAAACAAAAGGAAACCAGGCCAAGAATGCAACTGGGGTGAACAGAAGCAAGCCCATAACTATCTCAAAGCCACGAGCAAGAGTCCGTACTGATGGCCATAGACCAGCTTTTTCAACAACAGGCTTGCAAGCTTGGGCAATCTAATAATAGAAATAAGAACATGAAAGAGCACATTAGGAAACCTGAGGGCACATAATTGCAAGACGGTAAGACAAAATGATGACTTGACGTACCATAAGCATCCCCCAACCAGTTGGCATGAAAGCAAGAATGCAAACAATGATGTCTTGCAGGGTCATGTGAGGTAGCACAATCAAAGTGACCAAAATGGCCACAAAAGTCACAAATATCAATCCCTTAATCAGCCGGAATACAAGCTGGTACTCAGCACTAAACTTTCTCCTACCAACAGATACAGTCTGCAAGGGGAAAAGATACAATAAGTCATGAACTTGTTAGACAGCATAAAAAATACAGTGCAGTGTCATGTACTATGTAGTATGATAATAATCCAAAACTAGAATACAGTGCAACTGGACAGGTCCTTACCAAACTCAAACCAAGACCAATAAAAGTTCTAACTAGATTTCATTGCATGCAAATCAACCTTTATTTTGATTAGTTCCAGAACAATTGGAAATTTTAAACTTGTTTTCTATTACACATTGGGTGATTGAAATTATTGTTCACAAAACAATCTGATCGAAATCAGATCTATACACTAAATCCACCCTAATGACTCCTTCCAGCAATACTATCACAAATTATTGAATTTGACAAAGCAAGGATATGCAACTCACATATCTTGTGGGCAATCAACAGAGAATTGTTGCTATGGATAATCAAGCAGAAAAAAGAGAACCAAAACTCACCTTCATGACAAACAAAATCAGGACGATCACCAGCCATGAGATACCATAGACCTGATACAAAATTAAAATAATATGATTTGCAATATTCTGTAAGAGAGAGGGATGAAAGAATATTCTGTAAGAGTGAGAGGGAGGAAAGACAGAAAGAGAGGTCTACTATTTACCAACACACTCTTGGTCTTCTTTGCAATGTTTAAGTGATATACGAGCCCATACTGATAGATGAAAAATCGTAGAGATAGCAGTATCTCAGCTACAATACCACGTTTTCCAGAATGCCGAAGATGTTCTTGTTCCTCCTCCCACCATGATTCCCAACTTTTTTCAGGAGGAACACCTATACCTCCACGGTTGCTTATCCACTTATTCCAATCAGTCCAATCATCAACAATCTTTTGCCACTCAAAACCAGAAGGATTGAACAGGAAGGGAGCAAAAAGCCAGGTAACCACCATAAACCACATAGATACAGTTATCAAAATGTAGGCAACAGCACTTCTGTAAGTATGACCAAAGATCTGGTATACCACAAGTAAAATCAAGAGCTCAATTCCCTTCACAAAGTGGCTGCGGGAGTACAGCCTATAGTTGTCTGCAAACTTGGCATGGAATACCACAAACCCACGACCAGTAGATCTATATTTGGCACCACCATGCAGTAATGTCCGTCCATAATAGTGGGTCTTTGTCCCAAGTGAGAATGTGAAAAATACAGGGGCCAATTGCAACTGCATCAATACAAATTCACTCAGTGCAGTTCGGAAACCCTTTTCCAAACCAATTTCCATTAACATTGGCAAAGCCATCAAGAATCCTATTTGGACAAATGACTGCGAAGCAAGAGCAACTTGTAGAGGCTTATTATCTCGAATTGCTGCTTGAGTGCTTAAACCTTCTTCAAGTCCACTAAGAACCAGGTAGAGGCGACCATAAAGGAATACATAAACTGTAAGGACAGTGATCTGCCAGAACAACACATATCCGGGGTGAGAACCTTCAACTGAATACAAAACTTGAAATCCAAACTACAGAGCATGCGACATACCAGAGTACTGTAGTAGAAACCAATTGTTGTGAAATAGCATGACAACATACGGAAAAAGTCAAAACGATGTCCAAGTCGGTATATATCTCGACTGAGCGTCTGCTCGCCATTGCCATTAGCAATTTTTGCCTCGAACATGGAGATTTGGTTAAGACCGACATCTCTCCCCTTCCCCACTTGTATGTATTCATGATGAGTTACATTGCCTTCGCGGAGAGTGGAATTAAAGCCTGCAATCCCAATCATATGATAAGTTTACCATAGCCCAATTATATATTATACTATTAAATAAATGTTCGCTCAAGCGCCTTAATCATACCAGCAAAAATGTCTTCACTCAAATTAATAATCTTGGATGCCTTACTGACGCCCCCTCTACTAAGGTGAAAGAGCCTGTCAAACACATCGGGATGGCCATAATGAAATCGAACCCTGGATGAGCAAAACAAAAAAATTAGCACAATTAAATCAACAGTCCTGACAGAAAGAGAACAAATAGGTTTAAAAGATTAAAAAAGTAAATAAAGATAAATTAATGGAAGCACATTCTTGGCACACTGTAATTTTTTTTGGACGACTTGGGCACAAGCAAATAAGTGAATAACCATCATACATCATGGCTCTTTTGGGACCAGTGGCCCATCGCACAACAGTGATGTGCTACAACTATCAGTTGCAAGTCATTTCCCCCAAATTCAACAAGTAATAACTTACTTGAGAGGGTTGGCCAAAAGTCTTTGACCAATGGTCACAAAACTGTTCTCCTGATTTGACATGAACCAAGCTAGAGAAGAAACACTGCATTGAATCATGAAAGAAGATTAGTGATACCTAGTTATAATCAGTTCACCAAAAAGCAACATGCCTTTAGTTGAGACAGCAAAACCTACCTTCCTGTAAATATATGCTCCCTCAGTCCAAGAATTGTAGGGTGCCTCACACCATCATGCTTGAGAAATTCTTGTAGCAAATTCCTCATTTTTAAAGCTTCTTCCATGTAGTTATCCTACAAGATCAGTCGTCTCAACTAACATTGTACAATAGGGGCACACTGTGCCAGCTAGTGATTAATGCATGTCTATGTTTCATTTGTTACACATTCATTATTATGAGGTGGTCATGCTGCTTTCAAAGAATGACAACTTTGTCAGTATATTCAATATATAAGTTTTTTTTTGTTCTTATGTTTTTTATACTTGTATCAAAATAAACTTGTCAAATCAACTTTATTTTGATGGTAGCATGTTTGAATGAATGATCCCAGATCCAACAGACTTCTAGTTAACAACCACCATACCTGGTTCATGTCAATTGTTTGCAAGCCTTCTCCACGTGTGAAAATAATGGCATGATTTTGATTTTCTGGCTTTCCCTCTCCCAAGATAGCAGGTCCTGGAAGCTTTATGCGATAAATAACCTGCAAGGATACCATTTGTCAGTTTCTTAGCAAAATTAAATAAGGGACCTGACCACACTATGGGCTTTGAATAAAGATATGGATATTGAGGATCGTACGTGTGCCCAGAAACACTTTTAATCCATAAGAGTCAAGACATACATACATGATAGTTTATGTGACTCAATTGAAAATAGGAGCGTGTAGCACATTACCTGGTCAAGATTTTGTACTGGCTCTGAAGAATCAATTGACTTTGGCATAGCAGCCTTTACTAAAGTAGAATAATACGC
This sequence comes from Comarum palustre, assembly GCA_951800085.1. Classification (NCBI taxonomy): domain Eukaryota; kingdom Viridiplantae; phylum Streptophyta; class Magnoliopsida; order Rosales; family Rosaceae; genus Comarum; species Comarum palustre. Next base: position 32,376,509 of record OX637573.1, on the reverse strand, counting down.
CTTTTGGTTTATCTTCTGAGACCTATCTTTGCTAGGTTCTTCAACCTCATCAATATATGCCACTCGTAACGATGGGTATCTGTATATCAGTTCGCTTGTCAGCAGTGATTACTCATAGGTTACAACCATCAGCAACACAGATAACATATCTTGGTAACTTACGTTGTCATGAGCCTTAGAATGTCCTGTGCACGATAATCGCCAGATCGCTTCTGAATCCCATAAAGTTGGCATGAAACCACATATGTGAATTTCATATCAGCTACTGCTTGACATTGAGTCCATAGTGACCTTCCCTCCTTTGATTGATCATCTGAATTCAACTCTATGGCCTTGTAGCCTTCCATTAAATCTGGGAAGGATACATAGCGAAGTAGCAAAAGAAATCAACATTTACAGCTCACATCACATATACTCGAATAGAAGTGCAGAATACAAAATCAAGTTAACACCAATGAAAAAAGATTTGTACCCTCATCTTTGGCCATATCGAGAAAAGACTGAAGCTCCAAAGCTTTCCGGTAGTACATCATTCCTCTAACTATTATGAAAGAAGTTTTATAAATATCTATGCTGACAAAGGATATCCTGCAATCATTCTATGACATAGATGGATCAATTACCAGTACGAGTCAAAGTTTGGCCTCTATATGATGCCCATAGGCGAAGCTCTTCTTCCAATTCATCAGACCCCTTAAGTGCCTCTTCGCTTGAATTTACACGCTCAAGAAAGTGGTTCCATTCATCTATTTGGTCTCCAAGTCAATAAGAATCAGTAAAAACATTTACCAAAAGTGCAACCCAACTATATAAGCATCATATTTAGAGATAGAAACAATAACCTGGGAAAATCTTTTGCAAATAGAACAGAATAGAAACACCATCTTCATTTGGACGTTCCAAACCTTCAATGGAAAAGAGAACCTCTTCGGTGTAGTAAGGAGTCAAAACACTACAAGAAAGGTTATTATTTCAGAAACAAGAATTACTCAAAGGCCTAGACAATCAAGATGAAAGGTAAGAATAGAGATATTCCCTCCTATATACTATGATAAAGATGGCCATAGCGAAGCTACATATCAAATTTTAACACAAGGTAAACCAGCATGCCAACTTAATAAATCCAGTCGCCACAAGACAATTTTGGTTCACGCAAGCAAGAATTACCAACTCCTAGGTCACTATTATTTTGAGAATCTTAAAATCCCAAAAAAAACCAGTCAATTATGAAGATGGTAGCAACTGTGAACTATGTTGTTATCTTGAATTTTATTTGCCTTGCTACTGTTCTGTTCTTTTGGGCTTTGTATACTCTGTCATGATATTATTCTTGTGACTGTTGCCTTCTTCTATACACTTTCAGCATCTTTTTCTAATAGGAAAAAACTGACAGAAACAAAGAGAATAGAGAAGCAAAACTCATGGACAAGAGTTTAAAGACTTTTCCAGACTGATTACAGCATTCAAACTAGCTTTAATCACACCCATCTAGCAATATCAAATTATCAACAATGAAAAACCAGAATGATAATCTTGTGTGCTAAGGACAGACGGCAATATGCACAAAACACATCAAAGTGGATTGCAAAGAACAGTTTTAGATCAGAGAGCATATGAACTGATGAAAGCTTACGAGAAAGAAAGCATATTCCGAACTTTTGGTGCTGGAGGCATATCCATAAACAACGAATTCGAGAAGAAAGAAATTCGCCTTCTAGCTTCTAAGTTGGATGGCACGTCCATGGCAGACTCCTTTGTTGTAAGTAATAGGTTAAGACGATTAATCTGCAGACATAGGTAACCAATAAGCATTACAAGATTTACTGACGATCAATGTTTCTTTCAATCATATCACTATCTGTGGCACACCTTCTCCTTCCAAGCCTCTGTCACATGTGTAAGAGGGAACTTGATAGCTCCAGCAGATGCAAACAACTGATGCTGTTGATGTTGATCGAGCGGTATCATCCCCTCATGGCCCGATCCGCCATGGACTGAATCGACCAAGCTACACAAGAAAAATAAAAGGTACCAGCTAAGTATCAGCAAAATGTTAATGAACATGCGGAAGCAATCATGTCATGATATTTCACCTGGATATATGGTCCTCCATTATGTCTATTGTCACTACCTCTAGCATGTCCTGGAATAGAATCACAACCTGATCCCTGTCGTCCTGTTCATTACGTGACTGCAAAACTCACAAATTTCATTAGGACTCCAACAAAATGACAGATATATACATTGTCCTCAATCAAATATAAACTCTTACCAGAAAATCTATAAGTTTAACAAAGTGGTCATAGAGGCTAGGAAGAGCACTCATCTTGAATTCGCGGATCAAGTTACCCTCATCTATGTGCTTGTCAACCTCAGAAAATATAAAATCTATAACCCTGAAAGCCAAATCAGGTTATATTAGCAGTGCGAAATTGAAGTTATCCTTGCTAGTTAAACATTGCACAAAACCCAAACAGAACTTTATTTTCTCTATTTCGGAGATTACAGTTCACAGAACATACTCTTTCTCACGGATCCCCTGAACCAGGAACTTAATTATGTTTCTAAATGAAGCATAGCATTCACGAACAGCACAATGCATGTAATTGTCAGCCGAGATCCTTTTTGTTAGCTCTTTATCCTTGCCATTGCTGTCCTTGGCCATGTCTAATGCTATCGGGATCTGATCAACAATTACAGAATGAATATATGCACATCACAATTTTAATTCCAAAATTTCAGAAAGGTAAGTAAGCTAAAACATACTTTGCTAGCGAGTAAAAATGGAGGCCACTGTATGAGATCCAAATCACGATCAGCCCAATAAGGAACAAGCAAAAGGTTCATTTCCCTGAAAATGGAAAAAGCTTACCAAATAGTACAGAAACAAAGTGTGTAATTCAAAAGTACAGAAGAATGAAGTCAGACCACATAGTTCAACTACAACTGAAAATAGAATCAAGAATATATACTCCAAACCAGTGGCCTGTCAAGGTACCTATTATTTATAAGATCCTCCTCTCTGAAACTACTTATAATTTTGTTCCATAACTGCGCAAACCTTGCAGCCTGTTTTTCTTTGCTACCTTCCACCTGTAAGTATAGACACACAAATTAAACCACTATATGGAAAGATAACATACATGCAACAAATTCCACATAATGAGAGTAATACATTTACCTGACCAAAGGTGCGGGACAATGTAGCCTTCAGTCCTTTCTTCTTTGGCTCACTCTTGTCTACCGGAATCAAACGAGCGTTAAAAGCACCAGGCAATGATTCAAAGCGAGATCTCAGCATTCCTAGTGTCCGAATCTGAAACCCATTTTGAATGAAGAATAAATTCTATGATGTAAAGATAAAAATTCAAGATATACAGATAATTGTACTCTTATATTGCATAATGAAACAAAAATTTATGAAGTTCAAACAATACAGAATTTAGAGGATAGCATAGTGCTAGTTTATATGTTCGATATCTTATAAGAAAACTGCTAAATTAAATGAAGAGTAGAAGAATAGCTAGATCAATTCACCTCACCAAGGCGACGGAATGCACCATAAATACCTCCAAATATTGTGGAATATATTGCATACCAGATCTGGGTATCCATAAAATAGACCTGCAAAAGTTCATGTATAAGAATTATCACTAAATTGGGCAGTTAGATGGATAAACAAGAAATACTAGGTAAAGAAAACAAGATAAAACATACAAGGATAATTGGAGCCCAGAGTGCAATCACAACACCGATATTGTTTTTTGCTGCAAAGAAAATAATGACATAGTGAATAGCATGTTGAGGAACAAGTTAACATTAACCACAAGAAAAGTTGGCTGCATTACCACGGGGAAAGAACTCGTGCCACTGGAAGTTAGTTATACGTACTTTCATGATGGCTTTTGTTGGACCTACTAAAGGCTTTATCTGAAAACAAAGATAAGTGTTAAAATATGTAAATGGACTGGAAAGCAGTAAGGAAAATTGACGCGAAAGACAGTATGCCCCAAATAAGATGCTTGTTCCAAATGATGGGTTGGGCACTCCACCTCAGATTGTGCATATCATTATTATATTCTTGTACCAAGAGATAAGATAACAACAACAGTGTGTGCCTGTGTGGTTAGAAGACACACCTCTATATAGTAACTGAATGCCAACTTCGTAACTATAAGCAGAACCCAAAACATCGTGTACCTGAAGATTATCAATAAAGAGAAACAAAGGTCATGTAGATAACTTAACAACATTTAAAGCAGTGATCTAATTTATGTTTGGAGCAGTGATCTAATTTATGTTTGGAGCAGTGGATTATTACTTGAAAAGGGAAAATGTGCCCTCATGCATTCCCCTCCCAACATAGAGCCGAGGCTGCATATATTCACCAATTCAGCAAAAAGTTGTGTAATTTAAAAGTTAAAGAAAACTCAAAATATATATAGAAATAAAGAACCAGTTCCATATACCTGTGACCACCACATCATAAGCATCACAATCCTATAGTTTGATCGCTCAAGGAATCGGCGGATAAATGGGAAAAGAAACAACACCCCAGCCAGCATATTTGGTGACAAGTAGATAACAACAGCCAAGATGAACAAGGAGGGCGAATTTGAATTATTGCCGAACCAACCTTTAATGGTTTGAGCAAACCCGGGAGGGTTTTCCCAAGTATATGCATATGTAACCGGTAGAATTATTACCCACGCAGCAGCTGAAACAACCTTAGCAATGTATCTCAACTTAACATGGAATGACATACTCCGCCTAGACTTCCAGCTAAGAATCACATCTAGAACAGCTGCAAATATAAGTAGAATTAGCCATCAACAATTGCCACTTGGTACAATTCAAATTGATAGAGAACCCGATTGCAACTTGAATAAATAAACAAAATTCAGAAGTTGCGCCTTCATTGACCCAGGAAAATAAATTTTTGCCAAAGTTAAAAATTAATATTATGGATGTGGACATGTGCTATAATATAAAACAGATTCTCAATCCCCGAACGTAGATACACAGGATAAAGAAAGGGAAGAGGTCCTCAAGAGCCTGTTAGCTTGAATAACACTCCCTCCACTGATAAACCTAGCTCATAAAAAACCAATTCTTTTAAGAAACAAAACCGTTTATGAAGGACAGTGATTCAAAGACCACTTTGCACCTCTAAATCCATCTTCAAGTATTTGAATTAGGGAATTACAGTAGAAATGTTACACTTCATGTCTCTATTTTATATACTAGACTAGAATATGATTAACAAACAGGATGGGTCCCAAAACCAGGTAAATATCGCAATAGTTCTATATAGCATAATAATTTGATATTGAACCTAAGGGAATCAGAAGTGTGATAGGCAGACTTTAACACTTGAAAATGGAAAATGAAACAATATATCACTGGCAAAACAACAGCGGCAAATTTTAACTACCTTGCCCAAGCTTCAATATTGCAGCAGTTATGAAGGCACTCAAAGCTTTCTTGAATACATCAGCAGAAAATATTGCCGTTGGTTGGCCCGAGCCATTCCAAGCAACAATTATCATAACCTTATATGGCCAAAGATGAAAGTAAAAAGCAAATTTCAGACTCTGAAAAGAGTTAAAGATACAAAGAATATCACAAGGGAGAGACAGAACCTGTAAACATAGAATAAAGAAACTCCACATGCGGTCAAAGCTTCTAAAGATATGCCAGAATGACCGTATCTCAACGAAGTTAACTTTCCCCACCCATCGATCTCCACTGGCTGGTTTGTGATCCTGAATAAGATATCCGTCAATAGTGATGCATCAGTGGAGAAATGTCACACAAACAGGAAAGTAGTCCCAGCACAATATAGCTCTAGCAGAATAAGTACAACTTCATTAATAAACGAAGTACTGCTTACCTCACTGCTTTTATCAAAATAACGTTGCTCGCTAGGCATACAAAAGAAATCAGCATCAGCACGCATCGGCCAACCCAACCGGAAACAATCCACTGACCTACAGTACATCACAGAAATTAAGAACAGAAAAGACATAAAACAACAGAGGTAAAGGAAAAAATAATATGTTCATACCAAAAGTATTCATTTATATCATCATAGTTCCTCCACTGGGAATGCTTTGATTTCCCTCGTTTGCTTCTATCAGCTTCCTGTAACGAGAAGAGCCACAGAACAACAATGAGATATTGATTAGCAGGATAACAACACTGAATGCTTTTATAAAGATGAGATATAGACAAAGAGGTTCACATGCCCTCCCCCTGCTTTTATAAAGATGAGATATAGACGAAGAGGTTCCCACGCCCCCCCCCATGTGTAGCAGGGAAAGGGTGTAGACGACTATGCCTCTGTTTTCAGAAATGATATTTGGAGGCCTTATCTTAGGATCAAGGCACCACCTAAATTAATTGACAACAAAGAGGAAGAAAAACAAAACACATACATACCTCAGCAATCACTTTATAAATAGGAGTCACAACTTTCTTCAAGAAAGCCTCTTCTTCACCTCCATATGCTGGCTTCACATTTTCTCCTGTCATTGGACTGACATTCCCAGCTAACATACCGTACAATTCAAATGCCATCTACAAAAATAAATGAAAAAAAATTAAACACCCAAGCAATAGTGTTCGAACGTTAACAATCACTAGTTCAAAAGAAAATAGAAATGGTAATACTTTCAGCACCTTAAAAGGTTAAAGCCTGGTTACTCGACAACAATAGAATGCCAGAGGCACTAGGTATCATACTACCCTAATAATGTGGAAGGGGCTATGGGAATTATTATTACCATTGACCTATAAACACATTACCAACAAGCACTCTTTCTCAATCCATTGTAAGGACTTAGAAACTTCGGACAGATTAATACTTTTCTCGAAATATTCGAATGGTACCAATAACCAGATACAGACTAGCCAACATTGATAAAGTCAGTTATTTGAATTTCGGGATCCCATTTGCTTCATGAAAGAAATTTAACAAGCTCATCAAAAATACACCAGTAGCTAGAGAATAAGGGTACAGTACTACTGTTACAGAAACACGAAAAGAAAATAAATGAACTCTGGCCATGTAATTTGCTAATGTCATTCCTCTATGACAAGCCCATGAACCAATATGATGACCCACAACCTATCTTATTTCAGCAAGTTGGCATCTAGCTTTGGGAGACAATAACCAAAAACATGTTTCTTCGATGGGGATCTTAAAGCACCCAGCAATCACCTGCCTCCTCTCCAACAAAAGCAAGAGATTTAAAAGGTATGAATGTTCAATTGACTCCACTTTCATATTTTCTATATACAAAGATCCCTATTCAATCACCATTGAAGCTTATTTTGACCTCCTTGTTCAAAGGAGTAAAGGTAGGGAAGAAAGATATAAAGTCAAGATAACAAAAATGAGAGCATAGTTGCATCTGTAAGACGATAAAACCGTTAATACATACATGATGATATATGTAACAAAGGCATTCTGGCATGAATCTCAAATTTGCAGCTTCACCCCATATCAAAAGATATAGACCCATGTATAGTAGTTTACGCTGTTGTACCTCTTGCTGTATGGTCGGTAACCTGAGATAACAACCACAAAGGCATTATAAATTTACAATCTTATCTTGTTTACACTGTTAGATACATTGACCTCAAATTTTTTTAATCTCCTAATTTTAATCCATTTCTATAGAACTTTGTATTTGTATCTATTTTGAATGCTAAAAGATGCAAATAATTAAGCTGTAACATGCCCATCTAGACTATAAAGTCCAATTTGCAGTCAAATCAAAGGTTCAAGGTAAACATGGTAAACATGCAACCAGCTTGTCAGACAGTGACATTTATAATAGATATCTTACCAAAGGCTACTTTTCCGGCCCAAGTACTTGCACCACTTTTTGTAATTCTTGAACAGCTTCTTCATCACTTCCGTTAGAGCACGGTCATCCAACTAACAAAAAGAGATCATGATTATGGCATTGCCCAAGTAGCAATAAAAACTCATGTAGACTAGTCAAACAACAAAATAAATAGCACTAGTTCAAGTCCATTTTTGAACCAGGTCAAAAATACATTTTAACGTTCAAGTTTCAAAAATATTCATAGCAAAAGTAAAACGGACAGACTTTTTTTATTGGTGTGTGGGGGGAGGATTCTTTGAGTGCAATCATGGCTGCACAAGGCTTACAAGACAAGGTCCAACCTTAGGCTGTTGATCAGGCTTTGGAAACTGCCTTATGTGCACATTTGCAAGTAATAATATTAGGTGCTCCCGTTGATTTGCCACACTGTCCTTCTGCAAATTGATTACACTACTTCATGAGCATATATTAAGAGAACAAATACATTGCAATCTGATTCAAGAAGAATAGTTTATTACATGCAGCCACATAAAACTAACTGCACTTTCAAATTATATAACTAATGTCCATTCATGTCTAATTACATCACCTGAAAGCCAAACATTGACTGCAGCCAATCAAGAACATCCTCATCTTTCTTCTTTTTGTAGTCCTTAGGCCAAGGAAGCCCCCTGGTGTTACGAAGAGCGAAAACAGCAGCTTGAATCTGGAGAACAATAGAAAGTTTCAGGAAAATTGAAGCAGACAGACACAATCTTCCTTGAAACAAAAACTGGTGGAACTTTTATTATTTCCAAAAAAATATTAATACTCTACCTCTGGGTATTTCATAATTGCTTGATTTGCACTATCAGGATCAAGTGGAAGGATATTGTAAGGAACCAATAGCTCTGTCTTTTCCGCAACTTTATCATGAGCTTCCAAAATCTACAACCATTGAACATAATGTTCATTGCCAAATACACAAGAAAAAAAGAGTACAATAGGGTAGCAGTATGAAATATATAAAACATAGCATGAACTTTCACCTCACGATCAACTTCCATGGATTGTGTCATATTTACGGCCTTCAAAACCTCAAATAGAACATTGGCAGTCTGGTAGGCCTTGGTAAGTTGAGCACTGTATATAAAACAAAATTAACATGGCAAAGAGTAGAAGTAATCTTTCCAAACTTAATACCAAAGGAAACCAATTATGTCCTGAACCAACCGGTCAGCTTTATCGGCCGCATTTTGCAAAGCTTGAATATATTTTTTGTAATAGTGTTGATAGAAGCTCTGCATTTCACGTGCATCACTTTTCTTCACCCTTCCCATAAGGGTTGGATCATTCTCCTGAAAAAATAGAGTACGACTTGGCTTAGGAACAACTTAATTTAATGAAGATCTAAAGCAAGAAAGTATTGTGTCGCACACAGATGATACTTGTTTTCCTTTGTGCCGTATATAAAATAACTTTACAAGCCTACATAAGAATGCTCATTTCTACTAGGATTGAAATATTTTAAAACTGCATATCTTCCATTATGAGAAACGATTCTCATTCTGCAAGACAAACAGTTAAGGTGCTTTATTTGAGGAGAAATAGTACACACCCTTTCCAGACGCTGAAGAAGGGCAGTTTTAAATTGACGAACACCACGTCCGCTAGAAGTAGGATCCAATCTATGTGCTTTCTCAAAGGCATAAAATCGACCTACAAAATCCAACGAACATACTTATTTCACATGGTCATCGAAGTAACATAGAGACCAACAAACAGCAGACTGGATATTGAAACAAAATATTGAAAATAACATCAGATGTAGCACATTTAAACATCAATGAAGACAGAAAAACCTATTAAGCAAATATATTAAATACCGGAAACCTTTACTCAACTCAGAATCACTGTGGTACACAACCGAGCAACAAACAAACACAAACTAAGCTCCGAAATGCACACAAGACCAAGCAAAAACAACACTAATTTCATTTTCTTTAGCAGACTCAAGGTGCCAACTACACGAAACAATCGATTACGTCCAAGCTGATTTACACTACACTTTCTAACAAATCAACACGCAAACAAACAGCATAGCAAGCTAAAACATAGCAAACAACATGCCGTTTCATTCCGAATACAAAGATCTCTGTGGCTATGGAAAACTCACATAGATAAGCAACCCTGGGATTGTGCGTTTCAACCTCGTTGGCCACCCGAAGAATCGGAGCGATATCAACGAGCGACGACGGCACTACCTCACTGTCGAAAGCCGTCTCCCCGAGGTTTCCAGCTGTCTGCGTCCGCTGTATACGCCGTTGCGGCTGCGGCGGCTGATCCGCCCCCCCTCTCGACGACGACATTGGTCTCGTCGCCGATCAAAACCTCCGCGGCTCAATCACTCCACTCTAAGCTTGGCTCAAAAATCTTCAAAAAAAAATTCAAATTCAAATTTCAGAGACAAAGCCAGAATCCAAAAATCAAAAGCCGCAGAAAAATCAGAACTACAATCTCACCGGAGAAACCAGAGAAGACTAAGCTTCCGAATCGGACATCTGAAACATGCAAGAGAAAAGAAAAGTGAGAAAGAGGTGCGTACTGTGAATGGGGAAAGGGCGAGTGGGAAAAGAGAGCTTACAGAGGAGTGAAACCCTAGGAGAGAGAAAGCTACTTACCCAACGCCTTGGAAGAGAGAAGAAGAAGAAAGAGTGCTGCAAGTTTAAGCAAACTTTATAAAGGGCAGACAAGCTAACCTACTATAGTACTAGCTACAGTGCTCTTCATCATAGCAAGAGAGAGAATTTAGCACTTTTGGTAGTTGTGGGGTCAGATTCTTGGGGTCTACCTTTACCATACTACCCTTCCGTTTCGTACCTTCTTGCAACTCAAATGATCACTGTTAGTCTGTAACCATTTTTAAATTTAAATCCTATCAAAGCAAAAATTTTAGACAAACATGCACTCTAATAAAGTAATACACACTTTAAGCATCAATGGAAATGTTTTTGACCATATGAGAACACTAACGAAGCTAGATGCCACTTTTCCCATATTTTATTCCAACTAATTTATCGATTATCATTTTAAAATTTAAGTCAGGTTTAATAATTTTAATCAAACAAGAGTGAAAATTTATCATTTTTAAATATGTTACGTTTAGAAAATCTTACAAGAGTGTTGATAAACACTTCAAATATTATAAAATGAAATATTTTTCGCCATACATTAAGGCTACAGCAAAGCCAAGACGAATTTTAGAGTGATATGTCTGGTTAACGGAGCGAAAAAAAATGTCAAACGATCAAAAGTGTGTTGGGATTAAATTTGTAATTAGCAGTGGATAGACCTTGAGGACAGTTTCGTCATGCGATTTGAAATTCAAAAAAGATAAGATTCTCAAGATCCACAGCTAAGCAGTCGGATAAAAAAGTTGGCCATTTATGAATTCACAGACGATTTCACCCCGCAGTAAAAGCTTAACTCAAACGTTACCATAGTGGGGAACCCGCAACAACAGAACCATAAATTATGGAATGGCGCAGCAACTCTCACTTTTGGAGTGTAGCTCTTAGATTTTACGATCTACAACAATGGCGGTTTAGGAATATAAAAAGAAGAGAGGGCCAATTAGGACATTTCTGTGGGGTGCTAATTATCCTGGGATAAGAGACAATTGTCGGTTTGTTTTGTCTCCCTAATCAAGGATTAAGGGGTGGAGGTGTGGCTCACATGTGCGACTGCGACTGTTGATAGAAAACAGCGCGATTTTCGATGCGAAAAAGAACGGGCTTTTCGATGCGAAAAGGAACGGGCTCCACTTCGCATCGACACCAAAACGACCAATCAATTCTGCGTTTCAACGTTGGGAGGTGGGGAAACTTGTGTATCTGGGCCAAATCAAGACGAAGTGGGCTTGACGAAACGTGGGCTAGGCGAAGCTTATTCAATCATCCAATTAAGAAGCTTAAACAATTGGATTGAGTGTCTTGATTCAGCTCTATAATTAAACTACAGTACCACTGCATGTTGGCATTGATATCGCTCAAGGATCTATTGAAGATTGTTGTGGCCGTTACAATGGTACAAAGTTTACATTTCCTGCACCTAGATATGTGGCCGTTACAATGACTGCTATGATGATGTTCTAATTGATCCTAAAGCCCTAGCAGATGAGGCACCCTTTGATATTTGCAGTTGCATATATAGATACTTGTAAATTCAACTAGGTTCCCACAAATCCCCATTGCGAATTGAGTCTCAGGGTCCAAGTTAGAGTTGATGATAAGTCTCAGGTTCCCACAAATCCTATATATGGTTCTGTAGATTGAGTTGTCTGGAAGAAATGAAAATGTTCAATGCCTCTGAAGGCGAACAAACGTCTAGCTGCACTCAATAGCCAAAACATCAACAGTAACGCAAATGGTAAAACTAAACTAGAAGACAGCATCTTTAGAAACAAAGAAAAGTTCAAAGATACTAAGAAGCTTCACCTACAGAGATGAACATCCCTAGATTCTGCCGTATAAGCTAGTATTTGAAAACCTCACAGATCGAGAACAGTAGTAATGCATTTGGATTTTGCACAATTTACTGAGTTGGATCATATCCTTGTTGCCTGTTATTTGTATTTTACACAACTGAGTTGGATCATATCTTTGTTGTGTGGTAATGGAATATCTGGTGCCAACAGTTTAGAAGAGAAAACAAATGAATGATAGTTTGTAGGTATCAACGTACGGACTACTGAATATTCTTCTCCATAATGTTAGACCAAGTCGTATACAAGCGAAAATTTGTTTTGAATTAGGGGACATTTTCACTTGTGCATCCATAAAATAAGGTCTTCGTTGGTAACGGAAGACTTAAAAATTTTAATAACTTAGACCTAGGATTTAAGATATGCCCACTCAAACTTTGCCACTTTCTACTGCTGCCAAGAGCAGTGCTGTTGGTTTTTCTTCTGACTATAGCGATTTACATCTTACCCTAGGGAGTAAATTTACATCTTACCCTTCATTTGTGGTAGACCTACAATAGTGATTCCCTGAGTACACATTTTACTTCATCAAACTATCAATTTATCAATTGAATTGCTTCCATCAATTACTATTCATAGTAAATAGCTTTTCTATGTCAGTTTTTATGCAGCAGTGCAGCTCCATCAATTTAACAATCACTATTCATCGATTCAATATTTCATTTTTTAAATTTCATATAAGATAATCAACCAATTAGAAAATGACACGTGACATTTTTAAGTGTCCTTATCACCCAAATAATGTTATAGATTTCTGATAGGATTTCCGATGAGATTTTCGACCAACCAAAAAGTGACACGCGTGTTTGTCGGCCAAATAATGTCATTAGATTTTCGATAATATTTTCGACGAATAATGAGTCGACACGTAACATGATCTTCAAATTTTATGATCTGAAAATAACCATAAATAAGCTTCATCACTTATTTTACTCCATCAAACTATCAATCCATCATTTGTAAAAACTATTTCAAACCCTGAATCACAAGCACAAAAACTATTTGCAAAGAAACAAGAGACATACCGCAAAGATGTGGAGAGGTGTTTTCAGCATCTTGCAATCTCGTTGGGCAATCCTTCATCATGAAGCTCAGTTGCATATGAGTTCGACACTAAAAAGCATAATGATAACTTGTATCATATTGCATAATATGATTGTAGAGGATGAATTTGTGGAAGAAGAATTTGTCGAGCCGGAAGAAGAAGATCTATTAAACTCACATGCTACAAAAGTTTATGATGGGCTAGTGGATCATGACGTGGTTCGAATTCCTTTTTTACCAGTGGACAAGGTTCTAAAAAACGCTAAGCGCTACCAAGGCGGACAGCCAGCGCCCAGGGCGTCTAAGCGGCTTTATATTTTACCTATTATTCATGTAATAAATATAATTATATAAATAAAATTTATAAAAAACAATTTTAAGTACCAAAATAGTAAAAATACTTCAAAAATATATATAATAAAACAAAAATGTTCTTAGAAATAATAAAAATACAATAGTGTATCATTTGTTTAGACTTTAGAGTATAATTTTGTGTTTTTGTGTTTGATTTTACTCATTTTTAGATAGGCTTTTATGTATTTCATAATTAAAAAAACTAATCGGCTAGTAGAGATTAACTCGATAAAATAGTACTATTTTTTTGTCGACTCTTTGGCGGTGGCGGCGACGACGTCTCTGCTATGCTCTGGCTAGTAGAGACGCGTCGTGGGCAGCCTTTCGTGTTATTTCGATAGTGCAATTCAGTTCAGTCCGGTTCATTCATTTTAAGTGATGTTTTTCAGTGAATTTTTCATAGAGGTGGCAGATTTGGTTTGCGGTTAAGCTTTGTTTCTGCTTGAACCCACAGGGTATGTAGAAGTATGGTTTATAGTGGTTCATCATGTCATCGGAGGGCATGACTATATTCACTTAACATTCTACTATCATGAGACTTCAATATATTTGGTGATACAAATGTAATAAATGTAGTTTGGATGGAACATACTACATTTTTCACATATCATGTTTCAAATGTGGGACCAATTACACATATCTTCTCATGATGTCTTCTTGTAGAGCTTAGAGGAGCATCTTCCTGATGTGATATTGATAATCCTTTATCATGACGAGGTAGCCCGGATGTCGAAGGAGGGACCTCAAGGACATCCTTTATAGTGGTTCATCATGTCATCGGAGGGCATGACTACATTCACTTAACATTCAACAATCATGAGACTTCAATGTCTTTGGTGATACAAGTGTAACAAATGGAGTTTGGATGGAGGTGAGATTTATTCACATATCATGTTTCAAATGTGAGACCAATTACACATATATCTTCTTATGACGTCTTCTTGTAAAGCTTAGAGGAGCATCTTCCTGATGTGATATCGATAATCCTTTATCATGACGAGGTAGCCCGGATGTCGAAGGCAGGACCTTAAGGACGAGGACGATTTACGAGGTCAATTGCTTATGCTTGGCAATATATACTATTAGCAATCTCCAAAATGGGTCAGTGGTAGCGACTGTTTAACGTAACGGTGACCTTATATTGGGTTTTTCAATGCGGATTGTCGTCTAGAGGTTGCGGAAGCGACGAGGTTTCAATTGGAACTCAATTGAAGCGTGGTCAAGTCTAGTTTTTATCCAGATGTTAACTATGCTCTTAGTTCGAAAATAATAGTGGTGGTGCGGTGGAGGCAAGACTGACCACCAGATTCAACGACGCTGATAGTCGACAAGTTAACTGGTGGGTGCCCAACTATGGATGCCCACATGGAACCAAGGCATTGGAAACTTGTTTCTAAGATTGGGCCTAGTATTGTATGGTGTTAATTTTGAGTTAAATGGACTAAATCGCACTTCTTCGAGCCTTCTTATAAAGTTTCATTTAAGTCATTGAATAAGTTAGAGAAGTGCTTAGTTTCATTTCATTCCTAGGAAAAACTAACTCATGATTTATTATTGTACATCCAATTCACATAATTAAACATTTCTTTCATGTTGAATTCACAAAAGTTAAAGGAAATAAAACCTATTCTTTTGATTCTCCATGCCAAAAATGAAACATAAACATTTGGAAGTTGGAAGAAGCATTTTTTTACCTTATTTTCTTTGGGTCATTTGACTGTAATTAGGATTTTACGTCATCGTAAGCTAACCATTTTTACTTTGGGTTCCCTTCTACTTCCATACCTTTGAGAACCATTTGCCTTGAACTTATTTATTTTTGCATCCAAACATGAAATATATCATTTTTTCTTTAGAGCATCTCCAAGAGCTCATGTAAAACTATAATTATCTTTATTTAAGAGGAAAAATATTATTTTTTTGCTCCAACAGATCATGTAAAACATCTTCCATTTTACAAAAAGTAAGAAAAGAGATAAATATATCCTCTATACTTATAGAATTCTTCAAATTTGTATATTCATTTAGAAATCTCTAAAATTTAATGTTTGTCTTATATAATTCATTTTCTCTCCTCTAAAATGAAAAACATCATAAAATTAAAACAATCAATATTAAATTTGAAGTTTAATTTGAAAAAATATATATTGTTTATATAGATTCATAAATTATACAGAAAAAAACATTGAATTTTGTACAATACAATTAAATAACAGTTGGAGTTGAACTTCTTTTTTTTACGCTGCGTTTGGATAAAAGTTTTTTAAATTCTTGAGAAATTCTAAAATAATGGGATTTAGATTTCCATCAATTGAAAATCCATTAATTGTAATCTTCATTCTTTAGATATGTTTATTTGGGATATGGAATGTGTGATAGAATAAGAAAGTTGAAATGAATTTATAAAATAAAATTTTAAAAAGTCTTGTTTAAGAAATAAAAATTGATCCTGCAAAGGAATTTGCAAATGACACCTATTTTGGTGGAATTTCAACTGAGAAATTTAAACAACGAATTCATTCGTTTTCAATTCCATCAAAATTTCAAATTCCTTGTATGATAATGTCAAACGAGAGAATTGACTTTTAGGAATTGAGAAATCCCTATTTTTAATAAATTTTTTAGGAATTCACCTGTATCAAAACACATTGTTAGAAATTTTATGATTTTCTCTTCTAGAATTGATAAATTATATATGATTTGTTAGAGATGTTGGGTCTTATTTCACAAACCAAGTATGGACTTAAGGTATCTATGTGTAATTAAGATTTTTCTTCTTCTTTTTAACTTGACTATTTTGGCATTCTGATTAAACAATATCTTATCATAAGGAATCAATTTCCTTCTGGCTTATTTCATTTTGTATCTAAACAATAGATGTTACCACTTTATTTTTCTAATGACCTGATTCCGTGAACC
Source organism: Comarum palustre (assembly GCA_951800085.1). Lineage (NCBI taxonomy): Eukaryota > Viridiplantae > Streptophyta > Magnoliopsida > Rosales > Rosaceae > Comarum > Comarum palustre. The sequence goes on along the minus strand of OX637573.1, from coordinate 32,359,814 downwards.
AAATCTTAATGTTTGTGCATTTGATTAAGATATTTATTCTTTTATACTGACTATTTTGGCTTTACATTTAAGAACAATTTTCCTTTCCAGCTTATTTTTGTTTGTTAGTGAGTTGTAGCTTGATTGATTAAGATATTTAACTGACAACTTTGAGGTCATGTTCAAACCTTACAGATATATGTATGATGTGTGAGTTATTAGTAAGAAGTTTTTTTTAAAGAAGAAGTTCTTGTTGCATCCAAACACTGAAAATAAACCACTTTATTTAGCCAAGTCCATGATACCATGAACCAAACGTGGACTTATAGTATCTTTTTGAAGGGATTTGAAACCCACCCTAATTGGGAGGCTCAGCCTCAGGACTTTTGATGATATCTTTATGTAGTTAGGATTTTCTTTCTTTTTTAACTTGACTATTTTGACCTTCTCATTGCATAGGTTCCCTTTATTTTCTTACTTTTGGAGACCATTTTCCTTTCTAGCTTATTTACTTTTGCATCCAAACACTAAATGAAACTACTTTCTTTTTCCAAGGCCCTGGTTCAGCTAACCAACCAAACATGGACTTAGAGTATATGTCTATAATTAAGTTTTCTTTTTAATGGTTTTTGTAATTGTAAGCAAATGTCGTATATTTTAAATTTAATTTATGATGTGAGGTATAAATATAGATGAGTATATGTAAATGTATCTAGTAAATATTTAGGTAGACTGAGCCGTGCAAATAATTATACCCACCAAAATCATCCACTTTTCAAGAATAGCTTGGATTTTATATTAAACTCAACAAACTCACATCCAACGTGCCTTCCTCATTGGCAAGCCACTAACGGGCAATCCTGTTAATCCCTCTATATTTAAGTCTCACTTTCTCCAGACATGGTTAGTGGATCGGTCATTTAGGGTTCAGGAGAGGGGAGAAAACCTCTTTCTCTTCTCTTTTGACTCAATGCGTGATCGAACCAAGGTGCTGCGCGGGGGAGTCTAGTGTTTTGACAAGGCTCTCGTATGAAGGTGCCGATAAAGCATGTTCTTCTATGGGTTAGGGTTTCTGAGATCCCTCCCCAGTTTGAAGTTTCTAAGAACTTCAAACTGATCAGTAACTTGCTCGGGTTACATTGATTATGATAACACCAGTTACAACAAAGGCGTGGTCTGGATCTTATTCTCGCATGACATCTCAAGACCGGTTCTTATAGAGCGTAGTGTTTTTCTTAAAGCAGGATTCGAGTCGGTGCTGCAATTCTCCTATGATCATATGAAAGGGAGATGCACTATCTGTGGGCTTATCACACATTCTGGAGTGAACTGTGAGGAACCTCCATTGGATCACACCAGGAACATGGTTTTGGGGTTTGGAGGTCCATTGGTTAGAAACCCTAGCAACAGATTCTGTTTTGCTGCTAGGTCGATTTCTGCTGCAAAACCGGTTGATCCTACAGTCTCTACTGCATCACGGAAGAAGCCAACCATTCTCAAGAATAGGGTTGTGATGTGTACATCTCTAGCTGCTCAGGTGGGTGATGATGCTCATGAGTCTTCATTGGACAGGGAGGAGATTGTCTCGGTAGCTCCTACCTCATCTTGAGTTGTGGTGTCAGCTCTTGGTTTGGAGGAACCAGGTGCAGGATGTGGTATCATTACCACAAGAAGATGATGCCTCTTCTACTCTAATTAGGAAGAGAGGTAGGGAGGATGGTTCTACACCTTCACCTAAGAAGCTTAAGAATAGTCTAGGAGGAAAGATCCTCACTCTTCAGCTGGACTCTCTAGGTTTGGAGGTGGAGCAGCCAGTTACTTACAAGAGGAAGGCATGCCATGCTTTGGGGAGCAAGAACATGAACCCTAAGGCGGAAAAGAAGACGACATAGGCTAAGGTTCGTATCCCTCTGTCGGTTACTGGTGGTGTTTTGCATTGCCCTTCAAACAAGGGTAAGGGGAAGATGTAAACTTTATGCCTCCTTGTCGTCGACATAAGTTGGGTTCTAGGTTCTTAATGCTTTAGTAAATATTGTTGTACATCAATTGCGGTCTCTAGGCAACTTGAGTTTCTTTCAAAGAGTATTAGGGAGTTAGTTCTTAACTTATGTTGTTAGGCTTCTACGCGCTAAGTTGCTAACAATGAGGGTAACCGTTAGTTAGTTGATAGCTTTAAGTCTGGTTGGTCTGATCTCTAGCCGTTTTCTAATGTAAGTGTCTTTTGGCTACAAATAAGTAATGAAATTATCTATCTAAAAAAACGAAACCCCGCAAGAAAACTCCCTTTTCTTAAAAAAAAGATAAGAAAACACCATTTTAAAATAGTTTTAATATATATTTTTTTGAAAAGGTCAATTGCGACTTGATATATTGCTTTCACAAATGTCAGAATTAGCCATTATATACTGATTATACTTTATCGTTACCATCTACAAATATAAAAGTAGTTGTGACCCTAGACCCACATTAATATATAGTAGACTACTCATTAATCATATTCACATATAGTGCCGCATAAAACATAGATGCACTAAGGCTTGGATTAATATCCTAAAGGAACAAAAATAGAAAGTATAAAACCTAACAAATACTAAAGAAAAGCTAAACCATAAAGGCTCATAAGGCAACCCAATTGGAAGGATCATGCCATGCTTATTTGGCCCTTTGGTCCAGTCCACCATCAAACCCTAAACTCTGCTGCACTCTCAAACGTCAAACCCTTTAGTAGCCGCCACTACCAACTTCAATCGAAAACAAAACACCGCCTGCCACAACCACGCCCCCGTCATGGCCGTCTCAACCACCACAAGCGTGCCATACCCAGACCAATTGAACCATATGCAGCTCTTGCATCAGACAACACCATCGATTAGATCGTTGGCGTCGTCGTCCAAGATCCGACCTTAGGGAATTGAAGTTTCATATGCACACCTTGCCATCACACACCCCGCCAAACGCAAACCCATAAATCTTATCATCTCTTCCATTACACTAACCTCACGAGTAATAATAGTTAATTTCCTATCCAGAGAGCAACATCTTAACGACGACAGGTGCATGGGTTTTGGTGCTTTTAAAATAGTTTTGATATAATATGTGATTTGGGTAATAATGAAATTCTAAATATAACATGTGAATTGGGTTATTTTCTCTATTATGTTACAAATTGATAACATAATGGTAAGTTGAGTGATCTTGACTCGTATATTGATCCTGCCTCAAACTTGAAAATGGTTTGTTTTGCAAGGATTTGTTTGAGTTATTTTGTCACATCTCGGTTCTATAATCAATTTACTGTCGGTTATTTCTTAATTTACTTTAATCTTTAACCATTTCGTAGTGACCGTTTTACTGTGAGAGGTCACAAAGTTGACTTTTCGTTAAGTCGAGAATTTGTGAAAACATTCTTCATAAAAGTTGTAGAGGGCGTTAATATGAATCCGTAGACAAGCTATGTGTCTTAATCGGAGTTCGTATCCGAAAGCTACGGTCTAAAAATGAGAAGTTACTATTTCGAGAAACTCTATAAAAGGGGAAAGTTACTGTAGGTAAAAAGTAAAAAATTCAAAAGTTACAAAAATTTCTCTCTCCCCTCTCCCGACGCCGGACGCCTGTCGGACCTTGAGCGCGCCATAACGCCGTCGTCGCTCTACCATTCGTCACCGCACCAGTCCCAAAAGATCGGTCACCGAGTCTACTTCATTCCTAGATAAACTTTCCGACCTAACTCGCCGTAAATCGGGAAAAGTTTCGATTTGTTCATCAAGTGTACAGTGGAATGTTCTTGATCGAATTTCTTCCTCCCTAAATCACCAATTGTTGAGTTCTTTATATGGATAGGATGAGTTTTAGGAGTACTATAATCCCCTAGAAGTTGGTTGCTTAATTTGGAGTGTGGAGGGAGAATTGAAGGATTGATGTTTTGAAATGAAAAATTTCGGGTTTAAAGAATTTTTATTCGATTGACCTAGTTAGAGACCGAATTGGCATTCGAGTTGAACTAGAAAGTTGTTCGTATTGATGAGAGGAACAAACTGTGAAATTTTGGTGTCGATTGGTGGTGGCCAGAGTTTGGCCGGAATTCTCTGCCGGGGCCGCCGCCGGCGGTGGAGCTGGCGGCGGAACCGCCACCTTTTGAGCAGTTTTTCTTGCCTATTAAATTGTAAAAATTAAGAGAAGGTCATTGAAGGGCAGTTTCTAATTTTTAGAGATTTATTCGATACGTTTAGTATTTTTGGAGATTTAGATTTAATAATTGGATCATTAAATGACAACCGGTCATTTAGGAAGTACTGGCTTGGCGTGAGGGTGTGATTAAGGGTTTTTAGGCTAACGGGGTATTTGAGGCCGACTCCCCATATTTTTTTTCTAAAGGTGGTTAAGAATGAACGTTAAGGGTAGATATTTAATGTTGTTGCCCTTTTCTTTAATTGTTGGATTGAGACCTTAATTGTGTATTTTGAACAAGACGGGGGAGTTTGAGCTGAGCAGCCTTCAGGTAGCCTGCAAACTTAGCGACATCTTTGTGAGTGGACCTTTATTTTTAAATATAATACATGCAATAGATTTTATTAAGTTTCTCCTTTATTTATGAATTTCCTTCATTTTGAGTTTTATGGTGATTTTGGAGAAAATTAAGAATTTATTATATTTTAAAGTTATGTGAGCCGAAAAAGAAGTTCCTACCTTTCCCTTGATTTTAACGGATTTTTCCCGGATTATGGTTTTCAATTGTTATCACCATTTTAGGTTATGGAGGGAGATTATTTTTAAAAGGAGAAACTTGGCTCTTGGATTTAATGATTTTAAAGTATAATCAGGGAACCGGTTTCAGATACCTGGAAATGTTTTAAATCCAATGTATTTTAGGGAAAAGTCATGGGTGTTTTGACTTAGAGTTCGATTTATTTACCACGAGGTTTTTAAGGATTTTCAAATATATGTTTATATGTATTGCTATCTAGCATGAACTCTCTCTAGATGGAGATGGTACCCTCTCTGGATTGTAGCTGGTATGACCCTCTTCGGTGGTAGCTGGTCGGAAAGACCCTCCCGGATAGAGCCGATCAGGACCCTCTTCGGTTGGACCCTCCCGAATAGAGCAGGTCAAGGGACCCTCTCCGAATGACCTGGTCAATAGACCCTCTCGTGGTTTAGAGTTGGTCGGTTGTGTTTTCGTGGTTATGGTGTTAGTACCCCCACAACTTTAATTAAGGATTTGAGCCAAGAAAGTTGTTTTATGTCTTATTTTATTTGTTTTCTATTGATTGCGTGCATAAGGTATTTCTTGGAAAATTCTAAGGGAAACATTAAAGAAAGTAGTCTTTTCATATTTGATTTTTGTCCACTCACGCTAATATTTTTCAATGTTTCTCCCATGTGCCCTTCGTTTTAAATGCCCAGATTGCAGTGCTCGATCTGACTAGTCTTCGTGGAGGCCAGACATAGTTATTGCCATTTTCCATACCAACAGTAGGTTCCGGGTTAACTTACTTGTAATTTTCACTGCTTCTACTTCTCTTAGTCGCTCTGATACACATCGTGTTGTATTATATTTGTCGGTGAACTCTTAGGGATCTAGAACTCATTGTAGGTTTTAAATTTGGACTTGGTGTAATATTGTTGTGATAACATTTGTTATGAACTATTTAGATGTGTATCTTGTGGAGGATGTTGGTTATGAGAGCAGGGTGGCTCCAGGAGTTTTGGTTGGTTGTTGGTTTATAGAAGTGTTCTTTTGGGTTTATTGTAGGTTAAGGTTGTCAACTTTTCAAAGGAGACTATGTTGAAATTTCGGTAGAATCTTCTTTGGGAGGTGGTCCAGCAGGACTTACTTCGGGTTAAAGAGGTTTAACTCGGGACGGGTCCTGACATATTTTCTATTATTATTAACAATTTAACATAGATTCTGAATCAATTTTGGATAATTTAACATGAGAGTATCTTTAATATACGAGTATCTTTAATATACGGTCGTGTATTTATGTATTAATATTATTTCTTTTAATCTCAATCATTCACATATGTCGTGTATTTACACGACATATGTGAATGATTGAGATTAATACACGACATATGTGAATGATTGAGATTAAAAGAAATAATATTAATACATAGTTGTCAAACATATAAATTGTTATAAGGTCACATCCATTGCGTACAAAAATTTTCAAATTTAATTTAGAATCTGAATCATTAGAATGTGCCAATAGTCATCATATGTAGTTTTTGGGTATTTAGAAATATGACCGAAACGGTCAAATTGTGATCTTCCAATCATATAATGAATCATTCATTAAACTATGCAAATCTAAGCAGACAAAGGCACTAAGCTAGAGTTAGAAGGGGCGGCAGTTGAAACAGTTTGAAAACACCAGTACGCCTGCAAATATAAACAAACACGCTTTCACATTGTTTGAAACAGTCTCACTACTCCTCCGGTACTTCTGTATATGATGATGCACTTCATGGTCTCTCTCTTTTCATTTGTCAGCTTTCATTTGTCACTCTCTTCCTCACTCATCCATTGCCTCCTTCCCTATTGTAACCATTCTCCATCGTTTCTCACTATTTTGGTATTGTTTTCTATTTCATGTCTTCCAACTCCTATATAGACAAACCCCAGTTCTTTCTTCTTCCTTAGATACCTCATCACCATATTCTTTGTTTTTGATCGAAACCAAAACTCTTGATTCTTTGCATTCTTGTTATGATTGTAGACCCGGATTGATTGCCCTCATGGTGTTTAATCAAATGTCTCTGACATTTTGGCAACTGGGTTTTGCGTGAAGCTTCTAGAAGAGGACACAGTTTTGTCAGGAGGATCAAGGTGAGAAAACTGATGTCTTTGTGAGTCTCTGTGTTATTGGTGATTGGAGTTGCTCTCTCTTTTGGTTTATGAGATCAAGTTTTCGGCTTTGGCTCAATTTTGTATGAAATTTTTAGTGTTTACAAAGTATAGCAATGACAGATGTCTGATATTGTCTTATATCTCTCTGGCTACTATGTTTAGAAATGACAGATGTTTCTGGGAGGCATATGGGCGGTCCAAGCGGCCTTTAGGTTGTCCTAGGCGGGTAGGCGGCCCTTAGTTTTTGACATTGTTTGATATATATTGTCTTACAAGCCACTTTTGCAAGGACAGTTCAGGCCGAAGTGTTTGATCAAATCCTCCAACATAATTTTCTAGTGATTCCATAAATGATATCTTGTTTTCAAGGTTAATTGGTGATATGAGTTGCAGTGCTTTTCATTTTCTTGTAGTTCAGTGCATGCTTTTGTGTCGAAATGAAGGATAAGGTGTAGCATGAAGTGTCTGATCTTTTTTTGGTTTGTTATTCATTTTCAAGGTTTCTTGTTACTGTTCCACCTATGGCATCTTCTCTGGAGGACCTTCTAGCAGAAGATGGGTTCAAAGGAAGAAAATTGTGGGCAAGGTCAAGGACTTCATTGCGGACTGAAAGTATGCCTCAACACCGTAGTCCAGTAGACCAACCGAAAAGACATTCAGTGTCAGGAGATAGAATTAGGACAGGGAGGACAAGGTCTGATGTAAATCGTAAGAGCGCAAAAGATGATGTGTTGATAGGTGGTGATACTAGAGGTAGGAAGGGACTAAGAGATGATCTCCTTAGAAGAAATGAAGTAGATGGAGAATCAAAGAAAGAAGTTAGGGTCAGTAGACTAGGATCTACTAGCGGGTGGGAAGCTAGGAGTTTAAATAGCAATGTAGCAGAGAGAGGTCATACTAGTGTGTGGGAAGCTAGAAGTGTAAAGAGTAATTTCTCGGATAGAGGTCATGCAAGCGTGTGGCAAGCTAGAAGTGTGTGGAGTGGTTTTTCAGACAGAGGTCATGGCAGTGTGTGGGAAGCTAGTAGTTCAAAGAGTAATGCATCAGATGATCGGCAAAAAACTGAGATAGTTGAGGTTGAAGATGAAGAATACAAGGACATACGTTCAAATGAGTTGTATAGGTCAGAGGGAGGGGATGGTAAATATTCTAATGGAAGTGTGGAAAATGAAGGATTTGATGAGAGGTTAAGGAAGTTGACTGAGGTAGATAGTAGGCAAAGCAACAGTTCAACTACTCATGTGTCTGGACGTGTGAGTTTTAGTGATGTTAACAGGAAAAGCAGGAAACAGCGAGCTAGTTCTCTTGACAGATTAAAGAGAGGTTCATCAATCATCAAAACTTCGGAAGATAGCCGCAGCCGAAAGTGTGATAAAGTTTTACTTCCTGATTCTAAACCTGCTCTTGATGAAATTGCTATCAAGGCCATGGTTTCCATATTAAGTGGATACATTAAGCGTTTCATCAAAGAGGAAGAGTTCCGGAGTTTACTTAGAGATAACTGCTTGAGTTATCTAAACTTTAATGATCAGGAAAAACAGCATGCTGAGACCAAAGTCATAGTAAATCTGGAAGAAGCAATGGAAACAATAGCAATGGCTGCTGAGGACTCAGCAAATGAAAAAGATCTAAAAAGAGCTTCTTTGCAGCTTAGTATTATCACAGGGATGACTTATGATGATTTAAAGGACGGATTTACATCAGGGGTTTCTAATTGTAGGTTGTCAACTTGTGCTCATCTCTACCTCAGTGTGGTGTATAAAATACTGAAGAAAGACAGGGTTTCGGCAAAGCATCTTCTGCAAGTCTTCTGTGATTCACCATTTACTGCAAGAACGATATTGTTGCCTGAATTGTGGGACTATCTATTTCTTCCACATCTTTCACATTTAAAGGTGTGGTATGATCAGGAAGCTGATTCTGTGGCAGATGCACAAAATGGGCCAAGGAAACTGGAGCTCTTAGGGAAGGTGTATAATGATATTTTAGACTCAGGGACTTACCAATTTGCACTTTACTACAAGGATTGGCTTACAGAAGGAATTGAATCTCCTTGCATTCCTTCCATTCCTATCCCTTCTGTATCTCTTTGGGAAGTTCAGCAGGGAAGTTCTCATGGTTATTCTTCGGAGATGGCTAGTCCAGGTGGTCCGCAATCCATGGTCAGCAAAAAACTGTATGATTCAATGTTTGGCCGTGCAAATAGAACTGAAGTATTTGAAGTTGAAGATGATGGACAGATTGAAATCTATGAAGATTGTATGAGATCTCCTGATGTTTCAGCTGTTGTTTCACAAGAGAGGCAATACTCTGGCGAATCAGCTCAATATGGGTACCGAGATATTGAAGAACATCCCAGTCAGAGTGCACTAGAAAATGAATCCCTTGCTGTAAGTACTGTTTTTTGTTCTGCTCTCTGAATTAGTTCTTTTTTAAGTGCATCCAGCAAGACTTGATCATTAGGTGCTAGTCTAATATGCTTTCTACATTGATTCCAGATATACCATAAATATATATTTTGCTGAAATCCAACTTGAATCTTGGTAACTATTGACAGCAGCATATGAGACTGTGAAAGAGTATCTTGATGGTCCGTCTCCACCAAACATATTAGACCTCATGCTTTATAGCGTTTTTTTGTAGGGAAATAGGCTCTCTATGGAACCTGAGCAACAGTGGAGTTTTTCTGGAGATAGTGATCCACCAGAAAGTGACCTCAATGACCAATTTGGTAACATTTCTAAAGAAAATATAGAAAGCACCAAGATGCCACATCAACCAGCTGCTGAAAAAATGGAGCTTACTCAGAAAGGGGTTACAAAATCAATCTCTACTGCTTCAAATTCTAGTCAAGCATCAATTATCAGCTCTATCATAAATGTATTGAATTTTCTCTAGATTCTTGAACTATGTACAATGTCATTGTCTAATGTATGGTTTTTAATATTCTTTCTCTCTAATTGCAGCCAGTCCAAGCAATGTCTTCTTCTGAAGGTGAGTTCAAATCTAAAATAATACCAATTGTAATGCACATATTGATGTGTTACTCATATTTTACATTCGCTTGGCACAGAGTTACAGGGAAATTATGTTGAAGGAGTTGATTTATCGAGTATTCCCCAGGATTTCGTTTGCCCTCTAAGTGGGGAGTTGTTTGAAGATCCAGTGACTCTAGAGACTGGCCAAACTTTTGAGCGGTCAGCCATCAGGGCATGGTTTGATGAGGGAAACAGAACATGTCCTGTGACAGGAAAAGCTTTGGAATCGCTAGCAGTACCTCTTACAAACTTAATCTTAAAGCGTGTGATTCATAGTTGGAAGTCTGAACATTCTAGGCAACTCTTAGCTTATGCCTCCCATGTAGTGGGAACTTCAGGGAGAGTTGGATCCAAACATCATGACGCAACAATTATTTTTGTCCTAGAGCAGCTTCTTACTTGTTTCAGCAAAAAGGAAAGAGCAGCAAATGCCAGACACCTTATCTCTCTTGGATGCTTGCAGTTTCTTCTTCAACGGTTTGAAATAGGAAAGGAGGACGAGAAATCACGTGTAGCTGCACTATTTTCTTGTTGTATAGAAGCAGATGCAGATTGTAAGAGTTTAATAGCCAGCAGCATCAACAAAAAGTGCCTCGTGGAGCTGCTTCAGGGAAAAGAGGTTAACATAAGAACAAATGTGGTGTTGTTGATGACAGAACTCGTTTGGTTGAAGAGGTGGGATATACTGACTTACGGGTAACAAAATGTAGAATTGTGATGATGTACCAATTCATTTCCTCCTTATTTTCTATCCTTGATCTTTGAAACATTAAAAAAATGCTGTTTTATGGTTCTGTGGAAACAACAGACTTGTTGCCTTTATTCTTCTTGACTTGAATGTGAAAGATATAACAAGCTATCAAATAATGGAACTGCAAGGATTTGATTTACTGTCAAAACTATTAATTTTCATTGGTTATTTTGTTATTGAAGCTATTTCACCACTAAATCATGTTATTTTTTTCGTCGGTGCAGGAAGAAAGATTTTTCATTGTTTCTCACTGGCTTGCATAATGAAGGGAGGGTGAATATAATGGCCATTTTGCTTGAACATCTCCAGAATTCTTTACCCAACCAAAGACCCCTGGTTGCTGTGCTTTTGTTCTATCTAGATATTTTGGTATACAGAAATTTCCTAAAAATTTTCATCCTTATTTTCTCCATTCATTTAGATAGTATGCCACAAATTACACTTTTCCTTTGCATCAGCAGTGCCACTTACAAACCTTGACCTGGTTAATATGAAAGTATTTCATCACTAATATGAGTTGTATTGTAATGCTATATGATTTATAAGAATAGTTGACATTCATACTTAATGCTGCAGATAACCAGTAACTGATTCTAGATCTTAATATAAATCCCTTGTTACATCTCTTTTAATTTATTTTCTGGGGACGTTCAGTTAAGCAATGAATAATGTCATATATAAGATCTATTTTAGTTATAGAATGGCAGAAATGTGATGTTACTTCAGATCATTTGTTAGATCTGCTTATCAATAAATTTCCCATACTGATTGGCAAAAGCACTCTCTGGAACTGGCATCAGGTGTCCAACTCATTCATGTTTTCATTACACAAATTCTAATGAAACCATATTGTATTTATTCGGGTAATTCGTATCATAATGTATCTAACTCCTTTACGCATTATAAAATGCATGTTACTAAGACAACCAAATGTTACAGGTATCAACTAAACCTCAAGAGTACAGCATATATAGATCGGAAGCCGTTGATGCCATGGCAGAAAGTCTTGATTGCAGCTTAACTGATGTCAATGTCCGAGAGAACTGCTGCAAAGCACTTCGTATCTTGGGAATGCATTTCTCTAGTTCTGGAAAATTGTTGACAGAAAAGAGGATAACAAAAGAAGCAGATCCTAACGGTAATGGTGAAGTGAATTCAGTTGAAGAAGACGGGTCACTGGCCAGTGACACATATCCATCGGTACATTGGAATTCCCATTTTCTCTATTTCCTTTGTCAGCTTCTGTAGAAATTGATACTTGCAGTGAATTTCATATTATCCATATCATTGTTCTAGGGTTAAGGGATAAAGTTCATGTGCTAATAAGTTTTATTATTAGGTTGTTCTTCATTTTTAGTATCGTGGTTAGATTTTATCACGTGTATATTTGCCCCCTTCTTCTGTTTGGTTATAAGAATGAGGCTGAAAGTCAGTTCAATTCAGTTCAGTTGGTTTTGTTAAGAACCAGTGTCTCTACTCTCTAGTCTAATTTTTGCACATTTTCCTGCTTGCAATAGGAATCACATATGCCTTCTCTAAAACTTGGAGATGCTTTTTAACCTTTTCCAAAGTGATGAGAACCTTAAGTTTAATTTCTGTGACTTTACGAATTTAATACTAATTACTTGTTTGATGCTGCTAAATAAAGGATGATGAAGATATTTTGACTGAAGATTGGTTGAGGTATTTGACAATCACACTGCTTGGATATGGCAAAAAATCAATTCTAGAAGTCCTTTCGAAGTGTTTAGGGTCAGAACACTGGGATTTGGTTAGGATGTGCCTAATCACTGCTGAATGGTTGAGCCGAGCACTTTGTTCAGTATCTGGTTCTGAATTTCAGCTCTCAGCCTTCTCATCTCTTATTCCTCCACTGAAGGAAACCCTGAAGAACAGTGAGCAGGTTGAGCACAAAATTCTCGCTTCAATGTCTCTGCTCAACTTCACCAAAATCTCTGGTAAGCCCCTTAATTTGAGATGAACTTAATTTCCTTAAAACGATTACATTAGATTGTAATTAGCAAATTTAAGCATCTGGGTTCCTACTGATTCAGTGACTGTACTGTATTTTTTTTCTATTGTCTGTTGCAGAGTGCAGGGTCCTTTTGATGGAAAGCACAGAAGATATTTCAATTCCTCTACAAAACCTTGCTGAAGTAACAGGGAGCGCGAAAGTGTTATATGCCATCATTTCCGGAAAAAATATTTAGACCGGTTTGAAAGATATGCTGGCCTGAATATATACCGTTACAGTATACAAGGATCTACTTGAAGTAAAGAGAGAAAGAATCTCAGAAAAGGATACAAGGATCTCAAAAAAGAACAGACAAAGAAACTTTCAGTATTTCCTGGACTTTTGAATAGAAGAAAGAACGAAGAGTGATTGTACTGGAAAGAACCATAACGTTGGTGTTATGGATGTGAAGTTGGACGCACTTTGCTTACTTAATTCTTGAGTCTTTCTTTATTCAGGCACTAGAACTTTCATGAGTTACATAGTGAACAATGTACGTCTTATAGTAGCAGAAATTTGTAAGTGATGTATAATCCTTGTAGAGAAACTTTTTCGTGGAGGTCATTAGGAAAATTCAATTTTAGACGGCTTGTGAATTATATACCTTACACTTTTTTAGTGCCCTAAACATTACTCGTAGTGTGCTCTAACTTTTGCACTATCATTACTCTTATCTAGCATTGAGTACGATTTATTTAGTTCTGCAAGTTACAATATTAGGGTCTACATACCATTGTTTTGTTCATAGTGCCAAGATGGTAGTTATCTTGCGGTTGGTTTTATACTGCCTTGAGGAGCCAATTCGATAGAATATTAGCAAATGGCTTGAATGTGTTTGACAAACCAATGATAGAGTTCATGCAATAGGAATATACTAGTGTTTGTATTCTCCACCCAGTGCTCGTTAGCACTGGCTCATATTTAGATGTTCCTAAATTAGCATCTGTTATTAATAATGGGCAGCAACACATAACATGAGCTTAACAATGATAGATTTAAACATTTGATCCATTACATCAAAGTATCAAACATAAAAACATAAATAACTTTGTTGTACAAAGAAAATTGCATTGCGACAACTCTTAATCTCTTATGGACTTAAAACTGAGATCAATGCTCCCAACTCAAACTGAGCGCTCATTTCACATATATCAGTTGACTTTATAGCCCTTTACTATCATCTAATATTGCCCTTTAAACTGCTGTCAATGATGTTGTAGAGTATTGGATTGTCAACTTACAATATACCTCCATGAGATATGTCTGCATATCATGACCTCGGAACTTGTCTCCATGAGAAATGGTTTACAAATATTGCCTTCCAGCACCCTGTTCACATCAAATATAGGACTCCTGAAAACAATTGGAAACCAAAACTGTCCATTACAGAGAGTATGCAAGTCTAAAATATGTAGAAGCATATATCAAAACTGAAAAACTTTGCGTAAAAGGAAACACAACCATTGAAGTAAAGATCTGAGGAGGTGGCATCCAAGAAAGTTCAAACCTATTGGAAAATGTCGCCAAATTGGATGGAAGTTGCTGAAAATTCATCAATATATCCATTTAGAAACATGTAGTTTTGTTTTATAATTGGCAATCTGTTAGCAAATTGGAAAAGGAAAAAAGAAGAAGAAGAAGAAGAAGAAGAAGAAGAAGAAGAAGAAGAAAGACCATACCTTTGCCCAACAATTGATGTTGTCAAGCTTGAGGAAAAGCTTAGTACGAACTGAACCTTTTGCTCTTCTAAAAATAGACTCGTTTATTTCCTACAAAATAAAACAAATGTAAATCTCAGGCAAACCAAACATTCAACACCTGATACTGTGATGCAGCTAGGAAAGCCTTCCTTTTGCAGATCAATAAGGTGCTAGCTTAGCAACAACTTAACTAACTTATACATACTAGCATTCAAACACGTGCTTAGTGCGTGTAGAAAAATTTTGTTCGCACTTGTAAAATATTTGGTTTCTATGTCACTGCATATAACCCCTCAGTAGATAATGAATCTCAACTTTAAGACTTATCAATCATATTAATTATATTTTTACATTGAGATGCATGTAATTTGAATAACAAATCGATACACAATACATGTGAATTTTATAGTTCGATCAATATTATGTAACAATTATATGAAACTCTAATAAAAATTACACAATTGATTGAGATGACGTTAACACCGAATTTATATTAATAACCAAAATATCTAGAATTGCAAGTAAGGAACACCCATCAGTTCATGTCATAAGCTGAACTGATAAACTTAATCAATAGGGAAATTAATTATTGGCCTAAACCCTAAACCCACATATAAGCATTTATATGCATCGTCAAAATTAATATTTTGAAAAATCGATGTAAATGAATATAAACCCTGAAAAATCGATACAATTATTAATCGATATCATAAACTCTAAAACCGCATGCCGACATTCATATGCATCGTCAAAATTAATATTTTAAAAAAGTGATATAAATGAATATAAACTCTGAACAATCGATACAATTATTAATCAGTTAAAATACACTCAACATAATTATTTAGTTTTAGAGCTGATTCAATTTTCTTTCTATTATTATTATGAATATTATTATTATTATAGAGATATTATTAACAACACCTGGTATTTAACACACCTATTAACCTATTATTATTATTATTATTATAATTAATATAAATTATTTTTTAAATTAGTGGAAAAATTGTAAAAATATAAAAAAATGAGGACAGATCTGCCAATTCATATATAGATGGTTTGATTGTAAAAACAAAAAAGGGGCAGTTTTGTCCTTTTTCTATTTACATGAATAGTAAAAGGGGAATCATGCATCGTCAAAATTAATATTTTTGAAAAAATTGATGTAAATGAATATAAACCCTGAAAAATCGATACAATTATTAATCGATATCATAAACTCTAAAGCCGCATGCCAACATTCATATGTATCGTTAAAATTAATATTTTGAAAAAGTGATATAAATAAATATAAACTCAGAACAATCGATACAATTTTTAATCGGTTAAAATACACTCAATACAATTATTTAGTTTTAGAGTTGATTCAATTTTCTTTCTATTATTATTATTATAGAAATATTATTAACAACACCTGGTATTTAACACACTTATCAATCTATTATTATTATTATTATTATTATTATTATTATAATTAATATAAATTATTTTTAAATGAGTGGTAAAACTGTAAAAATATAAAAATTAAAGGCAAATCTGTCAATTCATATATAAATGGTTTGATTGTAAAAATAAAAAAGGGCAATTTTGTCCTTTTACTATTTACATGAATAGTAAAAAGATAATCCCCTTATATATATATATATAGATAGGCAGCAATCATGGATCATCATGTATATATACATGATAATTAGTAGTGTGTTAAAATGGATATTGAAGATCCATTTCATACTACAAAAAAGAAAAGGCCACAAAATTATATCTCCCTAGAAAATTTATAATTCTAAAATTACATTTGACTAATTGAGAAGCTAAAGGAAACCAGACCTTGTCTCAAACTATCAAACATGACTTATTTCAAACTCCCAAAACTGAGAACATGACATGAAAAGCAAACCAAAGATGAGGAATTAATTCAACTAAAAGTCAACAAAACAATAAACAAATCTATACAGGTTCTTAACCAATTAATCAAATCAGAACCTTAACCTCAAACCCTTTATATATCTCTAACTGCTCATATATGACCATTCAAAATCAATTAGAGGAAGAAACTTACCTGAGCGAATCTGAGTTACCCGAAACCTAAACATCTTGGATGTTTGCAATAATCCTAGCCCCTATATGAAGGATGTTAGACTGTTTAGAGCTGTTAGAGACTGTTAGAGGTTGGTGAAGGCTGTTAGAGGTTGTAAGAATCTGTTAAAAGGTGTGTTAGATGTTTGTTAGAGAGGTTGTTAGTGTTTGTACACGTGGCGAATTAGTGGCTGACAGCTGTCAGTTTCTGTTAGCTTTAGGCATCTTTGCGTTTCTTGGATTTCTTTCTCCTCTGAGTTATCTATAAATAGCTAAAGAATGAAGAGAAGTTGTAATCGTGATTTTTTGATCAATGCAAGTTTCTCTTAGCTTTCTTCTCTGAAACTCTTTCTATTCTCTCTGAAATTTTCTCTTTGCTTTGAGACGGATACCATGGTTATTATGGTATTAGAGCTCTAATAGATCCAGGACCTGCGTTAGTTGCTTCTGCACTCGTACCTGATCGTTGTATTGCTCAGTGTTCAGATCCAATAGCTGTTGCAATCGTGAATTTCTTGAAGCTTATCAAAGTCTCACTGAGTTTGTTCTTTCTTCCAGGTGACTCTCTTTTGCTGAAGTATGAGGTTTGTTTAATCAAAGCAAGTTTAGCTGAAATTCGAAAGTAGAATTTATACTGAGACAAGATTTGCAATAGAATCTGTGCTGAGTCAAGATGTATAAGAAAACAGAAGAAAATTTGAGTAGGTTTGAGGAATTGAGCAGGAGAATCTAAGTTAAACTATAGGTGATGAGTCATTCAAGGTTATATTTCTAAGATTGAGCATAGTAAGTTTCAAAGCAAAATTCTGATAAGGTTTCAGTAACTGTTTTGTGATTATTTGTGAGTGGATTTTTCAGTATGGCACCTCAGAATGTTTCAGACAGTTTACCTACTCTTTCTCATAGAGATGTTCAATCTCTATTGAGTAGTATAACAATGAGACTTGGAGTAGTATAACAATGAGACTTGGAGAAAGAAATTTCATTAAGTGGAGTTTTCAGTTTCAATCTACTCTGGCTGGAAATGGATTGTTTGGCTTTTATGATGGTACATAAGTTCCTCCACCTAGATATGTTATTTCATCTGAAAGTGAAAATACATATGAAGAGTCTGCTACATATAGGATCTGGAAACAAACTGATTTGGCTTTGTTAAGTCTATTGATGGACACTCTTGATGAAGATGTAGTAGATGTAATAATAGGGTGCAAGACTTCCAGACAAGCTTGGCTTGCTCTACAAGAAAGATTTTCTACTTTCTCCAGAGTCAATATTATGTAGCTTAAAACTGAACTACAAGCAATGCGTAAAAGTGCTGAGAGCATTGAGAAGTATCTCCAAAGGATCAAAAATGCCAGAGATCAACTTCTTTCTATTGGTGTGTCTATTCTTAATGAGGATATAATCATAATTATACTGAATGGTCTTCTTGATGAGTATGTACACTAAGGACAATTATAGAAGGGAGAGAAACCCCTATTTCTCTTAGGGATTTAAGGTCTCAGTTGCTTGCTGCAGAAAGAAGAATTGAAGGAAGTTTCTCTTTAAACTCAACCTTAAGTGGAATGGTTGCAAAAGGAGATGGTTTGAGATTTTCTAACAGAAATGCAATTAATAGAGGATGGGATAATAAAACATTGGATTCTAAGGCTGATAGTACAGTAGGAAGAAAAAATAGTATTTCTACAGGATGTCAAGCTTGTGGAAAGAATTGGCACACTGTGGCCACTTGTTTTAGAATTCATAAGTGTGAAATCTGTGGAAAGCATGGTCATCTTGCTAATACTTGATATCAGAGTCCTGAATATAAGTCTCAGTCTGGTTCAGCACAGAAGTTCTCATCTACAAGACCTTCTCTTGAGTGTCAAATCTGTTTGAAGAAAGGACATACTGCAGTAAACTGCTTTTATAAATCAGATGTTCCTAATGGACATTCATCTTTGACTATACCAACTTTTCAGATTTGTGGGTTGAAAGGTCACCTAACATTGAATTGTACTCATAGGATAAATTTTGCATATCAAGGGACTAAACCTCCATCATCTATATCTGCTCTAGCTGCAACTCAGTCTTCTGGACATTCTAATCATTGATCTTCTCAGTCTGGTGGTACTTCTGGTTTTACTTTTCCAGGGGGATTTAATCCTACTAGTGGAGCTTCTTCTCATACTCCACAGTTTTCTGATGTTTGGATAGGAGATTCATATGCTACTCATCATATGACATCAGAACTGAGAAATCTCACTATAGCTGAACCATATTCTTTTGACAGTAAGATCACCATTGACAATGGTACAGGTTTGAACATTGCACATATTAGTTTTACTTACATCAAACCTACTGATCATATTTTGAAACTGAACACAGTTCTTCATGTTCCAGATTTAGCCATGAACCTGTTGTGTTTTACCAAGTTGTGCAGAGATAATGGTTCTTTTATCATTCTTGATGAAAACAATATTTCTGTGCAGGACAAAACAACAAAAGCAATCTTGTATCAAGGAAGGAGTAATGAGGATGGACTGTTTTTGTTCAAATCTTCACCTTTGTTTTCATCTCAGCTGTCACATAGTGCTTTTCTCAGTTCCTATTCATCCTATCCAGTTTGGCATCAGCGTTTCAGGCATCTCTATCATCCAGTTATGTCCAAAATGTTATCCTAATCACAAATAAAATTTTCAGAATTTGTACCAGGTTCACTATGTTCTCACTGTTTAGAAGGCAAAATGCACAGACTTCCATTTCATGATTCACAGACCAAAACATCAGTTCCATTCTTCAAAGTGCATTTTGATGTTTGGGGACCTGCTCCATGCGTATCAATAGAGGGATATAAATACTATGTAACCTTCATTGATGATTGTACACGGTTTGTGTGGATTTTCCCACTTATTAATAAATCTGATGTTCTTGTCAAGTTGGTTCAATATAGTTTGTTTATAGAAAATCAATTTGGTTTATCTATAAAGCAGTTTCAGACAGAAGGAGGAAGGTAATTTAATAGCAAATCTTTTCATAATTTTCTAGTCTCTAAATGAATTCAACATCAGATCTCATGTCCTCATACTCCTCAATATAATGGGGTTGCAGAGAGGAAAAATATACATATAGTAGAGACTGTCATTTCCATGCTCACGACTGCTGGTATGCCTAAACAATTATGGTTTCATAGTGTTGCTCATTCATGCTATCTCATTAATAGAATGTCTAGCAGACTTCTAAATATGATATCTCCTTATGAAAAGTTGTTTCATAAACCTCTTGACATCAGTCATCTAAAGATTTTTTGGATCTTCATGTTGTCCTTATCTTAGACCTTATTCTCAAGATAAGTTGGATCCTAGAACTACACAATATGTATTTTTAGGCTATGCAGTAGGATATAAAGGAGTCTTCTGTTATAGCATCTCTCAAAATAGATTGTGGCTATCTAGACATGTTCATGATGAAACTGTTTTTCCCTATATTGCAAGTCGTCCTTCTTCATCCTCTCTTATGGATCCTCCTATATTTTTTCCTTCATCTAAGCCTATTTCAACCCACAATCTCTGAATGCATGTCTACACTACCTCTGCTAGTTCACATGATAATGATACTTTAGTGTCTAGATCTGTAGCAACTGAAAATGAAGATGGTTTTGAATATACAACCTCTGTGAATGAGCATAGTATTAGTTCCAACCATAGTCATTCTTCAAAATTCTGATCATAGCAATGATTCTTGGAGGTTGATTTGAACAGTGGTACAATAGATAGCATTCAACGTAGTGAAGTTCCAAATACAGCAGGTAATATTTTCAGTCCTTTAACTGAAACTGAGATACAGATTTTAAATGGAACAGATGGTTTTGTGAATGACCTTCCTCAAGAGCTTCAATTTATAGTGAATCAGAATTATAATGATCACTCGATGATGACTAGAGCTAAGAATGGTATAGTCAAGCACAAAAAATTTGAAGACTCCATTGTTATTCAGCCATAGTTCAATAGAAACAATATTCTGAATTTCCATTCTTTAGTGGATTTATAGTAGTTAGTGAGATTGAGAATATTGTTGAACCAAAGTCTTTTAAGGCAGCTACAAGACAATCAGAATGGAATCAAGCCATGATTGAAGAAATAGAAGCACTGCAGAAACAAGGTACTTGGTCTCTTGCTCCTCATCCTAAGAACACAAATATTATAGGAAGTAAATGAATTTATAAAGTCAAGCAGAATCCAGATGGAACAATTTCTAGATACAAAGCTAGATTAGTTGCCCAAGGTTTCGGTCAAGCCAAATGTTTAGATTATGATGAAACTTTTAGTCCTGTTGTGAGACATAGCATTGTGAGAATAATTTTGGCCCTTGCTGTTATGAATAATTGGGAGTTGAGACAGCTGGATGTTAAGAATGTCTTCTTACATGGGGATTTGAAGGAGGAAGTTTATATGTCACAGTCTCAAGGATTTGTTGATCAAAAACATCCTAATTATGTTTGTTTTCTTAAGAAATCTCTTTATGGTCTGAAACAAGCTCCATGAGCTTGGAATGGAAAGTCCTCTTCTTTTTTACCTAGCCTAGGGTTCAAGTTCTCTTATTCAGATCCATGTTTATTCATCAGATATACCACAGTTGGAATGATAGTTCTTCTGTTATATGTAGATGATATTGTCATCACAGGCTCTGACACTGTAGGGATATATGATGTGATTTCACAACTTAGTTAAGTATTTGACATGAGAGATCTTGACTCATTATCATACTTTCTTGGATTAGAAGTTAAGAAAGTCAGGCGAGGCATTTTTTTGGCTTAAACTAAGTATACTAAAGATCTTCTTGTTAGAGCTGGTATGAGTTCCATAAATGCTTGTAGTTCTCCTGGCTTACCACATTACCAAATGATTAAGGATCAATGTGTTCCTCTTAAGGATCCTATTGTGTACAAGAGTATTGTACAGGCATTACAATACCTGACTTTTACTAGACCAGACATTGCCTACTCAATTAATACAGTCTGTCAGTTTATGACTTGTCCACAGATGTGCACTTTGCTGCAGTTCAGATAATCTTAAGATATGTGCAAGGTACACTTGATAAGGGACTATTTTATAATTTCATAGATGTTCTTCTTAATGTTGTTCATGTTAGAGGTTATTGTAATGCAGATTGAGCTAGAGAGATTATAGGTAGACGTTCTACTGCTAGTTTTATGATATATATTGGTTTGACAGTCTCATGGCAGTTCAAGAAACAAGGTTCAGTTTCTCGAAGTTCAACAAAATCAAAATATAGGAGTCTTGCTAATACTGCTACAAAAGTAAGCTAGATTAGACATTTATTATGTGATCTGAAAATTCGAATTTTCAGTGCTCCTTTGCTGAAGTGTGATAATCTTTCAGCTCTGGCATTAGCTTCTAATCCTGTGTTTCATTCCAAGATTAAACATTTAGACAATGATTTTCATTTTGTGCGTGAAAGAGTGCAATATGGAGATTTAAAGTTGCAGTATGTTTCTACCACAGAACAAACAGCCGATATATTCATTAAAGGTCTTTCTTCTCCAATATTCAAAACACACTGTATCAATCTCAGACTGGTGACCCTTGCTGAGCTTGAGGGAGGATGATGGCTGTTAGACTGTTTAGAGCTGTTAGAGACTGTTATAGGTTGGTGAAGGTTGTTAGAGGTTGTAAGAATCTGTTAAAATATGTGTTAGAGAGGTTGTTAGTGTTTATACACGTGGTGAATTAGTGGCTGACAAATGTAGTCAGCTGTCAGTTTCTGTTAGCTTTAAGCATCTCTACGTCTCTTGGATTTTTTCTCCTCTGAGTTGTGTATAAATAGTTAGAGAATGATGAGAAGTTGTAACCTTGATTTTCTAATCAATGCAAGTTTCTTTTAGATTTCTTCGCTGAAACTCTTTCTATTCTCTCTAAAATTTCTTTTTACTTTGAGACTGATACCATGGTTATTACTATGCTCGACTCTCTTTCTTTTACTCTCTTGACGCATGGCGGTGTCATCTTGCTTATATATCAAGGCGAGAGTGACAGAGCTGTGATTAAAACAAAAATTGGAGGACAAATCCGTATGCGTACTGTCAATATGAACAGTTGCCTGAACATTACCGTATTAGATGTTGACGTGATCTCAAAAAATAAAATGAAATTGGTTAGGACAAAGTTTGCAGACTGAATTTGGTGGCAATTGTATTACGGTTAACTGTGGTTCAAAAACTTTATAAACTTTAGCACAAATCTACTGTTTAATGGTTCGATGTCTGTTGCTTTAGAGAAATTGTCCTGTCCTATGTCTGTGAAATAACATTATAGTCCTGTGAGTATGTTGAGAGTTTTTCCAGTGAAATTACACGTTTCATATTTGCTTGTTGAATAGAGCAAATTTAGGTCATCCTTAATGTGTATATAAGCATATACGTTGCTAATTAAGACCAAATTTTGCTTACAGGAGAAGGTTATAGACAATCTAATAGGTGATCTAATTAAGAGTTGTGCATCAATGCGTCAAGGACTATAATCTTCAGTCCGGATATCCATTTGCAAACATCGAAGTACAAATTGCACAGCTGGGAAGACTGAAGGAGCATTACAGCTGACCAACAAGAACAGAGAAAAAGGAAGACGCCAAGCACCAACACTTCTGGTGATAATTGAGAGGGGGCCGAGAGAGGGCTCCTTAACAATATCCCACTTTTTTTATTAGGTCATCCACTATTACATCTTCGTAAATCGAACTCACATCGTGTTACATATTAAGAGAAAATTATGCCACTAGACTAAATGATAATGGGCTTAGTTGATCAACAAGATCAGAGAAAAAGGAAGAGGCCAAGCACCAACACTTCTGGTGATAATTGAGAGGGAGCCGATATAGGGCTCCTTAACTATATCCCACTTTTTTTATCAGGTCATCGATTATTATAACTTCGTGAGTCGAACTCACACCCTCTCACATACTAAGAAGAGACCATACTGCTAGACTAAATGATAATTAGCTTAACTACACTCTTGGCGTTTCAAAAAATTTCTCAAGAAAATGTTAATTATTATTGTCTGAAGTTTAACAAAATTAATCTTCGTATTCTTTTAAACCACACATATAAGTAATAGTTATCTGAAAGGAGTGAAAGATGGATTGGATCAAGGATTGGACAAAAAAACTGTTTCCACCGGGGATGAGTTAGACTCGATTAGATGTGGGACACGCATGACCTAGGTGATAGGTGGGTTAATCCTCACCCTAGCTGTTAATCCGGCCCAATTCAATTGTGGGACTTAAATCCACGTTAGTTTGCACATTTGTTGTATTGTTGAATTAATGATCCAGGATATGATTAGGTTAAATAGTATATTAACTTGGGTTGGAAATTGGTCCGACCCATCCAAAATTAGTGTCTTTTCTAATAGACTGAGTCTCACGGCTGCACACAAATGCACAATTTCTAAATTGTTATTGTTCCTCCTTTTTTAGAATATAAGGTTTAGAATCACTTGTCTCTCACAATACCCTAAAATAAGCTTCATATCGGGTCACTGATAGCTCACCTAAATCCAACCCAACAACCAAAAGCTGATCAAAGAATCGAGGAAGGAACTTGGAAGAGAGAAAAAAGCCAGAGAACTAAATGAGGGAAATCTCCCCCATCGGAAGTAGAGAAAACCCCCTCTGCTTACAAACCTATATAAGCAAGCACAGAGTTCTAAATAAAATAAGTATAAAGATCCTTATTTTGCCAATGTAAGTCACATCTTTATTAACTTAAGTATCGGAGTGCGAAACCTGATACACCCATGTTTTGACTTGATAGGTTATTTTGACAGACTGAAGGAAGGAGGTAAGACTTCTATTTTCTATTGACACGCGATCCGTCTTCGGTACTATGAGAAGACCCGAAAATAAATTTTTTCAGGCATTAATTTTTTTGAAAACAATTGTCCCTTAAATTTGTGCCTTTATATGAAAAATGTATGAAAACAATTTATGCTCACCTAAAGTACATTTTTGATGGCTGAAAATAAAGGCACAAATTTAAGCTATTGTTCTTTCAGCATTATAATGTAATTACATGTGGTTGAAATACATTTGTCCCTTATAGTCTCTTAAAACTGTCATTTAGATGAGCAAATTAAGTGTACACCAAACATCAATTCTGGTAATACAACTAATAAGGAAATTGGTTTTTCATGAACACAATTAAGTTTAGGCACTAATTTTATTTGCAGTACACTGAATGTATATCAAATATAATTGCATGTATTTGGTTATATATATACCAGATTGGATTCCTTGCTTTCTACAGACGAAAATGCATAAGTTTACAATAGTTTTGATCGAGCTATATATGCCAACTACAGATAGATGACAAATAACATAATTAAGTCATTAAAAAATAAAAATTAGCATATTTGATATTTGTATGTGCATGGCACCCGTCTTCAAGTATCCGTAGCCAGTGACCCTATATAAACATCATACTAGGCATTGGGTAGAACATCACTCTCAAAACTTCCTCTACGTTTATATCATTCAGCCTCCCGGCCCATTTAGTTACATAGCTCAAAGTGTCGATGTATTTCTCAAAGAGAAGTGGCATGAAAAGCTCTGGGACTGATACCCCAGCAGAGTCAATCATAAGAACACAAAGGCTTAATCTTCCCATGGGCAATTCTCTGCTTAGAACTGCCCGTCTAAACCCTAGGCCAAAGGTTGGAAACATTAACTTCCGACCTCCCGTGGTACCCTCCCAGGACAGCACCATCGTGCATCACTGTGGACTCCCAGACGTTTCTACCGTAGCACCCCGCTGCCAAGCATGTTACCGTGCAAATCTTTATCATAATTTTCTTCTGGGATATGGTACTACAAATGTTACTAACCGGATTCAAGGTAATATTCCCCAACGAGGTTCTGCAAACTTTACCTTGGTTAGATCTCCACCAAATGCTCGTCCTCGTCCCTTTCCGACTTACCCTTCTGCTTATCCAGGCAATGAAAACGCCAACGCCTTGCAGGGGTTCAACTACATCGCTCACCCGCAAAACCTTTTGGGAAATGGCTCTTCCATTAGGCCAAGGGCTAACCCTATAAACATTTACATGCCTACTGGTCCAGCGCCTTCCTCAAATTCCATTATTATCATTCCAGACGACGATTCGCCTCCGCGAACCCTAAGTGCTGCTCAACCGAGTCCACTGATGAGAACTAATCGTTTGGTTCTCGGAGAAGAGCCTGATCGAGATCCATCTCCGCAGGACAAGGGGAAGGCAAAATGTAGGGAAGAGGATGAGCATAAGTGTTATGCTTGCAATAAGTTGTTTGAAAGCGGTAAAGCACTAGGAGGCCACATGAGCGCTCATGAAAAGAAGAGGAAGCGGGAGTTGACAGAAGCTCGATTTAGTTTCATGACATCTGCTAGTGCTGCTGCTGATGGAGCTTGCAGCTCGTGTTGGCGTGCAGATCGCACCGAGGGTAAGGATGAACTCGATGCAGCTGATGATGAAGATGAGGAAACGTATTGAAACTAAATCGAAGAAAATAGACTGATGTATATATATGGCACACATCTTGTTTCCCAGCCTAGCATTTGATTTCTTTTTTGTGTGTGTTGTACTTGTTCCCTTTTGATTAATTAGTAGTTTAGAATAATAATTGCGTCAACTTATTATTCTCTTTTGAAGTTTATGGTCGTGGTGTCTAATTAGAATTATATATGGATCTTTACGAGATCGATTTGAGCAATCTGCTAACAATTGATGCTAATGATAACCATCAAAGCACCCGACAGCCTCCTCTAACTACAAGTTAATGATAGTTATAACCATTGCTGGTCTTGAGATCTTTTTCATTTGTGATGTTATATATTTAGGTCTAACATGTTTGTAACTTTGTATTGTCTATCTCCACCGTATAAAGAAATGGTAGAGATCTGTAGAAGATGAATTTTCATTAACTTTGTTCATACAATTACATAGCTTATACAACAGCACTGTGCTACTGATATCCTAATGTTATGCCGATAATAAAGTCTATTTAGAACAATTATATAGCAGATCCTAAACTACTGCGAATATGCGATGCAACAATTATGCCGCAAATCACACAATGATTTGTAGCAGATCTTACAGAATTTCAGCCAATCATTTTAATGTTTCTAACACCCCTTCCCCTCTTCAAACGGGCGGCTCAAGGTACACAAGTTTGTCACAAAGAAGAAGAAGATGGCGATACTTGTGAAGAGGTTTTGTGAAAAGGTCAACAGGTTAATTCGGGTTTGAAGCCATATATGTAGCACTAAGATTGTCGCAGTAAAACATGTTAGGAAAGTGAAGATGTGCACCAAGTTCATATAGTAAGAAGCCTAACCATGTGGTTTCAGCACTAGCATGAGCTAAGGATCGATATTTAGATTCAGCAATTGAACGGGCGACAATTGGTTGCTTTTTGGAGCACTACTAGATTTCTGTCAAGGTAGATAAGATAGCCTCAAGTAGAGCGATGAGAGTCCCAACAGCCAGTCCAATCGGCATCTGATTAGGCAGAAAGCTAGACAGGTTGTCGTTGTGGACTAAAAGACAAACCATGACCTAATGTGTCTTTGATGTATCTGAGTATTCTCTTGGCCACAAGAAGATGAAGAACCCATGGTAGACACATAAACTGATAGTAGTTTGGGATTCGCATCCATAACCAATTGATAATGGAGAAAGTAATCTAAACTTTTATAAACTATAAGCAATGTCCCATTTTTCTTGAGGTGAGATCTCAACACGCCCCGCACGTGTGACGAATCTTCAAGCCTAACACGTGGACAACATTTAGGGTTGACGTGGAGTACGTATGACCGTTAACGTTAAAACACGTGGACGTGTGTAACTCGCTCTGATACCATGATAAAGTAGCATGTGGTTCACATTCAAAACCAATTAATAATGCAGAGAGTAACTCAAACTCTTATAAACCACAATGAATGTCCCATTTTTATTGAGGTGAGATTTATATCTCCACAAGAGCTGCTTGTGCTTCATGTTTTTACCTTGAAGACTATGGGAGGACTCAATGAAGGCGATTTTATCATTTGGCCGGCAACGATTACCAAACGAGCCACCATAGACTATTACAAGAACATGAGTGTGGCTACGGAGCAGTGTCAAGGTTAAAGGTCACACTTCAGTGTGTTTGGTTTTTGTCCAAATTTGTGGTGGTGGTAATTGTCTCACTTATATAATGAAAATCAAGACTATTAGTATTGGTAAACTATTCACGACCCAATACACTAGCGAGACCGAACCGAAATTGGTACGGTTCTTGATGACTCAGGAATATTCTGGTTAATCAGCGTCAATCATTTCTCCGTAATTAATACAATTTTTTCGAGCACATAAAGATAGCTTTGGTATATACCATAAAGATAAAATGCATTTATATATATTATGGTTGATGGGCTAACCTAACCACGCCAGACCGAACCAAAAGTTGTGTGGTTCTTGATGACTCAGATACATTCCAGTTAATCAACGCCAATTGTTTCTTCGTAATTGAGACAATAATATATTGTTTCGAGCATATATAGATAGCTCTAAATGTATACCATAAAAGTAAAATGCATTTCTATATTCTAAAATAGGCTAAATGAGGGGGTCGGTATCGTAGCCAGAGTCCATGGTCACGATTGACCACTACCACATTACATGCGACGCGTGTGCCAGACAATAAGTTCCTTGATCGCATTAATATACAATTCTTTATAAATTTCATCATTAAATGGAAAAATATCTCTCGTACAGATGTATACACTTGTTTTGAGATTAGTCTGGAAAATATTTATGTCTGATAAGATATGTATACATATTGTATTTAGTTACAGGAAAATATTTATATAAATATTTTCCTGTAACACGTGCGTGCATAAATATTTTCCTGTAACACGTGCGTGCATGTTTTCTCTTATTTAAATATTTTTATTAATATAAATTATAATCTTAACCGTTCAAAAATTTAATTAACCAATAAAGATCACATATACAAAAAAATCAATTTTGAAAATGATCGTTTACTCAACCAAATGCTTCAATCAAATGTACAGTTACGGTAAAAGTTAGCAGCCTCATGAACTGCCGTCCATTTGATTGATGCATTTGGTTGAGCAAACGATCTTTTTTCAAATTGATTTTTTACAGAGATGATCTTGATTGGTTAATTAAACTTTTGGACCGGCTAACATTACAATTTACATTATTAGAAATATATAAATAAAGAATAATATGCATACACGCGTCAATACCGGTATTAACGTAAGTATTTTTTTAGTTATATATATGGTTGTGAGTGAGAAATACGTATAAGGGCCTTTACCTCTAGTTTTTTTTAATATGTTTCGCGGTATCCCAAAAGCTTCTTATACCGAAAAACTAATCCATAAGGGGTCTATCACCCATGCAACCTCTCCTGTAGTTAGATTTATACTTAAGCAAATAATAGCAACACCAGGGTCGAAGTCATGACATGGGATCATGAAGTTCTCGTGGTGAGATCCAATGCATCCATTACACTACTTGATGTGGTTAACACACTGTGGGTGGGGGCGACTAGGGCTGGGATCGATACGGGACGGGTCGGGATTTGACCTATCCCGATCCCGATCCCGATCTCAAAGTTAATATAGTAATCCCGATACCGATCCTGATCCCGAAATTCGGTACGGGACGGGTCAGGATTCGGGACATGTCGGGACCAATCCCGATCCCGATCCTGAAAATATGCAATTTTTAGTTCTAAATAGCTACATTTCTACTAAAATTCGGAACGGGTTCGGGATCGGGACGGATAGAGCCTATACCGATCCCGACCCATTTAAGAAATTCGGGTTCGGGTTCGGTATCGGGACGTCGTATCTGAAATTTTTGTCCCATCCCGTTCGGTATCGGTACGGGACGGACGGGTTCGGGATCGGGATTTCGGGTCCAAATTCCCACCCCTAGGGGCGACCCGTGTGGTGTGTACCGAAATTGTTTAAACATGCATGGATAGCGAAAATAGTCTTGACTTAGAACTAGAGAAGGCAATGGAAGATATAATGAGTAAGGTTTAGTACAACGAATGAGATGGAGTCTAGTACTTACGTATCGATACAACAATTTCCTTGGTTCTACGTAGAAAAAGAAAGAGAAGGGAAATATTGCTCTCGTATCAAAACCACTTCATTACATGCATCATTAAGCTTGCCATCATACATAACTCTTCCGTTATTTAAAACAACATGTACATGGTTAGATATAATTTTACGTGCCCGTACAAAACCGTACTCTAACCTAATTAAACGGTAATAACGAATTAGCATGCACATACGTTTTGATTTTTTCGGTTTTTTGTACCTTAATAATGCAACACGTAGGTAAAAATAAACTTAAATAATTTTACGTAATACAATTAGTTGGATTAGATTTACATTTCTATACAAATGATGGATGGAGGAGCTTAAATAGAAACAAATAATTTCTCATTTCCTTTTGGATATTCACAACTTTAATTTTTGTATTGATGATTTTTCTTGAAATTTATACATGTATATGCAGTAATGCCAGGGCGAGCAAAATAGTTTGAATACATTTCCTTTTTGTTTGGGTGGGAAATCCATAAAATGTAAAAGAGGAGTGATATGAGGCCTTAATGAGACATGAGATTTGGTGTCTCAATTATATTTGGCATGTCATGTCACATATACACATCATCGATTTAAAAATAACATATCAAGTCAGTTTAAAGTAAATAGACAATCTTATCATTCCTAATTTAATGATTCTAAATTACTTTGTATTTCTTATATTAAGAAAAAACTATTTTTGATTTTTTTTTACAACTTTTATTTTTAGATTCAAACATAAAATACAAGTAAATGTGAACTCTCATGAATATATATATATATGGGTCCTAGAAAAAAAATATGTTTATATATAATTCATCATTAAACAATTTAGATTTTTCTAATTTTTTTAGTTTTCAATGATCTATTTCGTGTAAGAAATTCAATACAAGAATGGTTTTTCCTTTTTTTTGAAAGGATGGTATATACATTTAAAATAGTAGTTCGGCCCTGGTTGATAAAAGTCACAATATATTTGATTAATACTTATTATATTCTATTTTTATTTTGTGGATCTAATTCAACTTTTGACATTTTGATTACCTTATTAGACAGAGGATTAATCACTTTTCAATGATTATGTTAGTTTCTTAATTATATCAATTTATCATATTTTAAGGGTTAATTTTACGATATTAACAAAATTTGTTTCCATTTTTGTGGCTCTAATTTTGATTTTTGATTCAATTTTTGAAATCTTCTTCAATCAATTAGTTTTCGACTAATTTTAATGAAATATTTTTTGTAAAGGTCAAAAAACAAAATAACAATTAGAAAATCTAAACTTTTTTGTACAAATTATATATCCATAATCTTGAACCTATATATATATTACTACCAGGATCAGCACTTTAGCCGACGAAAAAT
Source organism: Comarum palustre (assembly GCA_951800085.1). Classification (NCBI taxonomy): domain Eukaryota; kingdom Viridiplantae; phylum Streptophyta; class Magnoliopsida; order Rosales; family Rosaceae; genus Comarum; species Comarum palustre. Next base: position 32,328,897 of record OX637573.1, on the reverse strand, counting down.
TTTCGTCGACCTGCTAGCCAAATTTGTCGGCTAAGCTCTTAGCCGACGAGTTGTCGTCGACTAAGATGTCATCAGTAAAGACTCGTCAACTATGACTTTAGCCGACGAAATAAAAGTGGTCGTCGGCTAAGTGTTAAACTATAGCCGACGACTTATTTTTCGTCGGTTAAAATAATACTTTGGCCGACGAAATAAATTGTCGTCAGCCGTAACCTAAGACTTTGGCCGACGAAATATAAATGTTTCGTTGGCCAAAGTATTTAATAAAAAAATTAAAAAATAACTATAGCTGACGAATTATAGTATATTTCATCGGCGAAAAAGTACTATAGCCGACGAATTAAGCCATATTTCGTCGGCTAAACCTTGAAAAAAAATTAAAAAATACGATAGCCGACGAATTATGGTAAATTTCGTCGGCTGTAGTACTTTTTATACTAAAAAAACCACAAAATTTCTAAATTACCATCCAAGCAAGCTACAAATTATACAAACAATTTCATATAATAACCAACAACATCATCAAAAGTGGTTTCAACTTTTTTCATTAAATTATTTATTAATTGTTCATAAACTCATAAAACTAAATAAAATCTATATCATCTAAATCTATATCTACGCCAGGAGGTTGCTGTTCAGGAGATTGCGGCAGCTAAGGTAGGGGAATATGCGTAGGCATGGGCGGAGTCGGAAGTCCCTGAAGCTGGGCAGCTGAAAACTCTTGTAAGTACTGGAACATCTGCTGCTGCTGTGCCTGCTGGGTGACATATACTGCCGCATTATACTCCTATAAAGCGGTTTGCTGTTCCCGTAGCATCTGAACTTCTCCCTCTAGCTGAGTTGTTCTGCTGTTGGTCGAGGCTGCATTTTTTTTGAAATCCGGGAGTGGTCTTCAGTACCTCTCGTCTTTCTTTCCTAGACCCCGGCAGTAGAATTTATTTCCTTGCGGTGGGAATGTTGTGCCCATGATCCTCGCCCCAACCCTGAGATCTGAAGTGTCGATCCGAGACATGGCTTCAGACATGTCTTCCTCTTGCGTGTCTGGCCATGTCTCCCTCACTATAGCAGTCATCACCTTCCCCTAATTAGATAGGAAAAAATAATTAATTAACATTTTGAAATATATATATAATTTTAAAAATTTGAAAACGTAAAAATAATGCAATATTCTCATGGGCGTCAGGATATGCCTTCTCGTACGTATAGACGTACCGGTTGACTTCTGAATGTTCCCTAGCCGCCTCGTCCATCAACGATGCGAACGGTCTAGAACCGGCATGATGGTTCCTTGTGTTGCATTGCCGGTTCTGAGCGTTTGCCCGAGAAACGACCTACAAATGAAAAAAATTAAAAATTAGTAAAATATTTTAAAACGTACTAATTAATAACAATATAAGAAATTATTTTTTTAATTACCTGTTTATTAGGGTTTTTGAATTCTGATATCAGAAGCAAACGCCACTCGTACTCCCTGAACTGGAACTTAAGGGGGGTACCAGAACGTGTGTTCCCATGCGTAGTCCAGTGAGTCCGTAACTCGTTTTTCCACTCCTTGTACCTACAGATACCATAAAAAATATAAATATTATTAATTACACATATAATTTTGTTTTTTCATTAACTTTCCAACGTACCTTCTCCCATGCACAACGTTTGCTCAAGTGTTCCTCAGGTGCTGGGGAACGCAAACCACACCTACATTAAAACGTTTATTAGTTTAGTTTTTCATAAATCAGCAATATAATACATAGTATTAATTGTGAATTTTTTAAACTTATCGACATTGCGTTGTGGACCATGTCCTTAACATCCTATGGGACCTCACCCCAATCTGACCATAACATAGAGACTCTATCCCTAATGAGCGCTCCCACACGGCCAAAGTACATCCTCGTCTTCCCGCCCGATACTACGTTGCCATCCCCATCAGTATCGATGACGATCCTTCCCGAGGTATTTACGGTCTTCTCAAGAGTCTTCCTTGTGATGAGGCATCTCTTCTTCCTTGCCGGCTTGGCTCGGACGGTGCATATCACAAATTGATTATTAATAAATTTTTCTTATTATAACATTATATGAAAACAAATTATTTATATTTCATTACCTGAGGGCGTTGGGGCGGATGCGACGGATTCCGACTTTGTCGCCGATGATGATACCCTCACAGAAATAAGATTCATACCAAAAGACACGAACTGGTACGCCGCTGATGGGGTCACCTGCGGGGGCAGCGGATAAATCGGCGTCCCTGAGTCATCGACTGCCGGTAATGCCGGTATCAACCGTGAAGGTAGAGAAGAGACGGCAGCATCTGTACCCCAGATGACCCACCCTCCGAAACAGTAGGGCCCGGAGTCGGTGCCTTGTGTATCTCAGACATACGTGGTGCAAACACATCCGCCTGAGTCGAAGGCCACAACTGCCTCGAGGAGTGAGAGACGCTTGGCTGCCTCGAGGAGCGAGGGGCGTCCGGCTGCCTCGAGGAATATGTGGCCCCCGGTTGTCTGGAGGAATGAGTGGCGCCCCGCTGCCTCTGAGTCAGCTCGAGAAAGGACACACGTCGGGCTGTCATGTGGCCATGAAACGACGCTTGAGGGTTGCTAGACGTTCCCTCAGACGATTCAGACCTTTGGCCATTTGAACCCTTTATTTTACCGAAAAAAACCTTTCATCCTGTTTAAAATACTAATTTATTAAATTATTAGAATTTTAAATTTTAATAAAACTAAAATTGTTAAAACTATTAACCTCATCATACTAATATAGTCCTCAAATAAATTCAAAAAAATTCACGGATATATGTATATATCAACATATTATCATTTTATTTAACAAACACCCATATATACATAAATATATATATTTATTTGCAGAAATATATACAAATAAATTTATATACATCAATTTTTTCATATAATTCAATATATAAATCAATAATTAAATATATAAATCAATAAAATAATTTCCTCAATATATAAATCAATTCAATATATACATCAATTTTTTCATATAATTCAATATATAAATCAATAATTCAATATATAAATCAATATATCAATATATAAATCAATTCAAAATAAATATATAAATCAATTCAATATATACATCAATAAATTCATATAATTCAATATATACATCAATAATTCAAAATAATTATATAATTCAATATATATATCGAATCACATACCTTAATTTCTTAAAAAATCTGACAGAGAGAGGAGGGCAGTGGGAGGCGAAGAGGGCAGTAGAGCGGAGTGGAGTCCGTGAGGAGAGGGAGCGGAGTGGAGGCCGAGAGAAAAGTGAGGGAAAGTGAGAGAAAATTTGTGAAAATGTTAAGGTTTATGTCACTTGGTTTTGATATATAGGAAGAAGTATAGCCGACGACATAAAAAATTTGTCGGCTTTAGTTCAATTTTAGCCGACGAATTTATTTTAAATTCGTCGGCTATAGTACTTTTTATAATATTCCATTTAATTTATTTCTAATTTATATGTTAAATCTTGTGGAACAAAAATCCGACCGTCAGATATCATCATTATGTTGAAATATGTGTATGGATAAATTTTCAACTTGATCCGACAACGTTAAGAACTCGATCCGGACGGTCAATCTCGTAAGTCAAACCCTTAAACGCAAAGAAACGGTAATTTGACTGTCTAAATTACGTATTTTTCCCGAACCTTCAACTGCAAATAGTTTCAAATGGATGAGACGCAACGAGCGGTATCAAAATTTTATGAAAAATAACCATCGGAGATAGTGCTACCTCTAGGGAAAAAGAATGAAAAAAAGTATTGACCACAACTATCGGCACCAAAACTTTATCGGAATTACGTGATTTTTCAACTGTAGACATATTTCATCGTTCCTGTCATATCTTATTTCACGACTTTTTTTTTTTGAAGCTTCTACGTAAAGTTTGTTTTTGATACGGAACTTTTACATAACACAGTAAACAAGTCATACAACATTAGTAGACATATTGTGAAGATCAATCTTGTGAAAAAAAAAATCCGACTGTCAGATATCATCATTATGTTGAAATATGTGTATGGGTAAATTTTGAACTTGATCCGACAACGTTAAGGACTCGATCCGGACGGTCAATCTCGTAAGTCAAACCCCTAAACGCAAAGAAACGGTAATTTGACCTTCTAAATTACGTATTTTGTCTGAATCTTCAACTGCAAATAGTTTCAAATCGATGAGACGCAACCAGTGGTATCAAATTATTAATTTATTTATTTAACTATAGCCGACAAAACAGTAGGGTATTCGTTGGCTATAGTATAGGAGAGTTTATGGTTTAGCCGACGAAACATTAGGGTATTCGTCGGCTAATATTATTTTAGCCGAAAAATACATCTTAATTCGTCAGCTAAGAGAGCTTTAGCCGAAGAAATATGATATAATTCTTCGGCTAAAATAATATTGGCTGACGAAATATAACCTATTTCGTCGGCTAAAACTGAAAAATACATTAAAAACAGGTTATTTACTGTAAATCATACCAATTTCATGTTCATATATCACCAAAATTAAACAAAATTATGAATTCAATAGCTGGTAGCATATAAAACACACTTCAATTTGTATTACAAATTCAAACAGGCTCGTAATCAGAATCATCCGATGAGTCTTCTCCGGTGTCAGAATTAATTTCTTGCAATCTATGCATTTTCTCATCAGAAGAGTCTACGTCTGTTTCTTGATTTGGATCAACATCAATAAGCCTTGCATAAATCACGAATTTGAATTCGAACCGAACGATCTGCTTTAAAATTATTAAGGCGAATTGTGGAGGAGTCAAGACTACCTATTGCGCTGGGCTTTTGATACGCAACATCTTCTTCCTCGTTTTTAGCCTCTCTAAATGTAGCCGCTCGGTAAATGTTTCAAGGGTGCACATGGTTGACTATTTTCCACGCATCACCCTTAAAAAGGTCATCAATATAAAACACTTGTTTTATCGATGTGGCAAAAACGAACGGGTCATCTTCGTAACAGCTTGTAGCAGTTTTCACCGATAAAATCCTGTACGGATCGATCTTCATGCTCTGCGGGCTGCTAGTATCAAACCATCTACACTTGAAGAGGTGCACTGTCATGCCTTGCCCATAAATGAGTTCCATCACTGAATCGAGAACACCGTAATAGTCAACTCCATTCCGCCCATCATGTGCCATCACCCCAGAATTTTGTGTTCTCCGTCTTTTTCGGAATTACGTGATTTTTCTATAGTGGACTCCATTCCTCTCACTATGCACCGAGACTTTACCGGAATTAAGTGATTTTTCTATAGTGGACGTATTTCACCATTCCGGTCATATCTTATTTCACGATTTTTTTTCGTTTGAAGCTTCTACGTATAGAGTTTATGGTTTTAGCCGACGAAATTAGGGTAATTCGTCGGCTAAAGTTAAATAAATAACTATAGCCGACGAAATTTATTATAACTCATCAGCTAAAGTTAATTAAAAATTCAAATTTTTTGGTGGGGTTTTTTAAAATTTTGAAATTTTTTCGACTAAAATTTTGAACTTTAGCCGACGAAATTAGGGTATTTCGTCGGCTAAAGTTTAAAATTTTCTATATCTTTCATTTTTCTTCTCCTCCTTTTCATCTTCCCTCCTCCTCCTCCTCCTTCTCCTCCTTCTCTAAATCCTTCTCCTTCACCTCCTCCTCTCCCTCTCCTAACCTTCTCCTCCTCCCCTACCTCCTCTCTCCTCTTCTCATTCTCCATCACCGGTGTAAAAACGAAAAAGAAGCAAAAAAATTTTAATCAAAAATACAAGAAAAAAAAAATAAAATAACTATAGTCGACGAATTTTAATAAATTTTTTTGGCTAAAGTTAAAAAAGAAAAAAATAATAATAACTATAACTGACGAATTACCCTAAAATTCGTCGGCTAAAGTTTAAAAAACAAAAAAAATAATAACATAAAAAAATAATTACTTTAGCCGACGAATTACCCTAAAATTCGTCGGGTAAAGTTTAAAAAAGAAAAAAAGAAAAAAATAATAAATACAGCCGACGAATTACCTTAAAATTCGTCGGCTAAAGTTTAAAAAAGAAAAAAAATAACTTTAGCCGACGAATTTTAGAGTAATTCGTCGGCTAAAGTGTTGGCCGACGGCTTTTTCCCGACGACTTCTTAGCCAACGACGTTTCGTCGGCTAAGACTTTAACTGACGAAATTTAGGGTTTAGCTGACGAAAAAATTTCGTTGGCTAAAGTAGTTGTTCTGGTAATACTAATTTATATAATATATATCACGTAAATAATAGTTTTACGTACTTTCTTGGAAACTCTTTTGTGAGAAAGAACTAAATTGGGGAAAATAACAAATGCGTAACAATATCCTTGCCATTTTCTTTGACACATAATCGAGGCCTCAAGTATGAGGCTTCGGTGAGACGGCCTATCATTTCCGTATTTATGTATCAAATTAAACTTAAATTCTTGGAATATGTTTATACATGCAGGATGTTATATATCTATTACTCTAAAACCACACTAGGTACCTGGTCACATTACAAAGAGCCCAAGTTTACCCATGTTTAAATCTCAATCTATTCCTGTTGGTTAGAGAAAAGTGTGTTGACATGATTTTCTCATTAGCTCTGAAAAGTCTTTGAGAACTCCGATGATCTCGATTAAAAATAAATTCCATATCACTCTATGTGCATGTTTGTAGCTTGTTGTTGATTATGGCACGTACATTTCTCTTTTAGTTATATGTATATAAACCTCCCTTTTTTCGTTACTCTCCCATATCGTTGGATAAGCATCAACACAAGAAATACACATACTTTCCATCCTTCACTCTTTCTAGGGCTTAATTCTTCAACGGAAACCCCATAAGAGTCTCAGATGGATCAATGCACCTCAGTAAGATGCTTGGACATGTCATGGTATATATAGATCCTACATTACTCAGTTTAACTACCAGCGAGCTAGTTTTATTTCTGAGTAAGAACCATGATTCGAATTTGGGATCTATATTGAGGAAAGAAATGCATGCATGCATGCACATTGCCACGTATCTTAGTGTACGTGCAGTGTTGTAGCACGTTTTGAACTTCATTTTTGTTTTACCAAATGTATAGGAATCGATCATGCATAACCAAGTTAATTAAGCTAGTTCTAATCGAAAGGATCCAAAGCCAATGCACAAGATTACATAACAAGAACGTACGTACACTTTCCTAAACCAACGCCATAACTTCATTATTTACATGCAATCTATACAATAAACACGAAAGCACCCACAGGGATCCCCATCCATTATTCACAATTCTAAACTGTGGACATTATGTTCTTGATCAGAACTTATTCCGGTACCAAAAAACACCTTTGGTAGTAGGAGCATCTTCATCCGGCTCAACATAAGGGCACTCTTTAGCCTCCCTCCACAAAGCCTTGTAAATCGGAGTCCCATCAAAACCATAGTAATCTCCCAATCCAGGCTTCACTGCTATTGTGGCCTCCATTGCGTTATAGTGTGGCATCGTACAGAAGAGATGATGAGCATGTGTATCTGTAATGTTTTGGGAAACCTTGAGCACCCAGTAATCTCTATCCACGGTCGACAAAGCTCCTCTCATCCAATCCCACTCCGACGAGTCGTAGTGCGGCAGTGAAGGGTGTGTGTGCTGCAAATATGTGATCAACACAAGAAAACGGTTTGTTATTAGTAAGGGTACTCCATAAACACATACAAGCCATGACAATCCCTTGGCCATTGCAAGGCGGTAGAGCACAGCAGCAGTGACCAAAATTCCGAGATCAGAGATGTATATTTGAAGGGTTTCTCGGTCGGAAAATATAGGACTGTAAGGGTCAGTGGCAGGCGAAACGGTAATAGGGTCGACCGGATACGTTAAATGCCAAGTACAACGGCCAGCCGAGGGTGAGGGTGAAGATAATTCTGATCAACCTTCCCGGTGGGTTGTTGAAGTATTTGTTGTACGTGGTGGAAAATCACAAATCAAGACTGACTAAATTAAAATTTCGAACGACACATATCATCAATCGCTCCTTTCACCTGCCAATATCACTAATTTTATTATATCATACATTGCTCAATTCTCTTGACTCGATCACTAGCTGACCATGAAGATTTCCACAACTGTCATTAGATTAAGGCTAATTCAAGTGGACTGACTATGTTCCAAAAATTTGATTTCAATGATCCTTATGACAGTGGAGGTCAGCTAGTGAGGAACGGAATTGTACGTGGTATCGTGCATTAGGTCATCACTATTCATGACAAGTGATTGGGCTAATCAGAGGCCCACTTATACAAGATCCCAGCCCAACATCTTCAAAACCCAAATAACAACTGACAAGGAAAGTCAAAACCCTAATCTGAAATTTTAGGGTTTTAGGTGGTGGCTCCCAACTAGAGCAACAGAGGCAGAAATTTTCCCATTCCAATTCTTCATATTCTCAAGGTGGGCGTGTCTGGGTGGTCTCTGCTGCTCTTGGGTTTTTAATAGAAGATTGAATTGAGCCACCCACTGTTGGCATGGAAGCAAAAAACCCAGGTTCTTCTTCAAAATCGTATTTTTATTGGTTCCATATGGTGTTCTCATTTAGCTAACCCAGTAAGCCTTACATTGTAATCTCAGTGAAAAAATCGAAACTTGGGAAGAGGAAAAGTGATGAGGGAAGCGGGAAAAGGTCCAAGTCTGTAGGTGAAGCAAAAGAGCATAAGGAACAACTTGAAAGACTTCATGAAAAGGTTGGGAATTCTAGTGTTTGAATGTAGAAATGTATGAAAGTTTGTAATTTTACCAATTTAATGGAGTGTTCAGTGTGTGAAGTTATTATGATTTTACATTGGTGGTGAATGTAGATGTTTTCTTTGAAGTTATATTTCATGTGTTTGAAAAGACTACATTTTAATGGTTTGTTTTTTGCTGTGTTGTATTTGTATTTGCAGGACCCAGAGTTCTATGATTACTTGAAACAGCATGGCGAGGAGCTTCTAAAGTTTGACGATGAGGACATTGAGGTGAGTATGCGAGCCTTTGCTTTACTGTTTCATTATTGGTCAACAATGCTGGATACTAAATTGAGTCTGTCATTGTTTTATGCAGGATGATTCCGATAACTTGGAAGATGAAGAGACACAAGAAGGTGATGATATAGAAGAAGATGAAGAGACTATCGATCATGAAGTCAAAAAGAAGGAAAAGGACACACCTAAAAAAGTTGTCACTACTGAAATGGTTGATTCTTGGTGCAACACCATTCAAGAAACTGGGAAACTGAGTGCTATTCATTCTATTGTGAAAGCTTTCCGCACTGCCTGTCACTACGGTGATGATAAAGAGGATGAGTCTACGCTAGATTTTAGTATTATGTCTAGCAGTGTCTTCAATAAAGTGATGGTATTTGTTCTTAATAATATGGATGGAATAATTCGGAACTTGTTGGAGCTCCCTGCCTTTGGCGGGAAGAAAGAGACCATTATAGATCTTATGACAACAAAAAGATGGAAGAACTACAACCACTTAGTGAAGTCATATCTTGGAAATGCTTTACATGTCTTGCGTCAAATGACTGATGCAGACATGATATCATTTACTTTACGGCGTCTTAAACATTCCTCCATATTTTTGGCTGCTTTTCCAATTCTCCTGCGGAAGTATGTTAAGGTGAGTTCAATGATGCACTTAATGTAATATTCTGTCTAAATTTCTTTGTTTTTGTGGTTGTGGCTTTACTAGAGTTTATGGATATTGAAATTGATTCATTGCACATGGATTTCTGGTTCCAATAGTTACCTTTGTTAACGTTCTTTGACAAGATTTGGAATTTTATTTCTGGATATATATCCTTACCTGAATGAACATGAAATTGTGGAGTGTATTAATATAATTTAATGGAGGTTTAGAGTGTGCTGTTGTGGAGCATGATTGTACGGTGTACATCCCTGCTTTTACCAATACCACATTGTTGTACACACTACAGTCGGACTATTTTGGTCTGTACAACAAAGTTGAAAAACATACAGTCTGTTTCGGTGTGTCAAGCGTCAAATGTTATGTGCTGTAATTTGATATCTGTGACATTGATATAGACACATGGTAGGGCATTTTCAATTTTCCATTACCATTTATCAATAGGATAATTTTGCCAATACTACTTTGTTGTACACACCACAATCAGACCAAGTATATTTGGACCAAAGGGGGTCACTAGTAATTATCATGCTGATAGTTTTCTCCCATGTGGTCTGGTGTTTGAAGACCCTCATTTACCCAACCTAGCTGTTTGCTAGATTTTCAAGTGTACACACAAAATATTAGTTTCAGATTACTTGCCTGTTTTTGGTATACATAAGATTTACTACATTCATTACTTTTCTCCCATGTGGTCTGGTGTTTGAAGATCCTCACTTTCCCTTCCTAGCTGTTTGCTAGATTTTCAAGTGTACACACAATATATTAGTTTCAGATTACTTGCCTGTTTTTGGTATACATAAGATTTACTACATTCATTACTTTTATCACAAGAGATTAAATTAAAGCGAATAATTTTGTTTCCTTTTCACAGACTGCCATTGATTTGTGGGGTTTAGGTGGAGGCGCCCTTCCGATTTCATCCTTTCTATTTTTAAGAGATCTGTGCATTCGTCTCGGATCTGATTGCTTAGATGAATGCTTCAAGGGGATCTACAAAGCCTATGTCTTGAACTGCCAGTTTATGAATGCAGCAAAATTACAACATGTCCAATTTCTTGGAAATTGTGTAATTGAACTTTACGGTGTAGACCTCCCTACTGCATATCAACATGCCTTTGTTTTTATTCGGCAATTAGCAATGATTTTGCGGGAGGCCCTAAGTTCAAAAACTAAGGTAATTTCCACTTTTAGAGAATTAGTCGAGCCTTTGTTTGGCTGTAGCATGAATCTTCTTCCTCAAACTTAAAGAATGATTGTTCTAAAAAATTCTTAATTTGTCTCTTTAAGGCACAAGAGACATTTCATAATTTTGTATTATTGACTATTTGAGAACTAAACACCTTTCATAATTCAAATTTTAGCTTCTGCATATAAGTGCAAGATTCTTTCTTTTAGATATATTTAACAAAAAAAATTACTAGTTCTAGCTATTCTACCAAATGCGCTATATATATTGCATTTCACTTATGCTGTTGCATGTCTTCCAGGAAGCATTTCGAAAGGTTTATGAGTGGAAGTTCATGAACTGCCTTGAGCTCTGGACCGGAGCTGTCTGTGCCTATGGGTCAGAAGCTGACTTTAGGCCTGTTGTATATCCCTTGGCCCAAATAATCTATGGGGCAGCACGTCTAGTTCCAACTGCTAGGTATTTGCCTCTTAGATTGCGTTGTATTAGAATGCTTAATCAAATCGCTGCGTCCACGGGTACTTTCACACCAGTTTCTATGTTGCTTTTGGACATGCTTGAAATTAAAGAATTGAATAGGCCCACCACAGGTGGTGTTGGCAAAGCTGTTGATTTGCGTACTGTACTTAAGGTATATATTTGAGCATACAGTTTTCTCCACTTAAATTTTCTATGACAGTTATACGGTTTACGTTATTTGGAGAATTTTGATTGCAGGTTAGCAAGCCAACCTTGAAGACCCGAGCATTTCAGGAGGCGTGTGTGTTGTCTGTTGTTGATGAGCTTGCTGAGCATTTAGCGCAGTGGAGCTATTCCATTGCTTTCCCTGAGTTGTCCTTTATACCAGGTGTGCGACTGCGTAGCTTTTGCAAATCCACCAAAGTTGAGAGGTTTCGGAGAGCAACAAGGGAGCTTATACGTCAGGTATGTACTCATAGTGACCATATGTTCTCTTTAGTTGTGTTTGAGCTTGAGATATGCCAACAGTTGAGTGACAGAACTGTTATTTTACTATTTTGTGTGCTATAACAATTGATCTTTTAGATGCCGGGTAGTATACTCAGAGCTAATGTTCAGCTATTCTATGTCCCAGATCGAGGCTAATTCGCAGTTTATAACTGAAAGGCGCAAGGCAATCTCATTTCTGCCTAATGATCCTGTAGTTGCATTTTTTCTTGAGGTCAGCGCTTCCTTAATTTTTTGTTTCTTACTTTGCCCTAAACCTATTTTGTATGCTTTTATGAAGTCCAGTATCTGGGATTTTAAAGATCATTGATGAGTTGCTACGTAGTCCTGCTTTTGATGGCTTGGGGGTTGGTATTTGTAAAATGTTACTTCTGAACTCAGTTCAATAATATGATTGTGGTCTTCTAAAAACTTGTTTGTAAAAATAACATAAAAGTATTGTGGTGGGGTATGGATGTCAGTGCTGGCTGATTGTCTTGATAGTTCAGCAGCTGGATCAAGAATGCATCTCATGCTGGGTTTGATTTAAATCTTTGAGTAGTTTTGTTTTATTTAGTTTTAGTTGTTTTATAATTTTTTTGATACGTTTGAATTTTAGACGATCAGTGTAGTTTCTGGTTTCTTGTTAAACAACTACGTTCCATAATTGAACAATCAAAACAATGGTTAGGGTAATGTTACACATATTAATGATGTGTCATGTTATAGCTGGTCATCTCTGATGGTTCCTATTCATTTCATTTGATTTTGATATGAGAAGAAACTGAAATATTTTTATCTTTTAATAGGAGGAGAAAAAATCAGAGGCTAGCCCTCTATCCAAGTATGTTACAAGTCTACGCAAAATAGCTCAACAAAGATATGATTCATTGGTGGAATCCAGGTCTGAGATCTCACTGTCTTTTTGGGTTCCTATTCATATTGTCTTGTTAATATTCCTTTATTCTAACAAGCATATTGGTTCCAGTGTTCTTGTGGGGGAGAATTCAGCTGTGTTTGGAAAGAGGAAAATACAAGAGAGCAATGAAGATGACACTAGGGATGAGGAAGCCAGTACAGTGTTCAGTTCATCCTGGTTACCTGGAGTTGATACCAAGTATATGTTTGCTTATTCTCTCTCTCTCTCTCTCTAACACACAACAGACACTGTAACAAGACTTTTCAAATTTTGTTCTCTCTCTCATTTTCTTGTCAATCTGTGCACAGGGAAAAAGAACCTAAAGATGGGAAAAAGAAGAAAAAGAGAAAGACAGAGCAAGAGGAACGAGCCATTGATGAAGATATTGTTGAGGAGTTGGTCCTTAGCTCTGATGAAGAAGACGAGCCTGTAAATGAGGCCCTTTCAGATGAGGATGAAGAAGAGAGGAAGCCAGCACCATCAAAACCGGAAAAAAAGAAACAGAAACCATTTACGAATCCATCAAAGGGAAAATCTCAGTCAAAGAAATCAAGGAAGAGAAAGAGCGCCAAGTGAAGATACAAAATGCCGTTAGTTATTGCTGATGGTTGAGAGCTTGGTCCTAAAGTGAATCAGATTTTGTCTGAGCTGGTTGTAGAAATTTATGCATGCAGAGAAAATCACTTTGTTAATACTGGACGGAACTCGTAGAAGTATCTATGCTGGCAAACTTTAGGCAACTTCGCAGAGTATTTACTGCAGCATTGTTTTGTTTTTTTTGGAAGATTTTACATCAAATGGGGGGAGAGTTGAATAGAGCATTCCCCTTCAATTTTACTTTAATGAGAGTGAGAAGCTTTTAGCTACGAACAATTTGTTGGCAGAAGGTGGTTCCGTTGATTGAATCTACGTTATTACATTTTTATGAAATATGCCTTGGTTTATTTCAATACTTTCGCGAAGGCTTATTTCAATACTCACGTAACCTCGCGCTTGGACATGAAATCTACTTTGAGCACAGGTAGACCTTTATATAGCGGTTGGGTACATGACTGTTGAAGCAAGAGGATACCATAATCTGAATTTCACTCAAAGAATACTGAAAAGGGTGACGTAAATAATTTGCTTGTTTATTTCACGAAAAAGAAAATTGAGGATGAGTCTTCTTTTTTATAAAATTCGAACAAATGATGAGAATGAGATATATGGTCGTTTCTAAACAATTTTAAGTGACAAGTTAGTAAATAAAAATAAGGTTTGTTAATAGGAAAAAGATATGTTAAGTGCGTTATTTTATAAAATAAACTAGCCTTTCAAACTCGCACATTGCGTGTGTAAAGACCACATGATTATAGAGATGATCATCTTGCTTCTATGTTTTTTTATCGTGGATACATATTTTTTCAACTGTTTTTTTTTCTACAATTCTACACTATCAACTCTAGAGGTGGTAAATAGGTCAGCCCAGCCCACTTAATTAGGCTTCGTGCTTGGACCGGCCCATAATGACTTATGTCTTAACCTTAACAACTAAATCGGTATACCGAATTTGACCGTTGGTATTAGTACAAAATTTTGTCTATTAATTAGAAATTGGTTGGTACATGGTATTACAAAAAAAAATCGTTGTTCATGAGGAATCCAGCCCTAGTAAAATTGTGCTGCTGACACTTGGTCATTCTGGTTCGCGTGCTTCTCTGTTTGTTAAAAAGCATTGCATTGTTGGAAGAAGTAAAGCAGCAGTATGCAAAATTCCAGTGTTTTGACCAAATGATTTGAAAGAATGCTATAACCTGGTTACTCACTTACTCTTGCTAGTGGAGTTTCACTGGTATGACCCTCCCTTTTTCTGATGCTCATGGTCACTTTGCAACGCTTGTGGGATCAAGTATCGCAAGCTCAAGCTGAAGGAGAAGCAACGGGAGGAAGCTTACAGTTCCGGAGAGGGCAGCTCTAGTGCATCATAAGGATTAAGAAGCTAAGTTTGCTTTTTTGTCTTCCACTATCACTCTATCGTCTCTATGAGTCTCGTTTCATTTGGATCTGCTACTATCACTCTATCAGTCTCGTTTCATTTGGATCGTCGTAACTTTTTGTGTAGTTTTGTTCCGTTTTTTTTTCAAACATCATAAAAAAAACTAGTAAGACACAGGTAGGTGGTGCCGTGTGATTCGGACCAAGGAACATGATCGCTTTTAAATCTCGGCCAAAACAGTTACCCACAACACTCCAAGCTCTTTTATGACAAACACCACAAATGGCAATAAACCAACCCACGTACACAGTTTTCTCTTATCAAACAAAAGCCCATATATTATTCACCAAATCTGTGTCATGATTAGGCTCTGGACCCAAGTAATAAATGTTACACCCTCTTCAATAATTTGATTGGTTTTTGTGCCTCCATTTCGTAAATGAATAAACCCTGACATTCTCTTCGTAAATCACTAGAGTTACTAGTAGTCGTCAAGACTTTTATGTATTCTTCAGTACTGAAATGAGAAACCAACTTTCATCAAAAAAAGAGAAATGAGAAACCAACTTCCTTGTCAAGCTGAAAATCCATAGTTGCATTTCTGGTAATAAGACCATCCACTTATTTATTCGCTAGTTGCAGATCACCATATTTCTCAACTTGTTTGATTCGTTCCGAGGTCTTGCTCTGTTTTTATTCCATGTTCTTCAACTTCATCCTAGCTGTAATTATTGGTACAGAACAAAAACAAGAGATTGATTTTTCAATACAAAACTAAGAGATTGATTTTTCAAGTATTTACATGACGACTGGATCTTAACTTGGTTATTATTATGATCATGTGTGTATTCGGACTCTTTTGTAATGAGTTTTGATCTGTGGTTGCTTTTCTTCCTCGTTTGTATGATGTGGTTGGATTTCTGAGCAGTTGAGCTGTCGAGTCAGAGAGATTGCTGAGTGCATGAGGAACTGGGTCACTTGCTAGAATCATATAGTTTCTGCTGCCACTGCTGCTTTACCTAAGAGAAAGAGGATCGTCTGTTCTCTTGGGCCAAGTCTTATTGGTGTGTTCCTTTTATTTCTCTGCTCATCATGATAAAAAGATGAGTTTTTAGAGATGTCTAATGGCTTTGATGTTTTTGGTTTCAGTGTGGAACTTTTGATAAACAAGCTTTATGCTTTCTGGGTTGTTTTGGTGATTTTAAGTTTGTCATACAAATTTTCTTGTGTTGTATCCAATGCAGAGTAAAAAGAGCAGTAGAGATCTGAAGTAACTGAAGAGAATGACAGGGAATTTATGGACCGAGTTTTGTGGGGAATCTGGAGGTTCAGAGAGTTTCAGTTTTCAGTTTCTGGTTCATCCTTCTTCATGCATTAATCACGCTTTGATACTTTTCCTAGACATTGTTCTTCTTGTGGTGCTCTTGTTCACTATGTTTCTCAAGTCATCAAAAACAGTTCATGTTCCTTCCCGATTTCTAGGCTTTTTGAGTTGGCAAATAGTCTCAGCCATTTTCAATGGAGGTCTTGGATTGGTGCACTTGTGCTTGGGAGTCTGGATTTTAGAAGAGAAGCTGGGGAATTCACACACTGCTTTGCCTTTGAATTGGTGGTTACTTGGTATTTTTCAAGGCTTCACATGGTTGTTTTTGAGCTTAACTCTAAGCATCAGGGTGAAGAAACTTCCAAGACAGCCTTCTAGACTCCTGTCCATCCTTGCATTTTTATTCTCCGGAGCTGTCTTTGCTCTATCACTCTTCGCTGTCATTTTCAGAAATGAAATGTCAGTTAAGATAGTACTAGATATCCTGACTTTCCCAGGAGCAGTATTGTTAGTGTTATGTGTTTTCAAGGGGTATAAGTATGAAGACAGTGATGACATCATCAGTGACAATGGCCTTTATGCCCTTTTAAATGGTGAGTCCAATGGCATTAGTGAAGGTAATGATCATACAACCCCATTCAGCAAAGCTGGTTTATTCAATAGAATGTCATTCTGGTGGTTAAATTCATTGATGAAAAGAGGTAGGGAGAAAACACTGGAGGATGAGGATATACCAGAGTTGCGCAAGGAAGATCGAGCAGAACGTTGTTATGGGATGTTTTTGGAGCAACTGAGCAAGCAGAAAAAAATTGAACCAAATTCCCAGCCATCAGTGTTAAAGATTATAATCCTATGCCACTGGAAGGAGATTTTACTATCTGGTTTCTTTGCTTTACTGAAGATACTCAGTATCTGTGCTGGTCCTCTGCTTCTCAATGCCTTCATTTTGGTTGCAGAGGGAAACACAAGTTTCGAGCATGAAGGTTATATGTTAGCCGGAGCACTTTTAGTCTTAAAAACCATCGAATCCTTGTCACAAAGGCAGTGGTACTTCAGGTGCAGGCTTATTGGTTTGAATGTTAGGTCTTTGCTGTCAGCAGCCATTTACAAAAAGCAATTGAGATTATCTAATGCTGCTAAGTTGACACACTCAGGTGGTGAGATTATGAATTATGTTACTGTTGATGCTTATAGGATTGGAGAATTCCCATTTTGGTTCCATCAGACTTGGACTACTAGCATCCAGCTCTGTTTTTCTTTGGTAATTCTTTTCCATGCAGTCGGCCTAGCTACATTCGCAGCCTTGGTGATGATACTTTTTAGTGTTATTTTGAATGCTCCACTTGCTAAGCTACAACATAAGTTTCAGAGTAAGCTTATGAAGGCACAAGATGAAAGACTCAAGGCTAGTTCTGAGGCTCTAGTGAATATGAAGGTCTTAAAGTTATATGCATGGGAAACACATTTCAGGAAGGCAATAGAGAAGTTAAGGAAAGAGGAGCACAAATGGTTATCTGCAATGCTGTTCAGAAAAGCATATAGTACTTTCCTCTTTTGGACAACTCCTGTTTTAGTCTCTGCTGCAACATTTGGGGCATGCTATTTTCTCAATATTCCATTACATGCGAATAATATTTTCACTTTTATCTCCACTCTGAGACTTGTTCAGGACCCCATTCGAACAATACCTGATGTTTTTGCGGTTGTCATTCAAGCCAAGGTTGGATTTGCTCGTATTGTGAAATTCCTCGAGGCACCTGAGCTGGAACCTTCAAATGTCCGGAAGTGCAACATGAAGAATGTAGATAAGTCCATTGAAATTAAGTCAGCTAATTTTTCATGGGAAGAGAATTCCTCAAAGTCCATACTGAGAAATATAAATTTAGAAGTTAGACCAGGCGAAAGGGTGGCTATATGTGGAGAAGTTGGCTCAGGCAAATCAAGCCTTTTAGCTGCAATTCTTGGAGAAATTCCAACTGTGCAAGGAAATGTAAGTTACTTCTTTCCTCTGTTCCATACAGATCTTTTTAAATGAGATATAGTTGTAAATTACTTTGAAAAGAACAATGTACATAATTTAACCAGCATTTTTTTATTGACTTTCAGATTCAAGTTTATGGCAAGATTGCCTATGTTTCTCAAACAGCATGGATTCAATCAGGAACTATACAAGAAAATATTCTCTTTGGCTCTTGTATGGATAGTAAGAGATACCGGGAAACGCTTGAGAGATGCTCACTAGTAAAGGACCTTGAACTGCTTCCCTATGGTGACCTTACTGAAATAGGGGAGAGAGGGGTGAATTTAAGTGGAGGTCAGAAGCAGCGGATCCAACTTGCACGCGCTCTCTATCAGGATGCTGATATATATCTATTGGATGATCCATTCAGTGCTGTTGATGCACATACTGCCACAAACTTATTTAATGTAAATTTACATTCCAAAGTTGGGCTGTGCCTTCTTTAATTTACTTCTTGCTTATACTGCAAGCTAACTTGTACATTGGCAGGAATATGTAATGGAAGCACTTTCAGGCAAGACAGTACTACTTGTGACCCATCAAGTTGATTTCTTGCCTGCATTTGATTTCATTTTGGTTAGTCTTCTCTAACTCTAAATCTCTTCTGTGCAAAACCAATATATTAATTGTTGAGGGCTTAGTATCCTGCAAGTTCTGTGGTATTCATGAATGTTATCATTAGCAGATTGTTGCTGGTCGAATGCAATGATTTCAAATTTGAATTTTGTTAACAGTTGATGATGGATGGGGAGATCCTACAGGCAGCTGCTTATCAGCATCTATTGGTTGTAAGCCAAGAATTCCAAGACCTTGTCAATGCACACAAAGAAACTGCTGGTTCCGAAGGGCTTTCAGATGTCACTTCTGCTCAAAATTCTGGAATATCATCTACAGAGATTAAGAAGAGTTATGTGGAGAAGCCATTGAAAGAAAAGAAAGGTGACCAATTGATTAAAATAGAAGAGAGGGAAACAGGAGACACAGGTCTTAAGCCATACATACTGTATCTGAAACAGAACAAAGGGTTCTTGTACTTCTCAATTGCCATTTGTCTACACTTCACTTTTGTTATGAGTGAGATTGCACAGAACTCTTGGATAGCTGCTAGTGTCGACAATCCAAATGTTAGCACATTGAAAATGCTTTTGGTTTACTTAGCGATTGGATTCCCAGCTACATTCATTTTTCTATTTAGATCTATTGCAGCAGTTGTTGGGGGTCTTGAGGCGTCAAAGTCTATATTCTCACAGCTACTAAACTCCCTTTTTCGTGCACCCATGTCATTTTATGATTCAACACCCTTGGGAAGGGTACTTAGTCGGGTATGCATTTTAACTAGAAACTTTGGTTTATAGACTAGGAGGGCATGAAAGATACTAACAGCTTTGGTTTCATGGTTAGGTTTCATCTGATCTGAGTATCACAGATATTGATATTCCATTCGCTTTAGTATTTGCTTGCTCATCTACCATCAATGCCTATAGCAATCTTGGAGTATTGACTGTTGTTACCTGGCAAGTCCTGTTTGTCTCCATACCAATGATCTGTGTTGCAATTCAGCTACAGGTAATGTTATGTGAGGTTCTTTCATGTCTGAATTTAAATTTGAAAGATCAGAGAAATTGCTTTCTGTCAAATAAAACATGATTAAATATGAGGGGAACATGATGGCATTTCTTATTTCAGAAATATTACTATTCCACTGCAAAGGAGTTGATGAGGATCAATGGAACAACCAAGTCCTTTGTAGCAAACCACCTCGCGGAGTCTGTCACAGGTGCCATTACCATAAGAGCTTTCAATGAAGAAGAGCGCTTCTCGGCAAAGAACTTTGACCTCATTGACACAAATGCTAGTCCTTATTTCCACAGTTTTTCCGCAAATGAGTGGTTAATTCAACGGTTAGAGATGATCAGTGCAGCGGTTCTTGCCTCTGCAGCACTTTGTATGGTTTTGCTTCCAACTGGAACTTTTAGCTCTGGTAAGTTTTCCTTAGTTTTTCTGGAAGTACCTGCCTGGATATTAAGCTATTGATTTTTGACACTTCTACTAATGATTACATATGTTACTGCAGGATTTGTTGGGATGGCACTTTCGTACGGTCTATCATTAAATGTGACCTTGATCAAATCAATTCAGAACCAGTGCACTATCGCAAATTACATCATTTCTGTAGAACGGCTAGATCAATACATGCACATTCCGAGTGAAGCCCCAGAAGTAGTTGAGGGAAATCGTCCACCGGCTAACTGGCCTGTTGTAGGAAAAGTGGAGATACAAAATCTGCAGGTAAAGATTGGTCTGTCTAGTATTGAAAAACTAATATTTGTGTCGAAGAAGGTTATTAAGACATATTTGATGTCAAAACAGATAAGATATAGGGAAGACACACCACTTGTTCTCCGAGGGATCAGTTGTGTTTTTGAAGGAGGGCATAAAATTGGTATTGTTGGTAGGACAGGCAGTGGGAAGTCTACTTTAATTGGTGCTCTATTTCGGCTGGTTGAGCCCGCCGGAGGGAAGATCATAGTCGATGGCATTGACATCTGCACTATAGGCCTTCATGATCTGAGGTCAAGAATTGGAATAATACCTCAAGACCCTACTCTCTTTAGTGGGACTGTTAGATACAATTTGGACCCTTTATCTGAACATTCAGACCAGGAAATATGGGAGGTGAGAATTCATGTTCTGTGCTATGATTGTTTACTGTAACGTTGTTTTTAGGTTGTTGATTTGGACTAAGCCAAGATTTATCTTGTGCGTTTTGAAGGTTCTTGGGAAGTGTCAGCTTCTAGAGCCTGTCGAGGAGAAAGAAGAAGGCTTGGACTCGTTAGGTAAGGTTATGTAGTTTGATTAGTATCAGAATGCGGCGTGTACTTTTTATATGTAAATTTTGATCAGCTTCTCTTTCAGTTGTGAATGATGGATCAAACTGGAGCATGGGGCAAAGGCAACTTTTCTGCCTTGGGCGCACGCTTCTAAGGAGAAGTCGGGTATTGGTGCTTGATGAAGCAACTGCATCTATTGACAATGCAACTGATACGATCCTGCAGAAGACTATAAGGACTGAGTTTGAAGCTTGTACAGTTATTACAGTAGCTCACAGGATACCAACTGTGATGGATTGCACGATGGTTCTTTCCATTAGTGACGGTGAGAATTTGATTTAATGCTCATGTAAGAAAGTTCATATGTTTGCATCCAGTAGTGTTAATGAAGCAAGTATATTCCATTGTTTTTCAGGAAAAATAATGGAGTATGATGAACCAGTGCGGTTGATGAAGCAAGAAGGGTCGCTGTTTGGGCAGCTTGTCAAGGAGTACTGGTCTCATCTCCAGTCTGCAGAATCTCATATTGAATGAAACATTTCTTTTGTAGCCTTGAAAAATAGTGAACCAGGACGCATGATCAGTGTAAACTGTGGAAATAAAGCACAATGGTTAGAATGTGGAGATAGGAAGACTACTCCTAAATTTATTTTTGAAATTGGTTAATTAACAGGGAGTGAAATTTACCGCATCTTGTGTTATGTTTTTTTTGAATCCAACTCTGTTTAGTGACTTTAGTCTTTATAGTTTAGTCACTTCATCCGTTTAGTCCTTGTAGTTTAGTCACTTCATCCGTTTAGTCCTTGTAGGTTAAGATTTTTAATCTAAAAAGTCTTACCGTTAGTTTTTTCGTTAGCTTTCGAATGTTCTGTTAAAATAGTTTTTATTTTTTTCAGATACTCTACATACTAAAATCTAATCGCTTATCCACTTAAGAACTAAAAAAACTTGCTTTCAACATGTCAAGACTTCACCTAACGATTTCCAGTTTAAATGGTTACTATACTGGTGGAATAACTGTTGTCTTAAAAGAGAAGACTCAAAGATTTTGGTATGTAAAAATATCTTAAATACAAATTTCAAACTACCAATTGAAAATAAAATTATTCTAAAAAATATTTTTGTGACGGAATTATGGACACAAGATAGAATTTATTTAACTTAACATAACTACAAATACAGAACTCAGAGCCTCGCTCTTGGGTAAACAACTATAAGTTGTTTAGTTACTCATAATTATGATTACAAGCATAAAATACTTACTTGTAATAAAAACACATCACACCGAATAATTACAGACTAAAATCTTCACATAGTACTCACACTCACACTCTTCTTTCACACTATACTAGAGACACTGTTTACATACTATTTTTCTTGCTTTCTGACTTCGAGAGGAAGGTTGAAAGTGTTTCCATCTTCTATTCTAAGTTTTTTTTGATGCATTCTCTCTGAAGTTTGGGGTTCCTTATATAACACACGGACTCTAAACCCGAATTAAACATAGCTAAGAGAAAGTGGGAGACATGAGGAATCACTTTGCAGCTGGTGCACATGTGCACTTATAGTGTCTGGCAGCAGTGCAAGTGTGTACAGACAGTGCACAGGCAGCGCTCAGGCAGCACTCATGCAGCGTGTCATATGTCCGGCAACTCGGTCACTAAACCAACCGGTGCCTAGATCATAATTCCACTTCCTATACATCTTGATTCATGCATGACTAGCGATGACATAGGCAACAACCTTTCTCTCATGCCATAGGGATTGAATATGCCAGATACTCTTAGAGTATTTAAGTGATATCATTTGCCATATCATTGGTATTGCGTAGGCGCAAAGCTACTTAGCTTTTCAAAGAATGGAAGAGAAGTCAAGTCTTTCTTTTGATTAAACGGATCACTCTCTCTTAGAGTAAAGACCTTGACTAATCATGGGAGTATATGAATGTTTCACTCTTCTTCAGAGGACCTAAGCCGATTGATGGAAATACATCATCAATACACAATCCATCGTCTTCAATACGAGATTGTGTCTTTCCCATTATAATTTTTATTCTAACATCGGATATCCAGTGTATACTGCGATCATCCGGAATCAATACGCTATGGCATTATTCATCATATCCCATCTGAAATCAAGGAGTCATGTACTATGTGTCCAAAACACTTGGCCAACGTAAACTCCACTTGATTTAGCTTATGAAGTCTATTCTAAGATCTGCATGCATATCTCTGATCCCATAGAGATGTCACTATGATCAAATTCATAGGGCTGCATGTACAGTTATTGGGGAACTACCAAACTGATAAGGTAGTGGAGTGCAATAACATCCATTACGAGAGTATTTCTCATCGTAGTAGATCCTAGTACGTGTTTGTGAGAAACCTTGCGCCATAAGAGAGTCTGGGACTCTTATTCTCACTACGCTAACTCACAAAGGTTTACTTGATAGGGTTTACACTTGCGGTGTCAGCAACACCTGCCCAAGGACCTATCCCTTTGTCTGGGTCGCATCTTCCCATTTTAGGTCAATACACTTTGTCGCTTTATCAACAAAATGTGGTTCGGTGCCAACGAGGTTTGGCTCAGTTGGCAAGGGCGGGCTTGTAGTGGAGACCCCATCCGAGTTCGATCTCCGCTACCAACAGGCCTCGTTGGTTCACGATCTATAAATTTTTCTGTGGAAATCCATATCTGGAGACTAGTGTGACAGGTACGTGTCCACTGTAAGTCCTTCAGGGTTAAGGTTGCAGGTTTGCCCTGGCGATGGTGGTGTAGCGCAACCAAGCTCTCACCTAAACTTTTCGAAAATGGAACAAAATGTGGTTAGATAAACTCATCATCCCACGTCCTCATGTACACTAGTGTAGTCATTGTAGAGATCTCTTTCTATGAATTAGATTTGACATTGAGGCGCCCCAACGATAGTCATAATTTAGACTAACATGAGACAGAGTGAGTATCACTGATCAATGGACCAGTAGTGCCAAACTCGCTTTCTCTCTCAGTGCGAGTGTATATCGAACCCAAGGGCCTCAACCTAACCTTTAGGGAGCCACAAGGCCTAGGACACCATGTTGCCACATTATGGCGCCCTCATATCACCACACAGTGATAGCATCAAGACCATCTCAATATGGCCGAGCCATGGCATCAAGACCACCTCAATTTGATCGAGCCATGTCCTTTTGGTAGGGCATCATTCCTTACAGACATATGCAGCATTGATCTCGTCACTATAGTTCTATGGGTATCATGTTGAGACTTAGTGGTGACCAACACATTCACGTTGTTCTCACTTGAACCCTGGTGTTCGTATCTCCCCCTAACGGCGGGAATACAGTCTCAAAGTGACAATCCGCAGTGTAGCGGTTAAGGAGCTTAAGGTGGAGAGCAATAAAATGACTCCTATCCAACCTTAAAACATATTTATCTCATGCGACACATCATCATTGGGCACTGTGGCAGTCCAATTTGGCATATTGTGGAACTCAAGGCTTGGATATTCGTTACTATCCTGCCGAGTTCAAGGATTACAACTTCGTGTCAATCCTAGTACATAGTTACGAGCTGTCGTGCATCAATGCAATAATGGTAAGTCATGAACGAATTAATACATGTTTGCATGTCTCTCTTTAGGGAATGGGTAGTGAGCCCATAGATACATAAGCAGCATGTGGTAGACGATGGTGCAACACATGACCAGTGTGTTAGCCCTTCAACCAACACCATAAAAGCGTATATGGTATCCATACGTTGGTTGCATCGGTCTACATAATCCTTCTTTGGATTTTCAATAAGAATGTTATCTTTTGTGGTATAGCATAAGAGGATCTTTCACCTTACTTAGCTAAAGAACAAGCCTTACACAACGAAAACATAAGTACTATGCGGCTATCGATGACATCATGTCGGCGCACAAACACAACATACAATCATGACGTATTTCATTGTTATCAGGGGAATGGACTCCCAAGAATATTAAACAATTCTGGCTCGCATATCTCTCCCTGTATGACCAAAATGTCATAGCTTGTCTGAGTCAATTGTCCCAAATCTACTTATTGGCGACACCTTAGGACTCATGCTCTTCTCCATGATGTTTTCAATCGGCACTCATGAGAAGTATACACAAAAGTCTCAATCATTCTCATCACGGTAATCGTTAGTGTGTATGTTCATAACACACTTCAATGTTCGATTGCCTCTCTCACCATAAGGAGGGCATTTGTGACTTGGATCATCGAGCCAAAGGCATGAAGAATTGATTCAATCATGTCATAAAAGATGGTGAAGATCCAATCAAACTTAGTCATAAAAAAGATTCACAATCTGCGAAGAGTATGTAGTTTTTGTGTAGTATAACCTATACTCATTAAAATGACCATAACTCTCTCGTCTAGATGGATATGACCGAACCGCTTGAACCATTGGAAACTAGATTCACATAGCTTTCAAGTGATATAAATTGCGCGTTCTAGTTCATCCGGAGCTGATCTGGGGGCTGTCACGAAGTTAAGGGACAGTAGGATACAGTCTGCCATCTGACATCATGAGCTGTACGCACTTAAAATGCCATAACTCTTTCGTCGGGACAGGTATGAACGAGCTGCTTAAACCACTAGAAATTAGACTCACATAAATTTCAAATGATATAAAATAGGGCTTCTATTTCATCTGGAGCCGTTCAAAAAACTCTGACGAAGTTACGATACAGTAGCTTCAACTTACTGTGTTCACAGATTTCGACATGATGAAGCTTTCAAATTTAAAGTGGCATCGCAGGACTTCTCCTCGACCCAAAAGTAAAGCGTACATATGGCATTATAAGTCTTCAAAGTCTATGAAGGACGACATTTGGTAAAAATATCATGGGGGGATCCAAAATCAAGGGAGTAGGTAGCCGTTGTCGATGTTAACCACGTCATCCGATGATAGAAAATCTGCTGTTAGGTGAAGACTAAACCACAAACATTGGCACACCTTCATAAGGATGTGAATGATCATGTCATAGTGTGAATACACTTTTCGAACCAACGATTTCATCGAGGTCTCATTTAGTTTGGAGAAAATCAAAGAGCTCTTCATGACGTCAAATGTCAGAGGCATCCATTTGATGTTCCGTACTCTCTTTGTATGTTTCTTGTATGCATTTATTCTTACAAGTGAGCTCGACAATCATGAACCGGTGATCTAAGGATCTACAACCAGGATGTCTAGAGCTATCTTTGAGGAAATAGGCACATAACAAAGTGTATAAATGCAAACTCGTATGCAACAAATTTCCTAGCAGCATGACTTTTGCTCAGGATTGTGTGGGTAGTCCCACCGTCTGCAAGACACTGAATTTCTTCACATAACTAACCTATCGAACAAGGTAGATACGTGAGAAAAAGACATAAAAATCGAAGGCAACCATGTGCATTGCAGAATTCCTGGCAGCATGACCTTTGCTCACTCAAACAGTCATAACTCCTTCGTTAGAATGGATATGAACGAACCGCAAAAATTGTTGGAAACTAGACAGACGTAAATTTATAGTGATATATAGTTTGTGTTCTAGTTCATCCGGAGCTGTTCACAAAGCTCTTCGGAAGTTGCTGTACAAAGAGTGACAGATTCACTATTTTTGTTTTTGGTTGCCTGCATTTGCAGCTTGCACGTATGCCAATGCACTAGGCACATGGCAACATTTGGCAGCGCATTTCACCTACGCATATGCCATTGTACTAAGCACTTAGAAATATTTGGTAGTACATGAGGAGCCACACATATGTCGATGCACCGAGCACTCAACAACATTCGGTGGTTGTACACTCTCTAGCGCCCATGGCGCACGGTATTGGGCAGTAAGGGGCCTGGCAACTTGTCTCAAGTGCACAACATGAGGTGAACAGAGCTTTGGCAACTGCTGCACAGAGCTCATCCCTAGTGCCCAGTGCTCGGCAGTCGGTGTCATGTGCACGTCCTCGAGTGTTCTGTGCTATGTAGCTCACTTAGTGCTTGTCCTTGATGTAAGTGCACAACCATTGGTGATCAGTGCACGGTTCCTTGTGTTCAGTGCTAACATCTGGTGCTTAGTGCTCAACACCTAATGCACAGTGCACGATAGTTCATGTGTAGAGCACAATGCAACAAACACATAACTATCGACATCTGACAAATAGGTGGTGGCATTCCTCACACAACATAAACCAGAGGCAGCAACTGACACACAATATTGGCAAAAACAATTAAGGGGCAGCAGCTAGCATACATAGTTAGCAACATGCACGTTGGGCGGCAACAGACACGTGACTAACGGCAGCTGGCAGCCAGGTGCACATGGGATCGGCAACCATGCCGGCAGCTTGTGTAGCGCTCAGTAGGTCCTAGGTAGCGCTCAATAGCTGCATTCCTTTAGCATAAAACAGTGTTGCTCAGCTTCTAATCTCCATTTGAGACTTAGAGCGGCATTCAAGGGTCAATATGTAAGTGAGCGGAAAATTTCCTCGCTCATGCATACAAAACCAAACTGTTTAGACTCGAGAGTAGTCATCTCGCTTTATGGGTTAGAGTTTCAGCGTAGGAAGCAGTGGTTAAATCTCGAGCAAAATCTATGTCATGCTTGGCAGCTGGGTGCTCAGTGGATGGAAACTAGCACTCGGCAGCTATGCAGCACTGGTCCTCTGTAGCTAGGCACTAGGCGCACGACAGTTGGCAGCTGGGCAGCCTGTGCTCTGCAGCTTGGCGGTGGTGCTCTGCAGCTAGACGCTGGGCATGCTACACCTGTAGCTGATTCTCTTACCAAGTTCTCAATGAGACTTCAACCCGGAGAAATGTGCTAACGTTGATCAAACACAACACGGGTTCAAGGAATAAGATGATTCTCCAATTTCAAACTTTCTTTAATAGCATAGCACAAACCAACGTTGGATACCTCACAACGTGGACCTAAAAACATCTTCGGTGCATGGTGCATGGCAACTAGTGCTTGTCACTCGGCAGCTAGTGCTCGATAGTGCTCCGCAACTGCCCTAGGCAGCGCTCGGTAGCAATCGACAGTCAGCGCTCCACAGTGCATAACAATTAGTGCATAAGGCTTCGACAGCTGGTAGCCACGTGCACATATAGTGCCTGGCAGCAGCTCACGGCATCGCCTAGGCAGGTGCACATACAGTGCCCGGCAGCAGCGCACGCGTGCACAGGGTCAAGCCCTGGCAGCAGCGTGCACTCGCACAGAGGCAGGTGCACATACGGTGCCCGACAGCAGCGCACACGTGTACAGGGGCAAGCCCTGGCAGCAGCGTGCATGCGCATAGAGGCAGGTGCACATAAGGTGCCCAACAGCAGTGCATGTGTGCACAGGGGCATGCCCTAGCAGCAGTATACACGTGCACAGAGGCAAGCCCTTGCAACAATGCTCAACAGGTGCACGCGGCAGCACAACAGTCAGTAGGTGCACATGACAACACAACGGTCAGTAGGTGCGCGCACCAGAGCACATGACTCGGCAGCAGCGCATGTGTGCTAGAGCTCAGCACTCAGCAGTTGTGCACGCGCTAGATTACAGTGCTCGACAGTAGCGCACAACGAGCAGCATATGGGCTAGTGGTGCCGGTAGCCAAATGCACATATGTTTTAGGATTTTCATAATAACCTGCAAAGACAAACGTCCCAAGCATAGAATGATGATGGAGAAGGCAGGAACGGATTTTATCCTCCCTGAGGAACTTTGAAATTACTCAAAATTTAAAGCTTACTTGCTAGTCTGCCAAATAGACTGCATTCATATAAGCTGCTTCATGCTTTCATGCTCAAGTCCATACGTGTTCGGCGATCGTTAGCGTAATTACATGTTGCAGTCATTGGGAGGACCGGTTCACCCACTTTTACTCCAGTTCTGGGGTGCCCTTTTGACTGAAGAATCCTGACATCCTTGTGCATAACCTCTCCAAATTTCACGGAAATCAGACTTCATAAAGTGCCCGAACCGGATGCTTGAACAGTTCGGCCGATATAGGGATACCGGCGGCCGGTTCAGTGTCTTCCCTACCGGTTCTTGGGGTGAGGTTGGTGGCGTTGGAATCGTAAGAGCAATATCTTCAACTTCTTTGTTGGTGACGAAGCCCAATTCGGAATTTATTCTGTCGATATTGGCTTGTGAACCCTGAGGCAAATTTTAGGGTTCCTTGGTGCGCAGGTGCACAGCAGGTGCACAGAGAGTGTGCGGCGATGCACAGGGGGTGTGCGGCGGTGCACAGGGGTTCGCAAAGGTGCCCAGCGGTACCTAGGAGGTGCGCAGCGGTGCCCAGAAGGTGCGCAACAGTGGTGCGCGGTGGTGTCCAGCGGTGCGCGAGGCAGTGCACAGGCGTGCACCCGACAGTTTTTTTTTCGGTGGCCTACTTGCTCTTTTTGGGGTTTAGAGTTAAGTGTCTGATAAAGTGTTGTAGAATAATATTAAAGGAATGAATTCTCCTTATCTTATTGATAGATTAAAACCCCTTTATATAGAGAAATATATGAGACTCTTGGGCTATTACATAGACCAATGAACCTATTACATGGATATGTGTAAAACCCTATTACAACATGGAATACTACATAAAGCCCGTATACAAGTCATGGATCAAGACACACATATATATCAAATATCCTAGAACAATAATAACAGAATATTCTTTTTTTTCTAACGGGATATTCTAACAGAAAACTAAGTATATCATAAATAATAAGTTCAGGGACTAAACAGATTAAAACAAAAGATTGAGGACTAAGTGGATGAACCACCCAAACTTTAAGGACAAAATGATATTTTTCCCTTTTTTAAAGAACTTATATTAAATAACTTATGTTGTCACGCATTCTAAATTTATCAATAAGGTTTGAACCCATGACTTCAAAGTTGTCACGCATTCTACTGAAGGACAATGATTCATACATCGTTATCTTTAGTAATTTATAATTTTCAGATCATTATCTTACGTGAAGGCAACCAAGTATATTGTAGATGGTTTGGCTAATCATAGAGTCAATTCGACAAGTTTGATTTGGTGAGATATATCACCTCCGTTTATCGCTTCATTGTGTAATCATGATTGGTTGAGTCTCCCAATTTTTTTTTATTTTGTTAAGTTTTTGTCTGATTATCATGTCAAGATGTGATATACAACTCATATTTCATATTTTTTTTCTTCAGGTAAGGTTCTTGTCTCCCAGTGTAGCTTTTTTCCTTCTTTTCTTTTTAATAATTTTCTTCATTCTTTGAGATTTAACAATATATATATATATATATATATATATATATATATATATATATATATATATATAATTTTTCACAAGGCCAACAATGCTCAAAATATTTTATTGGCAAAATGACACGTCCTGCATCATTAAATACTTCCTTCCAAAAATATTAATATGCATTATTAATTGTTCAATAATACAACTACGATTCAAAAATTAATTTTCGAGACTTAAATTGGGAAAATGCTCTGTGGTACAGAATTAACTTAATTCTAAAAATGTTGAAATTTGATATTAATCGCTCAATAAACCTTAAGAGCCCAAACCTTAAGAGCCCAAAATATAGCATATGAGGTGAGACTCACCCAAATGCAGAGGAAACCTGACCATAGACATGAGTGGACGACTCAGAATGTCCCATTAGGCGATAGAAGAAGAGGACCATAAGGAGGATCCAGAATTCCAGATCCCAAATGTTCATAATTAACCTTACTTGCACAGTTAGATTTATTTCTCAAAACAGCGGCTACTCATAAAGAACTACAAATTGTATAAACTTTTCAAGCCAATTCAATTTCAGACCAAACAAAAGTTAAAGCCAATTTTCAGATCACAGTTTTAATTGTTAATGCAACATGCACACGTAGCCTAGCCTTCAGCATTTGCCTTCGCACCTTGGCCGGAAAATGATCGGAACTCTAATATGGCTGTGAACAACAGTGATCTGCATACTTCACATGTATTACAGACGTCCAAATATTTATTACAAGTAATTATGTGAAGATTAGATAAGAGCAAGCTGAGAAAATTCAGTCAAAGTTATTTCCATGGCCAGCAGGGTTAAATTATTTGATATTACCAACCATCACATCTGGTTAAGTTTGAGGCATTATGCCAACCCAGAAATTTTAATGTATACTACTATATATACTGACAAAATTACCATAACTGACAAATAAATTAAAGGTGAAAACCTGGATGCTGTGCTGTGAAAACCGGTGTTTATCTTTCTATTAGTCCAACTGAACTTGATTATTCAAATTTGCAGAATTCAAATGACAGTATTCTTGATCTTTCTTGGGTTAATGTTGTGTCTTACATGCATTGAGATCTATGGAAAGAAAATATGGTGGGTATTGATCACTCTAATATATATTAGCTTGGTTGAGAATTGTCATTCTAGTATGTTTGACACTGAATTGAGGGATAGAAGTTTTCCTTTTCTTCTTTTTTGGACCTTCTATAAAAGACCAAAACCATTTTTTGCATCTTAGAATTAAATTCTGCCTTTCATTTTCATTTTAGACCCTAGCCCTCTTGTCCATATAAATTAAGCGTCTCACTTTCAAGTCTCTCATCACCTTCAACTTTCAAGTCTCTCTTCCTCATCAGTCCTCTGTTCCCAAACTTGTCAAGTCAAGCCTCTCTTTTGTGTATATGTAAGTATGAGTGTGTCTGTGTACGTGGTACTAGTAACAGCAGTAGCTAGCAGCTAGCTGGTTTGATCAGTGATCATCTTGTGATATCAATCAATATATCATGCATGCTATATCTATGAAAATTGATTCATTTCCTTCTCAACTTTGATTTTCGATATCGATTCTTGATCTTGGTGTATCCATCAAAGAGTGGTTGATTTTTCATGCACCAAAAAGATCAATATGGAAAATGGTTGATCCATTCATTTGGAGATGATATATATATATATGATCATTCTTAATTTCTTTAGGTGACAGGAATCTGCTATTATTGCAAGATATTTTTCTAATATATGGATCTGTTGAGATTTTCTTATTTCCATGAGATGTATTTAAGGGTTTTTTTATCGATCTATACGATCTGTATGTCCAAATGGACATGCAGCGCCTCTCGGTGTTATTGATCGTGTTGATTTTTATTTTGGGATCTATTACTTGTCAATTCTTTTGATCGAAACTTCTGCTCTTGTCTGGAATTAACAAAATTTACATTTGTCGGAGATGCGCAAACCTCCATAATCGTGGGTCAATGGTTATGTTGATTCCGCCGTGTAATTAACATAATCAATGATGATGAGACGTCTCTTATTGTTCAGAGCTCGTTCTAATTCTTTACATGCAGACTCTGATTTAAATGACTGTTTTTGTTAATTTTGGGTCAAAAGTTTCAGAAAAAAATAAAGGTGTTATATGCCTATATATAAGGAGGGGTTCTATTGAGGACGTTCTTGTTGAAGACTTTTTCGTTTCACCCTATTTTCGATCGCATATTCACATCTCGACCGTCTAGTTTGTAGATATATTTGAGTAGATTATCCCTACAAATTTTCATAAAAATTAAAAATCGTTAAGACATTCATAAATGTGATTCACCGATTATAAACTTGAATGACTCTTGTTTAACATATTTGGATCATCCATTGATTTGATCTATTTCGATGACTTAACGATCACCAATTTGGCAGAAAATTCGTAGAAGTGATCTATTTATATAGACATATAAACTAAACGGTTGAGATGAAAAAATGTGATTGAAAAGTTGGTATAATAAACCATTAAAGAAAAAGTCATCAAGTCCTCAATAGATCCTCTCCCTATACCTATATATCCCAAAATTTGAAGCCTTTGGTGATTGATGTGGTATTTCGATTTTGATGTTGAAGAAAAGTTATTAGAACCATAAGTTTGATATTTTAATTTGTTTTATTTTTATATTTCTTCTCTTTGTTGATAAAGTGGTTATAGCGCAATGGTAAACGCATCCATTATCTATTGAAGAAGTTATGAATTTAAGTCATCATGATAGTAGGACTGGAATCTATGATTCACTTTTAAAAAAAATTCTTCTCTTTGATAGCCAAAGGCTACGTTGGAAATTCAAAATCTCTCATTGGTTTATCTGTCTTGGGGTTTGGGAAGTCTAGATAACTGCACTATAGATGAGTCTCTAATTGTACAAGTCCAAACACACGCTCATTCCCTCTGTCCTAATGATGTCTTTTTGTTCTTCACTTACGAAAGTCAGCCTTTCCAGATCATCCTGTGATTTCTCCTCCATGGCTTTCAGTTTCAATTTTCATGCATGATTAGTCATGCATACTCTTCAAGTTCTCT
Source organism: Comarum palustre (assembly GCA_951800085.1). Lineage (NCBI taxonomy): Eukaryota > Viridiplantae > Streptophyta > Magnoliopsida > Rosales > Rosaceae > Comarum > Comarum palustre. Next base: position 32,295,682 of record OX637573.1, on the reverse strand, counting down.
CTATGCGGAATCATTACTGGTTTCAATTGAAATCTAGCTATCTTCTTCAAACTAAATTATTAAACTGATCCACTAACTAGCTTTCGTATGTGTTTTACCAGCTTGAGAAGATGGAAGGGAGCATTGATCTCACCCTGACCCTTGGGTTACCTGGTTCCTCTGCAACTCGAGTTCCTTCTCGTCAATTCATCAATACACCTGCAGCTCCTGTTTCTCAGGTATATATTGATCTTGATCTTTAACTAATGAACTATATATAAGATAATTGTACACGAATAACAACATATTATTAAGAGAAATGAAAGATTTATTTACAAGCATATCACTAATAGATGTCAGGAAATGCATGCAATGCCTTTAGCTGTTTCTTGTTCATCTTGTTTGCTATACGAAGTGATCAACATGGAGTGACTTGCGTAAGTGTTTCATATATGTACATGAAGGTCGTCTAGGTCGAGCTATTTCTGTTGGCATTAACAACGTATTGTCTGTACAATAATAAACTCAACTCGTAGCCTTACGTAAGTACGTGTTTAATAATTTTGCAACAGAACGTGTTTAATAATTAGCACCATCTTTATGAATCGAAAAAATAACACGCATTTACGTTTAATATATGTATTTACTAAATACTAATTATACCATAACCTCGGTTAAATGCATCCATTATAGTTGATCGATTACGACAACATCTATATATTAACTAACATTTGCAAAGATAGTGTTTGTTGGAAGCAAATCTGATAATACGTAACTAGATACAGTAAACATGTCTTGTAGTTGTATGTAGGTCATGTCCTTAATATTTCTTCTCGTTATTAACAGATGATGTTATTTGTTTCATATATTGATTGATCACCTGTTTAGGGCTTTGGTTCTGGAGATTCTGCTGGCAGGGCTCCTGCTGATCATGATGAAAACTCAGCTGCCATGAATCTAATGGAGTTCCTTAGATCAGAAGAACGGAAGGGATACTACTGCGTGATCGATCTCTCCGCCAATCAAGGGAAGGTTGGGGGATCTAAGAAAAGGAGGACATCCCACTCCGATGAACGCCCCGTGGTGCCGAGACACGTAGATCGGAATAGGAGGTGCAGAAATTTCAACTGTCGAACCTCCGAAACTCCGTTGTGGCGCAGTGGACCTTTCGGGCCCAAAGTAAGTTCCAAGTTTAACAATGTTCATATACGTGTCTGTTTAATCATTCTTACTTCATAACTTGGTTTCTCCTGCTAGTGGAGCTTCACTGATGACTCTCTCTTTTTGATGCTCATAGTCACTTTGCAACGCTTGTGGGATCAAGTATCGCAAGATCAAGCTTAAGGAGAAGCCAGCAGGGGAGGGAGCTTCCGGGGAGGGCAGCTCTAATGCATCATAAGGATTATGGAAGACACAGATTAATCCCGAGTGTTACTCTCTTCAGATATCTTAAGAAACATGAACTTTGAAGTTCCTTTGATTTATGCTTTTGCAGACGGGATGAGACTTTTGAATAAATTTCAAGTTCCTTATTTTCCTTACAATTGACTGAAATCATAGCAAGTCTTAACTAGTCCTAATATCTTCGAAGTCTTAACCAATCCTTGTAATTTTGATACGTCTTCGGAATCTTAATCAGTGCTAATGATTTTGGTCATCATTGACTGGGTAAACCGGTGTGTACGAGAACAAAGCAAGAAAACTATTACTTTGTATATCTTTCAGATCTTTGCCTCCACAGCTTAAACATTCACAAAATAAAAGGGGCATAAATCCACGACCTGAACCATTTCAATTTTCAAACATCAAAACCTCCACAAAAGAAAAAGCTTAAAAGAAATTGGTACGTTTATTCCAATCTAATGTTTACATAATGCTATCAGAATGAAAAAGCTTAAAAGCCCTGACCATATCTTTTATCTTCAATTTGATCAAAACAAAATTAAAATCTTAATGCAGCAATGCAGCCAACAACAGCATTCACCACTGATAGTGCTGCAGGAGGCAAGGCAACCTGTAGTTACACCAACAAAGTTCGACCAAGAAAACTCAGAATGCTTCAGAAAGACAAGTGGGAGAGTAGTAGGAGCAGATAAGGCAAACTACTAAAATTCCCGAAAATTAACCCCTGAAAACTAAGGAAACTGCACCCTTAAAAAAATAATCCAAGAACACAAATGATGCTGTAAGAAGTGTATCCTACAAGAAATTGGCAAGAGAACAAGATGAGAAATACTGAAAGAAATCAAATCCCTCCCCGGCGCAACTCTTCAGCTCCATGTGCAAAGTGGCACCTGTCACCAAATGTGCATTGACCTTTCGTGAAGTTCTCACAAAGCTTAGTCTTGAAGTTATTACTTCCTATAGAAGCCCCCATAGCAGGATTCCTCATGTGAGGCGGCCCAGCAGCTGAGCTCACATTTTGAATGATATCTTGAACCATAGCACTGGCATCTTTAATTTGATCAAAAGTACCCTCAAGCTCAATGTTCCTCAGCTTTGGATCTGACTCGTGCTCTCTTATTGAAAGCTTTGCTCCAGTCACACGACAAATTTGCTTCGAGTTCAAACCATTTTTTCCAATTATGGCTCCAGCGAGTGAAGCATCTACACTAATCTTAGCATTGGCTATGGCCCCAAATCTACCTGCAACTCCATGACTTGGCGGGGGAGGCTCATTTCGACCTCCCATCCTTCCATGCATTGCTCCCCCACCACGAGGATCATCATAAGATTGAGCAGTGGGCCTCCCAAGTTCATATTCACCGTGGGCAAAATGACACTTATCTCCAAACTTGCAACCTTCAGCTGTGTTGTATTTGTTGCATAACCGTGTCTTGACAGCTGGAGGAGAAGAACCATCTGGAAATGATGGTGGGGCAGCTGAATGTCTGGGAGGAGGTGGATGAGTTGGGTTACTACCAGTCATCTGAGAAAAAGCTTTCATGCCACCAGGAACATAATGTAAGAAGTGACATCCCTCTCCAAAAGGGCAACCGGAAGTGCTGTATAGAAATAAAACAAATTTTATGAGTCTAAAAAGTAAGCAATCACATTTTAAATGTCATATAGCTCTGGATATTAGAAAGTTCACATGATTCGGGCTTACAAGTTATTTCAAAATGGGTTAACTATATCTGCAAATACCCTTTTTCTGCTCCTAATTGGCTAATTTTATACTAAGCCTTGGATATTAAGAGTTCCTGCAAGTGTGTCCGCTTATATATAACAAAGAAAAGACATGCTAAACAATATTTACAATTGGAAGCATAATCTGATGCAGGAATGGAGGGAAAAAGAACAAAAATAGTAATGCTTGTTACCCCAGGGGTATATTTCCCTTTTGCTACTTCCGCAGCAAAAAGAAAGTTTATATATTTATGATTTGGTACTAGTGGTATAATTTGTTTATCTGTTATGAGTTGCTGCAGAACTCCTTTTCTGTTCCTAAACCAGAAATACCAATGATAAAAGAGTTATTAAACCTACTACATCACTGAAACATTAACCTATGACATAATTGATAAATTTGAATCAGCATATCAACTTGGAAAATTCTGCTGTGCCAGAAAAGTTATACAATGGTTCACTATATAAAAGGACAAAAGCAACAAAATATTCCACATCAGAGAATGCAAAAGTATAAGGGTTTATTGTAACCAAAAAAAGGTTTATGAAATTGAAACAGCGGCCTTAAAACATGGCACAATTGACAACAATATCTGTGTTTTCTCTTTTATTTTCCAGATCTACCTTTTGTCATCATGTCTCAGACGAACCAATTCAATTTACATCGTGTTTAAAAGTCTAAACACACAGAATAACCTGCTTCACAACTTAGTATGTAAGTGGGCAACTCAGCAGCCCATGACATTGTTTTCACTTGAGAAAGATGCCTCAAGCAAACTAAACAGAACTGATATATACAATTCTGTGCCCCAAACCACCGCATCAATTTATTTTTAGAGTAGACTGTTGTCACTCAACCATGTCTGTTCAGTCTTTGTTATCATGAATAGAACAGAGTTCGACCTGTATCACAGCTTTAACTGCCCATTTCATTAGTCCAAATTGTAAAACTTTTGCTCACATAATTGCATCATTTTCTTATGAATTTATATAAATTATCAATATGAAATATTAACTAGACTATTGATTTTAGATAAGTTAAGATTAGAACCTGAAAAACTTTGTGCATGGCTTCGATTTGCTTCCTATACCAGTTGAAAAGGACTCCATTTCTGTTGCACAACATTAATTAATTTCCCTCAGTTATACTTACAGTGAGTTATTAATCGTCAGAAATTTTAAAGAGATCCAACATCAAGTTACCATTTTTATCACTAACAGTAGATATACAAAAAACCAATTTCATTAAAACTTAAATGGTTAAAGATCATCCATTGTCTTGTTGAACAGAGGCAAACCTCTATATTCTAGGTACTTCAACTAACAAAAGCTTGCAGAACTTTATTCAATGATATTATACAAACATGATAATCAAGTTGAAAATTTTCCATTGTAACCTTTGAGTGGAGTTTAAAATCACAAAAAAATAATCCACAAGCAGATAATGAAAATTCCATAATAAACAAACAGGATAGGACGAACAACTAATCATACGATGGAGGAAGTTGAAGAAACCAAAGGATTAAGGGATAGAGTTTAAGTTTCAGTGTCTCTGTGGCCTCAATCTCAACAGAATTTTGAATGTGGATGTTTTCCTTATTATGCACATTTGAGAGTTCTGGTCTCTCCAGATTGGTGGGCTTAATCTGGATATTTTATGTTCTGATTGAGACAATCTGGAACTGATTTTGATGTTTTAGAAGCTGTTGTTAATGTATCATTTATGAAAGCAACTTGTCTACTCTCACTTAACTCTCGTTGACAGAGTATCGAAATACAGAGAACAAAAACTAATTAAAAAATAACAGGTAACAGACAATTTCACACCATTCATGACAAACTTCTTCTGTGGAATTAACAAAGATGTTCCCATACTGTTTATATATCAATTCCCAAAACTTCATAAAGAAATGTATATACCTGACAACGACTCTTATTTGAAAACACAACAAGCAATTTTGCTAAAAATTTATGATCACCCTAACATGCCTTATTAGTGTAGCAATTTTCCCAACAAACACATGAGATACTAAACAAAAAAACAAAGTTCCCAGTAGATAGGTGAAATCATAATACCAAATATTGCTCCACTACGAAGAATCCACTCCTTAAGTGCCCTCACACCACAATACATTCAATTAACTGAGCTGCCTAGAGCCCAATTTACCTGTTCTTAAACAGGTATCCGACCAACTTCAAAAATTGAACAAACTAAACCTTACTCAAACTTCTTTCTCTCTTGAAATTTCTACACCACAACTAAACTAATCTAAATTCCTCACTTCTAACTATCATCTCAAGATCCAATTACTCTTATACATTCGATTCGATTTCATCCTACAAAGCTCAACCCTAAGATTCCAAACTCTACACTCAAATTCCCGTAATTCTATCTATCACAGTACTCCAACCAACACTAAATCACACATAAATTCCACAAACCAGGACAACCACATCAAAAACTCAAACCCTAACTTCACAGCACAAAATCTAACAAATCATAGTTTCGAAAAATACGAAAGTAGAGCTGAGAGGAAGTAAAAAAACGAAAACGAACCTGGCTTGGATTTCTTGAAGCCGCCATTGCCGTTAAAGGACGCCACTTCGGGCCTTCCTCGCTTGCGACCGCCGCCGAAGTCCATCAAGGCTCAGAGAGAGGTAGAGAGAGCGCAACCGCGTGCGGCGGAGGAGATAGGAATCAAGAAAAGGCGGGAGAGAGTGGGGAGAAGAAAACCCTAGCGGAGAGCGAAAGAGAGATTGAAATTTCTGGGCTAAGCTAGGGTTCTTGTAAAAGAGGGGAATAGTCGGACATGAAATTTCGATTTAAATGCGGTTGATAATTTTTTTTGGGTGTGCGTGACAAGTTTCTTACGACGAGTGACGGGAGTGTTCACGTGGTATCCGTGTGACGTTCTCATGATACGGTGCGCTTTTGGATCCACGTAAGATAGATTTATTGGGCTTCACAGTCGGATGGTTAATTCATGGGCTTCGTTTCCGTACAGAATGATTGTGTTTTGGGGTGGTCATAGGTATGTGATGGTTCTTGTGTCGTTTGACAGTCGGTCTTAAGGTTGGTGTTACTTTATCACCAATGTAATAGTCAGATGCCTCTACTTATATTAGTGGTTTTGTTACGTACATCATGATTTGAGATCCTCTTATTCTATTTTTAAGGATTTGAGCATTTGATGGATTAGACATGACCTAATATTATTCGCATAGGGGGAGCTACATGAAGAACAAAGAGTGTCATGCCTCCCCTGCCCCTACATTTTGGCTAGCTTGTATGTATGTACTTCTTCTTTGTGATTACATACATATAAGTTAGTTCAAATGATTTCATGTTTGGGTTAATAACATATAGCGATACCTCTCTGTTGTAATCTTTGGCTCCGACATTATTTGTTCGCACACTTCAAATTGCTGAGTGTGGATCTCTTAATTGTAATTAGCTAGCCTTGCATCCCATCTGGTTTGGTTTCGGTATTCTTGAAGATGGTCTTTGCTAGTTATGGATTATCATAAGTTCATAATGTATAATGATAATATCCTTATTATATTAGCACAAGGTTAGGGATACTATCATTACTATGACCTCGAATTGTTGATGTATTTATTTGATGTGATAACACTAACAATATAGGGGAAACCAGCTCACTATATATAGTGATACGTAGTCTCATCAGGTTTTATTACAAATTAATATGACCTAAAATGATTCACATCACTGGAAGAACTTTTTGGAGACACTAGGACATGATGTTTGGTCAATTTCCATAGTGCCCAGTTGTGAATCACTCGGGCAAGATTTGATTTGATTGATATTGAGATTTTAAAGTTTGAGGCAGCTCATGTTTGGTCACTTCATCTGAAAGAAACAACATTAAAATCTGATATCGATGTAAATTCATTAACAAATTGATCTTCACAGAATGTCTACAATATCCATAAGAGGAGAAGTTAATTGCTCTTTGATTCTAGCTAACTATAAAGAGGAAAGAGATATGCATGATTTGTTACCATAACGTAAAGATAACTAGCTACAACTAATTAGGATAGAATCCCTTAGATGTCTCAATATCTAATTTGCCAAGTTAAAGGCTCAGATTCTCACCGGCTACATAACTGCTACATATTTTGATCCTTATCTTTAGTACTCCTCTTCAAGTTAGAGTGTATGTTGATTACACCTAACTTGCTTAACAATTCAGCGAACTGTTTAGGATGCAATGGCTTAGTGAACATGTCTGTCAGTTGCTCTAATGTTCGAATGTGTGCAGTTTTAACGAGTCTTCTTTGTATCTTCTCACGAAAAACATGACAATCGATCTCAATATGTTTTGTTCGTTCATGAAAGACTGGATTTGAAGCAATATATAGGGAAGACTAATTGTCACATAAAAGAAGTGCTGGTTGTGTCCCTTTCACGTTTAAATCTTTCAAAATGTTCTGCAACCATGTGACCTCACAGCAAGTAGATGTCATCGATCTATATTCAGCTTCTACACTGGACCTTGAAACTGTTCCTTGCTTCTTTATCTTCCGTGATATAGGCGAGTTACCAAGGAAAATGCAGTAACCAGTTACTGACCTCCTTGTATCTTTGCATCTTGCTCAATCTACGTCACAATAGGCTCTCAATTGTAATCTGCCAATAGAAGGCAGTAGTAAGCCTTGTCCTGGTGTTTGCTTCACGTGCAGCCTCAAGGTGTGGTTCTCTTGGTTTTTCCATGAATTGACTAAGAATGTGGACAACATATACAATATCTGGTCTAGTTATGGTGAGGTATATTAATCTTCCTACCAACCGTCTGTACTGTGATGGATCAGGTATCAGCTTCTTTTCTCCTTGTGTTAAGGCGTTATTGTACTCCACAGGGAAGGTGGTAGGTTTTGCACCAAGAAATCCAAAATCTTTAAGTATCTCTAATGTGTACTTTCGTTGACTTAAAAAACAATTCCTTGCTTAGAGCACGCAACTTCTATGCAAAGGAAATATTTTAACACTCCTAAGTCCCTCAGCTTGAACTTGTCAGATAAATATTTCTTTACCATAGTGATGTCATTGAGATCACTGCCAGCTAGAATTATGTCATCAACATATACCAGTAATGCTGTGAAATGACCTTTGTAATTTCTGACAAACAAAGAGTAATCTGACCAGGATTGTTGAAAGCCACCCTCCTTGAGAGCATTTGATAGTTTGATAAACCACTGTTTAGAGGCTTGTTTAAGTCCATACAATGACTTGTGTAGCTTGCATATTCTTGTCTCCCCCTTCTGCCGAATCCAGGAGGAAGTTGCATATAGACATCTTCATATAAATCACCATGTAAGAATGCATTGTTAATATCAAGTTAGTGAAGATGCCAACCTTACAAGGACGATAGGCTGAGGAGGAGTCGAACAATGGTGAGTTTGGCAATAGGGGCAAATGTCTCATGATAATCAATGCCTTCAATTTGACTGTAGCCTTTAGCAACAAGGTGAGCTTTGTATCATTCAACACTTCCATCAGTATTGTACTTGATCTTGTACACCCACTTGCATCCAATATGGCGTTTGTAGGCCGGTAAAGGGGCGAGGCTCCATGTATGATTAGCTTGTAGTGCACTGATTTCATATTTCATAGCTTCTCACCATTGAGGATAAAGTATTGCCTGTGAATAAGATGTAGGCTCTTTGCATGGTTAGAGCAGTAGTAAATGCTCTGTGTAAAAGAAAGTCTATCATAAGGCAACACATGCGATAAAGAGTAAACCGTACCTGAGACCTCGTTAGGTGATGATGATGGAACAATACGTAAAAGAAGGGCTGCCTCGATGTGGAAGTCATGTTATAAACTCGACGTGCGTATGGGTCTGGTAGAATGTCGTGGATGTGGAGGACTCGAGATGGACTCAGAAACAGGACTAGTGGTTGAAATGGGCTCGGGAAGATCATTGAAAACCAAGTCAAATCTCCCATGACTTTACCCCAAATACAATGGATTTAAAACATTTCCAGGAACCCAAAACCGGTTCTCTGCCTTTACTTTAAAACCCTTTAAATCCAAGAGTCAAGTTTTCCCTTTTAAAACATCCCCCTCCATAATCCCAAAACGGTGATAACAATTAAATCATATCCCGGGAAAATCCTTTAAAATCACGGGAAATGTAGGAACCTCTTTCCAGGCTCACTTATCTTTAAAAAGTTTAAAATTCTCATTTTCCCAAAATCACCGTAAAACATAAAAAGGAGGAAATCACATATACAGGAGAAACTAATTAAAGTCTATGACATGCAATTTAATTTAAAAACAAAGTCCACTCACAGTACTTATTGCGACCTTCTTCCTGCTCGGAAAGCTCCTCGAGCGGAAACCTCGAACTAACCACGTAGTCGAGCCCGTCTCATGTTCGACCAGAGACTGTACAATTAAACTAGTATATTAGTCTTTACATCGTTGACTTGATCTTTTCCTAGTTTGACCAAGAGTTGACCAAGTTCCTTTCTTTTTAACAACTTTTCAACAAAACGCTTAAATCCGATTATCGATTTGAAGTTTGGTTTCCGTTTACGCCACCTTAGAACAAGTATTTTCCTTTACTAAGTCATTTGACGGTAGGTCGCACATAGAAATTTGTAGATTTACTATGGACACCCAATCAACCACTTCACCAATTTACGGGTTATGAGTCGATATATCCGGTATGAAATTATCCGAAATATTTACAGCGCCCAACTCGGTTTCTGACTAAGATTCCTGAGTTGCCTAGAATCTCACTTTAAAGATCCGGTTGTCTAAATTTAACTGGTTAATAAGATTGACCTTTCCCTTTTTACTTTTATCGGTCAATCTTCTTAAAATGGTAACCTTCCAAAAAGGGAAAGTTTCCCAAAATGGAAAGTTTCCTAACATGGCAAGTGTTCTTTAGAATGGAAGTTTTCCAAAATGGAAACTTCCTAATTACGTCCAATTTTTTCATAAATACACAAATTAGGAATTAACCGAACTTTTCGACTAAAAGCCTAACAAGGATTCGATTTCTACCTCTTCGGCATTCTGCCGGTTTAACTGCATCACCGGAATCTTCATCGGATCCTGGCAACTTGCCGGAATCTCTTGCCGGATTCCGGTCAACTTACCGGAATTTCACCGGAGTTTCCCCGTTTCCTTCGTCACCAAGTTATCGACCACATGCACAAAACAACACAATTTCAGCAACAACAACACCAACAACACTGTAATTACACAGTTGATCAAGAACAAACACAGTAGCTCTAGGTAACAGTAATTACCTTCAAAATTGATCCGAGGCAGAAACACCAGACCTCTGCCTCTGCTCCCTAAACTCTCAAACTTCACAGCCCAAAACGCCTAGCTGCCACCACCTCCACTGCTCGCTGCTGAGAGAGCCTCCCTGCTACCTACTTCCTCCACAAGTAGAGCCTCCACCTCTGCCTCTACCCAACCACCAGCAGCTGCCCTGCAGCTTCGCCTGAGCTTGAGAAGCTCACCAGAAAAGGTCGCCGGAGGAGGGAGAAGAGAAACCTAGGAGAAACCCGGAAACAGTGGAAACGGTGAAATGGGGATTTCTCGATTAGGGCTTCAAATCAAGAATTAGGTACAAGGAAATGAAGAAGAGGAGAGGAGAAACAAGAAAATCACCTTCAACCGTTGATTCGCGCTTGAGTCATCGGAAAACGGCGAACACAGTCGCTCCTCCTCCTCCTTCTCCTCCGATCTCCTCCCAGCACATTAATCGAGGAAATTTCAAGAGGGGATGTTTTGGTGGTGGTGCGCCGGTGAGGAGGCGGCTGGACGTGGCTGGGTCGAGCGGAGGACACCGGAGAAGAAGCAGAGTCGAGAGAGAGGGGGAGGAGACTCGGTTGACCCGAGTCTGGTCTCTTTGACCGGGTTGACCGGTCTCTTCCTTAAATACCGAAATGAACGGCCCAGATTAGATCTTAATAAAGATCAACGGTCCAGATTTAAAGAAGGTGAAAAGTAAAAATGTAAATGGTAAAACTTCTTTTTACCAGATTGATAATTAAAAGTTACCGGGAATTCGAAAATTCGTAGAAAATAAACCGAAGCTCAGAAAAATAATCTGAAAATACTGGAAGACTCGTGTCGACACGTACTACAACATCGAGTCATTAAATCAGGTATTTGGAGAACTTTTAAAAACTCGAAAATAAACTCGAGCGATGTCTTATCAAATTACCGATCGTAATTAAAAGCTCTCGGTAACTCGTAAACCTTTGTGAAAAGGTAACTTTTAGGTACGAGGTGTTACAAAAAATTTCTAAAATTGGGAAGCAAAATTCAAAATCTCCAAAAATGTTATGATAAAACTCCAACAGCTTTTTCATTTTAGAGATTCCGACATTTATTACAGCCATAAAATATGTTACATCATTATTAATTGTAACAAATATATAAATGTTGTATCATTACAATACACTACTCAATTAAAAATATTTTATATTTTGCCTCTTTCTTGTTGGAATATGTGAGGAATGAATGCATTGCTGCAAATTTAGGGAATAAACCCTTGTTTTTCATCTATTTCCATATTTTTAGAGAATGAGTTGGAGAAACTGTTGGACTGAAAATAGCTCAATATTCCCTAAAACTAAGAAAAACGAGAAAATGGGGAAGCTGTTGAACATGCTCTAATTTGGCACATCATGCAATTTCACATATCAAAAAAGTCAAATTCAAATTGATGGACTATTTTATCTACTCTAACACTACTAAATCAGGTATTTTCTCCATTGAAATGTTGTGATTTGGAATTAAAACGGGGAGTTTGCAAGCATTAAAAACATGGGAGGGGTTCTAATGGTTAATGATTAGTTGAAGACTTTTTCCTTTAATGATTTATTATACCCACTTTTTAATCATAATTTTTCATCTCAACTGTTTGGTTTTTAAGTCTATGTTAGCATATCACTTCTACAAATTTATCAGTCAAATTGGTGATCGTTAAGGAATCGAATTAGATCAAATCAATAGACGATCCAAATATGTCAAACATGAGATGTTCAAGTTTATAATCGGTAAATCACATTTTTGAATATTTAAACGATTTTCAATTTGATTCAAACTTTATAAGGATGATCTACTTATATATATATCTACAAACTACATTATTAAGATGTGAATATGCGAACGAAAAATGGGCAAAACGAAAATTTCCTCAACTAGTCTTCAATAAAAAGATATTTATTATAACATCTCCCTTAAAAACACAAGAAAAACTGATGTTTGAATATAATTAAGGTTTCGTTTGGTATCGTGGTGTCAGCATAAAGTTAAATTACTTGTCCTCGCAGATTTACACACACTGACATGTTCGACATTTTGTGTACACTGACCCGTAACAAGCAACAAGTAACGGTGGATGCATGTCAACCGATTAATTAGTTCATATGAGAACTTAGAAATGATGTTATACGCTATAATAAGAACAAATTTACACACTCGTAACAAGCAACAAGTAATGGTGGATGCCAACCGATTAATTAGTTCATGTGTGATCCCTGATTTGAAGGACTTATTTATCTTTATCTTGGAGAATAGATTTTACCCATTTATAGTTTCGGCAGGTAATTATTTGTTATACGTGGACAGATGACAGTTGACTTGGATACATTTCACTAATAAAGAAAAAAAACTTAAATTCATACACATACGAATCTAAAATGGAAACTTCTAAGACTGATTGAGGCAGGTCGATCATTCCGCAAAATGGGTTTCATATTTAGTTTGAGAATGAGAAACATCTATGCATACTTGTATAGCTGATAATTAACTACGTGGCAAACAAAATGGATTATGAATTTAGTTTCAGAATGTGATACCTAGTAAATTTGCCTAAATTAAGATAAAATGACGCTTAAAATTTGTTCTAATTGACTCTGATAGTTTGATTTTTCACTGGGGTGAAATTTCGTTTCTTTAGTTCTAGAACTGAAACACATATTCTGGTAGTTTGCTTTACCTAATTCGGTTCAAAATTTTGAACTCCGCCTTTCAAATAAAAACCTACCATTTTCATGCAAACAGCATATCTCTGATTGCAGATTCCAAATCCTTCAATCTCTCCACAAATAAAGTATCTGCGCAATATGCTGAAATCTCTCCTTAACCCTCTTTGCATTTTCGGTCAATCACTTGATCAATTGTAGTATTCAACATATAGTTTCTCCTCCATGCCAATATTATTGGACAGCTTATTATCTTTACCCAATTTTACAATGGAGGATGAAGCATCAAGCATGATCAACTCAGGTGCCATTGAAAACAATAATAGGGTGGCAATGCTGGGAGAAACATCAGATTCAAACGACACCAATTTTGAACTTCGCCCAAATAAGCGTTTGAGGCATGATCACAACGATGTCTCGTTTGCTGTAAGATTCAAAGGGGTGGTGCCACAACAAAATGGTCATTGGGGTGCACAGATATACGCAAACCATCAAAGAATTTGGCTTGGCACATTCAAATCAGAAAACGAAGCAGCTATGGCTTATGACAGTGCTGCAATCAAAGTTCGAAAAGGTAATGACTCGCATCGAAATTTCCCTTGGACCAACCTGACCCTTCAAGAGCCTGATTTCCAAAACCATCACACCACAGAAGAAGTGATCAAAATGATCAGGGATGGGTCGTATCCATCCAAATTTGAAGCCTTCGTTAGGTCACAAACACAATCACAAAGTGAGGAAGTTGGTAAGGGAACTCCAAACCAAGTTAGGGTTCATGCAAATGGACAAGTACTGTGTAGGCAACTATTTCAAAAGGAATTGACGCCAAGTGATGTGGGTAAGCTTAATAGGCTTGTGATACCGAAGAAATACGCCGTTAAGTATTTTCCTTGTATTTGTGAGCCTGCAGAAGAAAATGGGATTGACGATGTTGAGCTTGTTTTCTATGATAAAATCATGAGGGCATGGAAATTTAGGTATTGCTATTGGAAAAGTAGCCAAAGCTTTGTGTTCACGAGGGGTTGGAATCGGTTTGTAAAGGAAAACAACTTGAAGGCAAATGATGTGATCACATTCTATACTTGTGAGAGTGCTGAGTTTGTAAGAGATGAAGGTGGAGAAGTTACTACTAAATTTTCTTTGATTGATGTAATGCATAGTGAGGGAGACCACAGCAAATGTTTAGTTGAGGAGGAGGGGAAGCCGGGACTAAATCTGGGGGGAAATAGCAGCTACAAATTGCAAGAAGGTGATTGTAAACATGGTAAAGATAAAGCATCCATGGAGGAGGACAAAGAAGTAAGGCTCTTTGGCGTGAATATCAAATGAGTTGCTAGCTAGAAGATCAAATCTTACTAGGACTTTGAGGGTTTTTTTTCTATAGATTTCTTCAATCCCTTCTTGAAAAACTCTTTCATTTTTAGGTTATCAATTGCTAATTTGAGTGCTAACTTGCTGATGGAGCATATGTGTCTGATGTAAAATTCATTTGTTTCGCTTTGCTTTCGTTTTCTTTCATGAGCCTATCCCTCCCTCCCTCTCCATGCCAAACCAACTTACCAGCAACCATCATATACATACACATACACAGATACACATATCCGCAGAAATGCTTATGAAGATTATAAGAGGAATCTGATGGATTTCAGAGCTAGCGAAAAGTAGAATTTGATAAGGATAGGTCAATATTACACTGTGTCCGAATGACTTCCTTAAACGAAGGAAACATTGCGTCGCATAGGTGTTTTTTCCGTCGCATAGGTACATTGCTTAAACGACGGAACAGTGTATATCTGTCGCTATTAAAAAATACGACCAAGTTTAGGAGACGGAAAATCGGTGTTAAGCAACGGAACATTTCCGTCGCCTAAAGCCTTTTTTCTACTACTGTTATCAAATCAAACAGCCTAATTCATGATCGAGAAGTGTCTTATTCAATTTATCTTATGATCTGCACATAAGCTGTACACCACTAATACCTGACTTCATTGAAAAGGTAGTCCCGATCCTCCACCTTCTTCAGTTTCTCACTTTCTCTCTTTTCCGTCATTCATGTTTTTTCTTTTTTGGTCCAAATTCCATACATATCTTCATTTTAATTTTATAGCTGTTGACACATTTTTATTTGAAAAAAAACATATATCCTCATTTACTATAAGAATCTTGTTTTTCACATTCCGCAAGGAAGTCTACCTTATGTACACATCACACTACTACACAAAAAGTTGTCATGATAGGGCTTTCATGACGTTTGATAAACGTCATCATTTTCGCCGTCTATATGAGAGTCATGAAAGGGGTGTGAAACAATGACATGCCAAAAACATCATAGAAAGTCTTTTAACAACGTTGGTAAAACGTCATAGATAGAAACACATGACACTTTGAAAAACGTCATGAAAAAAATTGTTCATTATATTGCACTACTTTGAGAAATAGATAGATAGAAAATTGTAGGCTCTAGTACTCTTCATCATATGTATGTTGTCACTCCAACCTTATCATGTTGGGTGAAAGTTGTCCATTTTTTTGCTGGACTCTTTAAAATTGAAATTGATTCCTCAATTCCCATGACTTATTGATAGGAGCATAAAATACGACATTCTTAATATGTTATTACCTCTATTTGTACCTTGTTTATCTCTTATTGTCATAGATTAAAGTCATAATTTAAAATCGAGAGTTTTTGATAGAGTTGTGTGTAAAACATATTAAACATGGAGGAATAATATAGAAAATTATCGAAACCCGATTTGTGGAGTCTTAGAGATGTTTTGTTGATTCTGTGAAACTTTTACATTGTCATCAATTGATTTAACTTCTCTCATACTTAGGTTACATGTAGAAGAGTTCATCAGAGAAAGAATCAAGAGAATCGGAGCTATGGAAGCCAGCAACATTAAAGGGGCCGAGATAGAAACTTTAGATCCGGATCTGACCCGTTAACCGCCAGATCTTTAATAGCTCGATCCAAATCCGGATCCAGCGGGTTAACGGATACCTGACCTGTTAATCTGATCTGTTTATAATAATAAATATTTTAAATTTTAATAATAATTCATAGTTTAATCATAAAGCATTTATTTCATTTTATAAGAAAATAAAGGTTTACATTAAAAGTTGAATTGCATGCCTAAAATACTCATAACGGTACACTAATATAATTAAAATATTTGACTTTCAATATTTATTAACATAGATGCATAGACATTAACAACATTCAACTTCATCAAATCATACTTTAAAGACAATTTAGATATGAATGTTTAGATTATCTAGATAATTATCATATTATTTAATATTTATTAATAATATTATATTTACAAAAATATTATTTAATTCTTTTTAAACTGATCCGGGTCCTATACGGATCAAATCAACCAAGATCTGGATTCGATCCGTTTAATAACCAGGTTAACAGATCAATAGGTCAAATTTTCGATCCAAACTTGTTTAAAAACCACGGATCTGGAGCGGGTCTGGATAAGATCCGGTTCATTTACAGGTCTACGTGCGCATCACTTGACTAAACTGACGGCGACGTAATACCTCTGGCCTCACATTGATAGCGAAATTAAGTATGTGTATCACATTGACATGTTTTAGAATTTGAGTATCACATTGGTCTTGGCACAAGAGTTAAGAGACTGATGGTTATCCACAGTTGTTTGCCACGTCACTAATTTGACGGTGGCGGTACGAAAAGTGGACGGAGGCATCTCATTGATATCATAATAAAAGATCAGGTATCATATTGATATAGTTTAGTGTTTGGGTATCACATTGGTCTTGACACAAGAGTTGAGAGACTGTTGGTGAACTTACCTCTTAATTGAATTCTTGTTTTCAAAATACAAAAAAGTGTTTCCTGATTCCATACGGAACGGGCCCTAACTATTTCATAAAACTAAAAAGGTAAGAAACTAATCACTAATAAATTGAACAATGGTGATTTAATAGAATAAATAAAAAGTAATTTAGAACCATTAGATTAGAAATGATATGATTGTCTTTTTATTTAATAATTACGTATGTAGTATAGTATTTTAAATCGATAATCTGTTTTGATGACATGACATCTAGAATTGAGACACCAAATCATGTACATCATTGAAGCCCTCTATCACTCTTTGCACATATGGTGGATAAGAGAACGATTAAAGAACCCTTTTGTTCCCAAAATGTCAAGGAGGAGATTCAAATTAACCCTATACTAGTCTAAGCCAAAACAATGTTGAAACATACATGATAATTCTAAACCTTAAACAAAAATGCATACTGCAATCACTGCATTATTACAAAATCAAGCACCAAAACTAGGTCTAAACATTTCGGAGCACTTCATCCTCCCGACTCTCTTGACTTTCTTCTTCATTCTCAGGGCCTTCAAGGTTAATGTACTTGTACCTCTTAGCAAGATAAACATAAATTCCAAAATCGATGACTGCGAGTCCTGCAATCAGGAAGTAGAACCTGTCCATATGACCTTCATTCAAATTATTTGGAATCCAACCTGGGTCTGAACCTCTAGCTGTAATCCCCATCACCACAGCAACTAGCATACTGCTAACATAATTCCCAAGAGAGATTGAAGCCATGCACAACGAACTACCAAAGCTTTTTATCCCATCTGGGGCTTCACCGTTAAAGAACTCAAGCTGACCAACGTACATGAAAACTTCCGAAACACCAACACAAACATATTGTGGAATTTGCCAAAATATGCTCAGAGAGCTTATTCTCTTACCCGGCTCCACATATTTGCGCCTCGCAATCTCTGTGACACCGGCTGCAACCATTGCGAACAATCCGATGATTAGTCCAATTCCCATTCTCTGAAGCTCTGATAACCCTTTAGGGTTTCCACTTAGTCTTCCAGCTAAAGGCACAAGGACTTGGCGGTAGATTCCAGTGGCAATTAGGACGCTGCATATGTCGAAAGCTGACATGCTCGCAGCTGGGATATGAAAGTTTCCGATTTTGGCATGCATCACATCACCTTGCTCTACGAATAGTGAAGCCATTTGCGTGAAAATCACTGAGTAAATTATAGTGCAAAGCCAAATAGGTAGAAGTTTCAGGACGCATTTGGCTTCTTCGACTTGGGTTACAGTGCAAAGCCTCCAAGGGTTCTTCTCATTTTGATCCTTCTCCGTTATTGTTGCTGCCTTGTCCAAAAACCTAACCAGATAAAGTAATGAAACGATGAACATGTTAGCACAGCACTTTATCGTTTGTGAATTTATCTAACAAAAGAACTAGTTAACGTTTAATAGTACATACTCAATTTCATTGCTGTGAAGAATCTTCCTACTCCCTTTGATCGCAGATTCTTTTCCTTCCATCTCATACAAATCATCTGCATCAGCTGGAACAACATGCCATTTTCTAGCAGCAGCCACAAATACTTGAGCTACACGAGGTAAAGGATTGCCGCAAGGTTTTATATACCGATACCAACTTGATCCCATCAAATAGGATAATAGGGCTACTACTGCTGAACCTAATGACGCCACAAACCCTATATTCCAATATCCTTGATCCTCATAGTAAACTAAGATGGTGTTTGAGAAGAGACACCCCACGTTAAGTGCAAAGTAGAAATAGGAGAAGAAAATTGCTCTGGAGTTTTGCTGTTCAGGATCTGCCTCATCAAATTGGTCCGCTCCAAATGTTGCTATAGTAGGTTGGTGACCACCATATCCAAATGCTACCAAATATATTGATAGGTAAAAGAGACCAACACCAGTTTTGGATGGGGGATTGCAAAGATTTTCTCCGTCGCCGCAACCAAATGGATGGATTAGAAAGACCCAAGACGTAAGTGTCATTAGGCCCAAGCCCTGATCAAGACACATTACACTCCATTAGTTTTTACAGATTATTTGAAAGTATCGAAAAGAGGTGGTAATGCAGGTTAGAAAATACATACGATTACAAAGAAGACTTGAAAGACGGCACAGGTTAAGTAACGGCCCCAATAGGAATCGCTGAGGAAGGCTCCAACCAGAGAAAACAGATAAACTGTTCCAGTCCACTTGCTAACATTGTTGGCCGCTACGGAATTGGATTGTTCAAGCACTCTGACTAGAAACAAAACCAAGTTCACACCAACACCAAAGAAAGCTAGTGTAGCCAGGCCTTGATTTGCTGCATAACATAGATCGAAAGAGTTCATGTTACTAATCATGAAGCTTATTGTATTCACATAATTAAAAGTGATAGTTTGACAATAGATAGATACCTAGCAAGAGAATTGCAAGTTTCCATCCTCCTCTTTTCTTTTTAATGATCGGTGCATTGTGACTTGTAATAGTGATTGTCCCTTTCTCAGGTGTTTCATCACCTTCATAGGAGTTGATCTTCCCGTCCTGTTCATGAGAGTTGGCCTTCTCTTCAAAATTATGAGAGTTTAAGTGGTTGGTTTTCTCTTCAGTAACGCTGGACTTACTATTCCCTTCAGTGTCATGTGAGTCCCTCTTCTCTTCGGTACCATCAAAAGATATTTTCTTCATCAGTTCAATCTCATGAAAGTTATGCTGTTCGATTTCGTTTGAAGTTATTCTCTTCTGTTCAATGTCAATAGAGCTTCTATTCACAACTTCTGATGATTCTGAAACGTCTTTGTTTTTGTTTCCTGTCATCATCTGCTAGGTTATTTATAGGGAAGAATTAGTTAATTATACATGTGCTTGCTACGAGCAATGTAGTATTAACAAACATTAGACAAAGTTGCAGGGTTTGCGACACATATAAGCAAATTGATAGCCATGAACATAAATTAGAGAGATTCAGCACACAAGAACACAGAACAATGTAACTAACAAATGTCAATAACATATTGAGTTGGCCTCAGATTTACTTCCATAATTGATTAACGTTGCTTTGACTTGGTACAAGTTATAGGGTTTTTAACTAACAATGTAACTAACAAATGTATATGCTATTTAAGAGCATCTCCAACGCCTTTCTCAAAATTTCTTCAAAATCAAAAACCAAACTCTTCAAAAATATTATGCTCTAATTTCAACAGCTTCTCAGATTTGACATTTATTAGAACAATAAAATATGTTACATCATAATTAATTATGACCAAATGAGATTATATATTTTATTGTAACAACAAAATAATTAATAAAATATTCTCTTTTTGTAAAAAGCTTTGCTGCAAATTTGGAAAAACAATGTTTATTTTTCTTCTCCATATCCATTTTAGAAAATGAGATGGAGAAGCTGTTGAACCTAAAAAACACTCAATATTCTCAAAATTTAACAAAATCAAAAAAATAGAGAAACTCCTGAACATGCTCTAAATGTATATGTTCTAAATTGGATCCGTTTAGAAATATATTTTTTCAAACTAAATCCGTTATAAATTTCAAAAATACGCACAGAGAAGAAAGAAGAAACGGTGATAACAAGGATGAGCATCAGAGCATACTCAGCATAGCACTGTGAATCAATATATACTTTTGTGCTACACATGCACACACATATATATAACAAATAACAATGCTAAAAATAAAGGTTGCTAGGATAGGGTGACGACCTTTTACGGAACTTGATCACAGAGAAAGCAAGCTTTGAAATTGCACTGGACTCCGGTGAAGGTGAAGATCGCGTGTCGGTAATTTGAGGAGGAAATGTAGACAGCCAAATCACATGAGTCGCCGGAAAGTTAGAAAACACAGCAGACCCTTTTGTCATTTATGGTAGAACACTGAACCAAATTTCACCAAAGCACTTGCTTGTACTTTAATCCCAAAACCCAGGAACACCTCAAACCAAAATTCCTTCAAATATACCCTGCTCTATCATGCTTATAGTTCCCTGCTCATATAAATAGATAGAGTAGATCGTCTATAACTAGCAGGAAACCCAAACAGAAACACAGAGAGAGATTTGGAATGAAGGAGAGTCAGTGATGCGCGCACGCGAGTCTGTAAGAGCCACTTATATAATGAGAATCGGTATAGCACTTACCAACATATTAGGGATTTCTGTTGCGGATATTCTAACAAAAGCATATCCATTCTTTGGCATATAAAGCATATGTGCGAATTTACTAGTTAGAGTTTGCGAGTAACTCGGACTACTCTTGCCTAAGAACTAGGAGTACTTATGTTTGACAAAAAAGAAGAAATACAATACCATATCGTTCCCAACAAACTTGACCTTTTACCACCTAAAATGGAGGTGCAGTCTTTTCATGGTTATCGTTCCCAACAATCCTACAGTTGCATTCTCATACTAGTAAAACTTATTTCTTATCTTAATCTTATTTCATTTATGTATGAAGTACTTAACCAGATTCGAGATTTGCTGGAGGTAGCAGTAATCAAACTTACGTGAGCATCATAGACAAAGAGTTTGGAAACGCGACCATAGGATTGTCGATCGAAGTGTTACCTTGGTATCAGTGACGGATTCAGACTTCTTTTTTAAGTTGGGTAAAATGTAATTTATGAAAAAAAATAACTAAGGCATCACACTTAAATGAGTAATTATATTAGCGTTAATATCTTTGTTTACCATATATAGTTTAACACTTGATATTTAAATTAGTAGACTATGTTCGGCACTTGTTAATTACATAATATGAACAATACTAAATTCAATATCCATTACAATATATGGATAAAATGAGCTAGCTGATATCTTTTTGACAATTTGAAGAGAAAAAAATCTATTACAGTAATTTTACCTAGTGACCAATTAATTATGTTTTTTATATTATTCCCTTAAAGTTTTCAATTACCAATTAATTGTGTTTTGTTAAAAAAATTAATGACCTAATTATTTTCTGACTTTCACTACACCATCCTAATTAGAGATTAACCACATCGTTTAAGGTAGTTCATTTTGAAATTCTTTCAAACATTATGCGCGTATTTATGGAGAAGAACGAGCTAGTCTTCTTCCTCCTTTCAATTTCTGTCCATTTTGAAGTATGTTTTTAACTAAATTTCTAGACAAAATCATAGAGTTTCTTGGTTTAAGGTTAGGCAAGTGCCTAATCTCAACCTAACATGGATCCACCCCTGCTTGGTATAGATAATAAGTTTATATACCAGGGTTTAAAACTAAGATGGTAGATTTAGTTTGTAGCAGGTTTAGCTTGGCTGCTTGGCATAAGAAGTACTGGTGCCGGCTGGCAGGGTTACCTTTGTAGCAGGTTTTGGTTGTGAAATCATTCGGTGTATGAAATAAGTGGAAACCACTAATTCCTTGACATAAAGAACTAGGCAGTAGGCAGATAGTAAACATGGAGAAACCACCAATTCCTTGGCATAGAGAACCACCACACACAGCCAATAAGGGTTGGTTCAGTTGGCTATAGGAGGACTTGAGATGTAAACCCACACAAGTTCGATCTCCGTTACCAACAATCCCTCATTGGTAGGTAATCTGTAAAATGTATCTGGATCCTTGGGCTTTAAAAAGTCCTTGGACCGTTGGGTGAGGGTGTGGTCTCTTTAGGGAATGCCTCTGGGCTCTTGAAGAGGGTGCCACCTCTCAGTAAACGTGGGTGAAACTCTCCCCAGTCAACAAATCCGAAAGCCTCCGGACCTAGGTTGCAGGGTTTGTCCTGGCCTTGATAAGTAAGGAAGTCCCCCTCTTATCTAAACTTTTAAGAAGCTAGAGAACCACCACACACAACATCCACAAGGCCCACAAATCACGAGTTTGAAGCGATTTAAATTTTGATGTACTAAACCATAATACGAAACAAACATTAAGCGAATGAAAATCTGGTTAAATAGTTTACACACCGAATTAATCTAAATTAGTTCTGCTAAAAACAAACTTCATTGCTTTACTCCTTAGACCACTTCAAGATTTTCCACTACCGCACTACTCCACATGATAATCAGATGAGCCCCTAATTCCATTTTTTGACTCATTGCACGTCAAGAGCGCTGCATGTCTAAAATCAAAACTTTTAAATGTAAAAACAGAGAGAAATTAAAATTGAAGAAACATGTATTGGCAGTACTGCTTTGAGAATGTTTTTTTTGTTAATTTAGTAATTTACAAAACATTACATGTAGAAATAAATTAATCTGAATACTTGAACCCTCCCCCCAAAACATTTTTTAAAAAACATTAGTAATTTACAAAACA
Organism: Comarum palustre; assembly: GCA_951800085.1. NCBI lineage: Eukaryota > Viridiplantae > Streptophyta > Magnoliopsida > Rosales > Rosaceae > Comarum > Comarum palustre. The sequence continues at coordinate 32,272,468 of OX637573.1, read as the reverse complement.
TTTTGCTAATTTTTTTGTTAAAGGCTTTGAGCTCGCTCTAAATTTTGCTGCAAATGTGTCAGGATCCGGTTGTTATTTTTGATGCGACGGTTAGTCTCACACAAAGTATGGAGACGATGTTCATGTTCGTTGTGTAATCCAGCTAGCTGTCGCTCAACTTCATCTTGAATTTCTTGCCTCTGATAAAATTGAAAACTTAACTTTAAGCTAATCAATAATTTAAACTAGTAACGGAGCCCCTCATGGGCCCATGCGCCACTGAAATTTGTTACAAATATTTGTTTTTTTATTTGTGGGTCACAAAATACAAGAGTTCCTAATGGTAAGGATGTAGCATTTTGGTTCAGTTTTTGAGCATCAAAACCTAAAACTTTGAAGTTTTACTTAAGCGACGGAACGGAAAGTTTCATCACTTAAGTGAATAAAGTCTGTCACTTAAGTAAATATCTGTCGCTTAAGAGGAAGAGCTTAAGCGACAAAAAGTTCATTATTCCGTCGCTTAAGCGGAAGCTTAAGTGACGAAAAATTTCCCGTCATAGCCATTTCCGTCGCTTAAGGTATTTTTCTAGTAGTGTGATACACCCATATATAACATTAGAAGTTTATTCATATAAGAGGTATTTATGATAATAAATTTGATCATGTAACTTAATCTATATCACTGAAAAGTTAAAAAAAAATAAACCATGAGATAACTTGAATATTAGCACTGAAATTTTAAAAAATAAATATGAGATAACGTAAATACAAAAATATCAACAAACAGCTAGAGCATGTGTTCTTGCAGTTAAGATGGTTGTATAGTTTGTATTTAATTTGAACAATGGTTCGAATCTCAAAGCATACCAAAATTCGTTATTTTATTTAATTTTTCATCATATTTTCAAATAGGGCCCAAGTTGTCATATGTTATGTTGTGTCTAGAAGATGGGCTTTGATGTGCCTCCATTGATCTGGCCTTGTAAGACCTAGTTTGGTACAACTTCGTTTTTTAAAAAGTCAGATTTTATTTTAATTTTTAAATTTCAGTGTGTTTGGTACTTTAAATCAAATTCATTTTTATTTTGAAAATTTCAGGTCAGATGAAGCAGATTTTAGAAGCAGTATTGAGGTTGCTTTTTGAAGCTGTTGTCGATGAAAACACTAAAAATAATTTTTAATTTCTTGACATCAGTTTTAAAAGTAATATTTACCAAACATAAAATTGTTTTAATTCACATTTAATTATATTCACAGTACATCAGCAGTAATTTTTACAAAAAGTCACAGCAATACCAAACTAAGCTTGACAAACTCAGTCAGAAAATCTTTCCAAACTGAAGTTAACTCTTGTTGGCTGAAACCTCTCCGATATTACATTTCAATGTGGGTGAACAAAAATGGAAGCACACAAATTGGGCTATGGTAAGAAGCCAAATTTCCGAGCATGGAAGGAAACAAAAGAAGAATCTACTTGAACTGGGACAAGCGTGGCTGGTGGATCACCATTGTACCGATATTGTCCCAACTTAACCACCTTTAAGGTGTTGGGTTTTAACTACAAAATGTCTTGGTACAATTGGATACAATTCATCCGCTTATAAGTTATATTTTATTTGTTCTTTTTTTGATGTGAGATCTTATCTCTCCAACAAATATGGGCTAAACTATGCAGTGAACAAAAATGGTTGTGTTCTTCACAAACCCAACTCCATGATCTTGATACGGGACAATGATTTGGCACCTGACAGATAGATACGGTTGGAACTTGGGAGAAGTTCAACCTATAGTCTGAGAATTGAAACTGATTATTAGTTATTATATACCAGGAAGGGAATATTATTGTTCACCAATGGTACCGACTTGAAATGTCATTTTTGCCCCTGAAAACTTTTTGCGACTGTCCTTGCTTGCTTTGGTCGACACCTGCTCTGTTAGGTGTTGTGTGATATGAACACGTGTATCTCATAGCTTCGATTGCACTATGACTTTGCATGTACCTCATGGCTTTTATTGTACATCATATCAGCGTTTTGACTATCCCCTTTCCCATATTTGTTTTTGGTTCGAGTCATCGCGTGTATTGAGTATTGACAGAATCAATCAGAAAAAATTATAGGGTTCTCTCGACAAAAGCCCGACAGTGGATTCAAAGACCAGAGCAAGGATTTTGGGACGATTTGGAGCTGATCAGGTATTTGAGCTTCTTTCTTCTGATTTGTTCAGTTTGCATTTGGTTTTCGTTTGTTGATTTTCTGTTCCGCTTGCCGTTCAAGGTTCGAAGACCGAATCAAGGACTGGGGGACGATTTCAAACCCAGGTTATTGCTTTGTGAAAGATTTCAGCTTTTGTTTTCAATTGGTTTTTGTGTACTGGGTTTGTCGATATCATTAAGGTTCCAACCATATAATACATAACTGGATTGTAGTTTGCTTGGAACATTTCCCAAAAAAACATTTGACAACATTATTTGTAGGAGTCAGTAAGGATCGCCTTTCCAATTGTTCAAAAGTGCTCCAATTATCCAGACGAATGATAAGGCCTTTTGTTCAATTGATAAACAAAAGGAACTCTCAGTAAGATACAGATTTTTTAACTAAATTAGTATAAATAAGAAAAATCACCTAATAATGCTTTCCATTATTTGCATAACCATACAAAAAACTAAACAAAAAACTTTGAAATACCAGTACAAACCTTAATGCTACCATTTGTTTCTTAATTGCCCTGGCTGAAAATTGTTTAATGATGGCATGCATAAGTTAGACTCACACACAGTGTGAATGACAGAACAATTTTTTCTTCTTTTCCTATCAAATGGAATAAAATCTGTGTTGCTCTTTTACTTTCTCTTACAGAATTCATCACATTTTGTATCTCCAAAACCTCTAATCATGAGGCCAACGATATTATAACAAAGATTGTTTCTTGCATCTTTTGTGTGATCGTGATTCTGCATATACATTACTGAAGTTATGTCAATTGTTAAGGTATCATTTACAGGATGAGGTACTAAGTATTGATATCAGTTAACAATCAATGTTGTAAAACTTCTGAGTCTACTAAATAGCATTTTTTTCTTTTGGTGAATATTGGTTGTTATATGTTCCAAGAATGACTTTTAACTCAATTATACATGATACCATGACAAGTTTTAGATTTAGTGTTATAATAGTAGCTTCATTGATTTAAAGTCTGCCTGCAGGTTCAACAGCTGCGTAATTAAAATTTGTGTATTCTGGGTGCTAGGAAGATTATCATTTTTGTGGTGAAAGCAGTGCAGTATGTATTTCCCTTATACTATGTCTTATTGTCCTTGGTAGTACTTCCATTTCTACAAATCTACAATATCCCAAAACCAAAATTTTAAGCCAAAGTCTAATGTGCCGTTTTGACATGTATCCTGCAAAGTTTTTATTTATCTAATCGATTGAGTTTATTGTTTTCTTGATCTTCAGGTGATTGAACTTTTCTAGGTGTTGATTCTGACGCCTCAAGATTGATAATTTCAAGTTCAAGAATTTGATCTTTCTAGGTAAAGAATTTGATAATTTTGACTTTGTTTTCATACTGGGTTTTGATATTTCTTCCTTATTTTTGATTGCATATGTTAGTGTGTTGATTAGGATTGAATATTTTTACTATTTTTTTCTCAATAAATCAGTTTGCATATATGTTGAAGTTAAGAGGATGGACAATGGTATTTGATATTCTTTGGTGGCTCTCAAGCCATTTGATCTAACATTGCTTACTATCAATAATAGTGCACGTGGTTATGCCATTAATTGAAATGAACACAAGAATTAGACATGAAAGTGTATTGGCCTGATCATGCTTCATGAAATAGTTCTTCAAGATCTATTTTCATGATTCGGGCAATGAAGTCATGTGCATAATTGATTATTTTTTTAGGATGTTTATACGTTGTGGATTGATTGGCTGTTTATTTTTTAGGTGTAACAATAATAATACAATTTGACAGGTGCTTAGTCTTTCTACATATTTATTAAAAACAGTTTGATGTTTTTGCTGCATTGTTTTCAGTATTATATATATAAAGATATTGATGTATTTCTTTATGTCTTTGAACTGATGTTGTTAACTGTCATTCTTTACCTTAACTGACTAAGTATGTTTAAATAATAATGTCTTCAGTTTGGTGTTACAGTTATGCTTCATCTTTAGAATACTTATCCATCTAATTATTTGTGTTCTTCTTTTCTTTACCTTAACTGACTAAGTATGTTTAAATAAATATTGTAAAATTACTATAAAATGGCACTAGTAGTATAGATTCCCAAAGCCTACGTCGTATTTTTTTTTGTTTACTTATATTTTAAAAAATGATCAAAATATTTCACTCTTATTCTCATGGTGATTCGAACTCATAACTTCATCAATACTTAATGGATGCGCTTACCATTACGTTATAACCACTACGCTTATAAAGCCTGCATCGTACGTGCATACTGATCATCTTCAGTTTACACTGATGAGTTCAGATCTAATACAACTCCAAGGAGGATAAATTAGAGCAATGTCAGAAGATCAAACCAAAGTACCTAACCTAGAGCAAAATGGAATCCATGTAGAAAGCTATCTTCCTGATCCCATACTATATAACAGCTCTAGATATGCAACAGGTAGTTGAATAAAATGAGACTACTGGCTATGTAGTGTGTACAAAATGAAACTACATATCTAAACAATGTTGATCGTGTGCATATGTTTAACATAATGTTGTCCTGAACTTCTGCTCAATAAACTATGTTGGTGTCGAATTTTAGCACCAACGGGTCAACGGAAGTTTCATTGACGTCCAACGTGTAAGGTGGTGGGGTTGTTCTCATGTAGTGGATCTATCTTTCGCTACGGTTGGTTTGCCCACAAGCATGGTCTTGGTCATCCATCTCTGATCACTAGTGATACTCCTCGACGGTCTAGGATCGCGTCTTTGTGGTCCATTGCATGTGGCTAGAGATGACCTTGATGATCTTGTGCATTTGACTTCCTTTAATGGGATTGGGCTCTTGATCGTGGACATCAACTCTCTTGTTGAGCAGGGATGATCGATCATGTGACCTTCGACATCCTTCACTCGATGGTGAGCTCTTTACACTCGTTGGTGAGCTTCATTCACTCGATAGTGAGCTTTCTGCACTCCTTTAGTTGATGGATTTTCTTCTTCATTGGGGGGCTTCCTTCATTGGATGATGAGCCTTCATGCTCCTTTGTCGGGTGACGCTCTTTACTGGATGATGAGCCCTTACACTCCTTTGTTAGGTGAAACTAATATTCGCTCCTTAGACTTCGTCCACACGGCTTGGGCTCACTCCATTGGGTGATAGACTTCATACATTTGAGAGTGGTGTCCTTCCTCCTTTGTTGGATGAAGCCCATGCTTTCATTTTGAACTTTCTCCACTGAACGTTGAGCTTTCTCCACTTAATGATGAGCTTACACCATAGTGATGATCTGCAAAAGTGAGAAGAAAGGTCATCGGAGGACCAGCCTAAAGCCGGACAAACACTATCCGATACCCAAATCAGTAGAGTGTTTGAGCAATGAATAAAGATATGAGAAGTGTATGATGTTTTGGCATTGTGTTGAAGCATCATTGACATACCAAAGCAGAATAAGAAAGAGATAGATTATGCACTTTGACATCATTTAGGGAGAGAAGAGAAGTAGAAGTCCCCTTTCAGCCTTGGTAAGACTTGGTATTTATAGGGCTTGAGTTTGGTAACGTGAAAAGTGAAGACATGAGTTCTTCACCAACTTACTCTGACACACTGAGGATCTGATAAGGAATGAGTCTGATTGATCAAGTGTGTGGGCTGATGGGGTAGTTGGCCGACATGGGATTGGACTGACAAGCATGTGCATGATTGAGTGGGTTGTTAGCACCCTTATGTGGCTGATTGAGTGTGATATATATGTCATGACATCACCTTTTAGTCGTGCACATAAATTGTAGCCATTGTCAGTGAGCAACACGTGTCCTAGTGGGTGAGAGCTGACCCTTGGATCACAGACCCATACTTGATGTTGGAGCTTGACACGCGAAAGAGTTGGTGAGAGTAGAACAACTGATTGTCGCATGTCTACGTGTGACCTGAGGATCGAGCCATGACAACGTTATGATTGCTGGAATCATATTTCCATTTTTTTCCCTCTCGTTATTAGCTCAACTTTATATCTTGATCTCCAGGTCCACTAAGAATCCGTGCTGCCAAAGCAATTGGATTCATTGATATGATGATTGACCATTCGCTAGTCAATGCACCTCTGCAAAAAGAACTATCTGCAGGTGATTTTGTGGCTTAAATTTTCACTGAACTTTGCCCTTTATTTTGTTTGTTACATTCTGATCCCATAAATCTGGAATAACAGAGGAGATAGGGAACACAGCCACTTTCTTGTCATCACCTCTGGCTTCTGCCATCACTGGTTCAGTTATATACGTTGATAATGGCTTGAACACAATGGGTGTCGGAGTTGACAGCCCAATTTTTGAGAAACTTGACATTCCAAGGGATCAGCACTTAGGATTGTTAACCTATGGCTCAACAATTAGCACAATCTTAGACTGTACTGCCTAATGAGTTTCCCTGAGGACCAACATTTTTCAAGAATCTTGATTCTAAATCCTTTTTTATGTAGTTGATGCTGTGCTTCTTAGAACTTGTATAAAACATCAAACCCTGCTTGAAAAGTTGGTATATATCACAGCTGATCAATGATGAGTCTACATATTAATATGATCCACTACGGTACAAAATGGACATTTATTTCAAATTGTCACCAGGAATACAGAGTAGTAGCCCCAACAGGATTAGAGCAATGTCAACCTAATTACCTACCCCTTGTGCAGGTGCGCATAATGGAATCCAAGTAGAAAGCTGTCTTTCTGATCCCATACTATATAACAGTGCTCTAGATAGAGCAGGTAGCTGAACAAAAACCTACTGTGTGTACAATTGAGATCCTAATCCTTACTGATCTAAAAACATAGTTGATCGTGTGCTTATGTTTTGCATCATTTTCTACACAAGTGCAAAATCAACACCCTAAGACCAGCAGAGGATCCTAAATCCAATCTCGCCCTCAACTTAAACTTCCGCATGCACATGAATTAAACGAAAGCTTGCGCTTACACCTCCGTAGTTCTGTGGTTCCAGCAGCATCATCATTTTCCAAGGATTCTTCTGCAGTAGAATTTTCCTGTACAACCAGGCCATCGTTTCTGGCATGTTTTCGAATCTGAGTTGTGTGTGGGGCTGTGTCTCTTTGGGAATTGGATGCTGCTGGCTTGTCCCCGGAGGCAGGTGTGCCATTTGTGTGGTTTCTATGAGGCATGAGCTCTTCACCAACAGCCACCATTTCCATCATTATCTGCAAAGCAAATAAGAAACGTTGTACATATGTCAACACCATGCTACTATACTAAAACTCAAGTAGAAGTCAAATTATATATGTCATTTAACAAAGAATGAATGAATGAACAAGACTATACCTTCCAGTCCTTGAAATCAAATCGGAGCACAAAATGGTGATAAGCAACTTCATTGGCAACTGGACCATTTGTAGGTGCTGAACAAGAGGATATTGAATAAGGCATGAAGTGTGCATGGTTCAAATGCAACTGTAAACTATATATATACAAGATAAAGAAAAATTTGTGTCGTTCTATTCCACTTACAAACAATATGAGAACCATTGGCTTCGACAGCAATTCTAACCCTTCCGTCTTTTGCCAGAAATGAAAGAGCAAAAAGATTCTCCACTGTCTGTGCAAACGACCTTCTATTCAGTATCAAACAACTGAGATCAACCTTTTTCCTGTACTTTAAAATCTCAAACATTATTGCCATGTTCAAGTCTGTATCAGTTCCTTCGCCTCCTTCATTATTGATCTGTTGTGCATAAACCACAAGTATATAGCATTAACAAAAGCAGGACACTACATTTTACCTACTTAAAAAGTTAAACCTACTCCTGCCATGAGTACTTGCAGCCGAACAATTTTCATACAACACACAATATACACGACTAAAATGACTACCTCCTTGGGAAGATGAGCTGTTGTAGGTTTTGTACGCCTGACAGCAGCCTTCCTTTGGTTGATCTCAACATTCATCCGTCCAAGCCTATCAAAATTTTCATTACATGAGTTAGAAAAAAAAAAAAGCAAAACAGCATCAACTCTTGTTCTCATTCAAAGACTCACATTGTGCAATATCCAAGAGCCCTCTTGAGTATTGATGAAACAAAATCTCCAATGTCTTTCCATTTAAGAGAGACATGAGCATCATCTTTGTTCACTGATGATTTGACTTTCCCAAAACGTGTAATCAATCCGGTAATGAAATCGGTTGGGGTAGTTTCCCCGTTAGAATGTGACATAACAGAAGCCACCAAGGTTTTACTTATGTCCAAAAGTGCTTGCGCATCAGCTACTTGTTCCCGGGGAAGCTGAACTGAAAACTCCCCAAAAGGGTATTGCCAAATTTATCAGTAGAACACAAGATCATATTATCGAAATTCATTTTTACTTATCGAATTAATCAAATCCAAAAGCAAAACAAAAGTTCAATGATACCTTGCTCGTGCAATTTGTCAATGTAGTCGATAATAACATCAAACTTCTTCGAATCCCGGCTCACCAAATCATCTCTTTTCTCTGCAACATAGATGAAAACCAAAATATTTAACATACTTAACTTTGATGATATGTATGTTTTTATAGACTACGGCCAGTATACCATTGGTGAAGTTCCGGACGGCGAGGTATTCGGAGCGGAGCTCTCGCCGTGGCGTCGGGTCTTGGCCGAAGTTGAGTAGCGCAGGATTGACAGGACACTCTTTCGCAGCCATTAGGGAACTTACAGAGATTTTAGGATCACAAAACTGAACCCTAAATATAAGTCGGTGATTCCTAAGAAAAATTGGCCGGATGCTTAATTACCGGCTGCACTTTTTCCCGCGTTAATGCAGATTTTTAACGTGCGTGAAGCGTTTTTCGGCCACAGTTTGCAGGTAAAAATATGTGTCAATAATCTAACCTGTAAAATTAGAATAATCTTGTAGAATAAATGCCGATAGAGAATGAATGAAATCAATCTTATTATTATGAATAGGGAGAAGCTTTTTATATAGAGACTCACTCTAAGTACAATGGACCAATCCTACATGGATTGAGTTAAGTCCATAATGTAAACCTATTACAACTAGAGCACATGCATAAGGCCCATTGGGCTAAGCCCATATACACGGCATAAGACCAAGTGCACACACGCATATGTTATATGTCCTACAACAAATAATATCTATTTTAGAGTTTTTAGCTCTAATTATGTAAAGAATTTTTTATAATACAACAAGTGAAAAGAGAGATAAACTACATTCTCTAAATGTATAAAAATTTTAAAAATTTATATCTTCATGTAAATTTTATTGTTTGCCTTTTTGAATTCATTCTATTTCTTAAAAAGGACAAAACGTCATAAAGTTAAAATAATTAACTAAATATTTAGAGTTTGATTTAAATAAATTTCTATATATTCATTAAATTATACAACATTTAATTTTGTATAATAAAATAGAAGAGCTATTAGAGTTTAGCGCATTTTCTTATAAAGATTTTGTGATTTTCTCCTCTACAATAGAAAATTAATAGAAGAGTTGTTGTAGATGCTCTAAGAAGAAGAAGAAGAATAAGAAGAACTGCAAAAGATACAAACTAAATAGTTTTAATATATACTAGCCTTCAAACACGTGTTTCACGCTTGCAGAAAGATTTTGTCCGCGTCTATAAAATATTTGGTTTCTATATCACTGTCTATAACCCTCAGTAGATAATATATCTCAACCTTAAGACTTACTAATTATATTAATTATATATTTACATTGAGATGCATATAATTTGAATAAGAAATTGATACACTATACACGTGAATTTTGTAGTTCGATCAATATTATGTAACAATTATATGAAACTCTAATAAAAATTATACAATTGATTGAGATGACATTAAAACTGGATTTATATTAACAACCAAAATATATACCTAGAATTGCAAGTAAAGAATACTCATCAGTTCATGTCATAAGTTGAATTGATAAACTTAATGAATAGGAAAATTAATTGTTATTCTAAACTCTAAATCCACATATCAGCATTCATATGCATCGTTAAAATTAATATTTTGAAAAATTGATATAAATGAATATAAACCCTGAAAAATTGATACGATTATTAATCGATGTCATAAACCCTAAACCCATATGCTAATATTCATATGCATTGTCAAAATTAATATTAAAAAGTGATATAAGTGAAAATAAACTCTGAACAATCGATACAATTATTAATCGGTTAAAATACACTCAACACAATTATTTAGTTTTAGAGCTGATTAAATTTTCTTTCTATTATTATTATTATTATTATGGAGATGTTATTAACTTAACACACATATCAACCTCTATTATTATAATTAATATAATTATTTTTAAATAAGTGACAAAACTGTAAAAATATAAAAACTGAGAGCAAATATATCAATTCATGTATAAATGGTTTGTTTTGAAAAAAAAGTTCAGTTTCATCCTTTTACTATTTACATAAATAGTAAAAGAGGGATCCCTTATATATATAGATAGATATATACACATTGAACTCCACAAATATGAATTTAAGACAATGAATAGTTGATGGATGAAATTAATAATGATATAATAAAAAAAAATTTAGCTCATGTCAAGTTCAAATTAATTGATGCAAAAAATTAAGGAAACAATCTCATGTAACTTTATATATCAAAAAGGCAAATCAGTCGTACGAAAAATGATAAAAATAATTAAAATCAGATTTTGGGTGTCCATCAAAGGGAAACATATGGTTTGGTGTATTCTAATACAAGCTTGATATTTTCATATTTTGGGTATTAATCTAATTTTCTCTTAAAATGGGGCATACATTATGCTGAAAACATGAGATAAAATTACATAACTTCTAATAAATATGTCAATTAGAACTTAGAAGGTAATGTTTGGTACAAGACCAGCACATCACATTCACAAGCACAAAGCTTGGATTTTTTTTCATCAATCGGCACAGTTTATGATCCAGCTTTAACCTCATCGCAACAGCTACAGAATCTTCGTTTTTCAAAAAGCAGCATTCCACAATTGACCTGAACAGCCTCAGTCCTGAAGCTGAATTCCCTACTGCAACCGCAGTGCATCCATTTATGTAGATGTCACATTTCAAAAGGCGTCCAAGTGCCTTTGAGGTTCGCTTCAACCGTTCCCTATTTTTACCATGCTCCTCAATCTCAAATTTTGCACAGTCCACCACCCTGAAACCCAGTTTTGATGACCTCATATTGCAGGCGGCCATTCAGTACTTCTGCTGCCTTAGTTCAACAAGTCGCGTTGCCTTAACGCTCAGCCAGATTCAAAGCACATGCAATGCCATAGGATTCTAACGATGATTCCACCTCCGGCCATGCGTCCAGCAACTTGTTGTCGTATTTTTCAGGGAACAAGGCAGAGAAAGTGGTGAGCTTGGAAGGGTCGATATCCATGTACTCCATCTTCGATTTTTTTTGGGTTTTGAAGGGAGAACAGAGAATAGATAAGGGAAGATCCCGACTACTAATCCCGGTAAGGCAAGGGTATGTAATTACTCCCAGATCGTAATAGGATACTCCGGGAAAGGATAACTGTTCTCTCAGATCTCAACTTGACATTTTGGAGAATTCCAGAAAGTCCAAGGCTAACGGCTCAAATTTGCTGCTAGTTCAAATTGCAGAGGCTCTAGCCTTACATGACAGTCTTGTTTTGAAACAATAAACTAAAGGTTGGAAGTCGAAGTTGATGCAGTTCATAGTTCTTGATCCTTCCTGGACACTTATCAAACTAGTAGAAGATGCTGAATGAAATCACAAAATTATCAGACTGCTAGAAGACGCTGAATCGAATAAAAAAAGGCATTTCGCGGGGTGAATATGGTTTCTACTGAGGCCCTTTGTCATCAATTTGTTTGACTTGAAGTTCCAGAACACCACATGCAAATTTTCTCTGAAAATGGTGGTAAGGAACGAAAAGCACGTTTGATGGAGAATATAATGCTAATGGCACAAGTCAGTAAGCTCCAACAGGATCAGAACAGTGTCAAAACCAAGCTGATGAAAAACATACTATTCTAGTTAGAAAGGCTATCTACCAAATCCTATATACAAGAAAAAATCAACACATGGTGATAACTGGATAAATACAGCAGGACTATCCCATATTCCAAAATCACTAAAGCTTGCATTTAGACCTGCAAAACGTGCCTCCACCATTTCCATTATCATATTCAGGGGATTCTTCTACGATAGCATCTTCCTGCACAATCCGGCCACGATTCCTGGAAAGCTTCCTAATTGGAGTTGTGTGGCCTGTTTGGGAAATGTATGCAGCTGGTTCCTCCTGAGAGGCAGGTTCAGAGTTAGCAGGGACTCTATGCGGCATTAGCTCCTCACCATCAGGCACCATATCCTTCATCAACTGTAAGAATATAAGAAAGAATATGTTCAACAGATCAGGAGAGATGCACATGATTTAAGACTCCAGAACAATAATTCAAGGCTTGAATTACAAGGGACCATGCCTCAAAAACAGCACAACAATTGGGGGTCAATTTCAGTAGCCAATAAATATACAAGCCTTTAGTTTAGACTTTAGATGCCTGCTTTCTTTCAGCTTCAAAGTGAAAGCAAGTAAGGATCATCGTATATACAAACAAGAAAAGTGGTGACCGTTTACATTATAAACTATCTTGCACCAAATCAATCACTTCAAAATTGGTTTTGAAACAGCCATTAATAGACAACATCAAATACATGAATCTTTTATGACTCAACTGCAAGCCCGAACACTAAAAGAATGAAAAGTAGACTATACCTTCCAGTCCTTGAAATCAAATCGGAATACAAAGTGTCTATAAACCACTTCACGAGATGCCACTTCAGTGGCCTTGGCAGCATTCCTTGGTGCTGAAGAGAAAAACAAAATATTGAATAAAGCGATCAAAATACAGACATAGACAAGAAAACGGTTAGAAACTTAGAATTCTGTTCCAACAAACTTACCGACAAAATGACAACGATTCGCATCAATTATGATTTCAGCTCGGCCATCTTTTACAAGGAATGAAAGAGCAAATAAATTCTCAACTGTCTGTGCAAAGAACAGTCTGTTTAATATCAACCATTCCACCTGTACACGTCTCTTACTTCTTAAAATCTCAAACATGATTGACATATTCCTATCCGTATCAGTTTTTTCTTCTTCCTGTGCATCAATCTGTAGCAAAAATACACAAATGAGTAAAACAGAATAAGCAAAGTTCTCAACACAGACATTGCCACTACATTGGCTAATGCAGAAATATACAAGTCCTACGAATGCCCTGGTACCAATAATAAAACTATCATTTCCAGCATAAGGAATACACCCAATATCAGCTTTACCTCCTCAGGCACATCAGTCGTGGTAGGCTTTGTCCGTCTAGTACAAACACCGACCTTCCTTTCCTTATACTCAGTATTCATGGGTCCCAGCCTTCAGCAATTTAACAAAATTACAAGTTAGTACACAAACAATGTAAAATACACACAAATCCGTTACAGAGTCAAATTCACAACTAACAACTCACATAGTACAACACCCATGAGCCATCCTGAAAATCGACGCCACACCAAGCCCAACGTCTTTCCACCGAATCAACACATTGCCATCCCTCAACTGCCCACAATCTTGAATCAAACAGGTAATGAAATCTGACGGGGTAATGCCAGCACTGGACTGCGACTTCACAGATGTCACCAGTGTGTTGGTTATATCCAACAGTGCCTCAGCATCTGCGACTTGCTCTCTAGGCTTCTGAACTGAAAAAAAAAATTACAACGAACATCACTAATTTATAAGCACAACGAACAACATAGTGACATACAATCAAACTGGAAATACACACATTTACAAAACTTCAGTAAACAATTACTTTTGTAATTAAAGGTTCAAACTTTCAGTTCATTTTCACCACTCTGAATTTTACTAGCAATTTTCAGAGTAAATGGAGTACCTTGCTTATGCAGCTTCTCAACTCTATCAATAATAACCCCAAATTTCTCCGACTCCGGCCTCAATAAATCATTCCTCTTCTCTACAACAACCACAAACCCCAGAAATTCAACATAAAATGTCAAAATTAAAATTCAAAAAACATGTATTTCAATTTCGGATAATTATAAACACACACCGCTGATTAGGTTGAGGATATCATTGTAATCAGATCGGAGCGCTCGCCGTTGACCGGCGTCCTGCTCGGTTGACTCATTCTCATCCTGCTCAACGTTGAGCCGCTCGCGCTTCACTGATCGGAGTCGCTCGGCGTCGTCGACGCCGCGGCCAAGGGCGGAGCTCCGGTCGCGTTTGGCGGACCTCGGCATTTGAAAATCTGGGAAGCCCTAAATCGCTAGGAAACCCTAATTTTGAAAGAGTGTTAAATTTGGAAAATGAGGTTTGGGTTTCCTTTAAAGAAGGAAGAGAGAGATGAAATTTTGGGGGTTTGAAACTTAAAAGGTCCGCGGTGGTTTTTCCCGCTTGTGATAATTTGAGATTTTGGATTTGGGAGGTTTGAGATTATGAACCGTTTTAGGGAGATGAATTTGATTTTAAATGGAAATTATTTACGATGATGAGCTGATTGTTGGGCCTTTTGGGCCTTTCTAATGAAGTGAGTTGGGTATCCAGTGTGTAGTTTACGTATGTTTGGGCTTCTTGTGTGGTTTAACAGATCATATGTTTGGGCTTTTTTGTACTATTATCCAATGTTTTTTTGTTTTTTTATTTTATAATTATGATGATATCTTTTTATTGCCAACACTTCAGAAGGAGAATTTGGCAATTTTTAGGGTTTATAAAATGTTTTTTGTTTGTTATTTAATTGGGAGATGGTTGAAAATAAGTTTTTTAAAACTTTTGCAAAAAGTAATTTCGGGGTAAAATTTAGAGATCGTAACGTCTAAGCAGATAAAATTCAAATCTAATGATTTGTTCGCTGGTGTATCGGTTGCCTCGCTTGTTTGACCGGACGCTTCATTTATATACGAAGCGACGCCCTCTACTGAATGTGGCATTCATTGCCTCCCATATAACCGAGATTGAATCTTTATATCGTAATTATCTATAAGATTTGTCGCTTCCGATTAATAAAAACTTTACTTTTTCCGATCATATATAACGACATTTTGTATTCCGCGCTGCATATGTTAATGCCATAATACGTAACGTATGCCTCAATAGATCTATTCCCGCTTTTAACATTCCGACCAACCATAACTATTCAAAATTCCAACCATACACATTTTCATTCCCTTTCTTTGAATCTCTGATCAGGTAGATCTCGGAATCAGAACCCAATTCGAAATTTAGGTCGAAGGCCGCGAGCTTTACGAAGTCGAACCAGAAATTGACCCAATATAAAAGGAGAGGGACTCACAAGGGCACTCCAGTATGGAAAAATAAAAGCGGCGAGTAAACATAATAAATCTCTGTATTACATTCATCACCTCCCATCCATTTGTGTGTTAGAAAAATGAAAATCATCTTGATCGTATAAAACCAAAAACCCTAATTTTATTTGAAAACTCGAAAGGAGAAGAGGAATGAAATGAGAGGAGCATGGCTAGTAGGCAACACGAAACGAGCGCGCAACCGTGGGGGACGTTAGAGGAGCTTTTACTCGTGTGCGCCGTGAACCGCCGCGGCCCCAACCGCTGGGACTCCGTCGCGTCCGAGCTTCAGTCCCGAACCTCCTCCTCCGTCGCGCCATCCCTCACTCCTCACGGCTGTAGTGACAAGTTCGACGACCTCAGACGCCGTTACGACGCCGCCGAATTCGGCGGCGACGGCGCGGATGTGATGGTTGATGAGCTCCGCGTCGAGGAGTTCCGCCGCGAGGTCCTCCGCCGCGACGTTTCAATCGTGTAAAAAATCTGACTGTGATTGAGATCTGACTGTGATACGTCGTCGTATTGATTGCGTTGAAGATCTGAGAGTATTGCTTGTTTTGTTTACAGGTCGTTGGAGTTGAAGGTGAAGAAGATGGAGGAGGACAGAGACCGGCGCTTTAATCCGCCGCCGCCTCCGAAAGAGGATCTCCATCGCGGCGGCGGAGGAGCGGAGGAATCAGAGTCTCCGAAGAAAATCGCCGGAAAATCAAACTCCGCCGATGACTTCATCTCCGATTCCTCCGAGCGAGAGAACCGATCCTTTGATACTCTCCTTTCGATCAAAGGATGTATTTCTTCATCTTGAACAATTGCTGTTTCACTGGAGTTGCCTCCTTCATTGTCTCCTTCTTCTTCAGCCTCTTCATCACTTGACTCATACAAACTCTCTTCTGTCTCTCCCCAATCTAATACATCTTTTTCTTTTTCTCCTTCAGTTCTTCCCCAGTCCCAGCATTCTCCTTCTTCAAATACTATGTCTTTGCTTACTATCACCTTCTTCTCAACTGGATCATGCATCTTATACCCCTTTGATTCATCACTGTAACCAAGCAATATGCATTTTCGACTTCTGGCTTCCAACTTGAATCTCTTTTCTTTTGGTACATGTACATTTCCCACACATCCAAATACTTTGAAATTGCCAACATCTGGCTTTACTCCAGTCCAGCATTCTTCAGGAGTCTTATCTTTCACAGCTGAGGTGGGGCTTCTATTAATGACATGACAGGCCCATCTAACAGCTTCTGGCCAGAAAATCTTAGGCATCATTTTGTCTTCCAGTAAGCACCTTACCATATTTAAAATGGTACGGTTTTTGCGTTCTGCCACTCCATTTTGCTGTGGTGTGTAGGCAGTTGTCAATTGGCGCTTGATGCCATGCTGTTTACAAAACTCCATGAACTCTTTTGAAGTGAATTCTCCTCCCCTATCTGTTCTTAAACCACATATGGACATCTCACACTCTTTCTCCACACTATTCTTAAACATTTTGAACATTGTAAAAGCTTCACTCTTAACATTCAACATATATATCCACAGTTTTCGAGTGAAGTCATCTATGAAAGTCAAAATGTACCTCTTGTTGCTGTTTGACATAGGAGTTATAGGTCCACAGATATCTGAGTGAATAAGCTGTAGTGTTTTTGTGGCTCTCCATTTGCTTGTCTTTGGTATAGCTTCACGATGCTGCTTTCCTTTTAAACAAATAGAGCACACCTTGTTTGAAACCGTGAAGCTTGGAAGTCCCTGAACCAATTTCTTTTGCTGCATCATTCTCATACTTCGATGGTTTAAGTGTCCAAACCTTTTATGCCATAAGTCTCCTACTTCATCTGAATTAACATTGAGACAAGTTGATGACTGCATAACAGTTTTAGTCAGCACTATGAACATCCTGTTTGCAGTCATTATACTTTTAAGTATGCAACCTCTACTGGGATGATACATTCTGCACACACCCTGCTTAATCAAGATGGCTAGTCCTTTGTCTTGCAACTGACCAATGCTTAAAAGATTATTCTTTAAATCAGGAACATAGTACACATCACTTACAGTTTGAATTGCACCTTCAACTTCGATTTTGATGTTCCCTTTTCCAAGTACCTCCATTCGATAATCATTGCCAAGCTTCACAGAATGTCTGAATTGTTCATCCAGTTTCTCAAACCATTTTCTGTTGCCAGTCATATGGTTTGAACATCCTGAGTCTAGAAACCATACCTCTTCTTCCTTTGCTTCTTTCAGCTCTATGTTTGCCATCAGTAGCATCTCATCTTCTTCATTTAGCTCAGCATAATTTGCTCTCTTCTCCCAGTTAGGACATTCGTACTGAAAATGTCCAAGATTGTGACATTTGTAACACTCCACCAAGTTTTTATTGAATGATTGTCTGCCTCTTCCTCTACCTCGTCCTCCTCGAAATGCTCGTCTTCCTCTTCCTCTTTCTGCCTTTTCTTCATAAGTCACTTTCAAGACTTGTTCATCTTCATTCTTTGCTCATGAATGAGCAAGCTGCTTTGAAGTTCATCCACTGTCAGTATGTCAACATTGTTTGACTCCTCAATTGAACACACCACATAATTGAACTTTGGCACCAAAGATCTCAGTATTTTTCCTGTGATTTCTCTTTCTTGCACATTCTCTCCGCATGACTTCATGTGTTTGGCTATTGAGAGAGTTCGTCCGAAATAGGAATTCACTGATTCTCCTTCCTTCATCCTTAACACTTCAAATTCAGTTTTTAGTGTTTGAAGTTGAGCTCGTTTCACCCTTGTAGAGCCTTTAAACTTTTGTGCCATTGAGTCCCAAATCTGCTTCGACGTATCATCATTGAGGATAGTCTCCATGATTTCTCTATCAATGGCTTGATAGAGATAATTCTTGATCTTCTTGTCCTTCAAAAGCTGCTCCTCTATCGCTTTCAGTTGTCCTTCTGTTGGTTGCATCCCTGAAGGAACAACATCTATTCCTTCCTCAACCAAACTCCAATACTCTTTGGAACGAAGAAAATTCTCCATTAACTTGGCCCAGTGCTCATAGTAGCCATCAAATCTTGGGATTGCAGGTTGTGCAAACTTCTCATTGCTATTGCTACTTTCAGTCATCTCTCGTGTTTCACTCGAGCTCTTTATCTCACAGTTCTTTCACTCTCTCTACCAGGCCCCGATGGTGGGGCTCTGATACCAAATGTTGAACAAGCTTATGAACTTGACTTATCTATGAATGAAAGACAATTGAATTAACAAGAGTTATGGCTTTAAATAGCCTTACATCAGATTCGAAAAAGACGAAAACAGAAAACCCAGAAAAATGCAGAAGAACCGATCTCCTCTTCAACAACCCTGAAGATCATGAGATGGTTGCATAAGACTCGGACTAATCTAACAAAAACAAGCAACTGCGTCCTATCAAATAGGACGGTTATTAACAGAAATAGTTATCGAAAAATCAGCTCTGAAGAACACTAATGATGACGTCATGCTTCAACGGTCAGAACAGCCTGCGTCATGCTCCAACGGTCGAACAAATCTGAAGAACTCTGATGACGTCATCCTCCAACGGTCGACTTTTGCTGATGAACCCTACACAACAGCCATTGCCTTACCAACACCATTCAGAGGTGGTTGCGTTGAGTGCGCGAGGAATCGCGGTATAAGTCAATTACAAGGGGAATTAGAGTCGTGATAAGCTTGTTTTGTAAACCTAGGGCTGTAATTCCTGTCTTCGTTCATTTTGTGCGTACTTATCACCAATTAATGATTATTAGATTCATATCTCTTAATTTATCTATCATTCCATGTATGCACAATAAGGTTCAAGATCTTTTAATTTAAAGTCCCTAAATAATTCAAGAAAATATACATGATGTCCCAAAAAAATGTAATCAAGCAGTGCATGCTTTAGCTAAATATATATATATGCGCTTTTGTTTTTTTATAAAAAAAATAGATCATTTCTCGATCTATGTGTGTCACTCTTGCACAGAGATCATGCTAATCTTCTATGTATCATTCCAATTTTATCTGTATCATTCCAATTTTATCAGATGTCCATGAAGAGACTGTGATGCACTAAACATTGATATAATTGATCATCAATAAAAGTCTTTCCTAACTAGAGTCCCTAAATAGTTCAAAGTCTTTCCATAAGGATGCCTTCATTTGACGTCATAATAGTATAAAAAGTTTCTTTTAGTTTCTCACTCCTAGAAAGAAAAAGGGTTCGACGTGCCTTCAAGAAGAAAAGAGGTTCGACGTTGATATTGATCATGACGGGGATATTGACTACCGGCCAGTTGTGGGACGATGATGGTAGACCACAAAGAACTGGTATATGATCCCGGCCTCTCTCTTTTCTCCCTTCAAATACACAATTTTTGTTTGTAGTTCACGTCTATATTCTCTTCTTCTTTTTCTTCTTCTTTTTATCTTGGTTTTTGGGTTGCAATTTGATACGGCTAAGGCTATTTTCACCCGACTATCTACTTTTTATCTTTGTTTTTTGGTTGCAATTTGATACGGCTGAGGCTATTTTCACCCGACTATCTACTACTTTTCACCTTACAACATAATTTTATTCAAATATCACAAAACGCCTTGTGATTAATTAACAAAGTGTGAGACGTACATACAAATTAAGTCATGATCTCAATTTGCACCAATATACAACTGTTCTAGTTTTTAATTTGTTTTCAGTCGATCTGCTTCTTCCTGTTTCTCTTCTTTGTAGATAATCGTGATGGTGATTTGATCTATATAGCTCTACCTACTGTATAAAAGTTGTATTTTCATTATTGTATAATAGAGAATTTTTTTGATAAAAGATTGCCTCTGGGTTCCTTACAAAAGTTCATTTGCCAGTTTTGAAAAAAAAATAACTTGAACCTATGTGCATCTGATCTTACAATGAAATTACGTACATATGTACACAAAATGATGATATATATGGTGATGAATGGATGCAGGGACAGTTTGGAGTGCATGTGCACACATAATCACAACAGCAATCGGGGTCGGAGTTTTGAGTCTTGCTTGGGCTATGGCACAGCTTGGCTGGGTTGCTGGCTCTTTCCTTTTCATTTTTATCTCCGCAACTTCGCTCTTCACAGCTACTCTGTTAGAAGAGTGCTACAGGAGTCCAGGCCCTGACGGGAAGAGGAACTACACTTACATGGAGGTTGTGAAATGCCATTTAGGTAGCTCAGTCTGCTCATTTACTTGCTAGTTTGTCTACGCAAGCTTTTTTCTCCTTATTTCTGTTCAATCATACATGGCCGTAACTAACTGACTATCATTTGTTAATGAAAATATATCAGGTCCAACAATGTACAAGTTATGTGGATTCATGGTATATACCGATCTCGTTGCTGTTTCAGTCGGCTATTCAATCACTGCGGCACAAAGCATGCTGTACGTTTATGAATCGAACAAACCTAGCTATAAAGTTTTTGAAGAAAAGAAATTTGATGTAGTACTCGGCTAGGAATTAGATTCCCATTAGTATGTTTTTGCTATGCATGATAATGCAAACCAAATTAGCAATGTCTGTTATTTAACATAATATCAAGTAACGAAGGTTCTTTTGGGTCTTCAAAGGGTCCAGTACTCCGTCTCTTAATTAGTACTTCTCTTGATACTATGTATTTGCTTTTGTCCTAGCTAATATATTGGAATTGGAGTGTGAATTTGATCTTTACTTGACAGGGCTATCCAGAAATCCATCTGCCGTCAGAGAAGTGGCGGTGCTTCCTTTTGCAGGTTTTCTAACATACCGCACGGAGTTGGATTTGGGATTGTGCAGGTCGTTCTATCTCAAATTCCGAACTTTCACAAGCTGGCATGGCTCTCAAAGCTTGCAGCACTCATGTCTTTTGGCTATGCTTCTATAGCGATTGGACTTTCTATTGAAAAAATAATCTCAGGTAGTGTGATTCAGTTTGCTAGTTCTGCTGAAATCTAAAATGTCTATCACTGTGATTATTATAAGATTCTCTCTTACATGAGAAGGGCCGGAAGGGAAAACATCTATCACTGGATTGCACCAGGCTCCATCAGAAAAGGTGTGGAGCATATTCACCGCAGCTGGAGACATTGCGCTTTCTTATGTATTTACAGTGACGCTCGTTGAGATCCAAGTAAGTTAATAACACGCATTCATGTTTGTTAAATCACTTACGGTCTCCTAGTTATAACTACAACTAGAACATTAGAATTCTTTGCTCGTTCTGAAGATGCAGTATAAAATAAAGTCCCTGTAATTTTCTTGATCAGGACACTATAAAGTCATCACCACAAGAACTCAAAGTGATGAAGAAGGCCACCAAAATGGGGGTGATGGTGATGACTATATTGTTCATCTTGTGTGGTACCTTGGGTTATGCTGCATTTGGAGACGAAAAAGTTCCAGGAAATCTCATGACTGCGTTTGTATCTCATAAGGCCTTCTGGATAGTAGATTTGGCCAATGTTTTCATTGTTGTGCACTTAGTGGGTGCGTTTCAGGTATATATCTTGTAGATGAATCTAACTATACTCAATAAGTTAATATAGAGTTTCGATGTCCCTAATCAATGCTTTGGATATATGTACAGGTATTTTCTCAACCAGTGTATCGCCTGATTGAAGTGTCTGCTGCTAGGACATGGCCTGGATCTGGCTTTATAACCAAGGAGAAGACTCTGAGCTTTGGGAGGGTGAACTATGACGTAAACATGTTTCGCTTGTGTTGCAGAACATGCTTTGTGCTTTTGACTGTTGTGATTGCCACAGCGCTGCCTTTTTTCTCAGATATGTTGGCACTACTTGGCGCTATTGGCTTCTGGCCGCTTACCATTTACTTCCCGTTGCAATTACACATTGCGCAGAAAAAGATTCAGCGAACATCCCTCCGTTGGTTTGGCATCCAGCTGCTGAGTTTTGTGTGCTTCCTAATTTCGGTTGCCGCAGCCTCTGGTGCAGTCTACGGTGTGCACAAGGGTCTGAAGGTCTACCGACCCTTTCAGTTCAAGCAGTGAATCCATTTAGTTGTTAGTGAATGTGGTTTGAGACTACTGTTTCCGGAGGAGCTATTATTTCTGAATAATTATGGCAATTATTTTAAAACAACTTTCATTCTCACAACTATTTTTTGTATAGAAAATACTTACGTCTAGACTAATAAGTACGTGTGCGTTCCGAATCTACTTAACCGTTTAGAAGTTTAATTAACAAAAAAGCAAATTTTTGTTTGCTTAGCCGATTGAGGTAAACAAATTAACGATTCTAATGAAAGTTAGCAGTTTTATGCACTGTTCATTTGTTTGATCTATTTGACTTATCAAACGATTTTTGTTTACAACCAAGAATTGAAAAAAATGAAACCTCAAGACCATATGAATACTAGAAACAGATGAACCTATCAACTGTAGTAAAGAACTTAGGGTGCGTTTACTTCAGCTCAAAGGGAATGAGAAGATTGGGAATCATTCCCATTGAGGTGTTTACTTGAGGAATGAAACCTTTGTGGGTCTCACCATTAAATCCAGAATGATTTCGTTGGTTTCTTTCCGGAGAGGGGATAGGTAGTGGTGTTGATTCAGGGGTGAATCAAGGGGAATTTCCAGTTTTAACCTTATTATTTTATAAAAAACTTAAACTACCCATACTTAAAATCAACCTTACCCATACAATAATAAAAAATGTATTATTGTCATTTATTATTCCGGATGACAAGTAAACAAAAGAATGAAAATGACTCATCCTTATTCTCATTCACCATTATTCTCATTCATCATTATTCTCATTCATCCTCATTCCATATTAGTAAACACATCATTAACGCACAACGGCTCATATGTGCCTTTCACCATTAAGAAGAGTACCACTAGGGGTCTATTAGGGATATTTCCTAATCCCATTAGGAGATTACTCCTCTGGAAGCCCACAACACATGCTCAGTCCACATGAAACAAAAATGTGCCCGAGGCCCAGCTTACCAAGCCTACAGCCCAAACTGGCGCATCCTTGCCAATATCACACGAGTCAGACCAGTTTCCATCACTTTTGTTCTATGTCAAACTACACTGTTGAGACCTGCACAGTTGAGACCAGTGATGGTGTGAAGTAGGGCTGACATGGTATAGTAATTTACCGCGATTACCGCAAAACCAACTGAGCCAATAAAGTTGGTAACTGACATAGTCGGTTACCGACTTCTACGGTACGGTTACCGTACCAACTTCATTATGGCGGTACGGTAACAAATTTTAATTACCGTGATAATTATCGTACCGACTGTTATTTATATATATAATTAAAATTATATTAAATTTTTTAATCTTAGCCGTTGATTAAGGATCTTTTAATCCTAGCCGTCTAACCTATACTAACCTAACGCGCTGCCAGCCCTACTCATTTCTCATTTTCTGATTTTTCTCAACCTCTCGAGCTCTCCGCTCCTCCCCTCGACGCGATCTCCCCTCCTCGACAGCTCTCCGACCTCCTCCGCCACAGCCGTTCAGTCCTTCTCCCCTCGACCGCGGTCTCCTCGACAGCTCTCCAACCTCCTCGTCCACCACCGTTCAGCTTTGCGACTGAGGAGGTCGATTTGAAGACAAAGACAGAGAGGAAGAAGGTACTTTCCACTAGAATCTCTGCTTGTAGTTTCTGATCAGGACCTCTTCTTGTAGTTTCTGTATGAAGAATCTAAAGACGACTAAAGTTGTGTAATTTGCTTTTTAATTTGCTAAATTGTTAATTATAGATCGAGGATGGGTCGCCAAAGGATTAGGATGATCGGAAACGCATTAGGGAGGGGCAAGCAAGGTGCACAAGGCAGGGGCAGCCCAGGCGCGCAAGGTGCGATCTATTTCTCAATTTAGATTCATCTGATGTTTTGTACTTCTGTTCAAATGGTTAGGATTTTTATTGGTTTTTGTTTTTTCAATTTTCATAGTGGATACACCATTTTCGCACATTCAAAGCAGTAGAACTAGTAGCTCATCTCCATATGTTCAATCAACTGCACATGTAGCCCCATTAGGACCTCCCCCTGCCCCTGAACCTCAACATGACTCTTAACCAGAAAGTAGCTCACAACCTTCTTGTGAGAAAAAAAGAAAAGAAATTGTCAACAAAAGTCGTCTTTGGGAATACTTTACTCGATGTAGGTTACCAAATGATGAAATAGATCTACAATGGTGCACCTGCAACACTTGTGTTACTGATGTGTTGTGTGCAGTTAGGAGAAATGGGACAAGCTCAATGTGGAACCATGTGAGTCACACCCAATGTTTGGCGAAGCAAACAAGCAAACTTCTGAATCTGATCCTAAACAAGCCAAGCTAAACCTAAATAATGTGTTTGGAGAAAACCTCATAAGTATAATAAAAAGAGGTGTGATGATCTATGTATAGAGATGATAATCAAGGATGAACTACCCTTTAGGCATGTGGAGAAGGAGGGGTTTAAGGCTTTTGTATATGAATTACAACTGGAGTGACCGATATTGAATAGAAAGCAGGTTACCAAGGGTGTATTAGATAAGTTTAATCATGAGAAGGTGATTTTGTTGAGTGGCTTGAAGGCAGCAAACACAAGGATTTCGATCACCACAGACACTTGGACATCGATACAAAACATCAACTAGATGGTTCTTACAACTCATTTTATGAATGTTGACTGGAAATTGCACAAAAGAATCATAAACTTTTGTCCAATTGTCAGTCATAAAGGTGATGATATTGGCAGAGCAGTGGAGCAGTGTTTGAGGCAATGAGAGATCTCAAAAGTGTTTTCCATCACTGTCGACAATGCATCTGCTAATGATGTGGCAGTGCAATACATAAAGAAAAGGTTGAGGGGTTACAAGACTTTGATGTTTGATGGTGAATTTTTGCATTTAAGATGTGCTTGCCATATTATTAACTTGATAGTTAAGGATGGTTTGAAGGAATTGGAGAAGGGGATTACAACAAATGGAATTGTGCAAAGTATGTTAGGAGCTCATCTGTTAGGCTTGATAAGTTTAGGGAGTTTACTGTTTTGGAGCAATGCAGGGCTAATGCAAATGTTCCATTAGATATTGTAACAAGATGGAACAGCATATTTCTTATGTTGCAAGATGCTTTGAAATATGAAGTTGTTTTGGGAGAATGGCAGAAGAAGATGCTTTATTTAGAAGCTATTTTGAGGACAAGATTGGACCACCGGATTATGATAACTGGAGGGATGCTGAAGCCTTTTGTTTGTTTTTGAAGAAATTTTTTGAAGCTACTATTAGGCTGAGTGCATGGAAATCAGTGACTACAAACATATTATTTGTAGAGATGATTACATTACAGACTGAGATTGACAGGGCTTGTGACTCTCCTGATCCGGTTTTGAAGATAGTTGTTGTGTCTATGAAGGCCAAGTTTGACAAGTATTAGAGCAGTTTTGAGGTGGTGAACAAGGTGGTCATGATAGCTAATGTTTTGGACCCGAGATACAAGTTGCAGTGGGCTAAAGTGGCAATGAAAAAAGTAAAAGCAATTTCTCAAGTAATTGAATCCATAGAAGCTGACTTGAAGAAGGTCTTGATGAAAATGTATGATGAATATAAAGGTGAAGAAAATATTGATATGACTGGGCAGGCTTCTGGTAGTGATATGGCTGAAATGGAAATTGAAGATTTGGATGAACTCGATGAAGTTAGCAGGGAGATAGCTAAGGAGAGGGTGGCTGAGCAATCTTTGTGCATAAGAAATGAAGTTGATCAATACTTATCTGATAGATATGTCAGCCTTCTATCCAAGGGCTTTGAAAGTGGTGGAAAGGCAATGAGGCAACCTATCCAGTGCTATCAAAGCTGGCCAAGGATATATTTGTTATTCCTTGCTCAACAGTGGCATCTGAAAATGCATTTAGTTTAGGTGATCGAGTTGTTGATCCTTTTAGAGCATCATTGACACCGAGAATGGTGGAGGCCCTTGTGTGCACTAGTGATTGGCTAAGGGCTGATCCACCAAACCTATACAAGGATCCTACTGAAGATGAACAGAATTTTTACTATGAGTTAGAGGAACTTGAGAGAGGTAACTAGATTTTTAACACTGTCAATTGATATGATATATCATACCTTAATTTTTTTTATAACTATGTGAATTACTGAATTTGGTTTCTTTTTTTTTTCTTTTTCTTTTTTTTGCAGAAACTTTCAATGATGGTCAAGTATTTGATGCACAAACCCCAATAGAGCTTACTGGAAGTTCTGGGCAAAACAGTGTGTAGCAGTCATTGAGGTTTGTTTTTCAGTTGTTTGATGAATTGAAGGGAAACTTATTTTCATTTACTTGTGCAGCGTTGATGAATATTGAACAATTTGAAGTTTTGAACTGTGTTTGTGACTTTGTGGTTGTATGATTCATTTGTATGAACCTTGTTAAGTTGGTTTATAACTCTTTATTGATTATTTCATATTACATTTTGAAATTATGCACCAGTTCATAGCAGGAGAACTCTAAAAAATTTGGGCCAAGTCTTATTTTTCATGAAAAAAACTGGCCCAATTTAATGTTGGTACAAGGCCTAACCGTACCGTACCAACATGTCGGTATACCGACTTTGGTGGTTGGTAATGGTAATAGGATTTTATTTACCGATTATAGTTCGTTGGTAATTGATAATGGTAAAAAAACTTGGTAACCGTACCATGCCAGCCCTAGTGTTGGTTGGTAATGGTAATAGGATTTTGTTTACCGATTATAGTTCGTTGGTAATTGTTAATGGTAAAAAAAACTTGGTAACCGTATCATGTCAGCCCTAGTGTAAAGCTCAACACAAGGCTCTTCAGACCCAGTGAATCCAGAGAGGGCAATGATACCGTGGTTGTTCTGGTCCATCCCTACTCTGTCCTTGGTGTCTGTCAAGGCCTTTTGAGAGGCCTAGCAACTGGGTTAGCTGAGAAAGGTTTGCAAGCTGTCACCTTTGACATGCGAGGATTTGGGAGGTCAACTGGGAAGGCTTCTCTTACTGGGTTTGCTGAAATCAAAGATGTCATTGCTGTCTGCAAATAGGTATCTGAGAATTTGGATGCCAATAGAATTTTGCTTGTGGGTTCTTCTGCAGGTATGTGTTTGTTTTGTGTGTGTGGGTTGTGATTAGATTTTGTGTTTATCTCCTTTTTGGTGGACTAATTGTGTTTGTGTTGAAGAATTGTGTAGACATTGTGTTATTTGTGTATGTGGTGATGCATTTTTGTAAGATGTGTGTTGTGGAATGAAGGAGAGGTTTTTATGTGGGTAGTTTGTGCATTTGATGTTTAATTAGTTTATGCGGTTGATTTTGTGGATCTTTGGATTGTGTGCTAGGAACAATCATACTTTCTTGTTTAGGTAGAAGTTTAGTTGCTTGTGGTAGTTTATAGATTGATTCTTTAATGATGGGCATCAATGAGTTGACTGTAGTTACTTTTTACAACTAGAAGTGATCTTACTCGTCTTTTAATAGAAGCTAATGGGTTAATATATCTTTGTATCAAGGTGAACTTTCGTGCTTGAGCTGTGATTTTGGAAAACACAGATTTTGTTTTACCTTGCTGATTTTGGAATTTTTATAATTTTTATTTTGCTCAACATTAATGATTTTGGAAAACACATATCCTCTAATGGGATTTTGACAAGTGAAAGTAAGTAGGATCGTTAGGTCTTTCTCTGCTACCATAGTGAATTTTCTTTCTAGTTTGCAAATAACTGTTTTTAAGTTCTTTGAATCGCATTATTGGTGAAATGAAGGTTTTGTGGATTCTGCCCCTTAATATTACCTCAAGTGGAATGAGGTGGGATGAAATGAAGGTTATGTTCTCATTCTAAGTGCAAGTGTATAGAAGTGTTGGTTTTGATTAATGTGTCTGAATCTGGAGAATTATTGAAAGGATATATAGAAATAGCTCCACTATTGAAAAGGGTTACGGAGTTTTTCTCATTCTAATGTCCTGCATACAGTTATCAGTTAATCGCATATCACCACTAACCCCACAGAAATTATAAGGAAATAGAACAAAATATAGCAATGAACTGGTAAGTAAATGTGTCTGAATTAAAAAGGGCATGTTATTGAGAAGCCTGATATTTGAATAGAGCTGTGAGCTAGGAGTATGATGCAGGCTCTCGTGCAATTTACTTAATTGTAACAGTTTTAATTACTTCCATGTAAATGTGTCCAAAAATTAATTATTTAGTCTTAATTTGTAAGTACCTCTTACTGCTGCCTCTTAATCTAGCACCTTCACTTAAAGTTTACACTACGCAGTTCTTAGTTATGCATGTCTTAGTTATACTATTGTGTAATGTTAATTATAAAGCTCATCGACAGGAGAAAATAAGTAATAAGTAAAACATTATGCGAACTAATTTGGCTTTTCCTTGAAGAATATGGTGTTCAAACTATATCATTCTTGTCAATAGGACTCACTTTAGGATTGTTCTGTTATGGACTGTGTCTGAAGTGATTTTAAACCTTTGAGAAAATATGTTTAGCCTAGTCAGGTAGTCCACTTTGTTTGTTTGTCAGTTTTATGTATCTCTGAAAGCCTCGTCAGTTTTATGTATCTATGAAAGCCAATTTCATTATTATTAGCAGAATAAATCTATTGCTCATTTGTATAATCTCCCCTCATGTTCTGGTGTAGGTGCCCCAATTGCAGGCTCAGCAGTTGAGATTGAACAAGTGGGATATGTGAGTCTGGGGTATCCTTTCGGCTTGACTGCCTCGATTCTTTTTGGGAGACCCCACAAAGCCATCCTACAATCCCTGAAACCCAAACTTTTTGTAATGGGGACTCAAGATGGGTTTACAAGTGTGAAGCAACTGAAGAACAAGCTACGTTCTGCGGCAGGGCGTGTTGAAACACACCTTATTGAAGGAGTTAGTTACTTGCAGGAGCTTATTGCTTTGCATGCTCCGTGCCATCAGTGTACTTAACAGTAATATTTGTTTGTGCTTCACTAAACAATCTTTACACATGGTCAAGTGTCATTCATTGCACCAAAAAGAAAAGAGAAGGCAAAAGGGCCATTACGGAAGATTATATCTGGGCATAAGGTTACACTAATGAAATGACACCTAAAGCTTACCACTGACCAATAAACAGAAAAGCCAAAAAGTATTCACTTGGCTGGTCATGGAGTTAGAATATGACACAACACTACATTACAAGCAGGACTACAACTGAGCATTACAAGGCTCAGAGATCATATGCCATCGTCTACAAAACGTTGGTCATCAGATGCAATTCTACCTTCTCTCATGATTTTGGTACCATTTGAACCATCTACTGCCTGACCTGCCATTTCATCATATTGTCGTTTTCTCAATCCTCGTTCTTGGTCCATTGGTTGTCTTTGAGAAAACGTATGTTCATCTGTTTTGAAAGCCAATATTAGAAAGATTGTAGTGGTCAGCAACAAGACTTAATAAAACCTTGCGCAGCTCTGGTGCCACCTAGATATATTCACTGCAACAATATACATACATTGAAATTCGTGTACTAGCTAGTGTAATTCAGGTATTCCACCTCATTATGGCAGAAATGTCTACCCTTCCTTATCTTAATATGGGAAAAGATGAACAAAGATGGTAACATAAAGGCACACAGCTTTAGGCAACCATTTTGGGAGCCTTGCAAACAAATATTAATAGAAAACGCTGCACCGAGTGAGTACCAGTCAAGTCAGACCAACCATGACTAAGAATACAATAAAGGCAGAGGAGCTTTAATACGTAAAAGTGGACATGGGTTATATATAATTAGTTATTACCACTTTCACCATCTGATGCATCTTCAAGCGTTGCAATTGCATCGATCAATGCCTGTTCATGCTCCTGCAATTTAAAGAACCAATCATAATCCCACCAACAAAAAACTTGATGAAATGCAAATAAAAGAATAAAGTTGTTCTTACTTTGAGAACTTTCTTTGCTTTCTCAATCTCCCTGGGGTCGGGATGGCTAGCACCGAAAACCTTCTCAACCTGTAGTTTCAAGCGAAGAGGGATAGATAAGCCACCGCCAGCTAATTTGGGGAACATGGAAAAACTCGTTATAAGTTTCCTTACCTCTTTAATCAATGAGTCAGTATGAAGTATTTCAATATCACTCATGGCCTTCCTGCCAATGCCATTTTGTTGTGGAGGCAAATCCTTTTTAGAATGACCTTTTATGGTCCCTCTACCCCTTCCTGCACCCGAAACTGCACCACCACGTCCAATGGCCTTCTTAGTTCCTCGGCCAGGTCCAGGCCGACCACCCCTGCGAGAAACTCCAGGATCATCACCATCCCACCGAATATCTTCAGGAGATATCTACCATTTGAAGGTACAACAGTTAGAGTTGGAAAAATGAGCATGGATCATAAATTGACCAAATTTGTCAAGTATTGGGTTCTTTGAGAACCCAGTAGCATGAATAGAGTTGATTGCATAATATATTCAGCTAGTCCTCTCTTAGGAACACAAGCATAAAGAAACAACAAAAGATAGAGACAACTGGTGTGCAACTACCCTTTCAGCAGAAAAAGTTCCGTTAACAATATCATATTGTTTAATAATATTGTAAATTTTTCCCACGGACTCATGGAAAGCATTCGAGACATGTCCTCCCATGTGCAATGTGTAGGACCATGAAAACATATGATGCATGTCATGTATGTCAAGTTGTCAACATGCAGTACATAGTTGAATATGGCATTGCGATGACTCTATCAGTATGGAAACTATATGTTACTATTTGAAAGGTTTGGATAACCATTCTTGCATCGTTGTAACAGCCCTATGCTTGGCATTTTCTTCTGCTTGTAGCTATTATAACATAGCTGAGCAGCAGAGGCCTAGTGGTGAAAGTAGAATGTATAAGATATAGTAACATTGTTGGCTTGCTTCCAGGAAATGATGAAAAACTATTAAATGTTTTTGCATAAGGGACAGCTGCACACTTAAGGTAACTAAAAATAAATGTGTACCAAAATAATGAAGTAAATGGAAAATTTCACATGGCAAAGCAGACCCAAATGTTATTTACATATTAAATTGAATTGCAAAATGAACACAACAGAGAAACACAGTGCAAAAAAGGAAAAACTACAAAAGTTCAGAATCTTACTTTTCCAAATTATGAGACATGGATCTATTATTAAAGGGAATGGTTAGAACAATACATAAAACAGCAGCAGGTTTTACCTCTTTTAGGTTGACCCATTCCCATGTTTCGTTCTCTGTATACATATCATAAACCAAAGCATGTAGGCCCTGTCAAATTTCGACAACTAGAATATTAGGAACATATCCTGGATGCTAATTACTAAGCTTAATCTACGTTCAGATGATGTCAGTCAATGCAAGAGTATATACCTGAATGTGGTTGTAATCAGTTATTGTAGCCTCATAGAAATTGTTGTCCTCGGGCCACTTTGTCCATACTTTTCTTCCTATTAATGGATCATAAGTTGTTGCCTCAGCAGGCTCAGCAGCCACAAAGCCACCTGAAGAACCTCGAGTTGGGGGTTGGGGCCTTCCAGTAATACTTGTAGAAGGGACCTGTGTTGACTTCAGAGGGAAGAAGGAACATACTCCGTTTTAGCAAAAGCATATTAATAGATCTTATGCCATAAACTTCATAGCCACATTTTTTTAGTAAAATTTATTTCTACATACTGATTTTGACTTCTTGCTCCGAGCTCCTGGAGGAGGACCTTGTCTCAAGGCTGATGAAGGTTGCATGGATGGAGGCAGCACTGGAGATGGAGCACCACTTTGTGATAAAGAAGCTACAGACTGTGATGTTTTCTGTTTCTTATGTGAAGCCGAAACAGTCGGACTAGGTATAGGGTCATGAACAGGCTGAGCAGCATTAAGTGCACTGCGCTGAGGACCACAGGTTTTTCTCCACTCCCTATTATGATATTACACATGAACAAAAATCAGAACAGAGCAAAAGTATAACAGATTTGCTGCTGAGAGAAATATTCCATCATATAATTAAACCTTATTCTTCGGATCATGTCATCGGCATTGACCCTGGACAAAAGTTCTCTGTGTTCCTCATCCGATACTCTCAGCTCCTTTCTAAGTTCTGTTATTAAACTTTCCTTCTCCTGAAATTTTCATAAGAATACTGACTTTCAAATCTACATGATATATATATATATATAAACAATAACATGATCAAACAAACATGCACCCAGGTGATGGCATCGGATTGGGCTTTAAATGCCCGCAGGACTGAACAGTATGCTTCTTGCTCAATGTGGTGGATCTGTGTTTCCATATCACCGTGCATCCTAGGTAATGGAGCAGAACCAACTGCTGTAGATCTTCCATTCCCAGAACTTCGGCCACCTCTTTGAAATCGGTTTTGATGAGATGGGGGAAGGTCATCATCCGTTCCTGTACAAGGTCACTTAGGTTATACACAACTATTGTATTCTAGAAACATGGCTCTTAAATATTGCATAACTTTGCACAGCAAACCATTAAATCTTCTTTCATCCCTATCCACAGCAAATCACCTCATTTGATTATTACATGTCAAATACTGCACGCAAAACACAACACCCCTTTGATCTGAGTCTCATAACACAGACATAGAACATATATATAAAGACCAAATATGAATCTTTTATTGCAGACAAACCGTTTCTAAGAATATGTTCTAAAACTATACAGTCCATCAAAAATTTTACTTAACCATCTAACTGCGGCATCGATGTTGAACAAACAAGAAAAGATGAAATAGAACACCGTTTTTCCAATAGTCGTTGTACATTACATACAACAGCCATTGCACGTTAATAACATAAACAGAAATAGAAGTTTCATTCTTAGAATACACCTTCCGACTACTGTCAATATTCCATCTTTTCTAGCATATCCCCCAAACAAACCATCACAGAGCACATGTATCATAATCTCCTTCTCACATTACAGCTCCTTTCTTTCTCTACACATCAACTCTGGCTATCCAATACAAAGAAGTTGGCTTATAGTAATGAAATTCAACACAAGAAGCACAACAATGACTTCAACCTCTACAAAACCCATCAGCCTCAATCTCTATCAACATTACCTCAGTTCAATCCAAAACTTAATCAAATGCCATCAAAATCAAAAACCCAAAACAACCAATGATCCCCAAATTCAATCACATTAACATAAAACTCAAAAATTAAAGCGAAATAAAAAACTATGAAAACCCACAAAGCACGAATCTTTAACCAAAAATTCAACTCACCACTGCTATCTGAGAGCTCGTAGGCCATCAAATCCCTTACAAGACTCAACCTTTCACTAATCTCAAACCAAACCCACGTCGAATTCCCTCTCACACTCGTCGGAATATTCGATCAATTTCGTCGACAACTCGAGCTGGGACCCATCGGCATGCCAATTCGTTGAATTCAGGACCAAGAGAGTTGTGTGAGCTCCGGAGAAGTTGAATTTTGGGCTCGGCGAGCGGCGGAGGGAGGCGATCGATTAGGGTTAATGGGGGAGGACCGGGGATTTGAGAATACTTGTTCTAGATTTGGGGCGGAAGTGCAATTTTGAAAAGTTGAGGGGTGGAAAAAAGAGAGTTTAAGGGATTTCGGAGATTTTGGAGGGTACGGAGGGAAGTCGCGGACTTCAAACCGCTTCTTATGGCGCCGTCGATGTTTTTAATTAATGATACAGTTTGAGTTCCGCGCTAGAAATATGGTTTTTTTGTTTTTTATACGAATGTATAAGAAACACTTCATCAGAACACTATCAAAAATGACAAAAAAGACTTTATTTCACAGCACCCTTGATTAAAATACAAATGCATCACCACACACATTACCTGCACAATTCTTAACCCTATGTAGATCTCATCATTTGGCTCTTCGACCCTAGTCCATCCTAAAACTCGCCCTATCCTCTAGGGCCGAAGCCCTATCCGGTCCTCCATTAGGACGGGCCGACCCTAGCCCTTCTCGAGTAGGGTAGGGTAAGGGTTGAACAAATGAAACTCGGTCTTATCCTACAACCCTACCCTAATGAGCCATTTAGGGTCGAAGCAGGTCTGATCCTAAAAGCTCGCCCTTTAGGCATTAATAATTTTTTATTTTTGTATTGCTTTAATATGTTTCTTATTTTTTAGATACAATACAACTAATCTTCTCTTTTGTAGTTGATTTGCTAACTTTGTTCCTTTGATTTCCTTTTGTTTTGTTGATTAACGATTGTATTTTGATGATTTAGAGCATTAATTCGTGAGATATATAAGTATAACTACTTAGTTTTATAGATAGATGTCTTAAATTAAGTATAATGTGTATGCATACATGTTAAATATAACCATTTTTAAAGTTCATTACATATAATTCTAAAACTAAATTATGAGAAAAAAATAACAAACTCATCTCGGCCCTGTTTACCTCTATTTAAAGGGCCGGCTCTACCCGACCCTATTAGCCCTAACGAAAATGGGCCGCTAGGGCGGGCTAGAACTTACATATTCAAGCCTCGGTCCTACCCTATCCGTCCCTAAATTTTGTTGACTTTGACCGAGCTCTACCCTATCCTAACCCTAAAATTTAGGGTCGGGCCGGTCCTAGCCCGGCCCATGATGAGGCCTACCTACATACAGTTGATCCACTAAAAACGAACTAAAAAATAAAAACAAAGAGACTGATGTTTCATCGGCTTTGAATGATCTAAGGTTAATTTTCATTTAGGTAGCGCACACATTCTATATATGATCATCTCCTTACAATCACCACAAGTTCAGCAACAAGTTGTGATGTGGTAACAATGTCAATTCCACTGATTTTTAATCATACATACAGTTGATCCACCAAAAACCAACTAAAAAATAAAAACAAAGAGAATGATGTTTCATATGTTTTGGATGATCCAAAGATAATTTTCATTTAGGTAACACACACACACATATATATATATATATATATATATATATATATATTATATGCTGATGACCCATTAGATAGTGCATGCATGGTAGATGACTCAAGATTCAAGATCATTACATCCATTATAAACCTATAAATGGAATAGAACTTTATTTAACACTAGCTACCACTTGGTTTTCTTCTAATGTCTCAAACACTAACTACTGCTTAGTTTTAGTTTTCTTCTAATTAATAATAGTCATGAGCTAATAGCTATAACAGAGAATTGAATCAACTTCGATATAGAGCCTAGACAAAATATCATCCTATATAGGTTCTTGTCACAAGATTACTTGATATCTAAATGTCATGATAATATTACTGTTCACGGGAAATGATATTATTTGGCAGCAAATGTCATGGAAATTATGAGTAAGCTTGATGTTGTTGGACTATGTACCAAACGTTATGATTGCTCATTTGGATTTATTATTCACTTGATGATTATTTGACCCTTCTTGCTTGTAGCTCTGAAAGACAATTTGTTAGACATTGTGACATTTGTCTACAACCTGGTCAGTCTCTTTCTCGACCCCCCCCTTTGGTTATTTTTCTTCCTTACAGTTCTAGAGTTCCCTTTCATTTTTGCCTGATTTGCTTCTTTCTTTCTTTCTTTCTTTCCTGATCTTATTTTTTATTTTTCGGTTGTTTTCAGTGGCTCCAAGAAGCCAAAGAAACTATGCATTTCTTCCTCCAGCTCCTCGATGGAAACATGAATTTTGAGCTTCAATGTAGACGACTGGAAGGGTATTACGTCTGAGATATATGATAATTTGCAGAACATCAGAGGAGTTAAAACATTCATGAACGACAAAGAATTTCAGTTAAGTGACCTGACTTCTCCCAGATTCCTAACTACAATTGAAGAATCAAGGTTTGCAGTAGTTGTTTTGTCGCAAAACTATGCTTCTTCAACTTGGTGTTTGGAGGAACTTACAGCAATTTTACAATTCATGAAAGATGGTAATAGAGTTCTGCCACTTTTTTTATCAAGTGAATCTATCTGATGTGCGGCATCAGACTGGGAGTTTTGGAGTTGCTTTTGAAAATCAGGAGTCTTCTAAAGACATGGTGAAGGTGAACCGGTGGAGAAATGCTCTACAGAAAGTGTCCAATCTCTCTGGATTGCAATCACACAATTATGGGTACGTCTCATCCTCTTCATTAAAAAGAGATATACTTGTAAGTTTAAATCTAATTGTTAATTGCCTGATTCATTACTTGATGCTATCTTCTATGTAGGTCCGACAAAAAATTTGTCGAAGACATTGTGAAATTTGTGTGGAGTAAAGTCCATCAAGTACGTATTGATAATGAGGCGACCACACGACTACCAAGGACATGACTTGTAAGTTATACCAAATCTCTCTCTCATACAGTTTTTCTTTTTTCTTTTCCCTTACTGTGTCTGAAACTGGTCTCATTTTTGGCTATTTCTGATGGCCTTGACTCACTGAAAAAGCCTCAAGATCTACTAGAGGAGTTGAAACCTTCAAGGATGACCTAAAGCTTGAGAAAGGGAAGGCCATTTCCCCAAATCTTCTAATGGCAATAGAAGAATCTAAGTTTGCAATTGTTGTTCTATCTGCAGAGTATGCTTCTTCTACATGGTGTTTGGAAGAGCTTGTACATATTTTTAAATGCATGGAAGGCAAGAACACAGTTCTGCCTTTTTTTATAACGTGGATCCCTCTCATGTCCGGAAACAAGAGGACAGTTTTAAAAAAGCTTTCGAGCAGGATAAAAGCTCTGGTCAAGACGAACAGAAGATGCAACAATGGAGAGAGGCTTTAGAAAAAGTGGCCAATTTGTCTGGATGGCATTTTACAAATCATAAGTAAGCATAATGAGTCTAGTTCACATAATTTATACTTGTACTTTTGGTTCAAGTGATGGCTGATGGTTATTTCACCCTTGCAGGACTGACCCTTGCAGCGGTTGCAGGACTGAAGGGGAACTTGTTAAAGACATTGGGGAATTTGTGTGGAGAAAAGTGATTCAAGTGGAAGTTGACTCCACTGGAGATTTTGAAGCATTTAGAGCAACAAGAAAAGCCATGGAACAGGTCACAAAGGTGTAAAAGAATGATAAGGTCAATGTGATTGGGGATTTGGGGTGTATGGAAAGGGAGGAGTAGGGAAGACATCCATGGCGAAACATGTGTGCACAAGCCCAAAAGAATGGGCTTTTTAATCACGTGGTTGAAGTTTCCATATTCCAAAGTCCTGATCTGAGAAAAATTCAAGGCAAATTTGTAGATATTCTGGGACTGAAATTCCAAGAGGAGACAGATATTCATAAAGCCATATGTCTGAGGATCATGGGAGTATGTCAAGTCTTGCTTCTTGCTTTGTTGTCTATTCCCAGATGATGAAGATATCCGAATAGCAGACTTGACGGAGTATGGATATGGTATTGGAGTATTCCAACACAATGCAAGAAGCCATGTAACTTAAAGCATGTAACTTGCTTATGGATGGTGCCGAGGATGGATGCATGATGTCATTCGTAATATGGCCATCTCAATATTGCATAAAAATGGCTCACTTATCATCTCAATTATAAGTGAGAGAACGGTACTGGAGACCGATAATAGTTTTATAGGGTGGGCCCCCTACCCGACTCGGCCCACCAGCACGCACTCCGACTAGCCCGCAAATGAGGCCCAGCCCGCACTAATATTTTATACAGAAAAGACGGCGCAGCAGCAGAAGAGGTGGCCGCTCAAGCTCTACTGAACGCTCTGGTGCCGCGCGTGGAGAGTACTCGCTTTTCTTTGAAGCCCTGTGGTTCTCCTTCCTCGTTTCTGCCCTCTCTCGTTTGAATTTCCAAGCAAGTTTCCTCTCACTGCTTTCACTTGTTGGCTCCATTTCTTTACAATTGTGCTCATTTATCTTTTGCCTTTGTATATTCCTGTTACACCAAATTTACAAACTTTGATCAAAACTTGGTTTGAGTTCCTCTTTCTATTTCAAGCTTTACAAAATTTGGTGGATTGAATTGTTTGATGGTATTTGGGTTTCGGTCATGTGTGATTTGGTTAGCTAGTTAGCTTAACTTAAAACATTTAAGTTACCAGTTCAAACCTTATCTCACACCACTACCGGCGTGCGTGCGGCTGGGTCAAGGAAATCTGGTAAAAAAGCTAAAGTAAAAAGAAGTTGAGGTCAACAAAGAACATAAGTTGAGGTCAACAAAGACTTGGCGGCTTTGTGTCATTGTGTGTGCCGATAATCTTCTGCTAGTATTAAGAGAGTGAATTAGATCGAGCCTCTCTTCCTTAATTTCCCTTACTGTTGGTTCTCTTCTCTGGTTGTTTTCAATGGCCTCAACCTCCCCAGAAACTGCTGCAACAAATGAAGCATCATCATCAACAGTTCGTTGCTGGAAGGATGATGTGTTCTTGAGTTACAAGGGTGGTGACATTCCAAAGGGTTTTATATTGCATTTATATGATAGGCTGCACCAGAAGAAGATCACAACGTTTATGGATCATTATTATTCAGATTTTCAAGGAGAGGATGCTATCTCTCCCTCTATCCGAAAGGCAATTGAAGAATCAAAGTTTGCGGTTGTTGTTCTGTCCCGAAATTATGCTTCTTCAGTTTGGTGTTTGGAGGAAGTTACAAAGTTGTGTCAGTTCACGGAGAGCGGCTTTAGAATTCTTCCAGTTTTTTACAAGGTTGAAGCCGGTAATGTAAGAAAGCAAAAGGGGAGTTTTCTGGATGCTTTTGCCAAGCATGAAAGGTCTGGTCGATACCAACCGCAGAAGGTCCAGCAGTGGAGAGATGCTTTAAAAAAAGTGGGTTATTTGTCTGGGTTGAAGAGACATCGTTACAGGTAAGCATCACGAGAGTAGCTATCTCCTTTACCATGATATATAGTTGATTATTATGTGACGCTTAATTCTTCCTTGTAGGACTGACAATGATCTTGTCCAAGCCATTATGGAGTCTATGTGCAGTCAAATGAAGGATATTGAAATTATATCGGAGTCAGATGAAGATCCCATTGTGGAATCAGAGTCAGATGAAGATTCCATTGTGGAACAGTGCACCAAGGATTTTGAAGCAACATCAGAAGCCACCAATGGAAATTGTGAGTTCAACCTTACTTTCTTAGCTATATGACGTCTGGTGCTTCTATCACTTCATTATGATCTGTCAACCTCTCTTCTATTCTGTTTTCCATTGTGGTTTCCCTTTCGTTTCTCTTTGTTAAATTTGTCAATGTTCTTACTCTTGTTTTCCAATTTTTGGAGGTTCAGCTGAATCAGCTCCTCAGTGGAAGCATGATGTGTTTTTAAGTTTTAGGGGTGAAGATACTCGCAAGGGTTTCCTATCCCATTTATACCATGAATTGCAAAAC
Source organism: Comarum palustre (assembly GCA_951800085.1). NCBI lineage: Eukaryota > Viridiplantae > Streptophyta > Magnoliopsida > Rosales > Rosaceae > Comarum > Comarum palustre. The sequence goes on along the minus strand of OX637573.1, from coordinate 32,232,620 downwards.
ACGAAAATAATTAGAACATTTAAGGATGATGACCAACTTAAGAAGGGGAAGGACATTTCACAAAGCCTCCTGACGGCAATTGAAGAATCAAGGTTTGCGATCATTGTTCTGTCGGAGAACTATGCTTCTTCTGCATGGTGTTTGGATGAACTTACAAAGATTTTTCAATGCATGGAAGGCAAGGATACAATTCTGCCAATTTTTTATCATGTGGATCCTTCTGATGTACGATATCAAAACCATAAACTTGAAGAGGCCTTTAAAAATCATTCAAGCAAGGCAAGGTATGACATGGAGAAGATGAAGCAGTGGAGAGCCTCTTTAACAAAAGTAGGGAATCTCTCTGGGTGGGATACAAAGAACTACAGGTAAGATTTCTATCATTGCAAAAGGTGTTGTTTTGTTTGCATTCATTAGTTTCCTGATGGAGTTTGACCCTTTCCAATGCAGATCTGAAAGGGATCTTGTTGAAGACATTGTGAAATTTGTGCTGAAAGAAGTACTTCAAACACTACCAAGAGAAGATTTTGAAGAATTTGAAGCTACAAGAGAAGCAGTGGATAAGGTTAAGAGGATGTTGAAAGATGACAAGATCACCGCCATAGGGGTCTATGGAAGAGCTGGTGTTGGCAAGACAGCCATGGCGAAACATGTCGGTGCACAAGCCAAAATACTTGGGCTTGTTGATCATGTTATTATGGCTGCTATATCTCGAAGCCCAGATTTTCAAACAATTCAAGGCGTATTGGGAAATCAGCTGGGAATGGAAATGTTCCCGGATGAAGAAACAGAAAGAGCCAGTAGGCTGAGGGAGAGGATAATGGATGGACAGAGGATCCTTATTATCTTGGACGACATTTATGAGATAATAGATTTGTCAAGCATTGGAATTCCTAGCTATGAGGAGCTTCAAAGATGCAATTCCAAGGTCCTACTCACCACAAGGATCAGGAATCTTTGTCATTTGATGGGGTGCCAAGAACCTATTCCTCTCAAGACCTTATCAGAAGATGATTCTTTGCAGTTCTTCATGAAGAAGTTGAGAAAGCCTTTCCATGGATCTGCCTATTCTGATGATGAAGAGAGGAAAATAGTTAGAGAATGTGCTGGTCTGCCAAGTTTATTGGAAGAAGCTGCGAGGGAATATGGGCATAAATACGTGGAAGAATGGAATGAAGCAGTTTCAAAGACGTTTGGAGATTATGAGGATGAATTGCAAAAATCAGCTCGAGAAGTAAATGCATCTAAACTTGTCCCCACTAAAGATGAGAGAGATATATTTAGAGATACCTTGAGGTGTGGTGATGCCAAGTCGTTTTTCTTGCTTTGCTGCATGTTTCCAGAAGATTATGATATTCCATTTGAAAAATTGTGGACCTACGGCATTGGAAAAGGTTTTCTTCAATATTCTGACACGTTGCAAGAAGCTAGAGCCAGAGCACATTCTTTGGTCGCACACCTTCAAGCTTCAGGTTTGCTTTTGGATGGCAAGAACGGATGCATAAAAATACATTGTGACGTCCGAAATATGGCCATGTCTATTTTGTTGTATGAAGGAGGTCATGCCTATTTCGTAAAAGCTGGTTGTGATTTGAAGTATTGGCCAGTGGATGCTCATGAAGGCTACTCGGCAATATCATTAATGGGGAACAATCTTAACAAGCTTCCCGAAACTTTGGTATGTTCTGAACTCCAAATTTTATTGCTGCAGAATAATGCTGGTATATCTGACATTCCAGAAAACTTTTTTCAAAGTCCTAATGCACTAAGGGTCTTTGATCTTAGCTATACCGGTATTTCAGTAATACCCTCTTCATTCAATCTCCTCACCAACCTCCAAACCTTGCATTTGGATTGTTGTAATAGAATAACTGACATATCTGTACTTGGGAAGCTGAAGAAAGTAGAGATTCTTAGTTTGAGAAAATTTCCTCATAAGGATTTGCCAAAAGAGATAGGAAATTTGATCAGTCTAAGGATGCTGGACATCACTGGTGGAAGTGTTCAAAGAATTCCATCCAAAGTGATATCGAGGTTGTATAGACTGGAAGAATTGTACATGAAATGTGAATTTGGCGACTGGGGAAGTAAAGCTGAGGAAGCAGTAGGAGAAACAAATGCCGATTTTGATGAGATAATTGGCTTGCCCCGTTTAAACATTTTGAAGGTTTACATATCTGATGCAGCTTGCTTACCCAAATACATTGGTTACTTCGAGCTAAATTGGGTAAAATTTGACATATGCATCAGCAGAGATATCTCTTCGGAGATGATGCTTGCTCCTAATGATGAAGCTTCAAGAACCTTGACTCTTGACAGATCAATCAATGGCTTACCGGACTGGTTTATCAATGTGGTGACAGAGAAAGCGGAAAAACTGGAGTATAGAGATTGTAAGGGAGTAAACAACATTCTTAAGGAGTATGAGCATGGGAGATTATATGGGCTGAAGCATTTCGCTGTCATTGGGTGCCATGAGAACTTCAAAGAGTTGATAAATGCAACAACTTGGGATCCAAGTATACCTGTGTTTGAGAGCTTGGAAGTGTTGCATCTCCAGCATTTGCAACGCCTCAAGGAGTTATGTGTTGGCGAATTACCACTTGGGTCTCTTTGCAATCTCAAGTTGTTGAGAGTGCAAACTTGCTGCAACTTGGTGAATGCACTTTTACCACTAAAATTGTTGCAGAGACTAACAAATCTAGAAACATTGTCATGTGTAAATATGAAAAACATGAAATATGTGTTTGGATCTGAAGGGCTTGATCTTGGAACGGTTCCTTTGACAAAATTGAGCGAGATGAGATTGTGTGCTCTGTTCGAACTCATAAACATCTGGGATGGTCCTGCTCCATATGCAGTCTTTCAAAATCTCAAAGTTTTGGCAGTCTGTAAGTGTACAAAACTGAAAAGTCTATTCCCATTTGATGTGGCTCAGTCTCTTGTGCAATTGGAAGACCTCTCTATAGAGAGCTGCCCTAACTTGGGCAAAGTTATTGAAGCATGCAACAGCTTGAATGGATATATCTTTTTTCCAGAATTGAAGAAATTAGCTTTGATAAATCTTCCACAGCTTGCATATTTCTGCACTGAAAATGGTTCTGTTGGTATTGAGTGCCCTCTATTGGAACACTTGTACGTGGATAAGTGCCCCCAGTTCATTAACACTGCTTCTACTTCTGTTAAACTCAATGATCAACAGCATTTGAATTCTCTTGCAAAAAGGTATGTCTCTGTGTCGTTATCTACATTTCTCTTATATATATTGTTAATTATCATGCTGTCCTTATATATATTGTCAATTATCATGCTGTCCTTTTCTCTCAGATGATGGATTTGTACTCAAAAACAAGCTAAATACAGAAGTTTATGTAAATTGGTTGTGTTTTGTTACAAAGTGCATTGTATATTTAGGCATAATTGTTTCAGCTCATCAATTTAATTATCATTCTAGTGTTGCTCTTTGACTGGCTTTTTGGATGGTGTTTCATGTTAACAGCTAGTTGTCTGTTTCTATTTGATCAGATGGGAGGATATGTATAAGCTATAAGAGAGCTGATGCAGAGAAAGGCAAATGAAAGAGTTGCTCAACTATAACTTTATGAATGCGTGAATCACCAACTCTATATATATTGTACATAATTTGACATAATTGCCAAATCCATCAATCAAGTTAAAGCAGAAGTTTAGCAGTGATTTTGGCTCAGACTTTGAGTGCCCAACTAAAGATGGGTGGTAGGTTTCTAATGACAGTAAGTTTCAAGCCAATTGCATTACTTCGTCCATTTTGTTCTTCAAAAGATTACCATTTGGAACTCCCAGATTTCTTTTCAAGGAGTTTCTGATTATAAACTTTATACATGTTGCTAGAACCAGCTGCTGCTTGTGGAGTTTCAAATTTGAATTTGAAACAATGGATGTCGCAGAGTTTGTAGACAAGACGAGCTATGTATGAAGCCACTTAGATATTGGAGGATGATAGAATAGAATATATGTAATCTGGGTGCAGGGAAAAGAAGCGTTGGCAACACAACCATGATCAGACGTGTTATTACAAGCTGAAAAGGATGGGATTTTCACTTACAGTATGTGATTGCAGTTGTAATATCCCAAAGCCTTCGAGGCACTTTGGCAGGTCTGCTGGGATTGAATTGGTGGAGAGAGAGAGGATTCTTAGACGATTTTTGGGTGGAATGTGAAAGTCCTAATCACCAATGATAATGAAAGTATGCTAATTTTTTTTTGAACAAATGAACGTATGATATTGGGTGCCAAGTGTTGGAAATTATGGTTTCCTGGTCCCACTAGGAAATTCCAGCAGGGTTCACTGAAGTGAAGTGAGTTCACTGAGGAGCAGAGATCGTTGAAGTCGGTTCGCTAAAGAATGATTAAGCAGAGCAATAGTTCGCTTTCTCTTTGGTTAAAGAAGTATGTAAGTTTCTTATCCTTTAATTCATCTCTTTTGATTCATGGAAGAAAAGCTTATTATTTACCTGGGGTAAAAACAAAAAATTGAAAAGAAAAATAATTTCCACGGGCCAGGCAGACATGTGGTGTCTTATGGTGGTGCCACATGTCGTGGGCCTAAGCGGACTGTGAACTCCACGATTACAAAATAAATAAAGCTTCCTCCGGTTTGAATTCAATTTTGCCGACCAATACTTACTTAAATGCTCACCACTTAGATGCTGACACATATTCATTTTATTATCAATAATAAAGTAAAACAATTTGAAAAGACATGTGGCAGCAGTTTAAGCGATGGTCATTTGGATGGTAAAGTAAAGAGTGGTTGGCAAAACTGAGATAGTTATATTTGTGTTTGTTCATATATCTAACCATTATTTCACCCTTAACTCTTCCTTGTGGGATCTGTGTGCAGTAAAGTATTGAAATCAATACGGGAGATTTTGATGAAGACTTTGAAGTAGTTACAGTAAAATGATGAGCTACTAATCCTACGATGCCAAATGTGACTGAAGATTTTGAACCAGTTGAACCAACAACACAATCCACCAATGAAACCTGTGAGTTATTCGGTTCTTACTTCTTAGCTCTCTGTCTTCTTGTTCTTTTGTCTCTTTCCTTTGGGTTTCCCTTTTGTTTCTCTTTGTTTGTTTCTAGATTGTTCTTATTCATCATGGTATTCAAACTTGGGGAGCTGGCTTTTTGACCAAGATGCCGCAAAATACCTGACGAAAGATAAACCACAATGTGGATGCTCAAAGCTAAATGTTTAGTTTTAAACAACAGACACTGGAGTGACTGGACATCCACAACTAGTTTTAAACAACATAGACACTAGAGTGACTGGACATCCTTCAACTTCTGTGGACCATAACTTTACTTGAACTGGGACAAACGTGGCCCGTGAATCACCATCGTACCGATACTGTCCAACTTAATCACCTTTAAGGTGTTGGGTTTTAATCACAAAAGGCCTCTGTACAATTAGATACAATTCATCCACTTATAAGTTATATTTTATTTGTCCATTTTCTGATGTGTGATCTTTCCTCTCCAACACTCCCCCTCACGTGCAACCTAACTTTTTTTAGGTATGCACGTGTAATTTATTCAGTCTAATTCCCACATCGGAAATCGATACATTCATTCGGTCCAATTCTCATTTCGAAAATTGGTATATGCGGTCCAAGGCTCACTACAGACACTTGGTATGATATGAAGCCAAAGACTTTTCGATGAACCCAATTTGGGTTTATTATGTTGGGAGACTTTCTCCCGTTATGTTTGGAGAAGTACTTGAAGAGGGTCATGCTCTGATACCAACTTGAACTGGGACAAGCGTGGCCCGTGGATCACCATTGTACTGATATAGTCCCAACTTAACCACCTTTAAGGTGTTGAGTTTTAATCACAAAAGGCCTCGGTACAATTGGATATAATTCATCCACTTATAAGTTATATTTTATTTGTCTCTTTTCTGATGTGGGATCTTTCCTCTCCAACAACTTTCTCATATGAAATATGTTTTACACTTGCCATATGTCTAGTATACGGACTAGTATTTTCGTGCTCTACAACCTCCTTGAAGAAAGTTTTACGATAATTTCAATGATTAAAAAGTCAAATCTTTGACCCATCGATTTAGAGTTGTTTTCGATTTATTTAAATAATCTGAACACTTTCACTCTTCTCTCGAGCCACGAACCTCGCTAAATCCACTTATTAATTTTCAAAAATAATATTAGAAATTACTTATAAATTTCTCGGGTTCCATAATTCATTTCTACCATATCATGAGGTGTCTTGGACTAACATTACAAGTACTTAATTTTAACGCAAATTCTCCTTTTATAACTTCTTCCATCGCAATTGATGAGGCTCGATCTACCCATACGTACCTAGTCAATGATTTTTGTAGTTTTCTTGTACTTTTTTACCTTTACATGTCCTCCCGAGTTGTTGGTCTCTCTTGAGTTAACGAGTGTTAGTAGCAAGTTGCCGATCAGTATATCTCCATATCATATGATGTACTATAATACTAAGAAAAACAGTTAGTCAATTATTAAATAGTTGAGGATATAATAATTATCCCGTATATATATTATTTAAGTGATATAATGTATTGAGAGGGATCCTAACAAACGGAGGATTGGTGTAATCCTAAAGATATACGGTTAAGACTACTAGGTCATAAAGGCGTGCCTTAGTGATCCTTGATGGATTAGGATGATAAGACGTCTGACCTTATAAATACAGGGTCTTTAGGCTCAGAGTCATTACGTTAAACATTCTGCTTCATTAATATATAACATAAGGAGACTTGAGAGACTAGAAGATCTTATATTCCACCGACAACGTCAACTGATCAAAGCAATAGCATTCGGACAAGGTTAGTATATTATTTAGTTGATCAAAACCTAAGGATTATTTGTTTCCATGTGTGCATATTTATAAGGATCCTAAACCCTAAACAAAAATGTAAGGGAAAATTTCATATCTTTGATAACTTCAAATGGCCAAGGGAGATCTAGGGTTTAGGGAGATCTTTTGTAACAAACTTTGTTCAGTTAAGTTCATGATCTGCTTGGTAAAAATTAATAAGTCATCTCATTTAAATGTTTGATAGCAAGCAATTTAGAAGAATCACATCGAGCTTGTTTTAGTATCTGCCAATATGTGTTCCCATTAATTAGAACATGTGCAGGTGATAATCTAAATTCCAAGACCAAATTAGATACTGAATCCAGATGGAGGCGGACAGAATTAGCAACTTACCAGATGATGTTTTGCAAAAGATTCTGTCATCTTTGCCGCTCAGGGAAGCAGTGAGAACTAGTGTTTTAGCAAGCAAGTGGAAGTACAAATGGGCTATGCTCCCAAATCTAGTCTTCGACGATAAATTGCCAAGGGAAAAAGATCCTCAAAGCCATGAAGCATTTGTGAAAGCTGTTGATCACGTACTCTTACTTCACATTGGCTCCATACGCAAGTTCAAACTATCTCAAAAGCTTTTTGATCTTGCCGCTATTGATATTGATCGATGGATAATTCACCTATCAAGAAACTCTATCAAAGAGCTCGTACTTAATATTTGGAAGGGGCATCGCTACAACATTCCATCATGTCTGTTTTCTTGTCAAAATATTGTTCATCTAGAGTTATTTGGCTGTCAAATGATAATCTCTCCATCCACATTCAAAGGCTTCAAGAGTTTGAAGAATCTTGACATTCGGTTTGTCACAATGGCAGAAGACTTGTTGGACAAGTTAATTAGTTGCAGTCCTCTGCTTGAGAGGTTAACACTGATAAATTGTGACGGTTTCAGCAATCTCCAGGTTAATGCACCAAATCTCCAATTCATTGACGCCGTTGGTTTTTTTGTGGATGTTAAACTTGAGAATACCTCACTTCTTGCTGATGTCTCAATCGTGTTGAAGAGTATTGCTGACCCTAAATGGGATTCTGGGGGCAGCACTTCTAGCAATATGCTCAGGTTTTGCGAAAATGTTCCTCACATTCAAAGGCTCAAAATCAGGAGTTTTTTTTTAAAGGTAATATATTTTCTAGTTTATAGTTTAGTTATATGATCATTTGCTGGTGAATTTGAGCTTATTCATTACTGATGTCCTTTCTGCTTCAGTATCTTGCTGTTGGTACCTTGCCAGCTGAAAAGTTGACGAAAGCGTGCGCGAGACTAAGTTTTATTTCCGTTCACATAAACTTCAAAAGCTTGAACGAGATTTTGGCCATTCTATGCCTTCTTAGAAGCTCCCCAAGTCTCCAAGAGCTAGAAATCTCAGTAAGTTTTTATTATATTGATTCATATGTTGAAATTCAAATTTCAAACAAGTTCAAGAATTGAAGTTATAACTCTTATGCAGGCCAACGAAGACAACGCTGTTATGGGAGAAGTGAACTCTTCGTTAGATGACTACGAAAGCTACACATACAGCCAACTACGAGTTGTGAATATATCCAACATCACTGGTCTCAAAGCTGAACTATATATCATCAGATTTCTGCTTTTGAGTGCACCTGTGCTGGAGAGAATGACGATTAAGGCTGCCTCTGTTAATTGTTCATCGGCATTAGTACTAAAACAGTTGCTTCGGTTTAGGCGTGAATCAAATCACGCAGAGATAATCTATTCGGATCAATGTTTTAAAAAGTTAGGGCGTTCGTCTTGAGACGAAAGGCGTAAGCCTTATGTAAAAAAATATATATCTCTAAAACGTTAACAATATAAGAAATTCTTTAGCAACTTTAGTCATTTTTGAGACTTGATCTATATCATTAATTTTTTTTTTTTCTGTTTTTCTAATTAAGAGAAGAGCAGACCTATTTCTACTAGGATCCTACTACTAGATATGTGATGTTATTTGAATTCTTATCATACGAGTGAGAAGATAAAAACTCAAATATAATGAGATTTGGAGAATGAATTTGCTAATATATTATTTATATCACTATGCAGGTTTATATAGGAGTTTACAAAGAATACAAATTGTAAGTATTAACTATGATATATCAGAAATCACTCTACGACATAACTATAATATATTTACATTCACTAGTAAAATCTGAGACTTATGCGACGAAATTAAACGATTTCGTCTCATAAGTTTCGAGTCATGCCACGAAAACAATTTCGTCGCCAAAATTATAACTTATGAGACGAAAACAAGGATTCGTCGCTTAATTTGTCACCTATGTGACAAATCTATAACCTAAACGACGAAAATAACTTATGAGACGAAATTATACTTTTCGTCGCATAAGTTTTTCACTTATGCGACGAAGTTATACTTTTAGTCGCATAAGTTTTTCACTTATGCGACGAAAAGCATATTTCGTCTCATAAGTTTCAAAAATTTCAAAAAAAATTCAAAAATTTTCAATTCTCGCTCAATTTTTTTCTTTTTATTCTCTCTCCCTTTCCCAGCCGGCCACTTCTTCTTCTTCCCCTCAGCCGTCGTCGAGGTCGTACCCAGTTTGGAGGAGAGTGTCGTCTTCTTTCCTTCATCCGCCGTCGAGGTCGTACCTAGTTTGGAGGAGAGTGTCGTCAGGGAGAAACTGGTCGGAAGAGCACCAGGGTGCCGATGAGGATCATGAGGGGGCAGATTTGGTCGAAGAGGACGAAGGTGTGCATGGAGGCGATGCCAACGCGGGTTGTTGTGGGTGCACGTGTATGGTGATGGTGGTGGTGGTGGTGGTTGTGGTTGTGATGGTGGTGATGGTGGTTATGGTGGTGATGGTGGTTGTGATGGAGCAGTACGGTGGTGGTGGTGGGTGGTAGCAGTTTAAAACTGGAGAAGTCTGTATTGTAACTACCAACCACGTAATTCCAGTAATCCCTTGCAGCTGAAGCTATGTCAACGATTTCCACATCCCTGGCTGCTAGTTTTTCATTGCTTAGACCATGTACATGTTTTGTAAATGGACCTGCATTAAATTACAAATTTACTGCTTCAAATTGAGTTCTAAATTTTTATTTTCTTCTAAAAGGTGATAGAAATTTGGTCAATTAAGTGGAGAAATTTCGTCTCTTAAGACTATAGAGACGAAACAGTTTTCATCACATAAGATTGTTCTGTTGCGACAAATACTTTATTTTTGTAGCATAGGTCCTAATGCGTTGATAAGTATGCGACGACACCTATGCGACGACATTTTCATTGCTTAAGTTCTTATGCGACAAATATGTACTCCTATGCGACGAAATGGTTTCGTCTCATAAGTCCCGGATCCTACTAGTGATTCTTATTCTGACTCACGCTAACACTTCTTCTCAAGTTGGCGCATATATATCAACCATACCCAACTTGCCTAGTGAACCATAGAATGCCTTTCTGGATACTCCTTTGGTGATCATATCTACAAGCTTCTCTTCAGTAGGAACAAAAAAGCTAATAATTTTGCAATCCAGCTTTTCTTTTATGAAGTGTCAATCAACCTCCACATACTTAGTGCGATCATGTTGTACTGGGTTCTGTGATATATCAATTGTTGTCTTGTTATCACAATACAGCTGCATAGCACTTTTAGGTTTGACACCCAAATCACGTATGTAACAGATTTCTCTGCCATAACAACTCATACAATCCATGAGTCATACCTCTATACTCAGCCTCAGTACTAGATTGTGCAACAACCTTATGTTTGTTACTCTTTCATGTAACCAAATTACCTCACACAAAGGTAAAATAACCTGATGTTGACCTCTTATCAGTAATATTACTAGCTAGCTCAATCTGCATATGTGAACCCACAAACATCAAGACTGTTGTTGTGTTTAGAAAACATTACTCATCCTCTTCCTAGAACTGATTTCAAGTACCTTAAAATTCTCACAACAGCATCCATGTGACTCTCGTTCAGGTTATGCATGAACTGACTAACAACGCTCACTGCATATGTAATATCTGGTCTAGTATGAGTTAAGTAAATCAGGCGCCCAACTAATCTCTGATAGCGAGCTCGATCAGTAGGTACCTGGTCTAGATACTCTGTCAGACAATGATTTTGCTCAATAGGTGTTTCAATAGGTGTACAATCGAACATACATGTCTCTGTCAACAAATCAATGATGTACTTTCTCTGACGTAAGTATATCCATTCTCTACTCCTAGCTACCTCAATTCCTAAGAAGTACTTGAGTTCACCCAAGTCCTTCATCTCAAACTCAGAGGCTAGCTGTTTCTAGAATCTGTCAATCTCAACAATATTATTGCCAGTGATTGTTATATCATTGACATAAATAATTAAGGCTGTTACTTTCCCTTATTGATGCTTGAGGAATGAGGTGTGGTATGAATTACTCTAGCTATTTGTAACCAACCTTACGCATGAACTGCAAAATCTCCCAAACTAAACACGAGTGACTGTTTGAGACCGTACAAATACTTTCTCAATTTGCATACAAATTCACCAAGAGAAGCAGCTACATACCCAGGTGGAAGACTTATGTACACTTCTTCAGCTAACACTTCATGAAGAAACGCATTCTTGACATCAAACTGTCAAAGTGACCAATTGAAACTAGTTGTTAAAGAAAGTAGAACACGAATAATTTTCATCTTAGCAACATGAGCAAATGTATCATCATAATCTATGTCATATGTTTGAGTATACTCCCTTGCAACAAGACGTGTTTTATACTGGTTTACTGATCCATCTGCATTGTGTTTTACAGTAAACGTCCAACACTACTATGATCAACACTTTAGCCGACGAAAAAATTTTGTTGGCATGTTAGCCAAATTCGTCGGTTAAGATCTTAGCCGACGAATTGAATTTATCAAGGGTAATATTTTTTTTTTAAAAAAAAATTACTACCCAATAAGCTTGTTATTAACTATTCTTACTACTTTAAAGTTCATTTTTGAGAAAACTAAATTTCAAATTAAAGAAAAAAACAGAAAAAAGAAAGAGATAAAAGTGTTATTACCATTAGTTATAAATTTACTACCTCAAGTTATTTATATATATATATATATATATATATATATATATATATATATATATATATATACCCCCTTCAATGAAACTTTATTACCGAGTAGGCTTTATTACCCTTTAGGAACCCGACCGAAATCTCTAGTACATAGCTCTATCGGTGATGGTCGCCGACATCAGTGATGGACGTCAGTGGAGAGAGAGAGAAAGAGATGTGAAGGATAAGAGAGAGAAATAAATTTAGGATAAAAACGTCTTTTACATCATTTTTATTAGAATGGGTTTTTGATTATTCTTTTTTCATTAGATAGGGGTCTAATTTTTTTTTATTTTTATGCAAATAGGCACTTCCCTTTTAATTTATCTGATAACTAATGTGTGCTAGAGTAGGACTCTGTTTCAAACTAATTTTTGTTTCAATTTCATTTCTGTTTCATATATCTAAACCCTTATAATGGATCGCAAAAGTGTTGGTGTCAAACTACACCAAAACTTGAATTTTTAAATTTACCTATGTTGTTGTAAATTGTTGAAAAAAAAACTAAAAATAACAGTTAGGGACACTGGTGGATTTGGACTCTTAGCCGACGAAACTATTACTGTTCTGTCGGCTATGAGTCTCTTAGCAGACGAAAATATATTTGTTGGAAAGGATAAATTTTCCGTCGACTAAGAGTATCCTAGCAGGTGAAAAAATTTCGTCGATTAATAGACTCCTAGCCGACGGATAAATTTCGTTGGCTCGGATACTTTAGTGGACTGAAATATCTTCTTAGTCAATAGAATATTCCGTCGGCTAAGAAGATGAAGTTCAATTATTCTCTGACACCACGCAGAACAAGTATTTCCTTAGTCGACAGATTTTTCCCTTAGCCGACGGAATATTCTGTCGGCTAACTTGAATAAATTATTTCAACACTGATAAATACAGAACGCATGAATTGAAGTTCCTCCATCCCTCCATCCATTTCTTTCATGTTGATTCATTCATTCTCCATCAAAAAATCTCAAAATTATTGTCCGACGTCTCCTCCACAGTCTTCTCCGGCATTTGAAGCCGTTGAATATTTAAATGTATGAACAATTTTAATTATTAATTTATAATTTTTATATTATTAATGATTTAGTATTAAGTTTACATATTAGAATTATTTCTATAACAACAAAAACAAATATGAATTTTATCGGAAAATAAATTAAAAATCAAAATAAATAAATAAATAATAATTTTTGAAAAAAAATAATTAAAAACCAAAACAAACAAACAAAAATAACAAATATTTTTATAATCCTAGTAGACTGAAGAATAGCTTTTCTGTCGGTAAGGATAGAACTTTTACCGACGAAAAAATAGAATTTTCGTCAGCTAAGAGTGGAATTTTGTCGTCTGCTATGGCTTAGCCGACGAAAACATTCCATCGGCTAAGAAGCAACTGTCCTAGCCGATGAAATATTTCGCCTGTAAAGAAGAAATTTTTTTTGTCGTTTAAGAAAGAATATAGTCAACAATTTTATAGCTAACGAAAAGATTCTGTCGGTACTATTCTTTGCTGATGAAAATGTGTGTCCGCCAGGTGGAGGATATTCCTTCGGTTAAGATGTAACTTAGCAGACAAAATATTTTATTCCTTCGGCTAGGAGCTTCACCGACACGTTTTAGCCGAATAATTTTAGCCGACGGAAGTTCCGTATGCTATGAACTTTGCAGACGAAATAATTATCTTAGCCGACTGAAATATTTCGTCGGCTATGAGACATAATCCACTAGTGGAAGGGTTTATATTAAGGACCTTCTTGTTGAGGACTAGTTGATGACTTTTTCGTTTCACCCTATTTTCGATCGCATATTACATCTCGACCGTTTAGTTTGTAGATATATATGAGTAGATCATCTATACAAATTTTCATACAAATTAAAAATCCTTAAGACATTCATAAATGTGATTCACCGATTATAAACTTGAACGGTTCTTGTTTGACATATTTGAACCATCTAATGATTTGATCCACTTTGATGCCTTAACGATCACCAATGTCTTAACGATCTACTTATATAAACCTATAAATTGAACGGTTGAGATGAAAAAATTTAATTGAAAAGTTGGTGTAATAAACCATTAAGGAGAAAGTTTTCAACTAGCTAGTCCTCAATAGATCTCCTCTCATACCTGTTATGGTTAAAAAAGTAAATATGGTTTATCTAATTCTATTTTACATATTTGCCCTATTAAATATCTATTTGTAGATTTGCTCAACAACACACCTGCAATATTTGCATCTTTCTCAAAAAGAAAATTTCACATGTTAAGAGACTAGTACAATATATTAGTAGGGAATTCACTTGAAGAGTGGTTTTAACACCCTTAATTTTTTGATGCACATTCATGTTACATGACAATTCAAATTTAATTTTGTTGGTATGTTAAATGACCAATTGAGACATGTGTAATACATTAGGAATATATAAACAAATTTAAAACGTAGAGCTTATATTTGGAAACTAATTATAGTAAGATAATATAAAAATTAAAGCTATATTAAAAAGGAAAAATCTTAAACTGGAAACTTATAAAGTAAAGATATTTATTTTTAGAAACTAATAAAATGAAAATGTAAACAAAATAAACTATTAAAATCGGAAACCTATTTGGACAATTGAAATATGCTCATAGAAATTTATTTCGTTTAGAAATTCATGATTTTCAAGTTTAGAATGTGAATGATGTAATTATTATTCGAAGTTACGAACTTCTATAGATTATACATTCCGTCATCTTCATATTTTTTACCCAAACATATTGTTAAGGTCTGTATTTATGAATCTAAAAATATCATTGAATCCGTAAGAAATTCTCTAGAGCAAATGTAAATAGTATATATAAACATCTACAAAATGTCAAATTATAATCATAAAATAATAGTCTTAAAATTAGTTAATTAATATGAGATTTAATGAATTTAGATTAAGAGTATTTTAGGTACTTTAAATATTATAAAAATTAAATAAGTGATGTATTAAATGAGAATGTGTATAGTATTAAGAAATTTAATTTTAGGGTGTGTATAAAAAAATTTACATAATTACCACTAGATACACTTTTAAGACCATAATTATCACTAGCAAACATAATTTTTATTTTTACCATAAACTCATTTTTCATCCATTTTAGTTAACATAATCTGTTAACTAGTAAATTACAGAATTACCCTTTTATATTTTTTGTACGACACACTGAGTGTCAGTAGCATTACAATATATGAATACTGACCCTTAGTAGTATTAAAAAACCATTGTTCGTTATATTTTTTTACAGTACTACTGAGTGTCAGTAATATTATAATATATGAGTATTGACCTTCAATAGTACTGCTCGTTATATTTTTTTGTACAATACTACTTAATGTAAACATTGCGACGTGCAAATATATGAATATTGACCCTGAGTACGATTAACAAACATTTTATGGTATTACTACATGTAAGTAGAATTTCGATTAAATGCAAGTTTACTGAACCTTAATAAAATTAATAAAACTATTGTCTATACATGAATTACTGGAAGTAGAATCCAATTGTATCACTCTTCTCACACTTTCACACCATCAAACCCCTTAGATTTAATCTTTGTTAAAGTTGATATTTCATAGCTTTTAAAAAATAAGCAAATAAAAGATTGCATATACTAAACCAAAAGCATACACATAGGACTTGAAAGGCCATCTTCGCCGAAATTAATTGAGTTAATTGACATATAAATAGTAGCAGGCAGTGGTATTGAAGTTGTTCTTAGTTCTGGATTGCCCTTTATTGATCAAAGGAACCTTTCAACTCACATAGACATCGGTTATCTAAGTCTTATCGTCACTCGGGATTGAGAGGAACGCTATGAACCAGTTGTCAATTGACCTTGAAGAATTTCTTCAAGCCCGGGTACCCAACTCTCCTCAAAGCTTAAACAATAAACAGCTTAATGTAAGTCATGCTATGAAGTCAATCAAGATTGAGAGCCCATCAACAATATACCACAAATCCAAATCTACAAGAATCAAAACATCCAAAAACCTAGAGATAATTGGAATCCTGCTAGAAAACCCCAAATACAAAGATCCATAGATGATAGAGATCCAGAGCTCCTTTCATTTATCGCCGAACCGGCCGTGGAATCTTCCGTCGCTCTGGTACCATCATGACAACCCTGTCGTCGGTTCTGACCTCGTCTCTACTCTGTCATCATGGTCGACAAGGTTGCCAATAGAGATATGGAGACAGATCGATTTGATGGAGGAGATCGCAGCCTATGCTTGGGGGTTGTGGAAGCAGAGACAGAGAGAGATTTAGATTTTAGAGGAGATGATTGATTGAGAGGAGACGCTAGTGTAGGCTCGTTAGTGTAGCCTGCGCGAGGGAATTTTTTTAGAGGAGTCTGCTAGTGATAAATACTTGTTTTAAAGTGTACTTAGTGGTAATTATCTCAAAAAATTCTCATCACTTAAATATAAACGGTGGTATTTTTGTGTTACAAGAAGCTAAGGGTGTGTTTGGTGCAGCTGGGCTTTAAAAAAACTGGCTTTTACTTATTTTTTGAAAATAAGCGGCTGAAAGGCAAAATAGCCGAGTGTTTGATAAATTGACTTTTTATAAGTGTTGTGAGTGACAAAAGCAATGCGAAGCTGTTTGGTAAACTGAAAATTGGCTTGTGCTTTTTGTTATGGAATGACCAATTTAGACATGATATTATTTTGCGTTGATTGTTTGCTGCTACTCTAATTATTCTTTTATTGTTAGTTTAATCTTTCAATGTTTATAATTCATGGTGGTCTTATGATTAATAATAGAAAATTTTAATACAAACAGTACAACTATTCAGATAAGGGGCATGATCGGACGATAACTATTTCATTCATTTTTGAAATACCAGTCCGATAAAGTTACATGTAAATAGCTAAGTATACAAGTTTTTATTGTGAACAAATAAATCCACATGATAATTGAAGGCATGAAATGTAGACGAGACTTCAGCTTGTAGCTATAGGATGGACAGGAAGAAAGTACTATAAAGTGCAGGAGTTGCAACAGCTAATCATCCAGTCTCTGATTCTTCTGTTTTCAACCAAAATCCTTCAGCATTGTTTGTAATTATCAATCTTTACATTCAGAGCTTAATTTGAATTGAAGATGAAACAAGCTACTGGAAATGTCAATTCTTTTTCGTTGGGAAATTACATAACATCATTGAATATATTTCACATCAATTAAATTTGAACACTAGCCAATTTCTATTATGGACGAATACATATTGGCTAAAGTTTACCTATAGATATATATTGGTTTAACTGAAGAACTGAAAGCTGTTCTCTTAGCCAGTGGTGTAGCTAGAAATTTCGTTTAGCGGGGTCAATACTTAATAGTTATAATTGACATCAGTCTATCAAAAGAAGAGGGAGAAGAAGTTACATAAGGGTCCGACCGAAAGAAACTATATAAACTTAAAAACTAGAGACTCAACGTAAACATGTTTTTGATAACAATCAAACCGAAAAATAACCAAAAAACTAAAGTAAGTCGCTGCTAGAGAGCGATCCAAACCAGTCAAGCACTATCCTTGATATATTACCTCTTAAACCCCCCGATCGTAATAAACTATCTTGTTATATTGATTAAAATAGAGAATATTGACTATGATTTTGTCATTGTTTTTAGAATAGATTTTGCCATTCCTTTGAATTAATAGAAATTTAGAAAATATTATATAAAAGTTGTTACAAACGAATATAAAAGAAACAATATTATGCATTTAATTGACCTAAAAAGCATTGTAGAATTTAACTAAGAAAATCATTATATTATGTAATTTTATAAAAAATTGAATTAATTTTATTAAACATGAGAGGGGGCAATTGCCTACTCTCGCCCCCCTCTCCCTACGCCTATGCTCTTAGCTGTAAATATGCAAGTCATGATCACACTCACTACAGAATAAACTCAAAACCCTTTCGAAATTAGAAAAACTCAACCATGATCCAAACATACACCTAATGCAGAAAAACCTCAAAATCCTTCATAGATTTCTACCACACACACCGATAAACAAAAACCCAGATGTCAAACATTGAAGAAAATTATAAAACCAATGACATGAGGAGATTGTTTCGAACTTGCAGTCTCTACAATCTGAGAAGCAGCTATGGAGTAGGGAACGATTAATTGGTTTGTGAGATAGAAAAATCTTACCCGACTCGAGGTATGCACAGGTTGAGACTGAGGTTGAGCAAAGATGGAGACACGATGGAGAAATGAGATCTGAAAGAGATTGAAATACTGGCATGATGGTGGCGTCTGTGTTTTGTTTGGTTTTGTTGAACCAGTTTGTAATATCTTGATGTTCACAGGGGTACCCAATGTCTTTTTAAAAATATCATTTATTCGCGCGAACCTCAACGTGTTTTTCCTGACTTCTCCTTTTTTGGAGCAACTTCTCCTTTTGTTTTGAAAACAGCTGTCACTTATTTAAAAAGTAACTTCTTAGAGCAACTCCAATGGAATAGTAATTTCAGCCATGTCAACAAACGTCGACTTTTAATTATTGAAACCACCCTCTAACGGAAGAGGCAATCCCACGTGTAAATGACTCTAAGCCAAACTCATGTCAAATTTTACACTTCAAAGCAAAACTGTCAATTTTTTTATTGTTTCTTTATTCTTTGTTAATGAGATCTCTATCTCTCTTGTCGTTCAGTCTTCAACCTCCTTTTCAAAAACCCAGAACACAGGAACAACCTCTTCCTCAGGTATGAGACCATCTTTCTTCTTTTCTAACATCAATCTTCAATTTCTGATTCATACACCAAGGTTGCTTGCTATCTCAATGCTCGGCTCAGTCGATTTCTATGTTTTGATTCCCATCTGGATTTGAACTTGTTGATCGGTTCGTGATTGAAAAGAAAAAGAGATTTAAGAAAGATAATTTGTTCTTTGATCAATATTGAAGTGAGTTTCTGGGTTTGTAACCACTGAGATTTGAAGAAGAATCGCTGGCTTGATTTTGGTCAGAATCGAATTCGCTAGGACTGTCTTTCATTATATCAATTCACTGCCAAACCTAAAAGCACTATTGAAATTTATTACAGGATCAAAGGTTGAAATACTGAAGTAGGAGTGACCCCAGTTTTGCGTGACAATTAGGTAACCTGGGTTGATACATCAACAAGCTTGTTGCTCAATGGAGTGAAGGAGGGTCGGGTATGAAAAAGAGTTGTCTGTAATCGAAGATTCTTAATTAGAAAGAGCTCGAAACGAGTGAGAGAGGATCAGAGAGGAAAAAAACATAGAAAAAAACTGAGGGCTGCGGGTGTTGGTTGTACAACGTAAGAGATAAAGAGTGAGGTTTTTTTTGTAGAAATATATAAAATATCATTCTAAATTAGACATATGTGTTGGAGTTGAATTTGTCATTTTTGACAATGCCATGTCACTAGTTAAATTTAAATTTAACACAAGCTATTTGCATACTCCATTAGAGATCCTCTTATTTGTTTACCAAACAACAAAAACATCATTGCTTAAAAATAAGTAACTTATAAACTGGGCTAAACGCAGCCTAACCCTCGAAATTTTGAGCCCTTATCACGTGAGCTTCCCGTGATTGACAATTATACTGCGGCTTAAATTAACCAAACTCGGCCGACAATTATAGGAGAGAGTGTGTCGTACTTCCAGTCTCTTCCATCAACTCCACGCACACTTTGAATCGAATCGATTCATCAAAGCTCCCACCACGATCAGCTCTTAGTTATTTGGGGATTTTGGTTGGGGTTTTTATTTGGGTGAATTGAAGCAGCAATCGACCCCGAACAAAAATCAGTCGAGATAGAATTGAAATCATGATTTGGGGGGTCTCAAATGCTTACAGAGGCTCAAGGTATGTTCTGAAGATTCTCTTGTTCCTTCTTTATTGAACTTCAATGTACACAGCCAATCTGATCTTTAAAATGATAATTGGACATTTTGCCTTCGTTTTGAATTGATGGTTTACATGTTTCCTAAGGTCGTATTTTGTTCCATGACTTGCATTTATAGGTGTCGTTCATGTTCTGCTTGGTAGAAATAAGTCATCTCATTTAAATGTTTGATAGCAAGCAATTTAGAAGAATCACATCGAGCATGTTTTAGTATCTGCGCAATATGTGTTCCGATTAATAAGAACATGTGCAGGTGATAATCTAAATTCCAAGACCAAATTAGATACTGAATCCAGATGGAGGTGGACAGAATTAGCAACTTACCAGATGATGTTTTGCAAAAGATTCTGTCATGTTTGCCGCTCAGGGAAGCAGTGAGAACAAGTGTTTTAGCAAGCAAGTGGAAGTACAAATCGGCTATGCTTCCAGACCTAGTCTTTGATGACGAATTTCCAAGGAAAAAAGATCGTCACAGCCCTGAAGCATTTGTGAAAGCTGTTGATCACGTACTCTTACTTCACATTGGCCCCATACGCAAGTTCCACCTATCTAAAGAGCTTGTTGTTCTTGCTGCTATTGATATTGATCGATGGATTATTCACCTATCAAGAAACTCTATCAAAGAGCTCGTACTTGAAATTTGGAAAGGGGATCTCTACAACATTCCGTTATGTCTGTTTCTTTGTCAAGATATTGTTCATCTAGAGTTATATCGTTGTAGTTTGTTGAGCCTTCCATCCACATTCAAAGGCTTCCCGAGTTTGAAGAATCTTGATCTTGAAGGTGTTAACCTGACTCAATTTATATTGGACGCTTTAGTTGGTTACAGCCCTCTGCTGGAGAGATTGACATTGTGGGATTGTGATGGATTCACCAATCTCCAGGTTAATGCACCAAATCTCCAACTCCTTGTCTTGGAAGATTCTTTTGAGGATATTAACCTTGAGAATACTTTACATCTTGCTGAAGTGTTAATCGGTTTGGCAAGTAATGCTGACCCAAAATGGGTTTCTGACAGTACTTCTAGCAATTTGCTCAGATTTTTTGATAATGTTCTTCACATTCAAAGGCTCACAATTAGGAGTTACTTTTTAAAGGTAATAAATTTTATGGTTTCTAGTTTGGTTATATCATCATTTACATGTGAATTTGAGCTTATTCATTATTGATACCCTATTTGGTTATATGATCATTTACATGTGAATTTGAGCTTATTCATTACTAATATCCTATCTGCTTCAGTATCTTGCTGTTGGTACCTTGCCAGAAAAGTTGCCTCAAGCGTGCGTGAGACTGAGTTTTATTTCTGTACATATAAGCTTCAAAAGTGTGAATGAGATTTTGGCTATTTTATGCCTTCTGAGAAGCTCTCCAAGTCTTCAAGAGCTAGATATCACGGTGAGTTTTTGTTATATTTGAATTATTGATGCATGTTGAAATTCAATTGTCAAGCAAGTTCAAGATTTCAAGTTATAACTTTTATGTACGTAGGCCAACCAAACCAACCAAGCTGTAATGGGAGAAGTGAACTATTCACTAGATGACTACGAAAGTTGCAGTCAACTACGACTTGTGAATATATCCAACATCACTGGTCTCAAAGATGAACTAGATTTCATAAGATTTCTGCTGTTGAGTGCACCTCTGCTGGAGAGAATGACTATTAAGCCTGCCACTGTTGATTGTTCATTGAAGCTACTAAAAGAGTTGCTTAGTTTTAGGCGTGAATCAAAGCATGCAGAGATAATCTACTTGGATGAATTAGATCCATGACTATTCATTGAGGGACGACTTTGATGGTTGGAGTTGAGAAGGAATTGCTTGCAGATATAAGTTGGCTGGACGAAAGTCTTTATCGTCTGTTTTTGTAAAGAGTGTTCGTAGTGACATAATTCACAAAATATCAGTACCTTTGTAATTTTTTTTGGTTAGGAAAATGTTTCTAGATTCATCAAAAATGATTTTAACATAGTTCCTGCGTTTGAATCCGAGTGCTGGTAAAGAGAATGGCAACAAAACTCTCTAATATTCACGAGGCACGAAGTAAAAAGTTGGTCAACTAAAAGAGAATGTGAGAGAGAACTATGCAATTGCCTACTCTCGCCCCTCTCTCCCTACGCCTATGCTCTTAGCTGTAAATATGCAAGTCATGATCACACTCACTACAGAATAAACTCAAAACCCTTTCGAAATTAGAAAAACTCATAACCATGATCCACATATACACCTAATGCAGAAAAACCTCAAAATCCTTCATAGATTTCTACCACACACACCGATAAACAAAAACCCAGATGTCAAACATTGAAGAAAATTATAAAACCAATGACACGAGTAGATTGTTTCGAACTTGCAGTCTCTACAATCTAAGAAACAACTATGGAGTAGGGAACGATTAATTGGTTTGTGAGATAGAAAAAATCTTACCCGACTCGAGGTATGCACAGGTTGAGCAAAGATGGAGACACGATGGAGAAATGAGATCTGAAAGAGAGTGAAATACTGACATGATGGTGGCGTCTGTGTTTTGTTTGGTTTTGTTGAACCAGTTTGTAATATCTTGATGTTCACAGGGGTACCCAATGTCTTTTTAGAAATATCATTTATTCGCGCGAACCTCAGCATGTTTTTCCTGACTTCTCCTTTTTGGGAGCAACTTCTCCTTTTGTCTTGAAAACAGCTGTCACTTATTTAAAAAGTAACTTCTTAGAGCAACTCCAATGGAGTAGTTATTTCAGCCATGTCAACAAACGTCCACTTTTAACTATTGAAACCACCCTCCAACGGAAGAGGCAATCCCACGTGTAAATGACTCTAAGCCAAACTCATGTCAAATTTGACACTTCAAAGCAAAACTGTCAATTTTTTATTGTTTCTTTATTCTTTGTTTATGAGATCTCTATCTCTCTTGTTGTTCAATCTTCAACCTCCTTTTCAAAAACCCAGAACACAGGAACAACCTCTTCCTCAGGTATGAGACCATCTTTCTTCTTTTCTAACATCAATCTTCAATTTCCGATTCATACACCAAGGTTGCTTGCTATCTCAATGCCCGGTTCAGTCGATTTCTATGTTTTGATTCCCATTTGGATTTGAACTTGTTGATCGGTTCGTGATTGAAAAGAAAAGAGATTTAAGAAAGATAATTCGTTCTTTGATCAATATTGAAGTGAGTTTCTGGGTTTGTAACCACTGAGATTTGAAGAAGAATCGCTGGCTTGATTTTGGTTTGGATTTTGGTCAAAATCGAATTCGCTAGGACTGTCTTTCATTATATCAATTCACTGCCAAACCTAAAAGCACTATTGAAATTTATTACAGGATCAAAGGTTGAAATACTGAAGTAGGAGTGACCCCAGTTCTGCGTGACAATTAGGTAATCTGGGTTGATACATCAACAAGCTTGGTGCTCAATGGAGTGAAGGAGGGTCGGGTATGAAAAAGAGTTGTCTGTAATCGAAGATTCTTAATTAGAAAGAGCTCGAAACGAGTGAGAGAGGATCAGAGAGGAAAAAACATAGGAAAAAACTGAGTGGTTGTGGATGTTGGTTGTACAACATAAGAGATAAAGAGTGAGGTTTTTTTGTAGAAATATATAAAATATCATTTAAAATTAGACATATGTGTTGGAGTTGAATTTGTTATTTTTGACAATGCCATGTCACTAGTCAAATTCAAATTTGACACAAGCTATTTGCATACTTCATTAGAGATGCATGCTCTTATTTGTTTACCAAACAACAAAAACATGATTGCTTAAAAGCAAAGTAACTTATAAACCGGACCAAACGCACCCTAAGCCTCGAAATTTTGAGCCCTTATCACGTGAGCTTCCCGTGATTGACAATTATACTGCGGCTTAAATTAACCAAACTCGGCCGACAATTATAGGAGAGAGTGTGTCGTCCTTCCAGTCTCTTCCATCAACTCCACACAACACCTTGAATCGAATCGATTAATCAACGCTCCCACCACGATCAGCTCTTAGTTATTTGGGGATTAGACCAGCTTCCGACCTAAAATCAGTCGAGATAGAATTGAAATCATGATTTGGGGGTTTTTATTTGGGTGAATTGAAGCAGCAATCGACCCCGAACACAAAATCAGTCGAGATAGAATTGAAATCATGATTTGGGGGGTCTCAAATGCTTACAGAGGCTCAAGGTATGTTCTGAAGATTCTCTTGTTCCTTCTTTATTGAACTTCAATGTACACAGCCAATCTGATCTTTAAAATGATAATTGGACATTTTGCCTTCGTTTTGAATTGATGGTTTACATGTTTCCTAAGGTCGTATTTTGTTCCATGACTTGCATTTATAGGTGTTCTGCTTGGTAGAAATAAGTCATCGCATTTAAATGTTTGATAGCAAGCAATTTAGAAGAATCAATTCGAACATGTTTTAGTATCTGCGCAATATGTGTTCCGATTAATTAGAACATGTGCAGGTGATAATCTAAATTCCAAGACCAAATTAGATACTGAATCCAGATGGAGGCGGACAGAATTAGCAACTTACCAGATGATGTTTTGCAAAAGATTCTGTCATCTTTGCCGCTCAGGGAAGCAGTGAGAACAAGTGTTTTAGCAAGCAAGTGGAAGTACAAATCGGCTATGCTTCCAGACCTAGTCTTTGATGACGAATTTCCAGGGAAAAAAGATCGTCACAGCCCTGAAGCATTTGTGAAAGCCGTTGATCACGTACTCTTACTTCACATTGGCTCCATACGCAAGTTCAAACTATCTCAAAAGCTTTTTGATCTTGCCGCTATTGATATTGATCGATGGATTATTCACCTATCAAGAAACTCTATCAAAGAGCTCGTACTTGATATTTGGGAAGGGGATCTCTACAACATTCCGTTATGTCTGTTTTCTTGTCAAGATATTGTTCATCTAGAGTTATGTCGTTGTAGTTTGTTGAGCCTTCCATCCACATTCAAAGGCTTCCCGAGTTTGAAGAATCTTGATCTTCAAGGTGTTAACCTGACTCAATTTATATTGGACGCTTTAGTTGGTTACAGCCCTCTGCTGGAGAGATTGACATTGTGGGATTGTGATGGATTCACCAATCTCCAGGTTAATGCACCAAATCTCCAACTCCTTGACTTGGAAGATTCTTTTGAGGATATTAACCTTGAGAATACTTTACATCTTGCTGAAGTGTTAATCGGTTTGGCAAGTAATGCTGACCCAAAATGGGTTTCTGACAGTACTTCTAGCAATTTCCTCAGATTTTTTGATAATGTTCTTCACATTCAAAGGCTCACAATTAGGAGTTACTTTTTAAAGGTAATAAATTTTATGGTTTCTAGTTTGGTTATATCATCATTTACATGTGAATTTGAGCTTATTCATTATTGATACCCTATTTGGTTATATGATCATTTACATGTGAATTTGAGCTTATTCATTACTAATATCCTATCTGCTTCAGTATCTTGCTGTTGGTACCTTGCCAGAAAAGTTGCCTCAAGCGTGCGTGAGACTGAGTTTTATTTCTGTACATATAAGCTTCAAAAGTGTGAATGAGATTTTGGCTATTTTATGCCTTCTGAGAAGCTCTCCAAGTCTTCAAGAGCTAGATATCACGGTGAGTTTTTGTTATATTTGAATTATTGATGCATGTTGAAATTCAATTGTCAAGCAAGTTCAAGATTTCAAGTTATAACTTTTATGTACGTAGGCCAACCAAACCAACCAAGCTGTAATGGGAGAAGTGAACTATTCACTAGATGACTACGAAATTTGCAGTCAACTACGACTTGTGAATATATCCAACATCACTGGTCTCAAAGATGAACTAGATTTCATAAGATTTCTGCTGTTGAGTGCACCTCTGCTGGAGAGAATGACTATTAAGCCTGCCACTGTTGATTGTTCATTGATGCTACTAAAAGAGTTGCTTAGTTTTAGGCGTGAATCAAAGCATGCAGAGATAATCTACTTGGATGAATTAGATCCATGACTATTCATTGAGGGACGACTTTGATGGTTGGAGTTGAGAAGGAATTGCTTGCAGATATAAGTTGGCTGGACGAAAGTTCTTTATCGTCTGTTTTTGTAAAGAGTGTTCGTAGTGACATAATTCACAAAATATCAGTACCTTTGTAATTTTTTTGGTTAGGAAAATGTTTCTAGATTCATCAAAAATGATTTTAACATAGTTCCTGCGTTTGAATCCGAGTGCTGGTAAAGAGAATGGCAACAAAACTCTAATATTCACGAGGCACGAAGTAAAAAGTTAGTCAACTAAAAGAGAATGTGAGAGAGACTATGCAAGTGACACTACCGGACTACCCCGTCACATTATATATACTACTGCAAAAGAGCAGTATTACCGTTCATTCAAATTGCAAATCGATCATAATACCCTTAATTATAATTTATTTACAGAACTGTCATTAATCAGTGTGAAATATCTTTCTTGCCCTTATACCTATATTTCCTCACCGTTTTACCCTGTTTGTCTACTTCGTCTGCGCAACTCGTCTCATTTTTTTATTCTAATCTCTCTAGAGAAGATAATAGCAAAATCAGAGAAGGGGTGAGATTTTGAGGCAAAAACCAGCTCTAATATGCTAATAAGTGATGTTTAAATTTAGTTGATGGTTCGGCAATTTTCATATGATGCCAGCCGAAGTTGTCATGAATAGTTTTGTTCTTGATTCAGAAGACAGCTGAAAATCAGGCTTCCAAAATTTTGGTAGCCCACAGAGGTGAATAGCTCTCTCCCTATTTCCTTTATCAATAATATTTGGGTTGATTAATTTTGTAGAGTTTTTGATTTCATGTATTACCAGTTTGTTGATCGGGTTCCTTATTATATTGAAGCATACAAACCTATTTACAATTTCAGGGAAATTTCTTCTGCAATTTTTATTGGATTAGTGAGAGTGATTGATATATGCATAATCTGATGTTGTGTGTATATATAGAAAGCTAGCAACTTTTCCTCTTTGCCAAATTTTATGTCCATAAAACTCAAGCTGGCCGGGATGTTATCCTTGCATACTTATGCATTCAAACTATGAAAGCATATTTTAATTGTCAACTGAGAAGAAAATGGGCTTATTAGAACTAAAGTTTTTGGTAGCTATTAAATGTTAGTGGTAGGGTGCAGTGACAATTTTTTTTTCTGGGTAATGTTGGGACTGGGTTTTACATGTTGAGAATCCTAAAAGATGCATCCCTCTATTATGTGTTTTTCCTCTACAAGTTTGTGTTCTGTGGTCATCTTTTGCATGTTTTTTGTTTCTAGCAATGATCCTAAGATCAGAGGATACCTCTAATTTGTGATTTTTGCATTTCCTGTTTAGTCACTGTAGGATTTTCAAGTTTTTTTGGCATTTTGATGTGTGGTTGTGTTTGTAGTGTTTCTTGGTATGCTACTAAGCAGAAAATTCATATGTGAGTCTCTGCTGATAGGTGTACCCTACATTTTTTTTTAGCTTCATTTGGTTTCCGATGTTGATCATGGGTGTTAGATCCAAAAGTAAAAAGCCCATTTATGGAAAAGCAAGTGGACCGATGCCTGCGGTCAAGGAGGTCAGAGGACGCTTGGAGAGTCAAAAGCGCTCGCGAGGAGCACAGTAATGAAGCACGCTCGCGAAAGGAGATAGTTTGCTCGCTGAGGGAAACGCGCTCGCGAAACAGGGTGTTTGTTGGCAAAATACGTTCGCAGGTGGAAAAGCGTTCGCGAGAGTATTATAAGAAACGAAACACGTGGTTGCAGGAGGTTAAGTTACCAACAGAATAGTGTTGGGCTTATAGGATTGGGCTTTAAGAGTTTGTCTTGCACTACAAGAAGGATTACTTGATGCCACGCCTTGATTCGCAAGTAAATATCTATCCTAGTATTCACTATATAAAGGGGTTGAGATGCAAGAGAAAAGGACAACGACATCTATCAACAAACAGACAACAACTTCGCCACGCGAAAGTCTTCAAGCCTCTCCGGAGCAACCAAGCCTGATCCGTCAGCAACCGTAGCCTGATCCGTCAAGCTGCACAAGGGACTTAATCCGTTAAGTCTGACAGGTTTCAATCCGTTGAAATCTCTCTACTCCCCTGTTCAATCCGTTGAGCAGTTTTACTCCCGCAACCAGTTCTGGAGAATCCGTTCGCCAGTCCATATCCTGCATATCTTGATACCCGCTGCTTAGTTTCTTTGCATACTAAGTAAGATTCGGCCATCCGCAAAGGTTGGAGAAAAATCCTAGAGGGACTTTTCCCTTGTAGGTCTAAGAAGAGAACCTAGCACAGAGGAAGAAGATCGGCGTCTGTCACGGTCGCTGTGAGAAGAAGTCAGAAGAGGGACGCGAGCAGCATCCAACTTCAAGGTTGTACCTGACCCAAAAGTACTGGCACGCCTAGCACAAATTTACAAGCCAGTTGTTTGAAGGACTGCAAATTCTACACCAAACATCTGGCACGCCCAGTGGGACCGTGTCAAGATTACAGGCTTCGGCGAATATCAAAAGGAATATCCTTCGTGTTCCAAACCAGAACACGTAATCGCAAGGCCACATAACTCGGCTTATTGTAGGAAGTTATCTACAGAACAAGCCATTAGCAAGTTTGGTTCTATGACTAGAGACGGTCAGCCACAAAACCTTGCTGAGCAAGTAGGAGCGTTGAGCTCATCATTGGATAACCTGACAAAAGGTTTCCAGGAGGTCCGCGATCGAGCCCGGCAACAGGACAAAAAGGCCGAGATTCAGGACCTAAGGTATACTGACCTAGCAACTAAGATGAACGAAAATCAGCAAGCGCTGAATAAGAGGATGGATATGTTCATGGAGACTTTAAATGCCATGAGAACTGAACAGCTTATCCGCCAACATCCTCCAGAAGAAGAGTTGCTAGAAGAGGTAGATCACCAGGTGGATAGAAGAACCGTGCACCGAGAAGGGTTTGGCCCACTTCGCGTGGGTGATGACCAATTAGCGGTGCACAATGATCAGAACCCTGGAGGGGTTAGAGGACGACAGAGAGTTCCAAGGCAACAACCACGTCGTTCGCCCACGCCTATTCAGAGGAGACCTCAGCTGGACTGGGATGCAGTCCAGAATATGATACAGGAAGCAATAAGGGCAACTCCTATTGTTGCTGCTGTGAACACTGCGTACGCGCATCCGTATCCAGAATGGGTGGCTGAGAGCCCATGGCCAGAACATTATCGACAGATAAGATTCACTTCATTCTCAGGAGAAGGGTCTGAAGACGCAGCCACCCACATCGCAAGATTCACAAGCGAGTGTGGACCATATGGTGCGGACACGGTTAAGTTACGCACATTCGGGGCTTCATTGTCAGGGTCAGCGCTGACATGGTATACCAAGTTGATACCAAGATCAATTCCTGACTGGAACGTGATGGAGACCATGTTCAGAACCACATTTGGAACTGTGGAACCAGAGGTTGACTTGTCTTCTTTGACAGCTATGTATCAGCAACCTATGGAGTCATCTGTAGAGTTCCTTAAGAGGTTCAAAGTTCAGCAAGCCAAGTGCAAAACTCCAATCCCAGAGCCTGACCTGATCAAAATCGCAATCCGGGGATTGGAGAAGAGGCAGAGAGCCAAACACCACGATGGAGTGTTCTCTAGCATGGCTGACCTAATGAACAGGGTTGGCAGTTATCAGTACTTCCTGAATGAGCTGGATGAGGAAGCCAACAATTCCAGGAACAATCTGGCTCTCATCCCAGGAACGCTGAGACCCAGAATGCCTCCAGCAAGGCACAAGACTGTGGGGGCGATATATTCCCACATGGATCCTTATTACTCGGCTCCACAAGCCATGCCCTATACAGACCCATACATGATGGGATATGAAGAAGAAGTGGCAGCAGTGGAGCTAGCTGGTAGGCAGCCTATCAAGTCCCAGGTGTTAAAGATGTCTAAGGAGCCAGTAAAGATTTCGTTCGCTGCTTTTGCCAAGCCGGAGTACGAATCTTATACATATAATGCACACAAGGCACCGGAGATCTTGGAGAATTTGACAGCATTGGGGAAGGTGAGGAATGATTTTGGACCTCCCCCTACCCAGGAGCAGCTCAAGGGAAAGAAGTACTGCAGGTTCCATAATCTTTGGAACCATAACACATCATAGTGCATTCGCTTGAAGGACACTATCCAGACGTGGATTAACGAAGGAAAACTGGGAGCGAATGAAGAAAAGACTGCAGCTTGGGTTGACATCGATCCTTTTCCCACAATCAATATGGTTGACTTAGTGCCGTGTGAGGGGAAGAAGGAAAAGCCACTGCCAGCAAGGCCAAAGTTCAAAGAGTACACCTAC
Organism: Comarum palustre; assembly: GCA_951800085.1. Taxonomy (NCBI): domain Eukaryota; kingdom Viridiplantae; phylum Streptophyta; class Magnoliopsida; order Rosales; family Rosaceae; genus Comarum; species Comarum palustre. Next base: position 32,202,435 of record OX637573.1, on the reverse strand, counting down.
GATGCTAGTAGGGCTCATATTATCCTAAACAAGCTGATCGTGGCCAACGAGGTGGCCATCCCATGGGGAGTCTACCCCCCAGAAGAAGCAATAGCTGGTAAGACCTATTGTAAATTTCATAACCTGTGGACTCACAAGACTTCTCAGTGCATGCAGCTCAAAGATCAGATACAACAGTGGGTCAATGAGGGGTCAATCACCTTTTGTGATCCAGCGGTAGCAGATGTGGCTGTAGTTGATTTGGTTCGGGGTAACGGAAAACTGATGCTTGACCTGAGTACTGTAGATGGAGAAACAGAAGTTGTCAAGCGGAAAGAATCAAGAGCAGGCGCATCCACGGTCATGTTGTGTGCTAGGTGCAAAACTGAATGTGGCATTGCTAAAGAACCACAACAAGAGCAGAGGAGCGTTGTTACTACACCCCCTGAAGCGTATCAGCCATACAGTCCAAAGCGGTTGAGAAGATCAGCAAGTCCTAGTCAGAGAGATTCTAACCTCTACCTTCGTTTGCGCCAGGCAAGAATGGAGGGGAAGAAGCCAATGGTCTACCCGCAGGACGTAGTGACTAAACCTTACATACCACCAGCTTCCCGGAATATACTCAAGGACAACGTCTGGATGGTCAGAGAAAGAGGAAAGGTGGTAGAAGCTACGCCTACTCAGACTAGGAACGTGCAACGAAGATATGGTAAAACCAAGAGGCTTTTGGAGGCTTTGGATAAGGGTCTGGTTAGCCCAGACCAAATCAGAGAGACTCCAGAACAACTAAGGCGGAAGTTGGATTTATTGTCAGCTAGACCTTATTGTCCTGTCAGAAACGTTCGCGATATCCCCGAGACTCCTACCACAAAACATAGCGGACAAAAGAGAGTCTCACGAGAAGAAAGTAGCGGCGAACGAAAGTCTGTATGGTCAAGGGTTGGCGTCGATAAAAGTCAACATGCGCGGGAATCAGTCTGGTCAATAAGATATTGGTCAAAAGGGTCAATAAGATATTGGTGGATACAGGGGCTGCCGTAAGTGTGCTCACCGTACAGACTATGAATTACCTTCAGATTCCAAAGGAGAAGATTCTAGAAAGCAAGATGAAGGTAAAAAGTTTTGCCGGTAACATAGCTCAGACACTCGGTGTGGTGATACTAAAAATTAGGGTTGGTCCATCAGAGATGTATCAGACATTCTTCGTGGCTGAATGCACAGCTCCTTATACTATGATCCTGGGCAGAGACTGGCTTCATCAAGCCGGTTGTGTTCCATCGTCTCTCCATCAAGAGCTTGCTATCTGGAACCCAGAGACTGATGAGTCCGAAATAATCAAGGCCGATCCTAGACCATTCTCAGTAGCAGCTTGCTTTGTTGATGCAAGTTATTACAGTGAAGATATGAGGCCTTTAAGAATCAGTGGTATCACAAAGAAAGGACATCCATATGGGGTGACCTCCACTGAACTTACATAATGGGGATTGGCGCAACTCCAAGCAGACGTCAGTAGACCGATCTCCATGATTAGATCCCAAAACAGTCCATGAAGCCACAACTCAGTAAGGAGGAGTTGGAAGCCTACGCTTCCCTGCACCAAAGATTATCTATTTTTAGGCCGGAGCAAGAGGCTTACCAACAGGTGGCGGCAGTAGAGTGCATTAATGACGATGTTTTGGAGTATAACGAAGAGGAGGAGGAGATTATCCAACCAGCTCCGGCAGCCTTGGATGATACTCCACCTAAGGTCAAGGATCCAGTGGAGAAAGTCAACCTAGGGACCCTAGAGGAACCAATGGAGGTTGGAATAAGTAAGTATTTGGAACCTGAACAAAAACAGAAGCTCATTCAGCTACTTCATGAATACAAGGATTGCTTCGCGGAGAAATACGAAGACATGCCTGGATTAGCTCCAGAGTTAGTTTGTCACAAACTACCTATCATGGACGGTTACAGGCCAGTCAGGCAAGAACCTAGGCGAATGCATGCCGATACAGCGGCTTCAGTAAAGGAAGAGGTGGAAAAGATGCTTAAATCTGGAATTATTCGACCTGCAAAGTATGCCAAATGGTTATCTAACATAGTGCCAGTCAGAAAGAAGAATGGTAAGATGAGGGTGTGCGTGGATTATAGAAACTTAAACACAGCCACACCTAAGGACGTGTATCCTATGCCAATGGCAGACATGTTAGTTGATGCAGTAGCAGGGCATGAGCTGTTGTCATTTATGGATGGAACCGCAGGATATCACTAGATTCCTGTGGAGGAAGAAGACAAGCACAAGACGGCTTTCAGATGTCCAGGCTGTACAGGAGCATTCGAATACCAAGTCATGCCTTTTGGGCTTAAGAATGCTGGCGCCACATATCAAAGGGCGATGAACCTTATTTTCCATGACATACTGGGGAAGATATTGGAGATTTATATTGATGATGTGGTAGTGAAGTTCAAGATTAAGGCAGACCACATAGAGGATCTACGAAAGGTCTTCATAAGGATGCGAAAACATAAACTCAGGATGAACCCAGCTAAATGTGTCTTTGGGGTTCAGTCAGGCGACTTCCTAGGGTTTGTGGTTCATCAGCGTGGTATCGAGATTCCAGCGGACAAAGTCAAGTCGGTAATAGAAGCTCTAGCTCCAACTAACAAGAAGGAATTGCAGCAGTTATTAGGAAAGATTAACTTCTTGCGCAGGTTCATCTCGAATTCAGCAGGAAAGATTCAACCTTTTACATCGCTGTTAAAGCTAAAAGCATCTACGGAATTTCGTTGGGAAATAAGTCACCAGGAAGCGTTCGACAGAATAAAGCAGTACCTAGTTTCACCGCCAGTCCTGATGCCTCCACGGCCTGGTCACCCTTTGAAGCTCTACATTTCAGCATGTGAAACGTCCATCGCTGCGCTGTTAGCACAAGATGAACGCCAAGACAACGATAAAGTGGTTGAGCATGCTGTGTATTACCTTAGCAGGACGTTGATAGACGCAGAAACCAGATATAGTGACATGGAACGGTTGTGCCTCGCGTTGTATTTTGCCGGTTGCAAGTTACGTCATTATATGTTATCTTTTACAACCGTGGTGGTGGCACAAACAGATTTGGTAAAGTATATGCTGACTCGACCTATTCTCAGGGGTCGTATTGGCAAGTGGGTGTTAGCATTATCGGAGTTCTCACTGCAATATACACCTCTAAAGGCACAAACCGGACAGGCAATCTCAGATTTCTTGCTTCATCATCCAATGGAACAAGACTTACAGTACAGAGAGTTAGATGTAGTAGCCATTTTACTACAGCCCTGGGAGCTATACTTTGATGGAAGTAGCACTGAGAGTTTATCCGGCGCTGGGATATCTCTGGTAAGTCCTCTGGGGGTGCGTCATGCTTATTCTTTCCAGCTGGAGTGGAAATGTACCAACAATCAGGCTGAATATGAGGCATTCATAATCGGATTGGAGATGTTGCTCGCAATGAGGGCAACAGTGGTAAGTGTGTTTGGCGACTCTTTGTTGGTGATCAATCAGCTTAAGGGGTTATACAAGTGTACAACCTTTACTTTGGTTCCATTTTGGGAAAGGGCTACAGAGCTGCTGGAGCAATTCAGTGATGTCACTCTAGATTACATCCCAAGGGCACACAACTTTGCGGCGAATGAGTTGGCACAAATCGCCACTGGCATAACATTGACTGATGGAGTCTGCGAGCGGATTTTGAAAGTGGAAAGAAGGACGTTACCTTCTTTCATGGCTCGGTGGGTAGACGCGGATGAATGGTATGTTGCTACAGTAGAGGCTATCGATACAGATTGGCGTCAGCCACTCATTGACTACTTGGATAATCCATCTACTCCAGTGGATAGACAAGTCAGACACTTTGCCACTAACTATGTGTTACGAGGTGGCGAACTCCTACGCAGAGGGGAGGATGGAGTTGATCTTAGGTGTATCTTTGGAAAGGAAGCCAAACGAGTGATGAGGGAGGTACATTTAGGAGTTTGTGGTTCACACCAGGCTGGACCAAAGATGAGGTGGCTGATCCGTCGTTACGGTTACTTTTGGCCTTCAATTTTAAAAGACTGTACTACATTTGCTAAAGGATGTCAGGAGTGTCAAGCGCATGGACCAGTGCAGCATGTTCCAGATGTGCCCATGCAACCCATTATTAAGCCATGGCCAGCAAGAGGATGGGCGCTGGATTTTATAGGAATTATTCATCCAGCTTCGTCTCAACAGCATAAGTTCATCCTGTTGGCAACAGATTATTTCACAAAGTGGGTGGAGGCCGTACCCTTAAAGGATGCATCTGCTCGTACAGTTTGCAGCTTCATCTTCAGCAATATCATTAGCAGGTATGGCATTCCAGAATGTTTGGTAGCAGACAGGGGGGCAGCATTTCTAGCAAAGGAAACTGAAGACTTCATCACTGACTATGAGATTAAGTTTCTACATTCCACACCATATTATGCTCAGGCGAATGGACAAGCTGAGGCTAGCAACAAAGTCATAATCAATATCTTGCGAAAGATGTTGATTGATAATCCTAGAGATTGGCATAATGAGCTTGATCATACTCTGTGGGCGTATCGGACGTCTAAGCGGTCACCTACAGGAACCACACCCTATGCCTTGATGTTTGGACATGATGCAGTTTTACCTATGGAGATTAGTGTCAATTCTTTAAGGGTTCGCGAGCAACATCAGTTAGTAGGGGAGGATTATGTTCAAGCCATGTTTCAAGAGCATGAACAGCTGGATACTACTCGTTTGGAAGCTTTAGATCATATAATGGTTGAGAAGCAACGAGTTGCTCGCGCATATGATGCCAGGACACGTGGCAGAAGTTTTGGAGTTGGCGACTTAGTTTGGAAAACAGTACTTCCCTTTGGCGAACATGTTCGCGGCAGGGGTAAGTGGTCTCCTACGTGGCAGGGGCCTTTTGTGATTGACCAGATCGTGGGTAAAGGTGCTTACTATTTGCGAGATTTGGATGGAGAAGTCCATAATAACCCTATTAATGGGAGGCATCTGAAACAGTATTTTCCAAGTGTTTGGGCTTCTGACGATCCTTTGCCACCACAGACCACAGAACAAGCTGTTTCCCAGCAAGGGGGCAGAGTTTAGAGCCTTAGGGTTTCGTTCGCAGAACTGGGGTCTTGTCAGTTTCATTCATGTTGCTCAACGCTTAACCTGGTTGAGGTTTTGCTTTTTTGTGCACCTGATAAAACTGGGGGGCACCATAGTTATACATAAACCAATTAACGTGGTTTTTTCAAATTTTTCGACATTTTTTGGGAAAAACAAGTTGTGTTTTCAAGCCCTGGATTTATTTTTGAACCAATACCTGTGGTTTACTCATTGAACATAAACAGTTTGTGTTTATTGATTCACGCATACATTTCAACAAATACAGTGTTGAACAAGAACAGAGCTGTTTGAAGAAAAATCTATTACAATTCATTTCATAAAGTCTCTCTTCAAACTTTTACAGGTTTCGTTTCATCCTCCACCTTGCGCGGCCAGCATGTTGAAAGTGAGCCGACGGTGATGGAGTAGAAGCAACTTGATCTGACCTGGCGCGGAAGAGGCTCGACGGAGGAATCCTGTCGGCACAGAAGCCTTCTTCGGTCCAATACCAGAAGTCAATCCCCTCATCAAGTGGAATTTGGTTCCAGTGATGCACTTTGAAGCGACTTCTGGGCTAGGCGCATCAGATCTTATTCCTGAGGTTAGGTTGTGAAGCCTACCCAGGATTTGAGGTTTGGTTGTGAAGCCTAAAGGACGGGAAGATTGAAGAAAGAGGTCTGGAGGAACTGCTTTGAGACTGAAAGGAGAATACATGTTCTTGGTTGCTGAAGGTGATGAAAGAGGTTGATCACTATTTATAGGCGAAACGCTAGGTTTCCACCGAAGGGAACTGGATGGTTTGCTGTTCGTTCATTGGTCAAGCATTTATCACGCGTGCTGTGTTAGTTGAATGCGGTAAATGCGCAAGTTAATGGTGCAACGTTGCAGTTAAAGTTTGGGACAGTTTTCGAGAGGTCAAGGATATGGAATTAATTTGAAAAGATCTTCTGCATTCAGAATAATATTCGCGAACAAAGTCAGTACAGATAGCCAGTTAAATAAATTTGATGATGTGCTTGATATTCGCTAAAGCATTATCAAGGGCTTTTGGATATTCTCTTCGTTGATCAGGGAATCTTCGATTCTGTCGTCCACCTGGTTAATCATTTGTTGAAGAGTCTGGTAGGAATTTTTCTCTTGCTCCAAGACTTCTAAGTTTTTTTGGGCTTCCTCTTCGGCAATTGCTAGCTGGGCCTCAACTTCAGCTTGTTGACGTTTGAGCTCAGCAATTCGGTTAGGGAGCAAATGGGTCGCGTTATGAACAAGTATGGTAAGACTGGTGGTTTTGGCAACCCGTTCAGCTTGGAATTTCTCTTTTTGCTGATGATACTGAGGGGCCTCCAATCGAGTGGCTTTGGCACGCTCAGATAGGGTTGCAGCACTGGTTACAAATTCCCATAGACGCTGCAACTTCTTCAAGAGCCTTTCGTCAGCTTGAACCCGAAGGATACGAATGGCATCTTCAACTTGGATCCTTGTATGTGGGTGGAGAAGATCCTCGTACTCCAGGTTGCGAAGGAATAATGTCGCATCAGCAATTGAGCGGTTTGCTTGAAGAGGATCCAGCATCTGTTGGACTTGCTCGATGATGGAAGGCGTAGCATGATCAGAAGAGGAGGTCATTGGAAGGTTCTCCGGAATCTGGCAAGTAAAGAAACAGTTAGTGTTTGTAAGAATACAAGCAAAAGCTGTAGAATAGAGAACAGGTTTACCTGTGAGTTAGTTTCAATTGGGATTACTGGTTGAGCAATATCATTCGCGCTATTGTCATTCGCGGCAGCAGTTTCGTTCGCGAGAGAGACCGCACTCGCGGGAAGAGTGTTGCTCGCAGGGGTATCAACCACTATTCTCTGCGGCGAACAGGAAATTGTCTCGCGGAGGTTTGGCTCGTTCGCAGCAACAGTTTGGAGAGGAACGAGCTTGGTACTTTCACTAAAGATTTCTCCCATCATAGTATCCAGGACCGGGGAAGCAACTGACTCTGAGGAGGAACTAACTTCAAATACAGGAATTGGTCCCTGAAACGTCAGAAGTATAATTGAGCTCAAGTTCGTTGAAATATTTCCAATGGAGTGGATTATCGAAACAATACCTCTTGATCTGATTCAGCAGGAGCCTCAGTGTCCAAAGGAGGAGCTGCCTCTTGGGCCACGGCAGAGGTTACTTCAGCCAGAACAGTTAGGTTTGGAGCACCAGAAACAGCAGGAGTTTGGCTGCATTCTTCGGGGAATCACGCGGCTCCAGGACTAGACTGCATAGGCTGATCCACCTATAAGACAATTATATGGTTAGTTGACTTGGCTACATAAGCATACGAGCTTTCGAATTAAATGAACCCATACCTGGGGTTGAGGAACGGCCTCTTCTGTAGGAAGACTTGGTTTGAACCTTTTGAGAGGGCGAACACCAATCTTGTTCGCATGCTTCTTGGTTCTTTGGGGACGCTGCAAGGGAAGAAGTTGGTCAGAAAAGGTATATAGATCAGGGAGTTGATCATTATAGTTAAAGGAGTTTTAAATACCTGGGGGGCAGGAAGCACTTCTGTTCGCACCTCAGGAACCAAGGAAGATTCAACGCTTTGGTAAGGGCCTTCGATAGCGAACACAGCCAAATCTTCAGCATGACGGAAGTGTTTCTGATATGGCTGGAAAATCTTTCTAAACACAGATAGGTGATCTGGGTTCCATCTACCCTCGTTGATTGAAGTCCACCACCTAGTGAACTCATTATTAGCCGCGAAGCTCAGACGTACTCCACCAAGGGGATAGGTGTTAACAGGCTGAATGATGTCCTTAAAGCAGGAGGGAATGGATTCAGGATCGGTTCCAGCGTTATAGGTTTCTCGCCACGAAGTGAAATGGTTGCGGCTAGCCAATGGGGGATATGGAATGCTTTGGCACATTCCAAATTGCCTCGCGAGGAAATTGGGAGCATAGATTTCTACTCCAGCTCTGCCTGGTAGTTTGAGGTCGCGATTGGAGAGGAGGCGTAGAAAGAAAAAGAGCTGCAGGACGTTGTGACGGTTACTAAAAATAAAGCCTTCATTTACAAGTGAAGGGTATGTCCGTCTACAAACAAGGGTAATAGAGTCTGAAGGCAGGTTTTCCATACTATACAGGTGGTGGAAACAACGCGAATAACTAATGGCTGGAGGATGTGGGGCAGACACGATGGTTTGGCCTAAGACCTTATCTTTCAGGAAGCCGGTGATAGAAGAAGATCGGAAAATAGGAAAATAGGTTTGAAGCCACAAATCTAAAATCCAAAGAGGACCGCTAACAGATCTGTGTTTGAAGGGTTCTAAGGATAGGAAGTGTAACGCCCTGTATAATAATCCAGTGGCTAGCTCTAAGAGGTTAAGAGAGATACCATTGTAGAGCAGCTCAGCAGTTCTGGCCCAGGCGAAAGTGGGATTGTTGGTGGCGCTGCATTCGACATATTTGAGTAGCCAGAATTCCAGGAATGCTACGCCACTTAGATCATCATCAGTACTCCCATAGTGACTGACCCACGCGGTGTATGAGTTGGGGCGAGGCTGATCAGAGGGGATTTGATGTTCCAAAGCAAGGTCGTTGAGAGGGCTTGGTGCGTTGGAGAATGGAAACCCGGTAATTGTATACACATCCAGCAGGGTAATACCCATTGGGCCTGCGGGGAGATGGAAGGTGTTTGAAGAAGTGTCCCAGAAACAGACTGCTGCTGCCAGGGGAGCTCTGTTACAGCCAGACTTCAGAGAGAAGCAGAGGTCAATGAGATCGGCGATTCCAACGGCTTGCCATCGTTCAAGGTCCTTACTGCGGCGTTGTTGGTACCATTAGATTTCGGCATCATTGGTGTTCGGCCATTGCCCAAATCTGGTCTGGACGTCTGACTTCTGCCAGTCGACGAAGGAAGCTTCTTCCTTGCGAAAGATTAAAGGAGGAATTCGGGATGCATGTTGACGGTAAGGCAGTTGAAATTGGTTTGGGAAAACATCGACCCAAGGACCCAGGTCGCAGGAATTGTCAGGCTTAACTTTCAACCAAGAGCCTTTTTGTTTTGGAGCAGGTCGGAGGCCAGCCATGGCTTGGACGAAGTCTAGAGCTTCATGCTCAGAAGGGGTTCTGGGAGAGGTTTTCACAGCAGAGAAAGTGTGTTTGGGTGCCATTGATTTGGAAGTAGGAGCGACGGCGGATTGTCTCAGGAAGGTTTGAAAAGAGTTGCAGAGGGAAATGATGGTTGAGTGTTCTGAGGAGTTTGACAATGAAAAGACGTTTGCTTTTGTTTAAATCAATGCCAAGGTATAACTCTTTTCGATTTTCTCAAACGGGCTTAATCTCAAGAGCTGGGGGGCAATGTTAGATCCAAAAGTAAAAAGCCCATTTATGGAAAAGCAAGTGGACCGATGCCTGCGGTCAAGGAGGTCAGAGGACGCTTGGAAAGTCAAAAGCGCTCGCGAGGAGCACAGTAATGAAGCACGCTCGCGAAAGGAGATAGTTTGCTCGCTGAGGGAAACGCGCTCGCGAAACAGGGTGTTTGTTGGCAAAATACGTTCGCAGGTGGAAAAGCGTTCGTGAGAGTATTATAAGAAACGAAACACGTGGTTGCAGGAGGTTAAGTTACCAACAGAATAGTGTTGGGCTTATAGGATTGGGCTTTAAGAGTTTGTCTTGCACTACAAGAAGGATTACTTGATGCCACGCCTTGATTCGCAAGTAAATATCTATCCTAGTATTCACTATAAAGGGGTTGAGATGCAAGAGAAAAGGACAACGACATCTATCAACAAACAGACAACAACTTCGCCACGCGAAAGTCTTCAAGCCTCTCCGGAGCAACCAAGCCTGATCCGTCAGCAACCGTAGCCTGATCCGTCAAGCTGCACAAGGGACTTAATCCGTTAAGTCTGACAGGTTTCAATCCGTTGAAATCTCTCTACTCCCCTGTTCAATCCGTTGAGCAGTTTTACTCCCGCAACCAGTTCTGGAGAATCCGTTCGCCAGTCCATATCCTGCATATCTTGATACCCGCTGCTTAGTTTCTTTGCATACTAAGTAAGATTCGGCCATCCGCAAAGGTTGGAGAAAAATCCTAGTGGGACTTTTCCCTTGTAGGTCTAAGAAGAGAACCTAGCACAGAGGAAGAAGATCGGCGTCTGTCACGGTCGCTGTGAGAAGAAGTCAGAAGAGGGACGCGAGCAGCATCCAACTTCAAGGTTGTACCTGACCCAAAGGTACTGGCACGCCTAGCACAAATTTACAAGCCGGTTGTTTGAAGGACTGCAAATTCTACACCAAACAATGGGTTTTGAAGTTCTGCATGTCTTCATCTTCTCCAGGTATGCAAGTAAGCACAAGAATCAGAGAGGGGGACAAGAGTTCCCCTAAACAAGTGTTTATATAGGGTTTATCAAAAAAAGAAACCTCTATGGTCTGAGCTATAGTAAGAAAATCCAAGTTATGAGCTACTGTGAAAAAGTTGGAGAGCATGGGCAGTGTCACATGCTATAAAAAGATTTTAGGACATGCTTTTGGAGACCGAGCATATGATAGAACAAATTAGAGGGTAAATTGTAGGCTTTTGATAGTGAGTTATGAAAAAAAAACACCCCATAAGAAATTGGTATGCAATTGGGTTCCTATTAAGACTTGGTAACAATGTATTTCAAGTCCTCTTGCCTAACTTGCCTTACTTATACATTCCACTAAACAAGACATTGCTTTTAATTTACTAAATCCTCATGTGTGATGATATATGAATCTTTTATCTGTTTTAATCTCTATGCTTTTCCATAATTTTTTTCTTCATTCCTCTACTATCAAGCAATGATGTACTTTGTACTCAACAAGTTCCATTGCCAAAGGTTTGGTCCAAACTGAAAGTGGTTTACTTGATTGTAAAGAATATTATTATTCCTCCATTTCAACTCTTCTACGCACACAAATCACCTATCACCCCGCAGCAGCGCGGGGCTATTGGCTAGTATTGTATGAACACAGAACGAATTCGGACAACGACACTTCAATCAGAACAGTGATCATACAACAGCTTCCGAGTCCACATTTTGGAGAATGTAAACTATAACGTTCGACAACGATGAATACAGAATAAAACAATTAAGAGAACCATGGTATAGCACCTCCTCACAATTTACTTAAGACTTGGAATGGGCAATCAGACAATCCAGAAGAGTTGTGCCATGCTCAGGGTTGAAACATTACTACATCTTATAATTAGTCCACTAACTACCCAATTTTTGTCTTGAAATAAATAGATTATCCAAATCATCTCTTCCAGAAGAAGAAAACTGTTTGGAATTTTCTTGTTTACAATTTCCTTTCTCATCCATACTATCATGTTTGCAAGGAGTGCAATATTAAGCACAAAAAGTTTGCCTATGAATAAGAAAACATACTAGATTGATGCATTCTTTCGGAGAGAGTATAACCGGCTAGTTCAATAGGGGAAATAACATCTTGCTCCTTAGAAGTGAAAATATCTAATCTTTCTCGTGTTGTGGTAGAATCATCATACACCATTCCAGGTGATTTAGCAGGGTGACTGTTCTTACCTTCCACTCCCCAGCACTTGGGACCCCAACTCCTGCCCCCTTCAAAACTTGTCTTGTTTGCATCTCCATTGATGTCTTTCACTGGCATTTCCATCTCCTGCACTTGGAGAATCCAATTGATTCACAGTTGCAGGTCGAGAAGGTATCGACAAGCTTAGTGACTTTTGCCTTCCCAAGTGCCCACAGATGAAGTATCAGAAGGCTTTCTCTACCCCAAGCACCTTCAAAAATCTCAGATAACTTTTTCCTTCCCCAATTTCCCAGGATAAAGTATCAGCAAGATTTTGCTGTCCCAAAGGGCCTCCAGAAATCTCAGGGGACTTTTCCCTTCCCTAAGAAGGATGAGAAATATTTGCAGGCTTTGCTGGCCCCAAGAAGGCAAGAACCTTTATCGGATGACTTCTGCTGTCCCCAGGGACCCTGATAAGAACCGGCGGGTTTTTGCTGTTCCTACTCATTATCACCTTTCTTCTCAGAATCTATCATGCCCCGTCCAGACCCAGCATCCTTCTTCTGGGTTCGGTTGCCCCAGCAGAAAAGGCATTCTGACAATTGGATGTAGAATCTTCTTCGGCTTTCTTGAACCGGACATCTGTTGATTCAACTGGATCTTCATGTAGATTGTCCATTTTCTCTCCCCCAGCAAGATGCCCCATCTTCTCTAGCCAATGAATCCTCAAGGACTTCTGCAGCGGCGACATGTTTCATTTCATTGACTTCCTCCATGCACTAGTGGCAACTTCTCTTCCAGTCCTTGTCTTCCAGGCAGTCTTGGTCTCCCATAGAGATGGTGCATCTTTTTTTCAAGATCATGGTCCCCATGCAGATGGAGCATTTTCTTAGCAGTGTTTGGTTGCTCCCCATGGAGATTGAGCATCTTCTCTAGCAGTCTTAATCCCCCATGCAGATGTGGTATCCACTTGGGTTTCTGCTGAAATGCCATCTTGTGTTACAAGTTAACTGCCCCCAGTTCGATCTTCCCACCAATAGAAGCAGTGTTGATTGAATTCCCAGCTTGATTTTCCAGGAACATTTTCAAAATCTTCAGGGAATTCCACAATCGTCAAACACTAGCTTATCAGAACTAGAATTATGCTCTGGTGACAAGGACACATCTCTATTTTCATATTCAGGCACAAGATCATCAATTTCTGTTCCCAAAGCTGCAGTAGTTGATTCTTCTCCATTTGCAGCATTCACCACATGTAGAAAATGTCTATCCCACACTCATCAATCAACCCTCCCTGGAGAAATTGACTTCCCCCATGCAGCAGTGGCATCTTCTCTTCCAGTATTTGTCCCCCAGGCCAGGCAGTCTTGGTCTACCATGGAGATGGTGCATCTTCTTTTACAATCACGGTCCCCAACTCCCCATGCAGATGGAGCATCTTCTGTAGCAGTGCTGGTTGGTCCCCATGGAGATTGAGCATCTTCTCTTTAAGTCATTGTACTCCCATGCAGATGTGGTATCCACTTGGGTTTCTGCTGAAATGCCATCTTGGGTTCCAAGTTTAACCGCCCCCAATTCTTCTGCAGTAGTTTTGTAACAAACATATATACACATTGAACTCGACAATATATATGATTTTAACATTTTTTAATTTTATGTTTCTCATGAATTTAAGGCAATGAATAATTGATGGATGAAATTCATTATGATATAATGTAAGAACTAAGTTTTAGCTTATTCGAAATTAAACTGATGCAAAAGATTAAGGAAATAATATCATTTAACTTTATATATCAAAAAGGCAAATCAGTCACACTAAAAATTACTCAAAATAATTAAATGCAAAACTTGGGTGTCAATTGAAAGAAATCATATGGTTGGGTGTACTGTAGTTGATATTTTGGATTTTAATCTAATTTCCTCTAATTTGGGCCATTCCAACAGGTATGAATAAATTGAAAAATACTGACAATAAATCTTAGATAAGTGAACAATCATGAAATACATCTCTTGTGTCCCAAAGGATTTCAAACCCGAAGCCCGTAGATGCAACAATGCTCAACAAAGAATCCATATGACACTTCTCAGCAGCTCTCTCAAATGGTTTTTAGGTGCCTACATTCACATAATGAAAGAAAAATTTAGTAGTGATTCAATTGGAAACTGTAGCCAATTTTTTATTCAAATTAGACAAGGAAGCCCAGTTACTTACAAACAATGTTGCTTCTGTAAATTCAATGCACCAGGATTGTAGCCAGCGAAATTTCTAGCGCATGACATACTGTTCACCATGAGTACAAGATACTCTTTGTGAACACATTGTGCTACCATTGCAAAAGCTTTTGTGAGGCACTGAATTATCATAACAAAAAGTATGGCAATCACAAAATGTAAGCCAACAAAACAGTTAAATAAAAGTTTCTCCTTTTTCAGTTTCATAAAAGGACAGGGCTGATGAATGTTTGAGCCATAAGTAGGAGTATGATTGGTATATTAGATTCTACAGGATTCGTTAAATTAATTTGAATATGATCTATAACTTAATAAAGAGGGTTACATCCCAGAGGAAGGTAAATTCCGGCAAATAATAAAGTAAATCAAAGAAATCACTGCATGATGGAAATTTACTGTCACCATGTTTATGAATAAGATTTTGGCTGTTCGTGATTCAATAATTTAAGAGGTTGCATGTGTGTCGCCTATAACAAACACAATTCAAAACTATCTGGAGAACATAATCTCACTTTGGTCAAACGTTGATGTGCTCATACATGCCCCCTATAGCAAATTAACGCAATTCAAGCTACAGTAATCAGAAGAGTCAAAGAGAGATTTCGACTCCATAGTAAAATAGGAATCAAGCATATATACAACCAAAGACTTAGGGTGCTTCACCTTACACCACTCACATAGACAAATAACTTCTCTTCCTTCACCTTAGGGTTCTGTCTTAATAAATCATTACACGAGTCAGGAAGGAAACTCGTAATATACAGAACGTCATCTTTCTCTTTGTTATAGTTTAGGGTTTTCTGAAATGTATGCGTTTATTTTTTTAATATTATTATTTTTTATTTAAGTTACAATTTTGAAAAGAACAAAGAAAAAAATTTACTTGGTACCGGGTAAACAAGTTACAAATATTGAATAATCTAGGCTATTAGATATATTCATAGTTTTGTTATATACAACGGTCAAAAATATTCAAAAGAGTTGATGCATACCATGCATCAACTCATCTTAGAATTTTTCATATATGGGGAATTGCACAATTACTGTAAAAGTTACCTTTAATTACTGTTTTCAGAAGAATTGGGCAAATACAGTCCGCCAAGATTTGTGAAATAGACTTTAACTCTGAATTATAAAAATAAATCTTGGTAGATGAACATCAAGTAAGGAGATTCAGATGTACTGTGAACATAGGACTGATGAAAAGCAACATTTACTGCAAACAAGGAAGAGTATCTCATCATAGACTTTTTCATTTTAATGCATATATCAATAGTTTTAATGTGCCGTAGTACAATTATAAGCTCTACAGGGGAAAGGCTTCCAACAGATTGAGTCGATTAGATGTATTCCATTTATTTCATATGTAGCTAATTCTGGATGAGTAAGGGATATACTAGTCTTCTTCTGAAATAGGACTTCATCATCTCTGGACATCCTAAATTCTGCACCAGCGAGAAGACTAGACCAAAAGGAAGCATTTATTAGTATGGTAATAAGAGGAATGTTATGCCTACAATTACTATGGGTTAACTCATACTTGTGATGCCTTTTCTATTATCTGTATTCAACTCCTCTTTTCTATTCCTGAAAATCTAAATGAAGCTCCAAATTATAATTATGAACCAACAAAAAATGAAATTCAGCTCAATTACCTGGTATAAGGCTTGTACTACAATCAAGTTTGAGGACCTCACTATCCTTGGCCAAATGACTCAAAATGAGCAGGCAATGCAGTATCCAATATCTGCAAAGCAGTCCAACATGGAACTGCAGAATTAGATTTCAATAAAGTTGGTTGTGACGATGAAGATGAAACAAACATGGCCAACTGCTGCATTGCTGCTTTGTCAAAATGTATTTCATAAACATTGTTTTCAATGACAAAAGAGCATCAGTGGCTAGTTGCAAATTGAGCTTGCCACTGTGCTAAGCAGAGTCTCTACTGGTAAAAACTCCATAACTTCTGCCTTTGCCGCAAGTGACTGGGGATATACCGAAGGAATGCAATTTCCATCTAAATCAGCACTTCGTGGTCCACAAATCAGAGGATTCATCTTTACCATCTTGTCCTCATTCACATTAACTTGCAGTGCTTGCAGAGAATGTCTATAGTTGGAGGCTTATTTACAGAACAAGATCCCCCATCCATTATCCTCCTATGCACCCCTTTGAACCTTCCCTTAAGGAGTAAATTGATGAACTATCACTGTAGGTTAAGCATAAAATGCTATCTACCAGCTCTTGCAGACGCCTAGTATTGTGTATATTGACCTTCTCCTTAATTGTTATTCTTTGGGAAATTTCATATGTGATGCCAATGTAATTCACCCTTCTATATGCATTCCCCGTAATCACTGTGCCGGAAGAGAATCCCGAATCCTTTCTTATGAATAATGTCCTCATCTTCTCAAGTCATGCTTTTGTCGAAGATTCCCTTAGATCCCATTAAATCTGGCATCACTTTCATGGGGTGCCTTTCCAGTACCTCTAACTTGAAGGCACTGATCAACTGCAGATTACAACTCGTTAGTCTCAAAAGTATCGAGTTCAAAATTTTCTGTACTAGACCTTGAACTAGTGATCAATTCAACTTGCCTTGGAACTTTTATGAGTATTGATATTGAATGATCCTGGAAAAGGACATGCAACAATGCTAGTTAGGTGTATAAATGCATTATACAGTATATAATCTTTTTCTTAGCGCTCGAATCAGATATGATTAAGGCTTATTGTTATGCCAACCAAACTACTGCAGACACACAGTAACACCATCAAAAATTTCAGGCAGGATATTTAACATCAGGATATAAATGTCTATTAAATTAAAGGATAAACATTTCAATTCTTTACTTTCTTAGAAAAGAAGGATACTCATTTTTCCTTTTGCAAGCTCATCGCATGTGTATCATTCAGAATAGACTTTTTAGAAACTTAAAGTATGAGAACTTCAATAGTGGCAGTTAGAATATTAGTTAAATCAATGGGTCCTCACCAGAAGCACAAAATGGTAGCTTTGTACTCAAGGCTCAAAAATACCACGTCTGTGTAGAGAGAAAGAATAGTACTTGATAGTTATGCACATCATACTTAATTCGTAGTAAAGACAAGAACTTACCTTACAACATACAGATAACAATCTTTCAGCCAGACCAGCATTCTTGGTTGGGACCTGAATTGTATCAGCCCAGCAAATCAAGCATAGATAATATTAGTAACCTTTATAAATACAAGCCAGAAACCCTTCAAATAGACTGCTGAATTTAAATAACTGACAGTCGAGCAACATTTGAGAACAATCTTTTCATCAACAACAGGTTGAAAGGAACAATAAAACACTTGAGACTCATGGTTGGCTCGGTGGCAGTACTTCCCATAAAGTACAATTGACATAGTTTTGAAAAAAGTTTTGAAAATAGACTACAAAGGCCTCCATGTCGGAAAAAAAGTTGTAATACTTTAGCATCTTTCAAAAAAAGGAAGAAAAAAAACTTGTTGCAAGATTCAAAAAATGGATGCTATGCAGGATGAAAATGAGTATTTCTAAGATATGAAATAAGCAGTAAAAATGGCATGACATGCAACTGCTTCTTCATGTAAACATTTTATTTGGGCTACACTTGGAACAAAATATCCAGCAGCTACAGTGTCTCAGTTAACATAAAAATCCCACGAAAAACTAATAAATCATATATAATCTCTGCTTTGCAAGCATAGATCTAATCAATGAGACTATAACATATGATGAAGTCAATCAGGTAGTACCTTGTTCTTTTTCAATTTTAAGCACTTCAAGCACAAAAGACTCAACAACCTCCTCAGCTTACTGACATGGTGAGGATAAAATATTGGCACTGGTAAGTCGATGTATCCAAAGTGTCCTGAAAATGGCATAAACATACATTATCATAAAAGAATATATATTAGCTGGATTTCTAATCTGTTTTCTTTTTGGTTTCCCTATTTTGTAGCATTCTATAAATTAATGAAATTTGAAGGGGGTAACAAACTGAGTGTTATGCACCTTCACACATTTCAGGTTAGGACAAGATTCACTTTTCTGAACTCAAGAGGAAGGCCAAAGGCATGGGTTAGACAGCTGAGTAGCATGGCTAATTAGAGCATCCCATTATCGATGCTGCACACTGCCATATACAAAAAGTAAAGACACAAGTTTAAACATCATGAGCTAAAATGGGCTCGGATTATTACATCTAATAAGGACTATGCAGGTCAATCCTCCAAATACATACAGTACTGAATTGAAAGATGAAATTTATACTTACAATTTACTGCTGACTTGCTAAGCCAAATCTAATTCCAATGATCCAATCAGCTCCCCATCTAAAACCGGTGCACAAGAGGCTTCCTCCATCTTGTTTTAACCTTTCTTCAAAACACTGCACCATAATAATAGAGGCGAAAATGAGATAATGTAGAGAGGATTTAACTTCTTATTCAAAACCAACATACAAGTGTACCTTCCACAATTAGCACATAATTATATTTCAACAAAAGATATAGTTTGTGAAAGGTAGCAACCTCTAACACAATAATTACATAACTAAATGTGAAAGCAAGCACAACTCAGGCACAAAACAAACACAACCCCAAATGTGTACTCTACTTTCTCAGCTATAAAATGCAAAAGAAACATGCAGAACAAAGTAATAGAAGAACAAGCTACACGGGTCTCTATCTCAACAGCTTCTTCAAATTTCAAACCAGAGATTCCTAACAAGAAATCCCAACAACGCCAAAGGAAAAACCAAAAAAGCTAAAAAAAATGTAGGAATCCTTGGTGTGAAACCATACACATTTTCATCACCCTTAACTCTCAACAAAGCAAAACAAGAACACCCATTTACAGAGAAAGGCCTCTTCTTTTTCAAAGTCTTAAACTTTGTCAAAAACCAAACACCCATTTACAAATTGCAAACAAGTTAAGCCAAAATTCACTCTGGGTTTAACCCCGCAACCATAAACGAAAAAAGGTTAGATTTTTAAGCTTGGTATCTTTCTGAAATCAGTAGGAGAGAACTGGGTTTGCACGAACAAAGGGAATTGTGGAGGCTTGAAAACAACCAATGACGGTAATATAGGCCAGTACAAGATAAAAGATAACCAGTTAATGGGGTTCTGAATCCTCTGTGCCCAAACGGAGGCTACCTTGCCTATTTCTTCACTCAAGTTCTGACACTCGGCAATTTTTGACTAACAAAAAGTAAGAAAAGAAAAAAGGTTTTACACTCATCTCATAAAACGAAAAAAAAAATGACTACTGTTCTTCCAATTCATAGGTTTCTCCGAAACGGCTGTGACCCAGATAGTCACCAGAGGATTTCATGCGCGCAACAGAGACATCATAGTCTGGAACAAACAAACCATTTACCTCTGCAACGCAATAGGTTAATTCTCTTCCAATCCTCCTCTTATGTTTGTGTTTCGATTGGTTGGTTTAAATTGTATATACTTGATAAGATACACTGTCATTTATCAAGTTGAAAAGGAATAGGCTTGAATGAAAATACCAAGATATGAATTTTCTTGAATCCACTGTTATTATATGTACTTGATGAGGTATGCTTTAAATGTCTGTTATTTGTGTGCTGTATGAATTTGGTTGAATCTAGTTTATTACTCGTATAAAGATGCTTGCTATAATTTTGATGGGCTTCTGATCCATCTCTGTGCTTACTAGAAGCGTCTTATTAAAATGAAAAAGAAATAAACAAGCATTTGGTTTTACTGTGTTTTTGTTTTTCATTCCTTCCCTATATTTTTGGTTTTGAAATGATGCAATTCTCGGTTGGCGTTCCACTTTCAGTATCAGTAGAGAAAAAAGGAAAAGAAAAAACCATCATGGGACTATTTAAGGTCTCATTTTGTTTTGTTTTTCTTGGCGCATAATTTGCGGTTTCATTTTGACCCCTGGGTATTGCCTGAAAGTGAGATCTGCCGTTCTTGTGAAATTTTATTTTGTCCAATTTCATGTTGCGTGCAATAGCAAGATCTCCTTCTCAAATACATATCACACATCTTACGGCAACAATAAATAGTTAAATACCAATAGTTTATCTAATTTAGACTTGCTCATGTTGCCTATTACTGAATTCCTTTCACAGCTCTTATGTACTGTCTTCTAGTAGCATGTAGTCAATAAGTAATTTATGCAGAGCTGCTGCTCGTGGTTGACAAAGTTCAACAGAAGGAAATGTAGGATTCGTATGAAATGCATAGTTTCCAAAATATGCATCTGTATGTTGAGAGTGGTTGGAATTTGACTAAAGCTACTTTTGAGTGGCTCTTTGGCTTAAATGTTGCGCTTAAGGGTGGGTTTGGGAGAGCTTATAAACTCTTTTACTTATAAGCACCAAAGATTTTGGTGTTTGGTAAGTCCAAAAAAAGCTACTTCTTAAAAAAGTAGAGAGAAAAAGGAGAAGCTGCAATTTGCTACTTCTCGTTATAAGCTCCCGTGTTTTTTTTCGAAAGAGTTAATAAAACTTTTTTAATTACATTGGGTACCCTTAACAATCATCTCAAATTACATGCTCGAACCAGCTATAAATATCTGGTCGACTTCTCTCCGCCTCCGCGTTCGTCTCTCTGCGCCTGACGCTTCTCCTCACTCTCCGTCAAAGCCTCCGATCAAACTCCCTCCGTCCTCGTCTCCGCCAACGGCACCTCCTCCGTCCTCGTCTCCGACAACTCCATCGAAGTCGACGCCGTCACCGAGGCCGAGCTCAGGGAGAATGGATTCCGCAGCACGCGCCGCACCAAGCTCATCTGCACCATCGGCCCCTCCTCCGCCGGCTCCGACCACCTCCAGGCCCTCGCCGCCGCCGGCATGAACGTCGCACGGCTCAACATGTGCCACGGCACGCGCGACTGGCACCGCGACGTCATCCAGCGCGTGAGGAGCTTGAATGAGGTTAAGGGATATGCTGTTGCCATTATGATGGATACTGAAGGGAGTGAGATTCACATGGGCGATCTCGGCGGCGCTTCTTCCGTCAAAGCCGAGGTCACTTTCCACAAGTTGTGTGCATTTTTGCAAAATGATGATGAGCTTAATTTTGCATTTTGTATGTGCAGGATGGTGAGATATGGACTTTCAGTGTCAGAGCTTTCGGTTCTGCTCTTCCGGAGCGCACCATCAATGTGAACTATGAAGGTTTCGCTGAAGGTAGTTAAGGCGTGATCTTTGAATCTTTAGTGTTTTTAGAATTGTTGTCTTTTACTTGCAGTGATTGATTTGTTGAGTGTGAATAATGCTGCAGATGTGAAAGTGGGAGATGAGCTACTTGTGGATGGTGGAATGGTGAGGTTTGAGGTGGTTGAGAAGCTTGGCCCTGATGTCAAGTGTAAGTGTACTGATCCTGGACTGTTGCTTCCCCGGGCTAACTTGACTTTCTAGAGGGACGGGAGTTTAGTGCGAGAGCGAAATGCAATGCTTCCCACGATATCTTCCAAGGTTTCTCATTCTTTACCTGTTTCCTTGAATTTTGTTCATTACTGGATACTGAATTGCCAATGCTTCTGAATCTATGGTTTGTTAGTAAAGATTAGAGTATTTGCATGCCAATAATCTTAGTGAGAACAAAGTATAGAGTTCTATTCAATATTGCATGCAAATTGCCAATGCATCTGAGTCTGAGTTCTTTTCCAGTGAAGATTAAAATAATTCCATCCCAATGATCTTGGTGCGGACATTGCATTTAGTATATTACTGAATGCAAGTTTCCCAAGGCATCTGAACTGAGTGAAATCTAAGAAATCTTAGTAAATGTTAGACTAACTTGCATACCGATGACCTTGCTGAGGACAAAGCATAGTGACACATCATTACCAAAACATACGCCATCCCCAAAACAAATCTGTACACTCACAAGCCTTCCTTTGTTAATTGACACAATAACCTTAGCATGCAGTTTACCCTACTTCAGTTCGGATGGGTCTGAAGTATGTACAGAATGCCAGGCCAGATTTTGTATAAATGCTGTGAAGTTGTCCATTGCTGCATATTCCGTGTCTGGAATGGATGATCTCTGGAACAAAGAAAATAACAAGAGAAACAAAAGAAAAGATAAATGAGCTCTTTTAAATTGATATTGTCTGGGCTTGTCCCTTTGGTTGCCTTTTGGGCTCTTTCTAATTGATATTGTCTGGAATCCTTTTCATGTTCACTGGCTAAGGTAATTATGAATTTTCATTCTTTTATTATTCATGTTGCAAAGAGTGTCCTGTCTCAACAAGATGTTGGAAACAAAATGTTGAATCTTTCTTTTCTTATCCATGATGTAGAACATTTTCCCTTGAAGCACCTATCTTCGGAAATCACTGATTGAAACATACCTGGATTGGTTTAGCTGACTAGGATTGTGCATATTATGCTAAACGTGCTTGCTAGAGCATGTACTGTTGAAACAATGCATTCAATATTTTACTCGTCTAGACTCCTATATATGTCATTAGATAATGTAGATAACGAAGTTATGTTTGGCTGTTAGGACATCTTCACATCTACTGTATCTGAATGCATCTCATCGTGTTTATAACCTTTCTGCAGTTCCAGAAAATAAAGGATGCTATCCAATTACACAACACCGCTCGTTGCAGCATCGGCCCTCCAAATGGTGTTGGAGATATGAAACTGGAACCTTCCTTGGTTCAGAAGGACACACCCTCAGAATCTGCTTCAGCATAGACCTTCTTGACTTCAACTCAAGGATTGTATCAAGAGGCGTCAGTCCATATCATCAACCCCAGCATAGTCAAGACATCACTTTACTTGTATCCTGTACATCTCATTCTATGTAAACAAATCTCATAAGTTGCCATTCAGCCGCATTCTTTCTCGTTCTTCTGAAAGCCATGTATGTATCTGAAAATTCAGTGTACAAGCAATTCTAGGTTTTTAATATAATGAAAATTATTATTCTGTCCTCAAGTTTTGCACCAGATGGTTTTCCAGGCCCATTCCTATCATATGCATGTCTCACATTTTTTGTTGCTACTTCATGCTACTTTTAAGACATGGTTTGTTATTAACGTATTATCGGTAATGTGTTGATGTGTAAAGATATTATCTCTTGCTAATGTGGAAAATTGGTCTCAAGTTGATTTTTTAAATTGTTCAATATCTATTATATGATGATCATGATTTATGAAAATAAGTAGTAAATATTGATTTATATGGACAAACATTAAACAAATAATAAATAAATTATAGTATAAGAAGTTAGTTTTGGTTTCATGTCCAAATTGGTCATTCTGTACACTGAAAACACTTTTAGTTTCTAATTTACCAAACATCTTTCACAGCTTATGCCTACTAAAAGTCAGTTTACCAAACACTTCAGTCATCCTTTGCTTATCAGTCACTTATTTTGATGGTAAGTAAAAGTCAGCTTATGCTTATAAGCCCAACTGCACCAAACCCAACCTAAGAGGCATGGCTGGAGAGGGTTTACAAACCACTGGTGGCATCATGACCATGGTATATACTATAATACTATATATATTTTGCTTGTACCTTGTTTATTGTTGCACTTCATTTTTGGTTGGATTTAAACAAATTTCGTAATTCCTTAACCTTAATTAAAGGAATCAAACCCATATTATTGATTAAACTTGTACATGTGAGAGTAACTATTTATTCATTGATCCTTTCTCAGGTAGGTTTCTTTGCCTTGGTGATCATCATCCTAGCAATCTTATGCTGCACCGCTTTAGGCAAGTATTGATTGGTAATTTGGTATCTCATTATTAGATATAACTTTTGGTCAAGAGCAGATCTCATTATTAGATTCAAGTTTTGGCATCTCATATGCTATTGTACAGTGGGAGGGTCTATCATATCGACTTTGGGGACTACTTTTGAAGTGTCTATGAATCACGAAAAGTTTGCGGACAAGGTGTGCTGCTGCATTCCAAGTTTCTTGTTTGTTTTCTTACATTTATTTCTTTATACAATATTTTTCTTGTGTGTACATTTATATATTTCCGTTTTATATGTCCTCTTTCGATTGACCAGAATGCTTGTGAAAGAAATGGAGATTAGTGGCATAGCAGGCAACTTCCGTTCAACTTGCAAAAATTTCATGCAAGTTCTGCGAACACATAAAGATAGTGTTATGGCTAGGATGGAGATGCTCTGAGACTTCCACCTGAATCTAACCGTCATCGGCAACCTGGGCTACACATCCTCCATGCTCACTTAGTACGACATTGAACAAGTTCAGCAACACTGCAACCACACATGTGACAACCCAGAAATCTCGCTCTTACTTAATTTCATCAGTAAATCATGTAGCTTCGGCTTCTCATTTGAGTTTTATCTTTGTCTGTCCTATGTATTTTGGCAGCAGGACATAGATTCTCTGTCTCAGAGGTTCTGTCCGTACCTGAATTCGCCGTCAATCTGCATGCCTGGCCCCAAAATAAAGGTTAAAGCTTTTGTGATCTTTGACTTGTTAAAATCTTAAAATTTGAGGCTTTTATTTAATCTGAGTTAATACATGCGTATTGGATCTGTCCGTATCATCACTATCGATATGTAATTGGTATATAATCATATTTCTTCATGTATTGAGATGATGTTTTTTGTGTGAAAATGTAGAATATGGATAATGTACAATGTATTCATGTCGTGCAGAGATGCTGAAGGTCTTGGATGGATTGAGCTTAAGGAAGTTGTAGCATTCTTATCAGCATGCTATATGTGGGAGATGTTTGGGTTTAAGCTATCTTGCGATGGCGACACATGATGAAGAATTGATCTGAGAGAAGCTTTGTAGGTTTGTTCTCTCTCCTAATTGCTTCTTATAAATGGATCACTTGAGTGATCATTATCAAATTTTTGATTTTGCCACATACAACCATGAGATGGATGACTGTATGTATCAATTATTGGATTTGGTAAAGTAGATTTTGATAACATGAAATTTGGGTCAGGATAAATATCTATAGATTGCCAATCAAGTAAACGCTCTGGTTTCTTCCAAACAATTCAATCACTCGAAAGCTGTCATGGCTCCCAAATTCAACCTCGGGGCATATTCTTAGTTCATTGCTTTAGAATTTAGTACCGGCTCTTGGCACGCGGTCACAGGATTTTGAAATCAAAGTAACTCATGTGATGATATAATGCTGATTGATGAATGTGCTTTACGGGTGTTTATTTGAAAAATCTCTGCATTAAAAAATATGGAAGAGCCTTTACAAATTTGCCTAGATAGAGTAAAATCTCAGAATTACATCATGAAGAATATGGAAGATCCTCTACAAATTTGCTAGATATAGTCCAAAAGAACATGTTCCCAGCAGGTAATTAAAGTCTTCTGCACCAGACCCATAGTAGTGAGAATTCCCGCCTCCTTCAAAACCCCCACCAATATGCGAAGAACATACCCGTAAAAACCCCAAATGCACATGACCCAGAGGACTTGACTCGAAAACAAGACTTGAAGAAGAAGACGAAGTGAAAATTGGGGAACCGCCATTATTTGCCAATCAAAGAAGCCACCGAAGCAAAGATAGAAAGAATCAAAGAATGCAAGAAATGGAAGAACCGCCATAAGTGGCCAAGAAAGAAAGAAGGCTTACAGCAGCAGCAGACCAAGGTAAGCTCTTGGGTTTTCGGTTCAGAGGATTAGAAGAGGAAAGAAATGGGATAAGCAATGGCACCCCCCAAGAGAACACCCACCACCGCCATAATCACCCACTGTTTTGATCGGAGAGATTTCACCATTTTCCAGAAAGGTACCTTCTTGGCTTTCATCTTCTGCTTACGCCCTCTTGCATCTTTCTTGTCTTCAACCCTGCCTGCTTCACGATTGGCGTGTCGCTTCAGTGTATTTGGGGTTGGATGATCTCGATCAAAGGCCCCCCTATGATTCACAGAGGAAGTAAGCTGGCCAGCCATGGTTGTGAGAAAAATGAGTATTTTGGTGAAAAAGGTTTGGGATTTTTGGATGATGATTTGTGATCAAGGGAAAATGAGTATATGGTGAAAACGTTTGTGATTCTTGGACGATGATTTGTAATCAAGATTGTTTAGGGAGTTAGCTCTCAGGTTATATACTCCTTACTCCCAGCTGTAACAAACTTTGTCAGACCAAAAAAAAGTGTAACAAATTTTTGGCGCGGAAGTTTGTTACTAGACGTTTCCGTTTAGTTTTTCTTTTCTTTGAATTTTTTTTCTGAAAAGGTAGAAGCTCTGAAAAACAAAATAGCTTGCTCTTGTATTTCGATTTTCATTTTTTTCTTCTCTTTCATCTTCATTCATTCCCATTTTTCATAACTCTACGGCTACTTTTTTAACTCGACCAGACATTATACACGCCGTATTTAATTCTTGTGTCAATGATCATATTTCATGAGAATTTTAGTCTTTTCAAAATTAAAAAATTAAAAACAAAAAAACAAAAACTTTGTTCTACCAAATTCTACTACAACAGCTACAATTTCTCAGCCTAGCTATTTGATATAATCATGAACATCAATATTTTTCTCAAATCATTTTATTTCACCTTCAAGAAACTAGCTTTTTGAATACAAGAGAAAGCATAACTGCAGCAACAGGAAATTACTGATGAGGCTTCGACGTTGCAACTAATGAGGCTCCATCTACCCATACAATTTCTCTATTTTTCTAGTACTTTTTGCCTTCCGCTGTTGTCCTGAGGAGTTGTTGGTCTTTCATGAGTTGACCATGTTCTCCCTTGGCCATTTGAAGTTTATCAAAAATATGTGAAGTTTTCCATTACATTTTTTTTCTTTCCAGTTTATCAATTCTCTTTTATTTCCAGTTTATCAGTTCTCTTTTAATTTCCAGTACATATTTGGAACTAGCTAGCTAGGTTTCCATCAATCAAGCACCTGCCGATTGGTGTTCATGAGATTCATTCTAAGACTTAAAAGCCACTAAAAACCACAAAACTTAAGGTAAGATAAGTACATATTCGGTTTGGAATTTTGAATAGGAACACCTTAGACGTTTAGATTTCATTTCCTGAAGTCGACAAATTCCTAAAAGTTATGACGTTTACATTACAGAGCTAAGAAATATTTTAGTGTGTGGTGATTAGACAACCGTGCCTTTCTTTTCCTAGTCACAAACAATCCTATTAGGATTGAACCAGGAAACTCCAATCCAGGTTGGAGACTGAAATCTTTGATCATGCTTATAAAAAGTACATGGAATGATCTAAAATATCAATCTGTTTCGAGAGGAATATTGAGAGACTGAGAGAGATGGCAAATATTATTGGATACATGCGACACTACCTACTATCATTTGCAAAAAAAAATTACTTCATCGTGAAGAGACAACCTGATTACAAGATAGAGCAAAAGTGCAGCAGCCATAGTCGTGAATATAGCTGCTTTCAGGAACTTCCTAATGAAATCGTGGAGAAAATTGTACAGAAGCTGAAGTTAAGTGATCGCATACGCTTGAGCATCGCTTGCAAGTCTTGGAGGTCAGTCATTATGAGTAGTACTCCCTCACACGAGTTCCCTTGGTTAGTACTTCCTCAATCCCCAGGTTGCAGGAATGACAAAATCCTAAGCTTCTTCAGCCTCTCCGATGGCAAAGTTGTTGATTTGGAGCTGCCGGAGCCAGTTCAAGGAGGATGGTTCTGTGGGTCTTCCAAAGGTTGGTTGATAATGATCAAGGAACAAGGACCTAACCTTAAGATATTTCTACTCAATCCTATATCACGAGCCTTACACCAACTTCCATCCTTGGCATCTTTTCCATCTTTTCAAAAATATGTAAAAACCAAAGATTGGAAACTTTATGGCGCCACTTTTTTCTTTAACCAAGTTTTGCTATCTACCTCAAATATTAACTCAGATCAGTGTGTGGTAGCAGCTAATTTGAATTCTGACAAAGAATTGTGGTTGTGCAAACCTGGAGGCAATTCATGGAAGGTCTTTCGTCCTTTAGATGATGAAGACGACAGTGGCCTTGTCCAGTTATTATTTTCAAGTGGTAAGCTGTACGCCTTGATTGGTGGTACGATTAAAAAAGAAAGGACTGTAGCTCAGACCTTAAACTTCGAAGATCATACACTGGAACTGATGATGGTCTATGTCGCAAGAGACCATATACTTGAACCATTAGGGGAGAATATGGAAATTGAGGAGTACAAAGACCACATAGTCTTCCAACAATTCGGAGTTTACCCATTCTTGGTAGAATCAACCAACAATGAAATCCTACTGATCTACAAAGTCTTCGACAAGTTTATAATGGTAAATAATAACAATTCAAACGAGGAAGTGGACAATATTCTTGAAGGCCAGGATGATGGCAATAATGACATGGAAGGAGATAATTTTGATGAAGGTGATGATGGCGATCATGTTGGGGATGCAAAAGAAGGTGCAGGTCATGACATGGAAGAAGGTATGCTTGAAGGCGAGGATGAAGGCAATGTCGACGATATTGAAGAAGGCAATTTAGATGATGATGATGATGATGATGAAAGTTGTGTAGAGTTTTATGATAAACAGAATAACTGGGATGAGTCAATGTATGCAAGGACAAGCAGCTTTCATGTATATAAGATTGACTCCAAGACTGATGGAGACGATGTATATAGTAGGGTACAAAGCTTGGGAGACCAAATGGTTCTTTTGGCTCAGGATGGTTCTTTGTGTCTCTCTGCAACAGAGTTTGAAGAATCTGAAAAGAATTGCATTTATTTTGCAACAAAGGGAACAAGGAAACATGTGTTGTCAAAACCACATAGATCTCGCGAGATTGGAGTCTTCTACTTAGATACAGGCAAAGTTAAGAAATCTTTTCCAAGCATCGACTTCTCAACTCGGTCTCGAACAAGTTGGTATATTCCAAGTTTATGATTAATTGGAAAAGAGTTGAATTTACGAGGCTACAGTCCAGAAAAAAAATATTATGAAAACTAATTGGTTCTCCAGGTAGGTGATCGATATTACATGGCTCTTTAACAAGTCAATAATTGCTTATCAAATTTGGTTTTGTGCACAATTATTTAGTGTGAATTTTTTACTAGCTAGAAATCTGCTTTCTAGCTTGTGTTGCCGTGATATGAAACGGGCCACCACTTGTTTAAGAGAGCTGAATCTTAATTTATAGTACTCATCAATCGGGTTCCACTTAGGTTTCATTCCCCGTCGCTAACCATAGACAAACTTGGAAGTTTGAGAGATGTACATTACAATTTATGTATTTTATTTTATTTTTTGTCTGAAGTACATTACAACAAAGATTATATGCATCGATATATTGAGATATATATGTATATACACACACATATATCTATCTATATTAAAAAAACATAATGATTTTGAGAATGATTAAATTTTTAAAGTATCTAAAATATTCATAATTAATTAAAATTTCAAACTTAAGATTTCAGTAACTATGAGTAACATAGTAATTGACACTCCACTAGGAATCAGATTCCTTTTCTTAGAAGATAAAAATATGGAGATGGAAATTGGAATGAGAGAATATTCAAATATTAATTACAAAAGAATTTTATAAGAACAGAAAAACAAATTAACACGCATATTGTGCGGGTCATGATATTAGTATTAATAAAGCTAGAAACATTCTAAGAATTGTTACATTTTTGAAGTATCTAAAATATCCTTAATTAATTATAATTTCAAACCTTAAGGATTTCAGAACCATGTATAAAATATTAATTGACACTCAACCTGAGAATCAGATTTTTTTCCTTACAAGAGAAAAATGTGGAATGGAAATTAGAATGAGAGAAACTTCAAATATTATTAAATAAAGACAATATTCAAATATTAATTGTAAAATAATTTTATAAAAAAAACAAAAAACAAATTAACACTCACATCGTGCGAGTCAAGCACACATATATATACATAAAATAAACTCAATATTTATTATAAAATTCTTATTAATTATTATCTATTCATTTTCATATCTAGTGAAAAACTTCTTTCTGAACCTCCTTCTCTAAACTTGGTTTTGTCATACCACAACTCAAAATTTATTATTCCACAGTAATTAATACATTCATGCCTTGTTCGTCAGACATGTTCACATCTAGTGAAGGTTACTCACAATTTGCAATAGTTTCATTCCAAAACTTTATTGATTCTTTATAAACATATGGATGCTCAATTTCATTCTTATCATCATTGTCATGTCCTTTTTGAAAATCAAGAGACTCAATGTGTTTTCTCTTACACATGTGGTGCATCAACACCTCATATCACTATTTAAGTGACATCTCAAATGACATATTCATTCTTCATATGAAGCTCATTAAACTTCTCAGATTTTCCTCCATAGGAGAATGAGAACAGAACAATGACATTCACAGTCATGGTCGACACTTAGGCTGACTCTTTAGTGATAGATTTATATGGTCGAAACCTGCATAGGATAGGTAGGTTTTACCCTTTGAACATTCTTTTGTGAAAGTATGTTGACTTTACTAACTAGACAGTATACGCGATGTCTTTAAACTGTTTAAATGATAACCAGTATTCTAACAATAGACGCCCAGGGCCGCCTAGGCGGCACCTAGGCTCTGGGTGACAAGTCCCCATTTTGATTTCCTCCAAATCGGACAAGCTGGGTGCCGGTGCAAAAATCGGCCACCTAGACGAGCTGGGTGCCACCTAAGCAGCTTAAAAATTGGCCGCTTGGGCGGGCTATGAGGCTTGATTAGTTTTTTTTTTTTTTAAAAAAAAAAAAAATATATATATATATATATATATATATGAAATACATAAAAGCCTATTAAAAATTAGTAAAATTAAACACGAAAAACACAATATTCTACTTTAAAGTCTAAATGAATGACACCATATTTTTTTTATTATTTTTATGAACATTGTTGTTTTATTTTGTCTATTTTTAGAACATAAAAATGCTTTTTTATAAATTTTATTTATATAATTATATTTATTAAACAAATAATAATATGTCAAATACAAAACCGCCTAGGTTTCCTAGGCACTAGGCGCTGGTTGTCTATTCTGGTAGCGTCTAGCGTTTTTTAGAACCTTAATGATACCATACCTCACATATGAGTTTTCCTGGTACTTTACAGTTCTCACTATTATGTAGGCTTTGACCATGGACACGCGTCAGGTTCAGTAAGAGTTTGATAAGAATTGTGTCATAAACAATTCCTCTAGAAGTTGTCTCACTTCTCTCTTACATAGATGATTTCTTAACTTGCATTACTCCGCTCGGATTTCTGACACATTAGAATCATAAAAGCTTTTGTTTATCTTTATTCCTTACGGGCATCACTGTTTTCATCATAGAAATAGACATAGGAAAATCCTCACAGTGATCCAACATGGTCTTTGATGTGTTGAGTAGTCCTTTTAATTGTTTTTGATGTGCTATTGTTTGTATGCGAAGTTGAAAGTGAGGAACATGAATCCATGATAGATCAGTTTATTATCTTGGTGCACGTATTAACGAACCACATCGGACATATGATCACAGCATTTTACATGTCAAAATCATCTGAACAATGAGATTCTGCATGTGTTTCTGAGGTTATCATGCTCATAAGGAATGTAATATTGAAGAGACTAAAGAGGAAGAACCAGCTCCATCAGAGTTAGGAGGATAAGAAGGCGAATGGGCCTGTCATTATTTTTGGATACTGTCGTATCTATCGCGCCTGTTATTTTGATTTGGTAATGTACCATATGTAATCAGATCTATATCATCTCTTTATAAAGACATTGAGAATTGAAATGGTACAGTCATGAATCAAACTTACATAAAATGTAAGTCAGGGAGTTCCTAGATCATCTTTAGATTCTTTCTCTACAACAGTTTGATCAAGGTACAGAAGCCACAAAGACACCTTGAGATTTAAAATGACCACTTACATAAAATGTCGTCCTGCAAAATACTATTCTAAAATGTGATTATGTTCAGCGATCAAGAACTTAATTGGTACTGGTAGCAATATTCAGTGTTCATTGGTAGGAACTTCCAGGTCAGCCTAGCTCAGCCCATTTAGATTGAGTCGTACTTGGAAACCAGCCCACTTAAACTAAGGCCCAGTCTATCACCCCGATTACGGATCTATTTAACGCTCTGGTTCGGCGCGTGGAGGTGACCCGCTTCTTTCCCCAACTCCGTCGTCGCCTTCCTACGCTTTGCTTGAAATGGAGTGAAGGTACTTTCTAATACAATTTCGGTGGATTTAAACTTGTTTGGGTTGCCTTTTATTCTCTAATGATCTGTGGGATTGTTATCGATGATCAGTAGGTTTAGGTTTAACTTAATCATTGTTGATTGGGTCTTACTAAACTTGATTTCAGTCTCGTTGATCCTCTCTGTTCATACTCCAATTAATTCTAGTGTGGGTGCTTTTTCGTGTTAGTAGGATGTTTCCAAGTTGCGGTTGTCTTGACTCTGATTCTTTTTGGGTCCATGATTTTCATATAATATGCTTGATGTTGTATAGAAACACAGAGCCCTCGACAAGGTTTAAAGCCAAAACTGATATCATGTCCATATTGTTTTGCTGAACTTGTGGAGTTTTGGACATTTGGTTCTTCAATATTCTTGCCGATGGATAATTTTAAACATCATTAACTGCAGTCAGCAAATTTCATAGCATCCACTTATTTTTCTACATCCAACTTTGTTGAGTGTCCCCTACATTTTGTCCTTTGGTTGAATTTGAATCCGTTCTTCCCCTCTTCCATGCCGTAAATGTTTTCATCCCCCAATATATATGTATCATCTAACTCCTATATCAAAGTTCTTACCCTGCGAAAATTTCTAAATATATCCTCAAGGAATCACTTGACAACCGAGATCATAAAGTAATCCTTGGATAATTTTCGACATTCATTTGAGGTTCACATGTATCTAAATATTTATTAACGTTAAAATTCTCGGAGTATTACAACATTTGAAGTGTCATCTGGCTTAGTCCTTAAATTTCAGGAGTTGATTTTACTCATGTTGATTGCTGAGCGTACGTTGTGACCGGCGATATCTTCCACTTCAACAGTCAATTAAACAAGTCCTCCATCATCTATTCACGAGACGAGAACATACCAGTGATGATGAGGCTGTGTCCCCGCTCGAGTACGTGTGGGTTGTCCTCTTCGGCAGTCCCCGACAATAGTGGAAAAACTTTGTTCGCGTCCAGGCGTCGTTGTTCAGTTGGGAATTTCTCTCCCATCACAAATAGGAAACTGCAAAAAAAAAGAATAATAAAAATATAGAAGGATTCCCTACCAAGTCAAACAGGGATGGTTTATCACCCGCCCGGCCGCACCTAAAAATAAAACCCTATCCTTCTTCTTCGTTCAATATTACTCTGACAAGGAGTGATGCTCACATCAATCCAGCCGGCCATGAAAACCAAAAAGAGGAGGCTTTCAGACAACTATACAAATTCAAGTGAGTTATGCACCAGCACAACTAAAAGGAAAAGAGTAAGGGATCTGTATCCAAAAAATACGCACCCTTGTTGCAACAACCACCAATGCTCATTTTCCCCAAGTGAAGATATGTCCGACCTCTTCTACAGCTCCGCAGACAAAAAAAATTCATAACATTACCAACGAGTTCCCAAAAGATGAAATTGTGCTTTCGTCACATGGTCGGCTACTAATGTGTAGAAAGTATAACGAGGATACCTTGGTGACCTATCTCTTTAACCCGCTTTCTGATGCTAGAATTGTACTCCCATCGATCATTGATCAACATCAACTGCGTGTCTATAGAGCTGCGATCTCTGGTGACCCCTCTCGCAACAAAAACTTCATTGTTATCATACTTTTGAAAAAAGTGGAGCACACTAGGATGATGTTCTTCAAGCATGGAGGGGACACCACCACATGGGAGGGCTTGCCTTGGTTCCATGGCTATCACTTCCAAGTTGATATTGTGCTCTATAAAGATAAGTTATATGTAGTTTCTAGCGACCACGTTGTGGTTTGGGACTTTAAGGAAAAATCCGATCCCACCAAAACCGAGGATTTTCCAACCAAAACCAAGGATTTTCAAGCCTCAGGGTTGGAGTTAGAGAGACATCTGGTCGTGTTTAGTCATAGCGTGGAGTCACAAGGTGATATATTGTTTGTGGAGAAAGTTAAAAGGAGATCTTACAAGTTTTATGTGTACAGATTAAATGTCGATGATAAAAAATGGGAAGAGGTAGAAAGTTTGTTTGGCCGGGCTCTATTCTTTGATGAAAAGCTTCCAACAATGGCACTATCTAGTCGAACTTTTCCAACACCACTTGAAGGCAACTCGATTTATTGTGTAGAAATATTTGAGAAGTCCAAGAAGTTTGAGGAGCCTAGCCCTGATGTGCCAGCTGACTTGTTGAAATATCTAGAGAACTCTTTAACATAAGAATGGTAATATCACTGAAAGTTTTTCATGTATTCATTGAAGGTTTTCCAGCTACATATATAGCAGTTCATCTGAACTACTTTTACACAAATTAAGGGGAAATCAAAACACCAAGCTTATCACTAATAACCTAAACTAGGTTCGACTCCTGAAGACTAGGTATATAGAAACGAATCCCAAATGAAAAGGACTCGATACTATGACTTATTCAAAAAACAAATGCAGCTTATCCTAAAAAACTGACTTATTCAAATTCCAACATGACTATGATATCGCTGAATTAAGAATACTACAATACAACTTGGAAGGTAAGAAGAAGCTTAAGGTGTATCGCAAGTTCAAAGTAAAGGACGCAGGCCGTTCTGAGAATTATACTTATCCCCTATGCCCTTGGATTTCACCTAATCCGGTATTGCATGGGCAGAAGAAGCACAGATCAACTGAAACCGATACTCGAAAGCATTGGAAGACGTGGCCGCTATTCTCCACTCTAATGCTCTGGTTCCGCGCGTTTAAAACTTGTGCTCCTCTGTAAAGCCTGCGGTTGTCCTCCTTCCTCCTCTCATTTGAATTCCGGCAATTTGTCATTTGAAACTTTACAAACTTTGATACAGAAAACCTGGATTGTGTTCATCTTTTTCTATTGGTTTGAGTTTGCATGATCTGGTTGGATAGATTGGTTTGATGGTATCTTGTGTTCTATGGCTCTCAATATTCTTATTTTTGTTTTGATTATATTTTGGGTTTCGCGATCTTTTTGGTGCTGAATATAAGAGTATACACTGAGTTTACCTTCAATTTAGACCGACCACTGTGCCTAGCAAGTGTCCAATTCATAGATTAGTTTTGTGTGATTCATTGAACAAGATTAACGTTATTCTTCATTCTTAATTACTTCTGGTTGTTGTCATTCATAGATCATCATTTTGTGGTTGCTTCTATTTAGCACTTCATGTCCTATAACTCGAACTCATTCGACACTTACAACAGAAGTACTAAAAGAACTCACTTCAGCATTTAGCTCACTCGTAAGTGTTACTCTCATCAACAGACTCTCAGCATGTAACTCAATTCTCTACTAATCATAACTTGTCTTTAGCTTAGTTTGATAACAGTGTATGTGCTATCGGATTATCATTTACCTATTGGATGTCTGTTTAGTTGTTAGTTAGCATTCCGATTTTGATCATTATTGCTTCTGCAATATACGATATACACTATTATGAACGTTGTTCAATGAAAAATTAGAGAGCAATAGAGGTATGATCTGAAGTATGGACATTGCTGTAAATTTGATTGTACACCTCTATGCTGAAATTGTAGAAACATGGTAAATGCTCTGATGAGCTTTGCATTATATTTTTGAGTATTACAGACTTATCATGTTGCTAAACCAACAGAACTCATTTCCGCACATACTTCACTCGTCATGGTTATTCACCTCAATCAATTTTCTATTTGCATTTTATGTATTTGGATTGCATAGTTTATCCACGTAAGTTTCACTCATGTATCAATATATTCCGAAGGTTGTTGATCAAGCTGAAGCCATTCTTTTTTTTCTTTTTTTTTTAATTGAACCCTCTGAAATTCAATTAAAAAGAAAAATAAAATACAAAAAGAGAGGAGGACATGAACCAAAACCTTCCCAAGAACAAAGTCTGAAAAAGTACTCAATAAGAGCACAAGGGCTGCCTAAGCCTTATCCTTGTAAAAGATTGCAAATCCAAAAGAAGCAACCAAACAAAGATAACAGAAGAGAAAACAGCACTAAAAAAATAGTGCACATAACCAGGACACTAGCAACCAAGGAGCCTATACTAATAGAAACCAAGCTAAAGCCAATCCCAACCCAAAAAGGCATCAAGCAAAACAAATTTAGGTAATGCGAAAATTAGGTAAGCCTTGCAAATTATGAACAAAAGCAGCTGAAGCACAAGGAGGGCAAGAGTCCCACCAATACTGCCCCTCATGCTCCACCCCAAAATTAGCTAAACAACCAGCTACTTGATTTCCTTCCCGAAGAATATGAGAAAAATGAACCTGCATGGAAGAGAGAATGACACGACAATTAATCCAATCAGCTCGTAGACGCTAAGGGACTGAGCATTTGTCATTAGCAAGAAAATGAATTGCAACTACTGAGTCACTCTCAATCCAAAGAGAGTGCCAACCCCTCCTCGATGCCATAGATACCGCATGAACAATGGCTTGAAGCTCAGCTTCTAAGGCAGTAGCATCACCTATGGAACCAGCAGAACAACCCATGCAATTGCCCAAATGGTCCAGGAAAATACCACCATAGCCATCCGGTCCTGGAGTTCCACGAGCAGCATCATCCGTGTTGACCTTGAATTGAAAAGTGTTAGGAGCATGCCAGTTTACCCCACGAATTTGATGAGGTTTTGAGGCTCTACCGCTGATTGCAAGAGCTCAGAGAATGTAAAGCTCGTCCACAGAGTTGCGTATAGTTCCTAAACCCTAAGAATCAATCTCATGAATTTGCAGCTTGATAGAGTGAATCAAGTAGTCTGGCGTTAAACAATGTTTATCAAACCGAATAGAGTTTCTAGCATGCCAAAGAGAATAAAAGCCAGCTCCCATCATTTCCCACCAAAGCAATTGTAATTGAGTACCAAAACCATGCTGAAGAGGGTAAGAGAAAAAAAAGCAAAAATATCTACGAAATAAGTACCGACTCCAAACCAAGAAAGAATTTCACACTAGACCCTTACAGAGAAAGGGCATTCAAAGAAAATGTGGTGGGTTGTCTCAGTTGAAGCATGGCAAAGAGAGCACTTGAAAGCAAATTGAAAGCCCCGCTGAACCAAGATGTCATCAGTTAAAAGCTTGCCATGAAGAAATTTCCATAAAGTAAGAGAATTTCGAGGGCGAAAGCATTGACGCCAAACCCACATGTCTCAAGGAACACTGGTCTGCTTGCTTCTTTTAGACTCATAAGCCATAGATAGAGATAATGAGCCATCAGAAAAATCTAGCCACACTAGCTTATCCTCCACATCTGAATAAGGAAGTCTTATAGATAAGATTTCTGACCATAGAGTAGCAAGATTTGTGATCAAATTAGAAGGGCAGAACCATGTGTCATCCTTGATGAAATCTGAAACTCTAGCATTCAAAAGCTTGGCAAGTTGCTGATCAATACCCAAATTTTCAATAACTGAACCATGAAGCCAATTAGCATGCCAAAAATCAATTGACTTACCATTACCTACCAGCCATTTAGAGCTGTAGAAAATGTCTGAGAACAAGGGGCGCATCCCAGGCCATATAGAAGATCTTTTATAATAAGAACAAGGCTTACCTGAGCATCTAAGAAATCGAGCAGAAAAAAAATCAGCTGTTAAAGAAGACTTGGTTAAGAAGTCCCAAAACTTTTTTAGAAGGAAAGCTTTATTTAGAGCCATAATATTGCGAATTCCAAACCCACCTTCATTCAAAGGAGCACAACATTTTTTCCAAGCAACCGGATGGTAAGCTCTAGAGGACACACTACCAGTCCAAATAAAATTCTTCGTCCAATTACAGACCTGCTGCAAAACAGTCTTAGGCCGAGTATAAATCATGAAACTATGAGAGAGCATGCTAACCACCACGGAGTTCACCAAAGTTACCCTGCCAGCCATAGAAAGAGATTTGCCCCTCCAATTGGACATGACATTTCGAACTTGATCAGCCAAAACTTGGAAATAACTGCGCTTTGGCCGACCCATAAAAATTGGCACACCAAGATATATGAAAGGAAATTTCTCCACTGGGACACCCAACAAAACAAATTAAATTACGACGATGAACAGCTGACTTACCCAAATATACAAGAGACTTGGTTTTGTTAACCAACTGCCCCGAGTTAACACCATACTCAAAAAAAACCATAAGGACTTACAAGACTTCTTTTATCTACTTTACAGAACACCATAATATTATCAGCAATATATTAGATGATAAAGAATTCAGAATCAGGGAATAATGCACATATGTGCGATGCCATTGAAATCCGTATAAAAATGCACAAGTATTTTTAGTGTTGCATCTCCACACCCAAATTTGAAGCTAACTGTTCCAGAAATGAAAGCAATGATTGTTATGTTTGAGCATCAGGCTTGTAGTTGAGACTAGAAAGGCTAGAAATAGATGAACGCGGTTCAATCACTTTAGTGAAAGCCTAAAAGCAACAGGGGTTCAGTCTAGAGTGTAAAAAGATGGTGTGTTAGTGTTACACATTTTGGTTGTGAATTATTATTCCTCAGTATTTGATTCTTATCACAAGTATTTGTGTGATATTGGCTACAACAAACTGCTTATTTGGTTCAAGCAGTTTTTTGGATTTCGAAAGTGGTGAGAAATCACTTAAACACAGCGATGAAGCTAATGAAGTAAAGAAAAGAAGCTAGCGATGGAGAGGTTTCTGGGTTTGGGAATCATCTCGCGGCGGCACCACCACCCAGAATCGGCCGTCGCCGGCTGCTCTTTCTCATAAGTGTTCGACCCTCTAACTTAATTTTCAATTTCAAATTCTAGTTTCTGGGTGGGTTTATGTTTGTGTTTCTAGTTTGATTACAAAAGCTTGAGAATTTTAAGGGGAAAAAATTGATTGGTACTACACATATTTTGTAATCATTTGGCTTCTGGTTGTTAACTTTTGAGATCAAGAGACTAGAAATGTGTTCATGCTCTAATCTTGCTACCTTTTCTTTTATACTCTAACCTACAAGACAACTATTTGGCTTAGTTTCATGGTATCCTCCAGTTTCGAAGAAATCTCATGTCATCATTGAGTTATTATTCAAGTATTAAATTTTGATTGAAATTTGGCATGAATGAGTGATTTAACGGTTGGAGCTGAAGTTAACTCCAACTAGATAATGTTAGATTACCAGATCTTTTATTTCAATCTCTTACAGTTTCTATGAGCTTTGCTGTATGCGCTATATGATTATCATTTGTAGCTGGCATATAAACACTATCGACTATACTTACTCCCTGATACCACTTCCTCTCTCCCTTCCTTATGGTTTCCAAGCAATTAAAATTCTTGCTCATTCAGGTTGCAACGTGTTGAATGTAATATGAAAGATGGACGAATTAAGAATTAATTCGAGACGTGTTATAAGTTAAAAGAAATCCAAGGTTGTATCTGTGTTTTACTGTAAAAGATTGAAACACCAAACCACATAGGAGATAGAGCTGAGGACTGCAATATAAACCATTCCAACAATCTCATCAAATTTGTATGATGGTTCATGATCGTGCGTTTTCTAATTTTATTCAAATTGTACTCGAAACACCTTCAAGAAATCTCTATGGCTTATTTTCATGGCATCTTGTATTTGTAATACAGTTGGAACTTGGAAGACATCTCATGCTCTCATTATATTAGCTTTAGCTTTGTTTTGGGGACATTTGGTTCTAAAAAATACTTGCTAAGTGTGATTACAATGTTCATTGGCAGGGGAAACTCTTGAAACTGTGGTCTCTACTCCTTCTCATGGATAGGCTCCCATTAATGTTCACATTGCCCTTCCTGCAGCTTGAGGATCGGAACCTATTAACAAACATGGTAATTCCACATCTACTAGTAGTGTCATTTACCGCATCACCTGGATTCTGCAACAATGTGCATTTCATGGGTGATAATATTGCACGTGTTTTTGGTTAGTAACATAATTCGCACAAGACTACTAGGCTGATTATGTATAATAGCTGGCAAGTGGAAAATAAAACCTCTATGAGATGTTACCTAGTTTAGGTAAGCCTCAGTTCTCCTTGCTAATGACAAAAGAAAACTGATTGTTTATTGATTTATCTTTTATATTTTGGGTGGATGATCATTTGGGTTCAGTTCAGGTATCTAATTTCAATCAGGATGATTGCATGCATCATGTATGTATTTAGTCAATTCATTCAGTCTTGAACTCTTGATTTATTTAAGAAAGTATGAATTTTTTGGCGTGAAGGTTGTAACTGGAAATACACACTGCATATGAAGCATCTATTTATAACCTATGAAAGATTTTTTTTGTTCTTGTCATAAACTCATTCAAGAGAAGCAATCAAATGACATTTAAGATACTCAACTCATAATATAATTGTAACAAGAAGTAGTGTTTTTAAAGAGCAGCATTCATTTCAGGTGCTATACATTGGTTTCTGGATTCTGGTGTAAACCTCAGCTGGTTTCAAGTGTGTTCTTGCGTGTTCTGCAAGTCAGCAGTTTCTTACCGGTTTCTCTGATCTAGATCCACAATTTTAGGGTTTGAGATCTCAATGTAAAGTTGTTGTTTGTTATCCTTTAGTTAATAGCTAGAGTTAGTTCTTAGATGGTTGTATATTTGCTCTATTTAGTCAGTAAGACAGAGCTCAGTTACGTAGTGTGTTGAAAAACATTCAAACTCAGACTCATCTTTTATGTATTTCGTTCTTATCATGAATTTCAACAGTTTTGCTTCTTAAAAGAAAGAATTTTCTCAAAGTAGTTCACTCTTTCACTGGTTTTTCTTTATGTTCGTTCAGTGTAGGTCATCTAGCTGAGGCTGTAAATCCAATTGAGAAGCTTTGCTGATCATGACTTTCAAAACAGCCAAAGAGATTGTAACAGCCATTATAGGAACCTTGGAGGGTGGAGATATCAGTTTATCATGCTCGACCAGGATTACATTTGGTTCTTGCCACCTGTATCTGTAAATAAAATCGTGTAAAGAATTCAAGAATACTGTAATGCATACCTCTTCCTGAAACTGTAGCGGCACCAGTCATGTGATTTGTGGTCTTGTTATGCTCGTATGATGGTAGTTGCTATATAACATTTTTGAGTTTCCATTCAATATCCAGACTATTGTCGTTGAAGGTGCTTCTTATATCTTTCCCACCAGTATTACCAGTACTGATAAAAATTCTATGTTATTACCTTACAATTTACATGGCTTGGGCCTTGTGCTTTACTATTAATACACCTGCATTATTCATACAAGTAAACCTCAAAATATGTTGTTTTGACTGTTCTATATTAGCTTCATCTAGCTTTCACTGTTTTATTGTCACATCTCGAATTTTAGATAAATTAAAAAATCTAAACTCGAGGCATGATATTCTTACTAACATTTCAAATTCTTGTAATCATCTACACTTGTTAAAATGCAAAACCGAAATTGAACTGTCAATCAAGACTTAAACCTTTAAGTTCAATATTAAAACCCGAAAAAATCACGTAACTAGATATTCAAATATGGTCATGCTTCAATGAGCTTACTACAAAACAACAATTCAATAATTAAAGAGTTAAACTCCCAACAAGTAAGCTCTTAAACCTTTACGTCTCAATCTTGGAGATTCCAACCTGCAAGATCAAACTTTACACCATGGATTGGTGCACCAGGTTGTAAAACGAATCCGGTAAGCTTTAAAAGCTCGTATGAGTAAATCTAAATTAAACGACTCAACCCAAAATCATACAACGTAAAATCGGTAATTCCTGGTTAAAACGTAGTTCTGGAAATCACCTAAAAGTAAAAGAGTTTGAAATGAAATAGATAAATAAATATAAAGTCAAATCAATACAAAATCATGAAAATAAGATTAAAGTATCTTCCGAAGATACGTAAACATGAAAATTAAACGACAACACGGAATCACACCACTAAGCAATTTTCCACCCCTTACTTATGAGTTCGGTAACACTTAGTCATCCCTCATAAGTAACTCAACAATCATATACTCATGGGTTCGTCAACACTTAGTCATCCCCCAAAGTGCCAACAGAAAGACTAGAGTTCTAAACTGACCGTAACCAATCACCCGGCCAAGGCTTGGTTCCCTGTTTTCTGTCACTACCACTAAGACACCTAATCATCACTAAGACACACGCTCACAACTAATACATTTTCTCACCACCAAGGCATAGTTCCACATCCATAGAACATCCAACAACACTTAACAACACAACCACAAATCCAATATGATATCACATATCCACAACAACATATATAAACCATATATGATATCACTAATTACATAAAGAACAATTTCACCATTATCAATCAACTAACACAAGTACCACATCATTTTCGATATATCATCCATATATACTACACTCATTCCCAAAAGGCATAAATATTCTCATCACTAGTCATACACAAAACTATTACAACTATAGTTCATAATCGTAAAACTCATAAAAATTATTTTATTTGAAAACTCATTTTACTTACCCATAGACTGAAGTCAATCAAGCCTATATATTTTTAAAACAAACTTAGTTTCCAAGAAAGCAATTTCACAATTTTACGACATTTGAACTATAAAGTAAAAATGGTTCCATTGTGAACCAAGTGAGATTTACCCACCTTGAAAACTCCCGCTGCATCTTCAAACACATAAAAACCAAGCTCAACACCAACTCCACAAATTACCTATTTAGCACAATAATTAAACTTTGTAACCATTATGACCATACCCTTCACCCTTGAACCGAGAGTCTACCCTTAACCTAAGGTCTTGTCCCTTTAGACCAACCTTTTTTCTGAGATCTCACAAGGTCTTAGAAACAACTCATCAACATTGCTCCTATGTATAGATTCCCTCTAATTTCAAAACAACATAAACGTAATCCTAACTAAACCCTAACATGCCTCATCGGTAACCAAAAACTACAACCCACATATCAGCGCTCTCGTATCGACGAGTACGTGATGATGGGACAGACTACTGCCCTAAACGAGGGCGTGCCGCCATAGGCGACTGGGTGTGGGCCTCACGGGCAGCCCTAAAACCTGAGAATTTGGACAAACTCCCAACATCACACTTGTAGATTAAGGCTTGAAGAACACTTTTATACCTGAGATCAAAGTTCAATTCAGCACGGAACAACCCCAAAAACGTCG
The DNA here is from genome assembly GCA_951800085.1 of Comarum palustre. Classification (NCBI taxonomy): domain Eukaryota; kingdom Viridiplantae; phylum Streptophyta; class Magnoliopsida; order Rosales; family Rosaceae; genus Comarum; species Comarum palustre. The sequence goes on along the minus strand of OX637573.1, from coordinate 32,159,313 downwards.
CCATAATCTCCGCCTCCAAATATGCAAACCCATGGTTCAAAAACACAGAATTGAGCTCAATAGCCTACACAACTATGTTTAGAAGGAAGAGGCAAGCAAGACTCACCAAGTTTCAACCGCCGTCGTCACCGCCAAAGGGAGAAAACTGATCAGTCAGGTCGTCGTTAGACCTGGATTGACTTTGTGAGCATCAATTCTCCCAAACTAGGATGAACCGAGCACGTCCACCACCACAGGGAAGCTCGCGCCGCCAAGACGAAGAGAATTTGACTGGCTCCACCGTCTGGGTCTATCGGAGTTGGTCGCAAAAGCCACGTCTGGTCGGCCGGGTCAAGGTTAGGTCAGTCATGTTTTTTTTTCAATACTGAAGGGGCAAGGCGCAGAAGAAAAGAGAGAGGAGATAATGTTTTGCGAAATGAAATAAAATAAAGTAACCTTAGATTTTTCTATTTATACTAAAAATTTACGAAAAGCCACAAACTTCTACTGACCATAAATTCCTCATACGAAATTCGTTTTACACTTGCCACGTGTCTACGGACTCGTATCGTCGTGCTTTACAACTTCGTGAAGAAAGTTTCATGAGAATCCCAACGAATAAATAGTTAACACTTTGACCATCAATTTAGAGCTGTTTTCAAGTTATTTAAATCGTCCGGACACTTCCGCTCTTCTGCCACAAATCTCGCTAATTCCACATAATTTTCAAAAATAATATTATAAATTATTTATAAATTTTTTGGATATTGCATTTATACTGTTCAAAATGTGGTTATGTTCAGCGATCAAGAATTTGGTAACAATATTCATTGCCAGGAACTTGCTTTTAGCTTTTGTACCTACAAATGCTTTGATGCTAGACGGATTATTTTGAATTCCAGCCCATTTAGGTCGGGTCGTGATTAGAAACCGACCCATTCAAACTAAAGCCCAGACTATCTCCCCGATTCCCCAGAAATTCGCGCGCAGACGCATTGAACCGGCTGCTCTATTTAACGCTCTGGTTCGGCGCGTGGAAGTTACCCGCTTGAAATGGAGTGCAGGTACTTTCTACTCTATCTAATACATTTTCGGTGGCTTTAAACTTGTTTGGGTTGCCTATGTTCTGTATGATCAGTGGTTGTCTCTGCTCCTTCTCATGGATAGGCTCCCATTAATGTCCACATTGCCCTTCCTACAGCTTGAGGTCGGAACCTGATTGAAAAACATGGTAATTCCATATCTACTACCAGTCTCATTTACTGCATTACCTGTATTCAGCTATAATCTGCACTCCATGTGATTATATTACATATGCTTGTGGTCAGTGACATAATTTGCACAAGACTATTAGGTTCCAATTTTTTGGTTGTTTCGGCTGAGCCTGCCACTTTTGGATCCATGATTTTCCTCTTTTTCTTATCATCTTCAAGATGATGAATAACATATACTTGATGTTGTATAGAAATTTATTCAGTGTTATACTATCATCTTCAAAATCCTTGCTGCTGGCATGGGTGTATGCGTTTAAAGTGTTGGTCTGTTGATTGATTCAGAGTGAATTTAGTCCCCATTTTCATCAATTAAATTTGGAAGGTATATGTAATGATGGTAAATATTGATGGGAATAGTGATTGCTATGTGTAGGTGGGAAACTGGGAGGCGTGACTTTAGCAGATTCATTAGACTTTCTGCATCCAACTCCAACTTGTTGAACATGATCCCTACATTATTTGTCCTCTGGTTGAAATTTGAATCAGCTCAATTTAAGTCACATACGATATTCCCTACATCACCCGACTCCATTGAATGGAATATGCAAGTGGAGACATTGATAATAATTAGCTGAACAAGTCAATGTTGGCCTGAGATTTGAGTAACTTGTACCGATTTATATCAGAGAAATCTTCGAACTTGTTAAGCAATTCTCTAAACAAAATCTAGAGAACTCTGTCTTAACTTTTTGGAGTCACTGTGTTAACACTAAACTGAGTTTCTGCCCATCATATTGTTTGCTGGTTATTTCCTGAGGTTTTTAACATTAAGACTTTTGGCTCTTCAGTATTCTTGCTGCTGGATGTACGTGCGTGCAATGTTTTCAAAGGCGAAAGCGAAGGCGAAAGCGATTAGTTGAAGCCCTGCGAGGCGAAAGCCTCGAGGCGACGGGGCGACCGCTTTTCCAACAATACTCATTTTAATTAGATGTATATAAATGAATCTAAAACAATATTAGACATAAATAAATGTTTTTTGTATTATAGAAATAATGTATTTAAATAATTTTGAAAGATAAAAACCAACCCAAATAAAAGACCCACTTAAAAAGTGTACATATTCAAGCCCAAAGCCCAAAGAAGTTGATTAAAAAGGGGTATATATTTGCAATTTGTTTTATATATAATTGAGTGAAATGAGGGTCAGATGAAAGTTCAACTGAAATGCTTCGTTGATGAAAGTTCTGAGCTCGAATCTGCATCGTCTTACTGTTCGATCTTTAGTCCTTCATTGTTATTGCTTCCAGCTACTGCTTTGATTAATTTCCCTTCCAAGGAATACGTACAAGTGTATATTTGTCTGATTCGAGTAAAAAAATATATAAAGCAGATTGTCTTCAATCTCGCCTCGTCGCCGGAAAGCTTCGCTTTTCGCCGAAAGCGCCGCCCCGACGCCTGGGCGGTCGCCTTTCCAGCGGCTCGTCTGCTTCTACCCAGGCGGGGCATTTCCCTCTCGCCTCGCACCAAAGCGCGCCTCGGCGTCGCCTTTGAAAACACTGCGTGCGTGTAAATAACTTTTAACATCATTAACTTCTCTGCTCATTGTGATGCGGTAGTTCTATGATATAGATATGAACTAGTCTCTGTTGAATTGTTCACAAAAGAAATGTTTGAGTAGTGGGATGGATGCGCAGCTGTAATCAATTGTTCAAAACAGGGAAGCAAGAAGTTTTTTGTTCATTTTCCATAGGGTAGATGGGATCATAAAAATCAATCATTGAGAAATTTTTGGTTGCTTAATTCAGTGAGTTTACTCCACATTCAACAATTATATTTGGTAAGTATCACCGTATATGTAATGGCAAATATTGATTGGTGTGTAGGTGGGAAACTAGGAAATTTCAGATATTGACAGAAGTTTCTGAAACTTTAGCAGTTTCTGAACAAGCTATCGGTGAATTGCAGTTTGCCATGGTACCATTCTTACGATGGAAGCTCTGTGATCCTAATCAGCAGACATGGTAATTCCATATCTACTGCCAGTCTAATTGCTGCATTACCTCGATTGAGTAAGATGTGTGCTTTTATAGTTAGTACTTAGTAGAATATGTAGTAATGCTCGTCAAGTTAAACACGTCTATTCCAACTTGGTAACATAATTCTCTCATGACTACTCTAGGCATTTGTTCTATGATCGATGACATATACGTACTTCATCTTGTGTGGAAAGTAAGAGCCCTCGACAAGGCTTCAAAGCATAATTTGTCAGGTTGTCAACTTCGATGTTCTTAATGAGCAAGCTGTTATAATATCTAGACCTATAAGTTATATCACAAATTCATGATAGGAATGTTAAAAGTTCATGAGTTATGAGTTAGTGGCTCTTAAGTTACAAGGTATAAAGACTTGAGTTACACAAGAATATGGATGATTATGGTGTCATGAGTTATGGGAGTTACATGGAGCACCATTATGGGAGAGCACTAATGAAAGTTTCTCCTTAAGCCTATAAAAGGAGAGGTTACTTGTTCATTCCATCACATCGATCATCTCATCTATCTTAAGCATCTTCATCCAAGTAGAGAGTGAAGAATGTCTACTCCAAGTTGAAAGTGTAGTATTGTGTAGCAAAACAAGTGTGAGAGAGTGTTTCCTTCAAGTGGTGTTCTTGAAGTTGTGTATCTCTTGTGTACCCATTATTTGATAGTGGAAGTTCTTGTTGTTGCTGTCCCGTGGACGTGGGCACATTGCCGAACCATATTATATCCGGTGTTCACTTTCCTTTATCTTTTATATCTTTACATATTTGTGATCTGTTGGTTTGAGTTTGTTACTTCTATTGTATTATTCTCTCCTGTGAAAAAGGTCAGTGGTTTTAGTTAAACAGATACAAGAAACGCTCTTAATGATCCCTAATATGTTCTAGTTGATATTTTATTGGATAAAAAAAGAAATGTTCTAGTTGGCCACTCCACTTCCACTAAACAGCCATGGAGTCTGCAAGTGGAATACATGTTAAATATTTGACTGAAAACATCAAAAGTCTTACATGGGATTGAACAACTAGTTCATTTTCTTTTAGATAATGTCTTAAATTTAAAGTTGCACATGTAGTCTTCAATCTCTGTTAGTCTTCAATACTGTCTCTCTTTTCTCCGTTCAAACTATCTCTGTGTCTTCCATTTTCTCCATTTTTTGTGTTATCACACTCTTGATTGATCAGAAGGGATCTACATAGATTTGTTCGCTATTGGAGTTCTCCCCTAGCTCTCTGGTCGACCTGCAATAGCCGAAGCTAATGGATTTCTATTTCTTTGAGGTTTGAAACATAAGTATTTCATAAGTTATACCCTCCAATATTTGTTAATGTTTTGTGCTCGTTGGTGCTAACTCCCTTTTGTTCTTCTTCTGTATTGCATATCACAAAAAGATATCGTTGGCGATTGTTGTGGTATTTGTGACATGTATGGGTTGCAAGGCATTCAAGGGGATATGGACTAAGTCGCAGGATAATCGAGGAGTGGCTAACTTGAATGCCTCTGAATCTCTTTCTTCATCATCAGAACCTCGTCGCTGGAAGTATGATGTGTTTTTGAGTTTCAGGGGCCCTGACACTCGCAAGGGGATAACAGCCCAAATACACAAGCGACTTTATAGAAGTGGTATTATAACATTCATGGATGAATCAGATCTTGGAGTAGGGGATGTTATTTCGCCCACCCTCATAAAGGCTATTAAAGAGTCGAGGTTTGCAATCGTAATTCTCTCGCAAAATTATGCCTCTTCTACTTGGTGTTTGGAGGAACTTAGAGAGATTTGTTTGTCTATGGAAGACAACAGAATTTTGCCACTTTTTTTTGAAGTTGATCCTACTGATGTTCGATATCAGAAGAAGAGTTTCGAAGATGCTTTCTCTAAGCATGAAACCTCTGGCCGACATAAATCAGAGAAGTTGAAACAATGGAGAGCTGCTTTAAAAAAAGTGGCCGATATCTCTGGGTGGAGTACAAATAATTTCAAGTAAGTTTTATTTCGGTTCTATATATTGTACCCAACACTTATTTCTAATCCTTAAAAGTTGTTAAATTCTTATTTGTAGAACTCACGAAGAACTCGTTGACGACATTGTGGAATCTCTCCGCAGAAAAGTACCACCTGATGCAATTGAATTCACAGATGATTTCCAAGCATTTGGAGCAACAAGAGAAGCGACGGACAAGGTTATGAAGGCGCTAACAGATGACAAGATTACTGCCGTTGGTGTCTATGGCATGGGCGGTGTTGGAAAGACAAGCATGGTGAGACATGTAGCTGCTCAAGCCTGTAAAAATGGTACTTTTAACAGTTGGATTATGGCTGTCGTATCCCAAAACCTTGACTTGAAAATAGTTCAAGGTACATTGGCAGATTTGTTGGGCCTTAAATTTGGGGAGGAGACAGAAGCTGGAAGAGCCGCTAGGTTGCATAAGGAGATAATGAGAAAAGAAAAACTCCTCATAGTTGTGGACGATGTTTGGGAGAGAACAGAGTTGTCAAAGATAGGGATTCCCAGCTACAACGATCTTCAAAAGTGCAAGTCCAAAGTGCTACTCACCACAAGGAGATTGAATGTCTGTCATACCATGAAGTGCCATAAACAGATCAACCTCAAAATTCTCTCAGATCAAGATTCGTGGACCTTGTTTGTGAGAAATGCAGGAACAATTTCTTTTGATTCCACCTCATTTGAGAAAGTGGCAAAGAGGGTAGCTTTAGAGTGTAAGGGTCTACCGATTGCATTGATAGCCGTTGCAAGGGCACTCGGACATGAGGACCAGGAGGAATGGGAGAAGGCAGCTAAACGACTAGAGCAGTCGCAACCTGTCAATCCCAACCATGAGGGAGATGACGAAAATGCATTCAGATGTATAAGATTAAGCTATGATTACTTGAAAAATAAAGACGACAAGTCATGCTTCTTGCTCTGTTGCCTGTTCCCAGAAGACCATGACATCAAACTAGAAGACTTGTTCCGGTACGCGATCGGAAAAAGATTGTTTCAAGATGCCGAAACAATGGAAGAAGCCAGAGGAAGAGTAGTTACAGTGGTCAAGTACCTGAAAAATTCTAGCCTGCTTTTGGATAGCGAGAAAGAAGGATGTGTAAAGATGCATGATGTCATCCGGGATACAGCCCTGAATATTGCAGAATCTGAAGATGGGCATCGGTTTTGTGTGAAAGCTGGCTATGGCTTAAAGGATTGGCAGCCTCGCGGATTACGTGAAGGCTGCACTGCTATCTCACTAATGAGAAACCAAATTCGCAAGCTACCTGCAAAAGAGTTGGTATGTCCAAATCTCCAGATTTTATTACTAAACGGGAATGCTGATTTAAGAGAGATCCCAGAAAAGTTGATCCAGAATCTAAAAGAGTTAAGGGTCTTGGATCTTAGCAACACTAGTATTTCCGTATTACCCCAATCATTTAGTCTCCTCACAAACCTCCAAGCTTTGTATTTAGATGATTGCAACAAATTGAGTGACATTTCCATAGTGGGGAAACTTAATAAGCTTGAAATTCTTAGTAAGAGAGGCAGTCCCGGGGGGGAATTGTCGAGAGAAGTAGGACATTTGACCAATCTAAGAATTTTGGATGTCAATCGCCTTTGGACACAATATGTAACAGGGGGGGGAATTTTTAGAATTCCTTCGATATCAAAGTTGCATAAATTAGAAGAATTGTACATGGTGTACTGTGGATTTGAGGACGGATGGCGTGGAGCTGAGGGTCCAAGAGAAAATATCACTATTATTAGGTTTGATAAGTTCGGTCCAAAAGAAAAAACCAATATTATTAGGTTTGATGAGTTAGCTGGTTTATCAAACTTGAAAATATTGCAGGTTGGCTTATCTGAGGATAGTTTCATCACTAATAAAGTTGAGGCCACACCAGATTGGGATTACTTTTGTATAAGTATCATCGCCATGTTCTCCAGCTCCTTTGAATACGAACAAGGCGATCCTAATTCAAGATGCTTGTTTCTTCATGGAGTAACCATCAGTACCTTGCCTGATTGGTTTATCAACGCCGTGACAAAGAAAACAGAGAAGCTACAGTACAATCAATGCGGAGGGATGAGTGACATTACTACGGAATATGACCATGGGAGTTTACATAAACTCAAGCATCTCACAGTTTCTGGGTATTCTCGCTCGTTTGAGCCCATGAAAGAGTTGATGAACCTAACAAGACGAGTTGAAACAGGACCAGTGTTTGAGAATTTGGAAGAGTTGCATCTGATAGATCAGCACAAACTTGAGGAGTTGTTGGTTGGTGAGTTACCACCTGGGTCTCTCGCAAATCTGAAGGTATTGCATATGAATTCTTGTTATATGTTGAGGAGTGTATCAAAATTTGTACAGGGACTACCAAATCTGGAGAAACTATATTTAAATCGGATGCGTACATTGAAATATGTGGTTGGATGCGAAGGGTGTGAGCCAGAACAATCAAAACTGAGCGAGATGCATTTGTTGAATCTAGACGCACTAAGAAGCATGTGTAATGGTCCCGCTCCACCTGCAATGTTCCAGAGTCTTAAAACCTTGACTGTTTACCGTTGTGAGCTGCTGCAAAGTCTGTTCGCATCTGATGTAGCTCAGAGTCTTGTCCAGTTGGAAGACCTTCTTGTAGAGAGGTGTCCTTTGTTGGAAAGAGTAATAGAAGCAGTGAGCAAGCAGAAGACGGTTCTACCAAACCTGAGGAACTTGGTTTTGAAGAATCTTCCTCTGTTGTGTGGTGCAAGTGCTACTACTGTTGATATTGAGTGTCCTTCATTGGAAAGCTTGATGTTGGTGGATTGCCCCAAGTTTTCATTTTCAACCTCTTCCGATCTCTTCCAAGCCATGGAAAGCGGGAACCAATTTTCATTTTCTATCTCTGCTTCTGACTACTTTGGCAGCACAAACCCAGTCAAACTCAATGATCCACGACTGTACAATTTTTTACGTCACAGGTATGACGCTGTGTCACCACTTAATTTTCTTTTCTTCTATTTGGCTTTAGAATTCCTGATACTAGCTGATTTTTATTGCTTTTTTATTTTGTTTCTCTCTTCCAATTAGATGCGAGAATGTAACTCGTTTCCGGTAATGAAGTCTAACTTGATGGGGAGCATATGTAATGGTTCTGCTGACGTGCAATGTTTCACACTCTTTAAAGCATGTTTGTTCACTACATCTTTCTGGAAAGAGATTCAAAGCTGATGCAGTTCGTTATTGTTTTCACTTGGCGTTTGGGAAGACCCTTTTGTAGCAAGTTGCCATTTGCTGGAGAGAATAACTGAAGGAAAGCAGAAAGCGAGGAAACTGTGAAGAACAAGAAGACTATTCTTCCAGCATTGAAGAACTTAGTTTTAACATACAACTTCCTGTTTGTACTATGAAAGTGGAGCTAGTATTTGTTTTGTTTGTCTTTCTTTAGAGCACAAGTATCTAAAGGAGTGCTCCTGTTACGATTTTCATCTTCTACTAAAGAGTTCTCATTATTCATTTTTTGTTGGTGTCTAACCAGGGCCGATGTTTGGAGAAGAAACAGAGGTCTTATCCTTAACAATAACTTCTTAATAATAACGTGTAGCCTGGGATCTTAATTCTGCATAACTAAGAATACTTTATTTTCGTCGGTCAAGATGTGTATTATCTGTGATCGCGTCCAGAATCACAGAACATTAGGGTGATCCGACCAATAGGAATTTGGAAACTAAACCAATCTTTGAATTTCTATCAAAACAAACTAAACAAGAACCTATATCCTAGAAATCTTCCAACTTTTTAAGCAATTCTCTATAAAAAAATGTAGAGAACTCTTTGTCTTAACTGTGTTAACACTAAACTCAGTTTCTGCTCTCATCATGCTCTCATCATATTGTTTGCTGGTCATTTTCCGAAGTTTTTTTAACTTTTGAACTCTTGGTTCTTCAATATTATTGCTGCTGGATGTAAATGTATATATAACTTTCAACATCATTAACTTATCTTCTCATGGTAATGTGGTAGTTGTTCTATCTTCTATGTGGTAGTGGTAGGCCATCCCAAAGCGAAACAGAATTCTGGCCCAAACTCACACAATTTCAGAGGTGCTCATTCGGCCAATTAAGTATCTAAAGTCACAAGCCAGGAGGAAGGGATACCGGTGGTTACATTGTCTGAGGCACAATTTTTGTCAATTCTCAACAATCAGAATGAAGCTTCCGGTTCCAAAGCTAATACGGTGACGAAACCAGATTTGTCTAAAGTCGTTTCCCACAACTGGATTATTGATAGCGGGACGACTGATCATATTACTTCATTCTCTCAATTGTTACATAAAATAAGAATTGTTTGTTACCACAAGTCTTATTGCCTAGTGGAGAAACAGTAAACATTGTTGCGAAATGATCTTTACCTTTAAATCCCACTTATTATCTCCATGATGTGCTATATGTGCAAACTTTTAAAGTTGATTTGATGTCGGCTAGTCGCCTAACTAGAGGTTTGAATTGTTCGGTGACTTTTTTTCCCATATTGGTATATTTTACAGGATTTGACTACGAGGAGGACGATTGGTTTTGGTAAACAACGAGACCGACTTTATTATTTGACGACGTTAGCGACGAATTCAAGAAGCCTGTGGCCAAACCTACCTTCACCCAACCAGCCTGCAACTTCACCATCTCATCCTCTAACCTCTGGCACTCTCGCTTAGGCCATGTTTCATCCTCTTGTTTAAGTTTTATTGCCAAGAATTTTTTGAACATTTCCTTCAGTCTAATAATGCTTGCCTCATTATCCTTTGGTTCAGCATAGTCGTTTGTCTTTTGGTGACAGTACAATTTCTTCTACAAGACCTTTTGAGATTATTCATTGTGATATCTGGGGTCGTTATCGACATCCATGTATTTCTGGTGTACATTATTTTCTCACTATCGTTGATGACTATACCCGTTTCACTTGGATTTTTTATGTGACGCAAAAATGAAGCACAACCACTCTTAAAACGCTTATTTAGCTATGCACTCACTCAATTAGATTCTCGCATAAAAACTTTTCGTAGTGTTAATGGTCGTGAATTTCTCTCACTTCTTTCTTTCTTTCAAGATAATGATGTTATTTCAATATTTATGTGTTTACATGCCCCAAGAAAATAGGGTTATAGAATGCAAACACATGCACATCCTCCAAGTGGCACGTGCTGTAAAATTTCAAGCTCACCTCCCTACCCAATTTTGGCGAGAGTGTGCCCTCACCGTTGTTCACATTATTAATCGGTAACCATCTCCCGTTCTTTTTTTCAAAACTCTGTTTGAATCTTTGTACTCTAAATCGCCTTCTTTCTCTCATCTCCGAGTGTTTGGGTGTTTAACGTATGCCACAAATGTCCATCATTCTCACAAATTCGACCAACGTGTCATTCATTCCTTCTTCATTAGCTACCCTGTAGGCCAAAACGCTTTCAATTTGTTTGATTTATCAACTATTTTTTTACTAGTCGGGACATCAAATTTCATGAGAATGTTTTTCCTTATGCTCCAGTTGAATCCATCACCTCCCACCTCCTTCGGCCCAAAAATCAGGCTCAATTTCCTTGATCCACACCTCGTCTTTTGACTCCATCTTAGACACATATTCTTCTCCTTTTTCTTCGTCTTCTTCTCCTTCCCAAAACAAAAACCCGATCTGGTTTCTTCATCTCCTTCCACACCACCACCTCTTTCCACACAACCACCCACTTTCAATCCTCCTACGCAGTCATCTCCTCCTATACGCACTTATTCACGTCGTCCTAACATCACATCACCCCCACCTAAAACCATCACTTCCTACACACCACTGATTTCGTCCTCTCCTTTTTCCATCGAAACTCTGGATACCATGTCCATGCTCGCTCCTCCGGCACTAGAAACCTCTCCAGCCCTGCCACCATCACCACCACTACCTCCCAAACCCATCACTGGACCTGAACCCGAACCAGCCATTCTTCATCACTCTAGTAGTCAGATCGCATGGCCGGCCAAGTTTAACAATTACATCGTTTCCGTTGTTTACTCCGATCAATCATCCTCTGTCATGCTCGACCAAATGTAAGCAATATCCATTGTCCAATTATGTTTCTTATCACCGATACAAGACTGAGTATCGAACTTTAATTTCCAATGTTAGCAAATCATGGTTATTTGGGCCTTGTATTAATAGTCTGTAGAACAAACAACCTTAAAGGCTTGGCCCAACACTTACATTGGGTATGGCCCAGTCTTCATGACGCTCCGGTTTTCACGCGTGGAGATTACCCGCCACAGCTCAAAACTATCATTGTCGGAGGAAAATAAGGACGGAGTTGCCTGCCTTCTGGTTGAAGTACGGGTGACGTCACTTTGTTTACTTGATGATGATCGAGTAGTAGTTCTATGATTGTTGTTCCTTATTTACTGTGTTTCTGCATTTATGTTTGCTCAGTCTATGGACTCCGTGTTTGATTTGGTTTAGTTTGATTGGACATTGGGGCTTTCTTAGTTTGTGTTGGATTTTCTACCGAGTACAACAATTGATTGGTTGATAGGTGTATTTTATGTAATGTTCTTAATGCATTTTTGATCTTATTTATCTATGTAATTTTTTAATAATATTCATTGTAACTTAGTTTGTATTTTTAAGTCGAAAATAAAGACGAGGAGCACAAGAGAAGCAAAAATAAATAAATCTTGAAGGAAAAAGAATTCATATCGTGTAAGAAAATAAATCAGAAAATCTGTTAGAAATCATTAGTCAACTTCAACAGAGGATTTTGATCATCTCACAATGATCCAGGAGATGAGTCTTATATCAACGGAAAGCTACAAGAGTCTATTTTCCAGAACCTTTCACGGATCGTCAATATCTATTTCGGAGACAAAGTTATGACCGTTTTAGTGGTCGAATGTCAGTTTGTCTGAATTTCTGATTTAGACCAAAACTTCAATTTCAAAGCTCAGACCACAAAGGCAAGTCCATTGACGAAAATTAGGGGTTTATAACCCCAATTGCCGCTGCTTATATATAAAAGGAGGACTTGACATCATTCTAGACTTGTATCTTTGGACGCACAACATTAGTCCGTTGACGTCACTACCAGAAAAAATACTTTAGTCGACGAAATATCCAAAAACAGGCCGACGAAATTTGTTTTTGTCGGCTAAATATCTTTCATTTTTCTCCTCCTCCTCTTCATCTTCCTTCCTCCTCCTACTCCGGCGGCAACAACGTACTCCTCATCCTACCTCCTCTCCTCCTCCTTCTCCTCCTCCTCCTCCTCCTCTAAATTCTTCTCCTCCTCCTAACCTTCTCCTCCTCCTCTCCTCCTACTCTCCCTCTCCTAACCTTCTCCTCCTCCCCTAGCTAGCTCCTCTCTCCTCCTCCTATCCTCTTCTCTTCTCCTTCTCCACAACCGGTGTAAAAAAAAGAAGTAAAAAAAATTAATCAAAAATACAAGAAATATATATATATATATATATATATATATATGAAAAAATAAAATAACTATAGCTGACGAATTACCTTAAAATTCGTCGGCTAAAGTTTAAAAAATAAAAAAATAATAATAACTTTAGCCGACGAATTACCCTAAAATTCGTCGGCTAAAGTTTAAAAAATAAAAAATAATAATAACTTTAGCCGATGAATTTTAGGGTAATTTATTGGCTATAATTAAATAAATAAATAAAAATAATAGCTATAGCCGACGAAATTTAATAAAATTTTGTTGGCTAAGGTCCAAAAATTCGTCGGCTAAAGTCCAAAAATTAAGCGACGAAAAATTTCTTCGTCGGCTAAATAAATGACTTTAGCCGATGATGAACAGTAATTTCGTCGGCTAAAGTTTTGGCCGACGGCTTTTTCCCGACGACTTCTTAGCTGACGATATTTCATCAGCTAAGACTTTAACCGACGAAAAAATTTCGTTGGCTAAAGTGGTTGTTCTGGTAGTGCGCCATCTTTTTCTCATCTCCTTCTAATGTTTTATTTTATTTTTCCTATGTATTTCTAGTAGTTTTTAATAGTTAGGGGTTGCTTAAGCCCTAGACATGTGTAAAGTGTAAACCAAGAGTTTGGTGTTGATTTATTATTTCTTGAATATTGAATGTTTGTTGATTCATTGGTTTCTCATTGATAAATTCTATTTTTGTTTATTATGGTTACAAACGTAATAAGCATGCTAGGGTTTTATTGCTATGATTTTGTGTTTGATCATCATGTCAAGCATATTATCTAAAGTAGCACATGAGTGACTTGAGCCTCATTCATATGAATTGATATCTAAGTAGATTAGGACAACATCAGTACCGAAATTGCCTAACTTTATTCATAATCTTTTCGACTTTAATGACTTCTATATGAGAGATATACGAGAACATCACTATAGGTTTCATGTTAGAAGATAAGTTAAGTTGAATACATCATTCTCTTGATATACCAAGTGAGAAAGGTTGATAGGTTAAGTTCAACACATCATTGACTTAGCTTGGGTAAAGACATTATATTGAATAGAAGCATATAGATTAACAAATCTTTGGTGAAATAAGTTCTAGTGGTGTATGGTTGTACCTAGCTATTGTTTATTTCATATATTTCAAAACCCTAAAACATTCTTTTATTTTCGTAGGTATTCTATCCTCTGTTTTGTAGAATTTATTTAGCATAGTAAATCAACTCCAAAAATCGTGAAACATTTACAGTAGTTAGTTTATCGAGTCTAGTTCGTGTATGTAAATTTTCGTCATGTTTGGGGCAGTTTAGAGTCGTCTGCCGATCAATTATTTCTGACTGGACATATTAGGTTTTTAAGTTTAGATTGGTGATTTAGATATAATCATGCAGGAGACCTCTACTTTCTTATACTACTATTGACAACTTAATTATGATTGTAGGGTTTATTTATAAGTGTATTTTAAGGCTTATCACATGTATCTCAATGCTGGGTCGTTCTGTATTGCTCTGAGTTTCGAAACTCAAGACAGTTTAGTATTGTGTTCTTCCTTCATTAATCATGCAAGTACCAATCAAAATTTCTCAACAGTGTATGCGCTATGTGATTGTCATTTTTATCTATTGGTTGTCTGTATGTTTGTATATATCAGTTTAAGCTTTGAAATTTGGGACATTTGGTTTTCCAAAATGCTTGCTAAATGTGATTACAATGTTCATTGGCAGGGGGAAATCTTTTAGCTGTGGTCTCTGCTCCTTCTCATGGATAGGCTCCCATTAATGTCCAAGGTTGAATCTTTTTCGACATGTTAGTTTTTAACTCGTTGACTATATCGGCATTGCTATACTTTTTACCTTGAACACTTGGTCTCTAACTGATCCAATGTTCTTCCACTGCAAAGTAAAAAAGGGGAACTCTTTGGCCTCGTCTTTTTTGGAGTCTGTGTGTGTTAGCTCACCACAATTTCTGCTGTCATCATTTTGTTTTGCTGGTACTGTATTTTGCACAAGTTTTCAACTTTTTTTTGATTGAATAAGTTTTTAACTTGAACATTTGATTTTTCAAAATTCTTGCTGCTGGCATGGCCGCATGGGTGTATACGTTGAAGTGTTGGTCTGTTAGTTGATCCAGAGTGAATTTAGTCCACATTTTCATCAATTAAATTTGGTAGGTATATGTAATGATGGTAAATAACTAAATATTGATGAGAATAGTGATTGCTATGTGTTGGTGGGAAAACATTTTTTTTATTTGTGTAGGTTCATTAGACTTTCTGCATCCAACTCCAACTTGTTGAACATGATCCCTACATTATTTGTCCTCCGGTTGAAATTCGAATCAGCTCAATTTAAGTCACATCCGATATTCCCCACATCACCCGATTCCAATTGAACATTCCTACATCATTTGAATTTCAATGGACATGCATTGCAACAGATATATCAGTGTTTGGTTGTGAATACGTGTTCATCTTTCAAATTGATCAGTGTTCATCTTCCACTGCAAAATGATTTAAAGAGCAATAGATATATGATCTAGAGTATGGAAATATGACTATTGGTGTTTATACAGTTTGAGCAATAAATACTACAGTTGGCTGAGAAATCATAGATCTGATGTGATTTGATATGATTATAACTACTTGACAATATCAGCTAAACAAATGAACAAGTATGTATTATTTATTGTTTAAAACATATGCATCTCTCTCAAAGGATATGGATAGAAATGTCAACCATGACATTATAACAACCTAAAATACTTAGCTCTGAGCATTCAGGTTCCAATTGCTTTGTTCTCAATTTCCATGCTTGTTTTGGTTCCTGAACAAGTATTATTGGTTCCTCAACCATGACACTATTGGTAGCTGCATTTTGGTTCCAATTGCTCTGTTTTCTTGTTGTATACATTGTCCTGTATTATTCTGAAGACCAAAAACAGAAATGAGAAAAAGATTTTAGTTTGCTTAATTTGCCTAATAATCATAAAAATCTTACTAAACCATGCCTTTGGAGAGTTTTCTGTGAGTCTACTTTTTTTGGACCAATAATTTGTTGTTTTTACTGGATCCATGACCCCGCAATGATACATGATGGATGTATTCTATCACAGAATGTAGTGTTCTGCAAAAGATGTCATTCAAATTGATATATAGAAGCACGTAAATACGGTTGCATGATCACACTTCAATTTGGAGATAGTGTATTTAGTTTCGCCACCAGAGAGAGAGAGAGAATTGCTGTGTTTAACCATCAGGTTGAATTCTTTGTAATTTAGACGCAATTATGAACGTTATTGAATGAAAGATTAGAGAGCAATAAAGGTATGATCTGAAGTATGGAAAGATGATCATTGCTGTAAATTTGATTGTACACCTCTATGTTGAAATTGTTCAAACATGGTAAATGCTCCTAAAGTTAGCCAGTACCTAATAAGCTCCCGTGTCCTAACTCCTTGAACAAAAATACATATGCTACATTGATAATTCATGTGTTACGACTAGCCTGAAGGATAGAATGTAGAAATGCAGAATGGTTTGGTAAAAAAAAGAAAACACGTGTCCTCCCAAGACCCAGGGTAAAGATGCCACTGGAGTATTGGACCCGTAAGCACCAATAATTTCCACAAGCCTTTAGCTTTGGTGGTTTCCAATGACCTGCCATAGGAGACAATGACGTTACTGGCTCTCTGTTGTTTCTGCTTTCCAGTGGAGAAAATGTTGATGTAAATATCAATGGGTACATTTCGGAGAATCAGATGGCTTTTGTGGAGAAGAATGAGTGTGTGGTGTGCATTCTCTCTGGCATGAAATTTGCTAGAAGTTCCATAAATTGACAAAAATTCTGAAACTTCAGCAAAATTTCATGGCATCCACTTTACTTTTTCTGCATCCTACATTGTTGAATGTCTCCTACATTGTTATCCTTTGGTTGAATTTGAATCCACTCTCCCCTCTCTTTTCAGTCCCAATAGGATGAGACAATACATGGAAATCATATATTCTGAAATACATTAATTGACTGTAAAATAGCCTGATCAAATGGATGAAAGAAACTAGACAGTTCTCCTTGCTAATCAATTTATCTTTTATATTTTGGGTGGATGATCATGTGGGTTCATTTCAGCTAACAATGTGCAAAGTCACTTGATCGATAGACTAGAAGATTTGTTATGCTGTAAAAACAAAAATTCTCTCCAAATGTAGTAAATTCACTCATGATATGATTTATCTGTTCATTTCATTTGGGCCAGATGCTTACGGAGGCTTGTTTCAGCCACATATCTAGCTGGGAACTCGTATGCGATGGACAAGAAGAACTGCACAAGGAATCCTAATTGAGAGTGAAGTGATCATTTGGCATGCTCTGGGAAATGTTTCAAGGTATTCTTGCCGTTGGGTTTATTAGTCTTTGCTGAAATCCAGAAGTGTTGGTTGTAGCTATTTTATGTTTCCTCCATGGTGGAAAACTGGAAATAGAATTGGTGCTTCCTTGTTTCAAAAAGTAGTTATCCCAAAGACCCAAACTAAGCTCAATGTTCTTGGATACTTCTTGGCAATTCAGCACCAATAATTTCCCCAGCTTTTTACTTTCGATGCGTATTTGGACCTGCCATGTAGGAGAAATAATTCATTTCAAAAAAAAAGTTGATCCAGAATTTGAAGGAATTAAGGGTCTTGGATCTTATCAACACTAGTATTTCCGTATTACCCCAGTAATTTAGTCCCCTCACCAACCTCCAAGCTTTGTATTTAGACGATTGCCGCAAATTAATTGACATTTTCGTAGTAGGGAAATTGAAGAAGCTTGAAATTCTTAGTATGAGAAACTGTCGCGGGGCAGTTGTCGAGAGAAATAGGAAATTTGACCAATCTAAGGATTTTGGATGTCAATCGCCGTTGGGCACTAGGAGGAATGGTTTCAGTTCCATCTAGAGTGATATCAAAGTTGCATAAATTAGAAGAATTGTACATGGTGTGTTGTGGATTTGAGGATCGGCGTAGATGGTGTACATGGTGTGTTTTAGCGGAGGAACCAAGAGAAGAAACCAATATTATTAGGTTTGATGAGTTAGCTGTGTCATCAAATTAGAAAATATAGCAGGTTGGCTTAGAGCATGTCATTCTCTTTCTCTTGATTTTCACAAATTTAGAGAATATTAAGCCAATTTTCACTCCAACAGCTTCTAGCTTGATTCTCCACATTTGCATAATCACCAAAAATATTACGATAACAAATGTAATTAATATTTCACGTTATTCAATGATATCCCACCACAAACTACTGAGCTTGCTTCGAGATTTTCTAATGAAGCTCCATCTTCGAACAGAAAGAGAGTGAACTGCGACGAGGTCGATGAAGAATGCGTCGGCGGCGAGGCTCCGTACGACGACAAGAAGTCGGTGTAGATGAGCGTGGCGGAGCTGGATGGAGTAGCAAGAGGCGGGTTCAGATCGTGCAGGTGGGCGAGGAACTCAGGATGGGCTTGTAGGAACTAGACCGGGTCGGGTCGATGCTGGTGCCAACAGTGAGGGTCACAATGGTGAATGGGAGCTTTTGTGCGGGGACTTTGGGAAGGACCCAAATGGAATCTCCTGGGTTTTGAGGGGAAAGATGAACAAAGAAGTACGTACAGACCTGGGTTTAGTTTTTTCTCTTGCTCCCGATGAGTGACGTGGGGTTGGTTTGGAGTTGCACGGTTGCAGGAAATGCCAGATTTGATGGTGAATTTTGTTACTGCATTAAATAGGAATTCTATAAAATGAATAAACTATTGAAGTTGAAACAAAAAAATTATGGAGATTTTGAGTTTTGATTCTCTATTTTACAAAAATTATAAGAAAACTGTTAGACATGCTCTTATCTGATGAAAGTTTCATGCTTAAAAATGTTGAGGCCGCACCAGATTGGGATTACTTTTGTATAAGTATCATCGATAGATGTACCAACACTGGATTCATGTCCTATGAATTGAATTCAATTTAATGACGTTTTCAAATCGTCATGAATATATTTTCAAAATTTTAAAAAAGGTGATGTTATTAACACAACCTATTTTACTATTCACACACCTTATGTATTTTTCTAACACTTAAAGTTTGATCGTGTTTACAAAGTTACCTTTTAAAATTGATTTATGTGTGAATAGTAAAATATGGTGTGTTAATAGTATCATCCAAAATAAATTATAAATATTTACCATCTTATTTAATCTTGAAAATCAATCATCTAATTGGCTATTGATAAAACTATTATACACTAAAATGACAAAACTCTATTACAATAAATGAAGAAATATCCAATCTCCGATACTTTCATCAAAATTTTATTGCTTCTATATACATGCATGAATATGTATATTGAAGAGAAAGAAAAATAGGAAAAAATTCTCATATGGTACATGGATTATGGTCTATTGCAATTTTTGGTACTTGAACTTTGAAAACTATCCTAATGGTATCTGAACTAAAGCATATGATCTATTTGGTACTTCCGTCAATTCTTCAGTTAAGTTTTCTTAGGTGACACATATCTCTAGGGGCAAATTGGTCAGACCAATACATGCATATAATCTACAAATTCATTTTCGAATAAAAAACATATTTTATAGTTTATTTGCGCAATTAATTTATAAATTATGTTTTTTATTTTCATTCAGTTGCAAGTTTGCGACTCTACTGGTTCTGGTACCAATGCTTATATGTGATATTGGATACTTCAAAGGTGTTTATGATCATCTATGGAATCTACAGTAGCAATTAATACTCTTATCCGATCACCCTCACTCGAGCTCACCATCTCAAACCATATTTTGATTATGATCTTCCTCCATTGCCACCCCACCTGTAACTAGCTTTCTAGGCGTTCAAGTCTCGCTGCAGCTGGAATGAGTTTTCGAATTGGGAACCAGTATCGTCTGCAAAGCAAGAGAAATTTCTGATCACCAAGGCCTAGATGATGAAGTGCCTGAGGCGTTGATGGAAAAGAGGTTTGAAAAAGCAAAGCTATTCTTAAAATCGATTAAAGAGAAGATCCAATATTATTTTCACACGACCAAATAAAATTGATTATTTTTATAGTGCCCACTGTGGTTAGCTGAAGAGATTCTTTGTGGCAAATAAAGACATGTTGCAGCTGCAGACTTGAAGATGCATGTACTGGTGCAAGAGATCGAAAGAGATAAAGAAGAGGAGCGAAAAACAAATTTATATTGGTCTGACCAATTTGCCCGTAGAGATATGTGCCATCTAAACAAACTTAACGGAAGAATTGACAGAAGTACCATATAGAGATTATATGTTTTAATTCAGGTACCATTAGAGTAGTTTTCAAAGTTCAAGGTTCAAGTATCAAAAATTGCAATAAACCATAATCCAAATACCATATGAGGATTTTTTTACTAAAAAATACAAAGATTACAGAGGTTGTTTTAGACTAGCTAAACCATAGTAGCACACGGAACTGATGGAGATCTACGATTGCTGCCTTTAGAAGTGTTGGAGGTGATGGAGATTAAAATCTCCTCTTATATCAAACAAAGAAGGAAAACCACAAAAAGACTAGTATTTTGAGTATTATGCAAAGTCAATAGTGAAAGCCAGGAGAGAAATTTAGGTTTTTTTTCGAGAGAGCGGCTTGTCCGGCGGCGCCTCCACCCGCCAAGGTTGTCTTCCGACCTCTTTTGGTGTGGTTGGTCTTGCTGTCGAACGGGCGTCGAATGAGCCGGGTGAGTTTTTTTCCATATTGTAGGTGGTGTTTTGTCTGGATCGACGACGAAGGCTTTAGAGGAGGACCAGCAGATCTTCTGCCTCGACGGCGTTTCTGGCGTCGACCGGTGTGTCTGTCTCGACGGCAAAAGCATCGATCATGAGGGACCGGAGGCCTAACTATGGTGAGTAAGGTGGGTGTGGTGGTGTTTTGAGATGGGGAGGATGAAGCAGTGGTGGCTAGATCTGGGTTTGGTTACCTTGTTTGTCCTAAGGGTAAAGAAAGATGGGTGGTCCGCCTCTCCATGACGGCTTGTTAGTGATCCATGGTGTGCAGGTGGCCGGCGACAACGAGGAGATGCAGGGGTTGTTTAGGTCGTGTTCGGAGATGACTGAAGCTACCAAGGTTTTTTTTGGCCTCATGGTGGGCCTGATCCGGGCCAGAGGATGAGAGTCTGGTGGACCTGATCCGGGCCTGAGGATGAGGGTCTGGTCTGGGCCCGTTTTGGGCTGAGGGTTTAGTTGGTTTGTTTTTTATGGTTAGTTGTCCCTCCTCTTGAGCGAGGGTTTTGGTCTTCTCTTTGAAAGAGGATTTAGGGTTTTTGGTAGGTTGGTGTTGGTCGTCCCTCTTCTTTTGGGCGAGGGTTTGGGGTTCTGGTATGGTAGTGTTGGTCGTGTTGCTGAAGGAGCCATAATTATGGTGTCGTTTTCCAGGGATTATTTTGATGTAGGTTAGTTCTTGTTGTCAATGTAATGAGGAGGTTACATGTGCATATATACTGGTACGTTTGGCATGTAGTATTTGAAAGGGTTGTTTCTTCTTGAGGTTGACTGTAGGAATGGATCGAGATTTCTGGATTAGATTAGGTTACAGTTGAACCCTTATTGATATCGGTTCTTGTCCACTATAATCGTTGTTGTTTCGGGTAGGTAGGGTAGAGTGGGGAATTTATGTCTACTATCGTTATCCCTCATGGTTGTAATTTATATTCTCATTTATTCTATCAATAAGGACCAATATTCTTCTAAGAAAAAAACAAAGAAGGATCGCAACAAGTTAATGTTTATAACTACAGCTGCCAAATCACATAACATGAAAGATGTTTCTAGTAACTTACATATAAGATATTTTCCACACACACTGAGAGAGAGAGAGAGAGAAACAATCAGCAATTTGACAGATTATGAAAAATAAAATGACCTGAATTGCTTAAAAACCAAATGTTACCTCTTGTGGAATTCTTTCAGTTTCATCTTGATCTTGTTTCCTGATGATTCTTCTGCATCATCTTCATAAAAAAGAGTCATGTAGCCATGGTTACAATCAAAGGTCTGGAAAAATAATATACATACCCAAAAAGTCAGCTTTGTTGAGTTGCATCATCACCGGGAATCATGAAAGCATATTAGTATCATAATCTATGTTTGTTGCAGTTATTCTGTGTTTCCTCTATGGTGGAAAACTGGAAATATAATTGGTGTTTCCTGGTTTCAAAAAGTAGTTAACCCAACGACCCAAACTAAGCTCAATGTTCTTGGATACTTCTTGGCAATTTAGCACCAATAATTTCCCCAGCTTTTTACCTTCAGTGGGGTATTTGGACCTGCCATGTAAGAGAAATAATTGGTTCTTTGGTTAAAGTGTGTCCAAAGATGGATGAGATTGATGTGATCACTACGATAGTAAATTAGTAATAAGTAAAATTTCACCCTTATACATTTTTCCAACAAGCAGATAAATCCACTCATTCTTGTCATTTCAAAAGCAAATTACATAATTATGTTACATTCCAACTCAATAGGCAATGACAAGATCTCAACAGAGATCGGAGAAACCTAGCTATAAAGAGTGAAGTTATCAGTTGAATTGATACTATATTGAATTGCCCTTGTTACAATATCTGAACTCGATCTGAAGTGTTAGGAACTAGCTTGAAGGGTAAAATCTAGAAATGTAGAATTGTTTTATAAGCACCAATAATTTCACAAGCTTTTACCTTTTCGTGGTATCCAATCACCTGTCATAGGAGAAATTATTGGCTGTGTGGTTGATTCCAGTGAACTGAGCAAGAAAATTTATAGAAGGCCTGCATTCTCTCTAAAAACTAGTGAGAAAGTAGTTGTACTCCTCTTTCTCTCTTGCTCCGGTTTAGGTCTCCTGGATCAAGATCTCTGGCTTGCGGGTGAGGGGAGTGTGACCTTGTTCGGGCTTCTAGTCCCAGTGCCCATGGTTTGCTTTTGTGGTTTGTCTCTACTGTTTGTTTCTCTCCCTATTCACAAAATATCTTCATCCATGGCTGTCAAAGTTCTCACCTCAGTCCTCCTCTCATCGCTTATCTTCTCTCATTTTTTCAACCCGCCTCACCTCAACCCCCAAAATCTTCCTCTCTCCTCTGCTAGTTGTAGTAAGCTCCACCCCTTTTTTGCCGCTAGAAAACATCCCTGGAACCGGATCTGACCGTTATTTTGGACGCTAGAACGACCCAGTCTTTTACAAAGATAAATGAGTGGGGAGATCCCTCGAGATTCCATGGGTGCCGGTGTGGAGGTTCACATATTCATTGCAGCGAGCAAAGGGAAAATGACGGTGATGGATCCACAGCGAATCCCCTCGACGACGGCGGCTGCTTTTCCAACATTGGCGATATGTTTATGCTATTAGGGTTGGACCTTGTTTATAGGTCACTGTTTGATGGTCCATTTGTTTTGAGCTCTCTTTGTTTTATCTACGTTATGTTAGTAATTTGTACCCCATCATGGGTCTCCCTTTATGAGTTTGTATGTATTAATTTGTCTAATTGCTCTTATTAATATATTTCTCTTAAAAAAAGAGCAGAAAAGTTGATGTATATACCGGTGGGTTCATATCGGTGGGAAGTTTGGGGGAAGTTTCCGGTGAATCACTGAATTGTGTATGGAAAAGTTGCTATAAATATGGCAAACATGGTAATTCAGTTTCTACTATCAGTAATTACTAATCAAGTGTTGCATTACCTTGAAGTACTTGCCGAATTGTGATTTAATTTAACACAATTCACTGGCAAGAAGTTGAAAACTTGGTGTTCACTGGCAGGGGAAACTCCCTCATAAAATGAAACGTGTGGACTGTAAAATGAAAGATGCACGAAGATGCCATAACCCATAGCCCATAGTCATAGACACAAGTAATTGCCTCCAGCTTTGGCTTTGGGAAGACTTTGACTTTTATAGTCAACATTCCATTATCTCTGTAGAAATATGTTGTAGTAAATAATGGCATAGAATTTACCACTATATATCCCCCTTCACATTTTTCAGAAACAGAGCTCTTGGCTTCTAGCATGACTTTGTTGAAGAGGAGAGATCCCACGTCAGAAACAAGATAAATAAAATA
Organism: Comarum palustre; assembly: GCA_951800085.1. Lineage (NCBI taxonomy): Eukaryota > Viridiplantae > Streptophyta > Magnoliopsida > Rosales > Rosaceae > Comarum > Comarum palustre. Next base: position 32,135,564 of record OX637573.1, on the reverse strand, counting down.
TAATTTATATGTGGGTGGATCATTTCTAATTGTATCGAGACCTTTTGTGATTAAAACCCAACACCTTAAAGGTGGTTAAGTTGGGACAGTATCGGTACACGGATGATCCACGGGCCACGCTTGTCGCTGTTTGACTGCCTTATGATCTTTCCTATAGTGATAGAAAAAAAAAAAAAAAAAACGAAAAGCTAGAAAATATTTCATTTACCATCTGCAACTCCACAAATCCTGAAGGAAGAGTATCAAAATCCCTGGAATTCAGTGAAGTTATAGATCTAAACACTCATGATGGCGTGGATGAGAGAATTGAAGTATCTAGATCCAGTTAGTGAGTCTGCTTCAGAGTAACTATTGAGGAGGAAGATTTTAGGTGATTGATGTCTCTTGAATGTAGGGATTTGATGTGTATGGTATTATAAAGGCAGATGATTTGTTTCCTATTTTAAGTAGACGTGTTGGGCAAGAATAAGGATACTACTTGTATGTAAGGATGTAATCAGTTATTGAATCTACATAATTGACAAACAACTTTCAACCGCAATCTCTTTATGGTATCAGAGCATCACGCTCTTGAGGCCTGAAAATCCTAGGATCCCTAGAGAAATACAAACCTTACCCCAATGGGCGGAGAAGATGCATCTAAAACTGTGACTCAATTCGAGTCACAGGGATCGAAGCCTACAGCCCCATGGGAGAATTCAAACCACCCACTCTATCTCCATCATTCGGATCTGCCGGGTGTTGTCCTTGCTGAAACTTTGGTGGAAGACAATTATATGGCATGGGAGAGTTCGATGCAAATGGCTCTCATGATCAAGAACAAGCTGGGGTTCATTGATGGATCCCAAGAGAAACCAACTCACAATCCTCCCAAGTTGTTGCAATGGGAGAGATGCAACACACTGGTCAAATCCTGGAGCATAGCAGCGAAGTCGAAGAAAATTTCAAAAAGTGTAATTCATTGCAAGAGTGCCAAAGCTATATGGGAAGAATTGAAGCAGAGATTTGCTCAAGTCAACACAGTCTCCCTATATGAGCTAGAATCTGCCATATATAATTGTGAACAGGAAACAAGCTCAGTCACTGCGTTCTTTACAAAGCTTAAAGGCATTTGGGATCAAAAGGAGGCACTCTGTAAACTCCCAATCTATACCTGTGATGCGAATGAAGCTGTGAAAGCTCATGTAGACATGCAGAAGACCTTGAAATTCCTAATGGGTTTGAATGATAATTTTACTCAAACCAGAAGCAACATTATAGGGAGGGAACCTTTTCCCAATTTGAACAAAGCGTATTCTTTGGTGCTACGACACGAGAAGCAATTGGAGGTGTCAAGTGCCAGGTCTACTGTTATGACTGAGAGTGATGCGTTTGCAGTCAAGAAGTCAGGAGGAGAAGGAAATCAAGCCACTCGAGAACAAGGGCAAGAAGATGGGGTGAAAAATGCAAAGTGGACAATCATGACACTCAATACTGCAGAGCACACATAACGTGCACTTTCTGTGAAGGCACTGGTCATTCCTACAGTTTTTGTAGGAGGAGAAAAAGGCTAATGGGGGAGAATTCAAACAATGGAAAGCGAGAGGGACATAACTCCAGATCCAGGGCCAATTTCGTTGGTGAAGGAAAAGGAGGAGACATGGCTAACTTCCCACTCTCACAAGGGGAGTGTCAGCAAATGATGAGACTATTAAACAAGATCAAGAATGGAGCTGGCTACTCTAATGAAGGAAGACAACTATTGGATATGTTGAATTCATCAACTCCTTCAACAACAAATCTCGTCGTAACGTTCCAAATTATGAAGAGATGTCAGGTACAATTTGTGCACTTTCACAAAATGATACAAAAGTAGTATGTATATTTGATAGTGGTGCGAGTGACCACATGGTATGCAATTTCGATTTACTCACCCATGTTAAGGCAATGCATAACCGAAGTGTGCGTCTGCCTAACAACACCAAGTTGCAAGTATCACATATTGGGACAGTTTGTTTTTCACCTAGCTTCACACTTCACAATGTCCTATGTGTTCCCCTATTTTACTTGAATCTCATATATATCAGCAAACTCATATTGGACTCTTTTTACGTGACTATATTCATCAGACGAGTTCGTTTTGTGCAAGATCTTCGCTCGGGGACGGGAGCTGAACATGAAGGGCTTTATTGTCTCATAATGCCAAAGGAAGGAGCATGCAACGTGATCCATACCAAGCCACAAGAACCTTGGCATGAACGATTAGGTTATCCCTCTAGCAAAGTAACATCCTTATTTCCTTTCTTGCATAATAAAGCTTGTGATACAAGTAGTTGTTCTGTTTGTTCCCTGGCCAAACAAACTCAAAATCCTTTTCCTTTAAGTAATTCTATCAGTAATACATGTTTTGAATTAATTCATGTTGATATTTAGGATGGGTACCATGTTCTGACCATTTCTGGTGTCAAGTATTTTCTCACTATCGTTGATGATCACACAAGGTGCACTTGGGTTTATCTTATGCATCAAAAATCCGAAGCTAGGCAGTTACTCATTTTTTTCATTCACAGATAGAAACACAGTTTAATGTCCAAGTTAAAATTATTAGGAGTGATAATGGTCCGGAATTTAATTGTCATGATTTTTATTCTTCCAAGGGGATTGTGTATCAAATAAGTTGTGTCAATACACCGCAACAAAATGGTATAGTTGAGCGCAAACATCGTCACCTTCTCAATGTAGCCAGAGCACTCCTCTTCCAATCTAATCTTTCCAAAGATTTTTAGGGTGATGTCATACTCACTGCTGCTTATTTGATTAACCATACCCCCTCATCGGTTTTACAGGGAAAAACTCCGTTTGAAAAACTTTTCAAAAAGGTCCCAAACTATTCTCATTTGCGAGTTTTCGGGTGTCGCTGTTTTGTTTCTTCTCATCCACTCAAACCTAGTAAATTTGATCATCGGTCAAGGGAGTATATCTTTTTAGGATATCCTGGTAATCAAAAGGGATACAAAGTCTACTGCATTAAAGAAAAGAAATACCTAGTTTCAAGGGATCTCATATTTTCTGAGAGAGTTTTCTAATCCAAATCAACCACCTTCATCTCCCTAATCTTTCCACAATCAAAGTCTCGCTCTGCTTCCCCATTATACTCCTCTCACGTTACCCTTTCCAACCAATCCTCCTATTTATGAGAAAGATCCCTTGACTACTGATTCTGTGTTAACCTATCTAGATACTACTATCACCACTTCCGCAGACATACAAGCAGATACATCTACGCCACCATCTCTTATCATAGACTCGCCAACCCTTACCGAAACATCACCACTAGAAATCTTCACAAACCTCCCTGCACCACCACAAAACATGTCAGCACCTACAACGCATTCCCGACGGTCTAGTTGAGCCACAACAGTCCCCAATACGTTGTAGGGCTTCCATGTTGAGGCCAAGCTCCCTTCATGCTCTCTACCATCACCGTCTTCAAGCATCGAAGGTTCTTCAAGTACGAATCATCCTATTGCTCAAGTTCTTTCTTATGAACGCCTTTCTCTAGAGCATAGAAACTTTGTGGCTAACATCTCTCTTATCAAGGAGCTACACAGTTTTTCTCAGGCAGTCAGTGATCCCAAATGGCGTGAGGCCATGAACAATGAAATTGCTGCTCTCCAAGATAACAAGACATAGAGTATGGTTCCTCTACCACCTGGGAAAAAGGCTATCAGATGTAAATGGGTGTACAAGGTGAAGTACAATCCTGATAGAACCGTTGAAAGATATAAAGCACGACTTGTCGCGAAAGGTTATAGTCAAGTGGAAGGGATTGATTATCAAGAGACATTTGCACATGTAGCCAAGTTGACTATAGTCCGGGTACTTCTTAGCTTGGCTGCTATGAAAAATTGGCATGTTCACCAACTCGACGTTAATAATGTCTTCTTGCAAGGTGATCTTTATGAAGAAGTCTACATGGAAGTTCCTCCTGGTTTTGGACAAAGGAGGAGAATAATGTGTGTCGTCTGCACAAGTCTTTGTATGGACTTAAACAAGCTTCCTGACAATGGTTTTCTAAGCTCTCCGCTACGCTTCACAATGGCGGTTTTCGACAGTCTTAGGCAGACTACTCACCATTCGTCTGCAACCATCAAGGCATGATTACTGTTTTATTAGTATATATGGATGACGTGATCATAGCAGGAAACAATTTAGAAGACTTATTAAATACAAAACATTTTCTTGCAAAGTGTTTCAAGTTAAAGGATTTGGGCAAGCTCCGATACTTCCTTGGCATAGAAGTAGCAAGGTCCGACAAAGGAATAGTACTCAACCAACGCAAATATGCATTGGAAATCCTAGAGAATTCTAGTTTCTTGGGGGCTAAGACCTCGAAAGCTCATTTTGATCAGAATTTGCAATTGACATAAGAAGAAGAAGTTGAGCTAGCTGACGCATCTCAATATCGTAGACTTGTGGGTAGGCTTATATACCTAACCATAACCAGGCCCGACCTTGCATATGCAGTGCACATTTTGAGTCAGTACATGCATAAACCTCGAAAGCCACATCTTGAAGCTACCTACAAAGTGTTACGGTACATTAAGCATACTCCAGGGCAAGGTATTCTCTTACTTTCTTGCGGACAGTTGGAACTAGAAGTTTTTTGTAACACCGATTGGGCACGTTGCAAAGATACTCGAAGGTCAAACCACAGGTTATTGCATTTTCTTTGGTGATTCTCTTGTTTCATGGAAGTCAAAGAAGCAGAATACAATATCTAGATCTTGCGCCGAAGCAGAATACAGTTCAATGGCTACCATAAACTGTGAAGTGACTTGGCTTCAGAGCTTACTTCAAGACTTATATGTTCCACAGGGCAAACTAACCCGGTTATTTTGTGACAACAGAGCAACAATCCACATTTCATCCAATCCAGTCTTCCATGAGAGGACCAAGCACATTGAGATTGACTGTCATGTTGTAAGGGAAAAGGTGCATCGTGGAGTATTCAAGACACAGTTCATTCGAAGTAATGAGCAACCAGCAGACATTTTCACTAAACCATTGATTTTGAAACAGTTCAAAGCGCTACTACACAAGTTGGGTGTCATCATTATCCACTCCAACTTGAGGTGGAGTATTGAGGAGGAAGATTCTAGGTGATTGACGTCTCTAGAATGTAGGGATTTGATGTGTATGGTATTATAAAGGCAGATGATTTGTTTCCTATTTTAAGTAGACGTGTTGGGCAAGAATAAGGATACTACTTGTATATAAAGATGTAATCAGTCATTGAATCTACACAATTGACAAATAACTTTCAACCGCAAACTCTTTAGTAACTGCTCTTCTTTTGTTGAGTTAGCCTTTACATGCATCAACAGATTATTAAGTTTCTCACCTTTCCTCCCTGGTAAGTTTTAGTTTTGTTTCGTTTTCTTGTTCTCTCTCAAAAACCTGGGGTTGATACTATGTTTTATTTGTAGATTTTTCCTTAGAAGAAGAAATGATGTGGGATCTCAATCGCTCTCCCGATCAAGTACGTGATGAAGATGACGGTCCTGATTTGCAATTCGTGACCCGACAGTTCTTCCCACCAGTTGTTGAAATGGCACCCACACTGGGAGGTGTGGCCGGCAATATATGTTGCCGTCGAGCTGGTTGCATCTTCCTCTTCATCATCATCCGCTCGTCGCAGTAAGTATGATGTGTTATTAAGTTTCTCAACTTTCCTCCTTGGTAAGTTTTAGTAGTAAATAAAATTTCACCCTTGCATTTTCCAATCCAACAAACAAATAAATCCACCCATTCTTGTCATTTCAAAAGAAATTACATAATTATGTTACATTCCAAGAGTGAAGTGATCGGTTGAATTGGTCTTATATTGAATTGCCCTTGTTACAAGAATAAATCAGTGTTAGGAACTAGCTTGAACGGTACGTAGAATCTATAAATGTAGAATGGTTTTGGTAAAAGATAGCAGTCCTCCAAGATCCAGTCAAGATGGTATTGGAGTATTATTGGACCCATAATTTCCAAGCTTTTACCTTTTGTGCCAGTAAAACTATAAAAGGTCTGTGATGGAGCCATGGTTGGTAAATGGGTCGGAAAGAGTGAAGAGACAAAAACACGATAAGATATTGTGTTTTTTGATTTCCTTGCTCTGTATTTACACAAACAGTCTCCTCCCTTGTTTGCTTTTCTCACTTTCTCTCTTGCTGGTTTCAATGGCCTCCTTTGCCTCTCTTCCTTCATCAGCTCTAGCATCATCATCAGCAGCTCGTCCGTGCAAGTATGATGTGTTTTTGAGTTTTAGGGGTCCTGACACTCGGAAGGGAGTTACTTCTCAATTATATGATCAGCTGCATAACAAGAGAAGAATTGCAACATTCATGGATGATCGAGATCTTGAAGTAGGGGATCCTATTTCTCCCACCCTCCTAACTGCAATTGAAGAATCAAAGCTCGCAATAGTTGTTATCTCTCCAAACTATGCCTCTTCTCCTTGGTGTTTGGAGGAACTTGTAAAGATCTGTGAGTGCATGGAAGCAAACAACAGAATTCTTCCACTTTTTTATAATGTCAAGCCTGCTGATGTAAGACATCAAAAGAGAAGTTTTGAAGAAGCTTTCACCAAATACGAGAGCTCGCAGCGGCATATATCAGAGAAGATCCAGCAGTGGAGAGATGCTCTGTACAAAGTGTCCAGTTTCTCTGGGTGGAATTCAGAGAATTATAAGTAAGTACCTCGATGAGATTACTCTATTTCACTTATCTGAGAGTTACGCTCACAGCTTTTGGATGTGTTATTTGACCCTTGATTATTCCTTCCTTATAGAACTGATACAGAGCTTGTGGAGAACATTGTGGACTCTGTGTGCAAAAGAATACAACCTTTTGACGTTGAGTTTACAATGTGCACCGGAGATTTTGAAGCGTATGGAGCAACAAGAAAAACCAGGAATGAGGTTATGAAGAAGCTTAGAGATGACAACGTCACTGCCATTGGGGTCTACGGAATGGGCGGAGTCGGCAAGACAACCCTGGTAAAACATGTCGCTGCTCAATCCTGCAAAAATGGGATTTTTCATCATGCGGTTATGGCTGTTGTATCCCAAAGCCCCAACATTGAAAAAATTCAAAACACCTTTTTGGCAAAGCTACTGGGCCCTAACTTCCAGGTACAAGAAAGCGAAAGAGCCTCTACGTTGATGAAAGAGATAATGAGGAAAACCAACGTCCTCATAATCTTGGACGACGTTTGGGGGTTTATAGATTTGTCCAGAATAGGAATTCCCAGCTATGACCTGCTCAAAAAATGCAATTCTAAAGTCCTAATCACCACGAGAAAATTGCATGTTTGTCATTCTATGGGCAGCCAAGCAAGCATTCCTCTCGATATCTTATCAGAACAAGATTCTTGGAGCTTGTTTGTGAAGAAAGCAAAAAGAGCTTTTAAATCCCCTGATTTTGATATTGTAGCGAGGAAGGTTGCTAGAGAATGTAGGGGTCTACCGATTGCCCTGATAGCAGTTGCAAGGGCACTTGGAGATAAAGATCTGACGGAATGGCAAACAGCATCTCAACAGTTAGAGAAGTCGCAAATCGCCAGCCCTGACCATGAGGACGATGCTTTCAAATGTATAAAATTAAGCTATGATCACTTGAAAGATGAGAACTACAAGTCATGCTTCTTGCTCTGTTGCCTATTTCCAGAAGACTCTAACATTGAAATAAATGACCTGTTCATGTATGCAATTGGGAAAGGATTGTTTCAAGACACCGACACGATATATGAAGCCAGAGCAGTAGCAGATACAGTGGTCAAGCACCTGATAGATTCTAGCTTGCTTTTGGATGGTGAATATTTTGGATTTGTAAGGATGCACGATGTTGTCCGGGATACAGCCATGAGAATTGCAAACTGTGAAGATGGACATGGGTTTTTGGTGAGAGCTGGATGTGGTCTGAAGGATTGGTCATGTCGATCACATGAAGACTACTATGCTATCTCACTAATGAAGAATGAACTTCACAGTCTATCCCAAGAGTTGATAGGTACAAAACTTAAGATTTTGTTACTACAAGATAATTGGTATTTAAATGAGATCACAGATACCTTTTCCCAAAGTGGGAATGAATTACGAGTGTTAGACCTTAGCCGCACCAACATTTCATCGCTGCCCCAATCATTCAGTCTCCTGACCAAGCTCCAAGCTCTGCATCTAGATCATTGCAGGAAACTTGTTGACATTTCCATACTCGGAAAACTTAAGAAGCTTGAGATTCTTAGCATGAGAGGCTATCCTCATACAGAGCTGTCTAGAGAAATAGGAAATTTGACCAATCTAAGGATGTTGGATATCGGTGTCAGTGATAGTGATTATGATAGCGGAGTCATTGGCACAATTCCATCTGAAGTGATATCAAAGTTGCATAGACTAGAAGAATTGTACATGATGTACTGTGGATTTGAGAACTGGAAAAGTCCAATTGAGGGAGAAGGAGATGAAACCAATATTGGCTTTGGTGAGCTAGCTGGTTTATCAGAGTTGAAATGTTTGCATGTTTCCTTACCTGATGCAGAATGCATCCCTAAAGATGTCGAGGTCGAACCGGGTTGGGTTTACTTTGATATAAGTATTGGCAGATGCACATACGATTACAATTATCAGTTAGATCGTAAATCGAGATCCTTGATTTTCTGTAATGAAATAACCACCAGTGCCTTGCCTGATTGGTTTATCAACGCGGTGACAGAGAAAACAGAGAAGCTAGAGTACAAGCGCTGCAAATGGATGAGTGACATGGTTATGGAATATGACGATAAGAGGTTACATAAACTCAAGCATCTCACAGTTTCTGGGGATTTTCGCTCGTTTGAGTACTTGAAAGAGTTGATGAACCTCACAAGACGAGTTGAAACAGGACCAGTGTTTGAGAATTTGGAAGAGTTGCATCTGATAGATCTAATCCACCTTGAGGAGTTGTTGGTTGGTGAGTTACCACCTGGGTCTCTCACAAATCTCAAGGTGTTGCATATGAATTCTTGTCATATGTTGAGGAGTGTATCAAAATTTGTACAGGGACTACCAAAACTCAGAGAGATGCATTTGGTGTGTCTAACAGAACTAGGAAGCATATGTAATGGTCCAGCTTCACGTGCAATGTTCCGGAGTCTTCAAAGCTTGACCGTGTACGATTGTTGGTCGCTGCAAAGTCTGTTTGCATCGGATGTAGGTGAATGTCTGGTTCAATTGGAAGACCTTCTTATAGAGAGATGTCCTTTGTTGGAAAGAGTAATGGAAACAGTGGACAAAGATAAGATGGTTCTACCAAACCTGAAGAACTTGGTTTTGAAGAATCTTCCGAGGTTGTATGGTGCAAGTGGTATTACTGTTGATATCAAGTGTCCTTCATTAGAACGATTGGTGGTGGAGGGTTGCCCCAATCTTCCATTTTCAACCTCGGCTGCTACTGACTACTTTGGCAGCAGGAACCGGGTTCAACCTAAATTTTAATTGAATATCTTTAAACTTTAAAAAATTTAATTAAATAAATATTATTTTATATGTTCGTAGGGATCTAAAGGGAGTCTGAAAAAATTATTATCTTATACATTTAGCGAGATGTCTAAAAATATAAACCGATCTCGAGTCAGAACCAGAAAAAATTATTACTTAATCCAGATTATTAATTTATCGAATATTCATTTACCGAAATTATACTATTTTGGTATGGTGATTGTCTGCCAAAAAACAAATACAAATTATTAACTATTTCTTGATTCGAACACATGATTTAACTAATCATCACATCAGACTACGGTATCCAATTGTAGCTTATTAACTTTTGTTCGATCTTTTCAATCTTACACTCATTTCTCTTTGGTCCGATCATGAGATGTATAGTTTACACAATTTTGCACTCACCTGTGAGCCATTAGATTACATAACAATTGTCTAAATTTGTTACTTGAATGGTGTCAATCTCCATTACCAAGGGATGTGAAACATGATATCTCATTACTCATTTGTTCCTTAAGTGGTAAAATGTGTATTATGTTATAGGATATTTGATATATATGTGTGTCTTGGTCCATGTCTTGTATACGGGCTTTATGTAGTAATTCATGTTGTAATAGGGTTTTACACATATCCATGTAATAGGCTCATTGGCCCATGTAATAGCCCAAGAGACTCATGTATTTTCCTATATAAAGGGGCTTCATTCTATCAATAAGATAAGGAGAATTTATTCTCTCAATATTATTCTACAACACGTTATCAGACACTTAGCTCTAACCCTAAAAAAAGTAAGTAGGCCGAGAAAAAAAAGGAGAAATTTTGTCGCGCGCACCGTTGGGCACCAACAGGCACCGCTGTGCACCCCTCAGGGCACCGCTGCGCACCTTCTAGGCACTGCAGAGCACCTTCTAGGCACTGCAGCGCACCTCCTGTGCACCACTGCATACCCCCTGTGCACCTGCTGTGCACCTAGGCATCAAGAAACTCTAAAATTTGCCTCAAGTTTCAAACGCCAATATCAACAGAATAAAATCCTGATTAGTAGTCAAAATATGCATATATACCTCTATCAATACTTAACTATTTGGTATTTTGTTGGTGTAAGATAAACTAATTGCTTCATATTTTTTTATGTATTAGGCCATTGTTGGATGATGGAAATTTGCAATTAAAGGAGAAAAGAGTTGTCGAACAGTTGAACAGACTTGGAGATGACTACATTGATTAGTCAAACTAGATCAAGTATAATTACAATTATATGAAAGAGGGATGTCAAGCACGTGCCATGCTCTTCCCATTTTCCTCTCACTGTGAAAACGTCTTTCTTTGCCGACAGAACAGCTCAGACTTGCCCAAATTTTCTCTCTAGGCAGAGACTTTAATTGAAGAGTGTGTAGGAGAAGGAATCATGAAGAGCCTGACCCATTCATGTCCCTTAGAATATTCAGGAAGGAAAGTCGAATCAAGATGGATTCTTTTCCATGATTTGAAGATTGGTTTGGGTGAGATCTTGGAGATACCTTCGGGATATCCAGAAGGGTTTTGGCTGCAATATAAAAGGAGGCGACGGCTCCTCTCTCTTGATCTTCGGCTCCTCTGTTTTATGACGGGATCTGTACTCTCTCCGACATGCCAATCTTTACTTTTTATTTGTTCTTAATTACTATTATGGATAACTAATCTCCTAGATAAGGTCAAGGGAGAAACCTTAAACTGTTTATGTAATTTTTATTAGTTTGATTCGACTAAGAGCGTCAATTCGAATTTAATTTGTGGTTGTTCATCGTCATGTCTGTTTTTACTTTTTAGTTTGATTGATGAGTATTTGATAATCTATTTCATAAGTTCAGTCATGCTTTTTCTATTGTTTAGTAAAAATATTCATGCTTTCGATATATAGTATTGAGCAGGTTGATTGATATTTTTGATAGAATTGTATCTTGATAGATTGTTGCCATAGATACAGGTTACGCTTGAGGGATTTCTATGAAATTATTTGGTTATTGAATATGAACAACATTGATTGAATTTATCTTTATAGTCATATTTCTTGAATAAGTTTCAATAGAATGAGTCGAATTAATATAATTGCATAAGTGATTTAAGATGGAACCCCGAACCTTAGTGTTTCTCATAATTGAACTATCTCGCAAATTAAACTCATTCATTTGTTTTCTATTTTAGCACTTACAATTTTGTGAACTTTTTCATTGCTCTCGGTGGAAACGACACTCGTACTTCGAGTCTAAACTACTACGCAACTCCTGCACTTGGGATTAGTAAGCAAATCCGAATTGAGTTTCGTCACAAACAGAGAAGTTGAAGATATCGCTCTTACGATTCCAACGCTGCCAACCTCACCCCAAGAACCGGCCGAAAAGGCACCGAACGGGCCGCCGGAAAGGCACCAAACCGGCCGCCGGAATCCCCAGACCGGTCAAAATGTTCAAGCAACCGGTTCAGACACTTTATGAACTCCGATTTCCATGAAATTTGGAGAGGTTATGCACAAGGATGTCAGGATCCTTCAGTCAAAAGGGAACCCCCAGAACCGGAGTAAAAGTAGGTGAACCGGTCATCCCAATGGCTGCAACGCGCATAGGAATCACTTTTCCTTGAGAAAAACGGGTTGTATTCCTAATTTCTCTTTGAATCCTTCATATGGTTGATGTTTTTCAATGATTTGCTATTGTTTTATGACAAGATTAACTAACCATATGATTTTCATGTGTTTCATGGCCTCCACATACGACAATTCATGATGGAATTGCGCGAACGATCGCCGAAAACGCATGAATTTGAGCATGAAAGCATGGAGCAGCTTATATAAATGCAGTCTATTTGGCAGAATAGCAAGTAAGCTTTACTTTTGAGTAATTTCAAAGTTCAATAAGCTCGGGGAGGATAAAATTTGTTCCTCCCTTCTCCATCCTCATTCTATGCTTGAGACGTTTGTCTTTGTAGGTTATTATGGAAAATCTAAAACATATGATGTCCTCGGCAGCCGCACAGTAAGGTAAAAGATCCTCTTATGCTATGCCACAAAAATGTCATTCTTATTGAAAATCCAAAGAATGATTATGTAGACCGATGCAACCAATATATGGATACCGTATACGCATTTATGGTGTTGGTTGAAGGGCTAACACACTGGTCATGTGTTGCACCATCGTCTACCACATGCTACTTACGTATCTATGGGCTCACTACCCATCCCTGAAGAGGGACATGCAGACATGTATTAATTCATCCATGACTTACCATCATTGCATTGATGCACGACAGCTCGTAACTGTGTGCCAGGATTAACACATAGTTGTAATCATTGAACTCGTCGGGATAGTAACGGATCTCCAAGCCTTGAGTTTCATAATGTGCCAAATTGGACTGTCACAGTGCCCAATGATGATGTGTCGCATGAGATGAATATGTTCTAAGGTTGGATAGGAGTCATTTTATTGCTCTCCACCTTAAGCTCCTTGACAGACGATCTCCTTAACCGCTACATTGCGGATTGCCACTTTGAGACTGTATTCCCACCGTTAGGGGGAGATACGAACACCAGGGTTCAAGTGGGAACGATGTGAATGTCGTGGTTGGTCACCACTAAGTCTCAACATGATCCCCATAGAACTATAGTGATGAGATCAATGCTGCATATGTCTATAAGGAATGATGTCTTATCAAGAGGACATGACTCGACTATATTGAGGTGGTTTTGATGACAGGACCCACCCCAGGTTAAACCCCTTTAACCCGAAGTAAATCCTGCGGGGACCACCTCAAGGGAACTTCTTACCGAAACCCCCTTGAAATGGCCAACCCTTCCTACTAAACTAACTAAACCGGGTTAGTCAGAGCAGTCTACAGAGATGATTACCCCAAAGAATTTTAAGCAGCAACGGAATGATCGACTATGCCTCGACTCTCGTACGCGCCCGACCTCCTCTCAAGAACCCTGCATCACTGGGCATTTAAAAACGAAAGGCCCAGGGGAGAAACATTTAAAAACTGTTAGAGTGAGTGGACGAAAAATCAAATATAAAACTCTATTTCTTTTAATGCTCTCCCAAAAATGTTTTGATTTAAACATCATTTATGCATGCCCACAAATACCAAATATTCCACAATTGCATGATAAGATTAACAAGGATTATGGGAAGAGAAATGTTCTCAACATAATAAGTCTGACCTCTCAGACTAGGGTCGGAGCTAAGAGCTCTAGTAGCGCCCTCACGCTACTCTATGCTAGCTATATAAAATAATACGGTCAACCCTTGAAATATCAACCTGACCTCTCAGGTTTGTCTGTCCACTCAGACCAGGGTCGGAGCTAAGAGCTCTAAATAAAATGATACGGTCAACCCTCATAATATCAACCTGACCTCTCAGGTTTGTCTGTCCACTCAGACCAGGGTCGGAGCTAAGAGCTCTAAATAAAATGATACGGTCAACCCTCATAGTGCACTACGTAGTTTGCCTGACCTCTCAGGCTAGGGTCGGAGCTAAGAGCTCTAGTAGCGCCCTCACGCTACTCTAGCTAGCATATTTATTGGTCAACCCTTAAAATAAATATTCATAACAATACATTAATCAAATTCTCTTCCCAAACAAATAATTAAAACAATTCCTTGTCATATATGCATAAATCCACTTTCCAACGAAATCTCGGGTTCAATTCCATTCAAAGGACGGGCCCTCCCCGTCTATAACCTTTTTCGGAAAGAGATAGAAAATTGAGTAATAATATAAATACGTTCAATCATCAAAATCAATGCCTCAACATGATAAAAATCATCAACCGAGGTTCCCGCTAAACTTTCTCCCAATAAACATTCATGAACCCGAGGAAAATATGTTTCTCGAAAACAATCATAAAAACCATGCAATTAAATCAATCATTAAGGCATGCATTCATTTAAAACAATATGTCCACTCACAGTACTATTGTGACCTTCCCGCTCGGAAAACTCCTCGAGCGAAACCCTCGAACTACCCGCGTAGTCGAACCCGTCTCACGTCCGACCAGAGACTGTACAACAAATCATCAAATTAATCAATCACAGTTGACTTGGTCTTTTCCTAGTTTGACCAGGAAATTCCTATTTGACCACAAGTTGACCAAGTTCCTTTTTATGACACTTTAACCTTTTTGACTTCCTTTCCCGGTTATCGACTCTTAACTCAATTTACCGGAAGTCCGACTCAGCTTCCGAACTTCCGTTATCACTTAAACTTTACATTAGGGTGTCACATTTTAATCAATATACTTAACCTCGAGTCGATATACCGATTTAACATTTTCTCATAAATTCCAGTTATCTAATTCCGATAACAGTTTAACACTTTACCCAATTAACCAAAAGGTGTCACATTCATTGGACTTCAATCCTTTAACTATTTTTCCGAAAATGCAACTTTCCCAAAGTGGAAACTTTCCCTTAATGGAAACTTTCCCAAAATGGTAACTTTCCTTTAATGGGAACTTTCCCAAAATGGAAAGTTTCCTTTTTACGACTTATAAGGCTCTACAACTCCAAAACTTTTACTAACATATGACCACAACTAGTTCCTTATCAAAGCACTCACTTTACTCCAAATTTCACCAATTTCCCGATTATCTTAACTTTAGCTCCAAAACTAACCAAACCACACACACACACATTCGCAGACCACAACTCTACCAACAATCCGTTAAACACTAGAAATTCACCTTTCGAGTAAAAATGATGAGCTGCACACAGATTCACTTTTCACACCCGAGAATCTGTTCTCGGCACCCGAACATTTGCTCTCTACACCCAAACACCAAACCCTGCTGCCAAAGGCAGCTCCTCAGCTGCAACTGCCTTCCACCAATTCCAAACGAAATATCAGAACTCAATTGTGAATCAAACATCCAACACATGTAACAAGACAGAAACTCCTCACCTTTCTCACTGGATTCAAGGTCTCGCCGGGAGTGATCTCTACACCCACAAGGCATCACATTGACCTCCTCAGCCCTTCCTCCACTCTCCTTCCTTACTCTTCAACTCCAAATCCACAACAACATCACACAACCACAAACAAACACCAACTTCAACATTCTGTCGAAAATCCAACAAAAACCCAGAAAACAGTAAATATACAGTGGAAGAGGGAGCTCTCGAGCAAGGCTCAAATCGATGATCAGAAGCAAGGGAAAGGAAGAGGAAGAAGAGAGAAGACGAACCATACCGGTTGGAGGTCGAATCGCCGCCTGGTTCGTCGGAAATCGCCGTTGACCGTCGAGCCTCTCCTCGGTCGATCTCCCTCCACAGTCGCCGCCTCGGAGAGCTGTGGGCATGGATGAGAAGAGGAGGAAGAGAGGAGGAGAAAGAGGGTAGTCCGCCGCCCTGTGGTGGCCGGGATCGCCGGCGCCGGGCGGAGGACAGGGAGGAGACGAGAGCTCGGGGAGAGCTCGGTTGACCGAGTTGGGACAGTTTTGACCGAGTCAAAACTGATCCCCTATTTATAGGGAAATGAACGGTTGAGATCTGATCTGGAAAAGATCCAACGGTCAAGATCAAAAGAAGGTGAAAAGTAAAAGGTAAAATGGTAAAACGGATTTACCGGATTGGTAATTAAAAGTTACCAGAAACTTCAAAAATCCGTAGAAAATGAACCGAAGCTCCGAAAAATAATCTGAAAATACCGGGAGACTCGTGTCGACACGTACTACCACATCGAGTCATCAATCCAGGTATTTGGTATACTTTTAAAAACTCGAAAATTACTCGAGCGATAACTTATCGAATTACCGATCGCAGTTAAGAATCCTCGGTAACTCGTAAACCTCTGTGAAAAGTAACTTTTGTTAACTTTAAAAGATTCGGGGTGTGACATTTGATGCCATAACGCGATCATATTGAGATGGTCATGACGCTACCCCCCATGCCAAATGTTGGGGCTGATTTCGAGTACTAGAACGTTGTTTGCCATAGTGTCAGCGATCGTATTAGAGTCACAAAATTTCAGCTTGCAAGCGTTGTGGTAAATGGCGCCATAATGTGGCAACATGGTGTCCTAGGCCTTGTGGCTTTCTGAATGTTAGGGTTGAGGCCCTTGGGTTCGATATACACTTGCACTGAGAGAGAAAGCGAGTTTGACACTACTGGTGCATTGATCAGTGATACTCACTCTGTCTCATGTTAGTCTGAATTGTGACTATCGTTGGGGGACGCCTCAATGTCAAATCCAATTCTTAGAAAGAGATCTCTATAATGACTACACTAGTGTACATGAGGACATGAGATGATGAGTTTATCGAACCACACGTTTGTTGATAAAGTGACAAAGTGTATTGACCTAAAATGGGAAGATGCGACCCAGACAAAGGGATAGGTCGTTGGGCAGGTGTTGCCGACACCGCAAGTGTAAACCCTATCAAGTAAACCTTTGTGAGTTGGCGTAGTGAGAACAAGAGTCTCAGACTCCCTTATGACGCAAGGTTTCTCACAAACAGACACTAGGATCGACTACGATGAGAAGTACTCTCGTAATGGATGTTATTGCACTCCACTACCTTGTCAGTTTGGTAGTTCCCCAATAACTGTACATGCAGCCCTATGAATATGATCATAGTGACGTCTCTATGAGATCAGAGATATGCATGAAGATCTTAAATAGACTTTATAAGCTAAATCAAGTTGAGCTTGCGTTGGCCAAGTGTTTTAGACGCATATTACATGACTCCTTGATTTAGGATGTGATATGATGAATAACACCATTGCGTATTGATTCCGGATGATCGTAATATATGTTGGATATCCGATGCTGGAATGAAAAGTATCTTGAGAAAGACACAATCTTGTATTGAAGTCGATCGATTGTGTATTAATGATGTATTTCCATCAATCGGCTTAGGTCCTCTGAAGAAGAGTGGAACCTTTATAGACTCCCATGATTAGTCAAGGTCTTTACTCCAAGAGAAAGTGATCCGTTTAATCAAAAGAAAGACTTGACATCTCTTTCATTCGTTATAAAGCTAAGTAGCTTTGCGCCCACGCAATGCCAATGATATGACAAAAGACATCACTTAAATACTCTAAAAGTATATGGCATGAGAGAAATGTTGTTGTCTATGCCATCGCTAGCCATGCATGAATCGAGATGCATTGGAAGCGGAATCATGATCTAGGCACCAGTTGGTTTAGTGGCCGAGTTGCCGGACATATGGCACGTTGCCTGAGCACTGCCTAAGCGCTGCATGTGCACTGTCTGAGCGCTGCATGTGCACTGTTTGTGCACACATGCACTGCTGCCAGACACTATACGTGCACCTGTGCACTTAGCTGCTGAGCGCTGTGCACCAGATGCCGAGCGTTGTGCACCCAGATGCCGAGCACTGTGCACCAGCTACTGAGCCCTGTGCACCCAGCTGCCGAGCATTGTGCACACAACTGCTAGGCACCGTGCACATAGCTGCTGGCACTGAGTAATGTCACATTTGAGACATGTTAAAAGAGCATACATATGTCAGATTGTCAAAACAGCTCAGTGGTCACTAATGATCCATAAGCGCCCTATAATTGATCTTAAGATCAGGGGGAGATGCAGATTTGAAAGAAAGTCTAGCATATACATGTGATGATTAAATGTGAAGGATGTGGTTGTTTGTGTCAACCATGTTGCACTCTTTTTCCCTTAGTCACAATTTTTTGTCCCACTGGGTTTTTGCTTGACAAGGTTTTTAACGAAACAACATTACATGCACCGTTAAGACCATTGATCCCTATTTGTTGTTGATCATGGCAGACTTGTTCAAGTCTTGGCTCACATCTACTCTTGAGAAGCATGTTGGAATGCACCATTCATCAGGAAAATCTGATTGAAGTACACATCAGGGGAAGCATCACATGACGAGTTCTCAATGGAGTCGTTGATGCGTTGTACTCTTTTCCCTTCGACCAAGGTTTAGTTTTCCCACATGGTTTTTGTTACTTGGCAAGGTTTTGATGAGGCAACACCGTAAGCACCATACCGGAATGATGACACGCGACACAAGAGGGAGTATTCTAGGATATTTGATATATATGTGTGTCTTGGTCGACGCCTTATATACAGGCTTTATGTAGTAATCCATGTTGTAATATGGTTTTACACATATCTATGTAATAGGCCCATAATAGAAAACACACCAATGAAGAACTGAAAACTTGATCAGCCAGCAGTCTTGTGACACATAATAGAAGCTACTTTTACACTTGTAGTATGATTTAAGGAGTTGGCTACTTGTGAATGCATATTAATCCCTAAGAATTGCAAATCAGACGAGTGGCAAACCGCGAGCGTGAAGTGTCCGTATGTGACGAGTGAACAGTGAACACACACATTCACACTGATCCAGAAAACAATGGCGCAGATGCATTCACTTCTAAGGAACTGGCTGCTGATCGAGCTGCTCTACTGAACACATTGGTTCTGATGCTGATCTACTGATGTATCACTAGAGATGGATCTTGATTCTCTATGGCGTGATGTAGAATTGTACTGCTATGCAGAAGTGAGAAATCTTCATTATTGTATTTTTACTGAACGGTAGCAGCTAGCTACTTCATTTGTCTAACTAGATATAAAGCTTATGTTAACAAGTGATCCGATCCACATCAAAGTATCTGTATACCGAGTGTGAGCTGATCGTATGGAGGGTGAGACCTCGATCTGCAAGTTATTTTAAATGTAGTAGTGTTTACCTTCAATTTAGACCGACCACTAAGCCTAACTTAAAATCGATCACATAGTACAACCTTTGAGTTGGTGAAGCAAACGTGTTGTGGATGATCCCATGACAAACCTCGGCAGGGTCTAGAAGGTTTCTTCCAACGCCTCTTCGTTGGAATTGGATTGAGACCTTTGGTTGTGTTGTAACGGATGGAAGAAAGAACACAGATTTACGTGGTTCACTAACAATATGTTAGCTACGTCCACAGCAGAAGGAGAACAGTTTTATTGATCTTGAGAATGAATCCAGAATACAGAATACAGAGTGCGGCGCTAAGCTCTACAGAGTATTAGATACAATTAGGTTTAGGACGTTTATATAATAAACGTCCGCGACCAAAACTGTCCGCGAGCGAAACTGTCCCCGCGAGCGGAACTGTCCCCGCGAGCGAAACTGTCTCGCGAGTAGCAGTCGCGCGAACGAGACTGTTCAACCAACTGAACCCAGCATAACAGACAACAGGTTTCGGGAGCCACGTTGCGCCCCCGAACCCCCAAACCAGGGCGCGTCGCCCATGGACCCCGACTCGCTGACCGGGCAGCAAGATCCCCGAATAGCTGGTTCAAGGCATATATTAACAGGTTGCTTTTCATTCTTTTCTAATGGTTCATTTTTTGGGGTTAGCTTCGGTATAGCACATGGTGTCCTAGCACTCAGCTAATTTAAATTATCCCTTAAATTATTGCTTCTGTTTAGCAGATGATATCCTAGTACTGGGTTCATATAAGATTGTAAATATACAATAGGAGATGGTTTGACCGTTCAATACCGTTTTGTGCCAATGAAGAGAGATGTTTAGCCTGATTTGCTAGCTCTATGTGTTAGATCATTATCTATTGGGTGCCAGTTTTATATTAGCTTTAGATTTAATTTTGCACATTTGATTCTCCAATTTACTTACTAAATGTGATTTGAATATTCAGCGGTGGAATTCTATCATGAATATTCCGATTTCTACAGCTTCTTCAGCAGGTTTTTGTTACAGATTCAAAAGTTCAATATAGGCAGAAGTTTAGCTGCAGTAACTGTCTTAGCTTTGAGCACCCTTGCCATATTAGTGTCCCTTTTACAGTCAGTTCTATTTTTCACAGGTTGACAGGTTTTTCCGGTCTTTTAAATTGTATCTTAAAGTTGGAAACCCCAAATTGTATCTTTGGGTCTTTTCTTAGGGGGTTTTTGAGTTTTCTTCCTCTTCTCGTCTTTGCTGGTGGCGGCGGAGAATTCTGTGAGACTTGGGGCTTGTTCTCTCATTTAGAAGCAGTGTCAACCAATACTAATCTTTAGCCTTTAGGTATGCTCATCAGAAATGAAACAGCCCAGAATTGAAATCACTCTTCTTTAACCATTTGAATTGAAGAGTTGTTAACCAAAATACTACCCATGGAAACCATTTTGATTCTTGCAATTCCATCAGGATTCTCTTTGGGGATTCATGCAATTCTTGGATGACAACGACTCCGACAAAAAAACCATCACTCTTACTCTGAGCTCGCAATCGGGTCCTCTAATTCAGACCCGTCTTGTTCGTCTTCTCAATCTGAGATTCTAAACCCATCGCAATTTAAAGGATCATCGTCAGAATCGACAATGATATCGGCGGTGAAGAGGAAGATGACGGCCGGGTATGGGATGGATGATGACCTGGTTTCATGGTTGGTGATCGACAATTTTGGGCTGGAGAGGATGAGAAAATTGGGGAAGATGTGAAAATACGAACTTCGATCGAAGAGGTTGCCCTACTTGTTTGTCAGGCTGCGTTCATGGCCTAGCCTTGAAACTTTTCTAACTTGATCGAACTGTTGAAGTGCTCTGGGTGAAGAGTTGCAGTCTTCATTTTGGAAGAGGGAACAGTTTTGGAGTTGGAGGGGAACAGAGAGAACGTGGGAGCAGGAAGGGTAATTTGGAGTATAAGATATTGTGAAGGAATAAAATACTTTTAAAAAAATACCAAAGGTGTGTAGGTAGTAAAAAATGGTGTGTGAAAATCAGTACTCTTATTATTTCATGCTGGCACTCTAATCCGCTTGTTTATACGTGTGAACATTTATTTATTCAGATTTTAATAGGAAAAAAATTAAAAATTATTCATATTCGTATTCTATCACTATTTTTTTTTTCTTTCATAGGAAATGAAATCTCTTTGCCTATTTTACCTATATTTTTTTTAATTTATTAAATTTAAATTTTGATTAATCAAGAACATAATTAAAAGTTTAAAAATTTAACCATTCTTAAAAACCTTTCTAGCTTTATTAATATAGGTACTAGTCTTTTACCCGTACATTTACACGAGATACAATTTCTTAATAATATAATTATTCTCTCCCGATGTAACACCCACTACACATTTTTCTCTTTTTGATTATTTATTTTATATATATTATTTTTTATTTTTCTGTTTATCATAATATCCTTCTTAATTGTTTGAATCAAGTTGATAGAGGTAATGATTATTTGGTGATTCAGATAGAGATTCGTTTTATAATAGTAGATATTATTATTATTATTATTATTATTATTATTATTTATTTGTTTGCAGATGGCGGGAAGGAGTTCGAGAAACTGAAAAGTTTTAACAAAAATAAAAAGACAGAAAAAACATGTGGTGACAACCGTGAGATGCGGGAGAGACTTAGGAGTCAACCGAGTATTATGTACTGCAACAGTTGCAACTAGTTGAATAAGCAAAGAAAGACGATTGCTCATATTGACACTTGGTCGGGTTTCGACAATTGGAGCTTCGTTGACTCACCGTCTTGGATCCGATCGTGGAAGAAACAGCCACACCTGCCGATGGCGCTTTTCAGAAGGTTCTTTCATCGGAAGCCGCCGGATCGGCTTCTGGAGATTTCTGAACGGGTGTACGGTACGTCACCGTTTTCGGTCTTTCTTTTTGCTTCTGTTGTAGTGATAATGATACCGAATATGATGAAAGAAGCTGGAGCTAGCAGAGCTTATGTAGAGTTGCAGGAATTGGATTTCAGTGCTTATCTGGTGAACAACTCTGAAGAGCCAGATTCTATTGCACTCTGATCATATGTGATTGGTGTTAAGCTGAATCGAGAATGAACCCTTTAGTTGGTTAGAAGCACAAGGGCTGTGTCCTAACTGAGATATAGATTTTCAACCATTTATTCAATGCATTGGCTTGTAGATTTGTGTCATGGAAATTTCGTGTTATGACATTATAAATTTTGTATAGATTTAGAACTTGTTATTGTCAATGGGATTGACATTCATTTTTACTTCTTTTATCCAGTTTTTGACTGCTGCTTCTCCACCGATGTGTTGGAAGAAGATGAGTACAAAGTGTACTTGGGTGGCATTACAGCCCAGCTACAGGACTACTTTCCTGATTCTTCTTTCATGGTGTTTAACTTCCGAGAAGGGGATACACGGAGCCAACTTTCAGACTTCTTGTCCCAGTATGACATGACAGTTATGGATTACCCTCGGCGATATGAGAGTTGTCTACTGCTGCCACTGGAGATGATTCATCACTTTCTTCGATCAAGTGAAACTTGGTTGTCTTTGGAGGGACAACAGAATGTAGTGCTGATGCACTGTGAAAGAGGAGGATGGCCCATGCTTGCGTTTATGCTTGCAGCTCTTTTGCTATACCGTAAAAATTACACGGGGGAGCAGAGGACTCTTGATATGGTTTACAAGCAGGCTCCAAAAGAGCTTCTCCATCTGTTGGCTCCTTTAAACCCACAACCCTCGCAGCTTAGATATCTTCAGTATATTTCACGAAGAAATGCGGAAGCTGATTGGCCTCCATCAGATACACCTCTATTTTTGGATTGTCTGATACTTAGAAACCTTCCACTTTTTGATGACGGAAAAGGTTGCAGGCCCTTCATACGTGTTTATGGTCAAGACCCTTCAATACCGGCTGACAGAAGTTCTAAGCTTCTCTTTTCAAATTTAAAGACTAAAAACAATACTCGTCACTATGTACAGGTATCTACTTCTTGCAACTCAATCGGATATATAAGTTTTGAAGCGTTCTTATGAATCATAATTGCAGGCAGAGTGTATGCTGGTGAAAATGGATATCTGTTGTTGTGTTCAAGGGGATGTGGTAGTCGAGTGTATCCACCTCTATGAAGATCTGGTTCATGAGGAGATGATGTTCAGAGTTATGTTTCACACAGCATTTGTGAGGTCAAATATATTGATGCTCAGCCGTGAAGATATTGATATTCTTTGGGATGCCAAGGAACAGTTCTCAGAGGACTTCAGATCAGAGGTATGCTGTTGTTAGCCTTATGTGGTTCTCCTTTTCAGAACTTTAGGAGTTGAATGTATGCTCAAATCTGTATCAGGTACTTTTTTCGGACGCTGATGCTGTTCTGCCTAATCTCACCACAGTTGTGGCAAGTGATGATGGAAATGAGACAGGGACTTCTTCACCTGAAGAATTATATGAGGTGGAAGAAATCTTCAGCAATGCTACTATCGAAATTGAGCCTACAATGTTGGAGTCAAATGAAGTAGTTAAATCCAGAAGACGAGCTACTAGTGAAACTGAGCCTACAATGCCAAAGTTGGCTGAAGATTTTGAACCAGTTGAAGCAACACAAGCCACCACTAGTGAAACTGAGCCTACAATGCCAAAGTTGGCTGAAGATTTTGAACCAGTTGAAGCAACAACACAAGCCACCACTAGTGAAACTGAGCCTACAATGCCAAAGTTGGCTGAAGATTTTGAACCAGTTGAAGCAACAACACAAGCCACCAATAGACACTGTGAGTTACTCGGTTTCTTAGCTCTATCTGTTCTTGTCCCTTGTCTGTTTTTGATGTGGTTTACCTTTTGTTTCTCTTTGTTAGTTTCTCCACTGTTCTTATACCTATTTATTTTATTTTTCAATTTTTCGAGTTCAGGTGAACCGGCTCCTCAGTGGAAGCATGATGTGTTTTTAAGTTTCAGGGGTGACGATACTCGGAAGGGTTTCCTATCCCATTTATACCATGAATTGCAAAACACGAAAATAATTAGAATTTTTAAGGATGATGACCAACTTAAGAAAGGGAAGGATATTTCTCAAAGCCTGCTGGCAGCAATTGAAGAATCAAGGTTTGCAATCATTGTTCTGTCGAAGCGCTATGCTTTTTCTGCATGGTGTTTAGATGAGCTTACAAAGATTTTTCAATGCATGGAAGGCAAGGATACAATCCTGCCAATATTTTATCATGTGGATCCTTGTGATGTAAGATATCAAAAGAATAGTTATGAAGTGGCCTTTACACAGCATGAAAGCAAGGCAAGACATGGCTTAGAGAAGGTGAAACAGTGGAGAGCCGATTTAACAAAAGTGGGAAATCTTTCTGGGTGGGATTCAAAAAACCACAAGTATGGTTTCAATTATTACAGAAGTTATTGTATGTTTGTTTGCGGTCACTAGTTGCCTAATATAGTTTGACCCTTTTGAATGCAGGTCTGAAAGGGAACTCATTGAAGACATTGTGAAAGTTGTGCTCAAAGAAGTACTTCAAGTACCAAGGGAAGATTTTGAAGAATTTGAAGCAACAAGAGAAGCCATGGATGAGGTTAACAAGATGCTGAAGGATGATAAGATCACCGCCATTGGGGTCTATGGAAGAGGAGGTGTTGGCAAGACAGCCATGGTGAAACATGTGAGTGCACAAGCCAAAAAGTTTGGGCTTTTCAATCATGTTGTTATGGCCGTAATATCCCGAAACCCTGATGTGCAAAAAATTCAAGGTGCATTGGCATCTCAGCTGGGATTTGAATCGTTGGAGGATGCAGAAATAGAAGGAGCCAGTAGATTGAAGGAGAGGATCATGGGAGGAAAGAGGATGCTTATTATCTTGGACGACATTTGGGAGATAATAGATTTGTCAAGCATTGGAATTCCTAGCTATGACGAGCTTCAAGGTCGCAATTCCAAGGTTCTACTTACCACAAGGATCATGAATCTTTGTCATTTGATGGGGTGCCAGGCACAAATTCCTCTCGATATCCTATCCGATGAAGATTCTTTGAAGTTATTCATGAAGAAGTCGAGAAAGCCTTTTCGTGTATCTGCTGGTTCATATGATGAGGAGTGGAACGTACTTGGAAAATGTGCTGGTCTCCCAAGTGAATTGGTAGAAGCTTCAAGGGCATTTGGACATAAGTACGTGGAAGAATGGAACGAAGAAGTTTCAAGGGCATTTGGAGACAACAACAATGAATTGCAAAAAGGAGCTCGAGAAGTAAGTGCATCTCAACTTGTTCCCACTAATGCATCTCAAATTGTTCCCACAATTGCATCTCATCATGGTCTCCCAAGTGTAACGAAAGAAGTTTCAATGGCATTGGGACATAAGTATTTGGAAGAACATAAAGAAGAAGTTCCAAAGACATTTGGAGACAACAACGTTGAATTGAAAAACACAGCTCAGGAAGTAAATACATCTCAACTTGTTCCCACTAAGGATGAGAGAGATACATTTAAAAGGATAGAGTTTACCTATCAGACCTTGAGGTTTGATGATGCCAAGTCATTTTTCTTGCTTTGCTGCATTTTTCCAGAAGATTATGATATCCCAATTGAAGAATTGTTTAAGTATGGGATTGGAAAAGGTTTGCTTCAATATTCTGACACGTTGCAAGAAGCCAGAGACAGAACACACTCTTTGATCACATACCTTCAAGATTCAGGGTTGCTTTTGGATGGCAAGAAGGGATGCATAAAAATACATCGTGACATCCGAAATGTGGCCATATCTATTGCATTGTCTGAAGAAGGTCATGCTTTTTTCGTAAAAGCTGGTTGTGAATTGAAGGATTGGCCAATGGATGCTCATAAAGGCTACTCAGCAATCTCATTAATGAGGAACAAACTTAACAAGCTTCCCAAAACGTTGGTATGTTCTGAACTCCAAATTTTACTGCTGCAAAGTAATGCTGGTATATCTGAAATTCCAGAAACTTTTTTTCAAAGTCGAAATGCACTAAGGGTCTTTGATCTTAGCTATACTGGTATTTCAGTACTACCCTCTTCCTTCAATCTCCTCACCAGCCTCCAAGCCTTGTATTTGGATTGTTGCAATAAAATAACTGACATATCCATACTTGGGAAGCTGAAGAAAGTAGAGATTCTTAGTTTGAGAAAATTTCCCCATAAGGAGTTGCCGAAAGAGATAGGAAATTTGACCAGTCTAAGGTTGCTGGACGTCACTGGTGGATATCTTCACAAAATTCCATCTAAAGTGATATCGAGGTTGTATAGACTGGAAGAACTGTACCTGAAATGTCAATTTGGGGACTGGGGAAGTGAAGTCAAGGAAGCAGTGGGACAAACAAATGCGAATTTTGATGAGATAATTGGCTTGTCCCGTTTAAACATTTTGAAGGTTTACATATCTGATGCAGCTTGCTTACCCATGTATATTGGGAACTTTGAGCTAAATTGGATAAAATTTGACATATGCATCAGCAGATATTTCTCTTCAGACTTGATACTTTCTTCGAATGATCAACCTCCAAGGACATTGAGTCTTGACAGAACAATCAATGGCTTACCGG
This sequence comes from Comarum palustre, assembly GCA_951800085.1. Lineage (NCBI taxonomy): Eukaryota > Viridiplantae > Streptophyta > Magnoliopsida > Rosales > Rosaceae > Comarum > Comarum palustre. Next base: position 32,108,770 of record OX637573.1, on the reverse strand, counting down.
ATTGGTTTATCAACATAGTGACCGAGAAAACAGAAAGACTAGAGTACAAAGAGTGCAAGGGATTAAACAACATTCTTGAAGAATATGAGCATGGGAGGTTATATGGGCTGAAACATCTCTCTGTAATTGGGTGCCATGAGAACTTGGAAGGGTTGATAAATGCAACAACTTGGGATCCAAGTAAACCTGTGTTCGAGAGCTTGGAGGAGTTGCATCTCCTTCACTTGCAATGCCTCAATGAGTTATGTGTTGGAGAATTGCCACTTGGGTCTCTATGCAAACTCAAGTTGTTGAAAGTGCAAACTTGCCGTAACTTGGTAAATGCACTTTTGCCACCAAAACTGTTGCAGAGACTAACAGATCTAGAAACCATATTTTGTGTGAATATGGAACAAATGAAGTATGTGTTTGGAGCTAAAGGGCTGGAGCATGGAATGATTATGTTGACAAAATTGAGTGAGATGAGATTGTGCGCTCTCTTCAAACTAATAAGCATCTGGGATGGTCCTGCTCCGCATGCAGTCTTTCATAATCTAAAAGTTTTGGCAGTTTGCAAGTGTACAAAACTGAAAACTCTATTCCCATTTGATGTAGCTCGATCTTTTGTGCAATTGGAAGACCTCTCTATAGAGTGCTGCCCTAACTTGGGTAGAGTTATTGAAGCATGCAACAGCTTTGACAGATATATCTTTTTTCCAAAAATGAAGAAATTAGCTTTGATAAATCTTCCAGAGCTAACATGGTTTTGCACTGAAAATGGTTCTATGGGTATCGAGTGCCATCTATTGGAATACTTGTATGTGGATAAGTGCCCCCAGTTCAAAAAAACTGCTTCTCCTTCTGTTAAACTCAATGATCAACAGCATTTGAATTATCTAGCAGAAAGGTATGTCTCTGTCATTACTCATTAACTTCATTTGTCTTATATATATATTGTCAATTATCATGCTGTCCTTGTTTCTTCTTTTCCATTCAAGCCCTGCCATATATTTCAAAGACATACTGGGCTACTCCCCAGTCTCATTGCACTTCTTGAGCATGAGCTTGTATCTCTCTGGATTATATATGCACCATTGAATCTGCTTGGTGCATCAAAACTCATGTAATCCACACCAACAGAATCTTAACTAGCTTGTAATTTTGAACCTTAGTTCTTTTTGTTACCAGTTAGCATGATCTCAAATTCATAGTATTTTGAAATTTTCTTTCAGTAATCAACTGACACTAGCTTATTGACCAACAAACTAAAGGGAATGGCACTACCTAGATGATGGATGCGTACACAAATATAAAATGATTGCAGAAGTTTTTGTGAATAGGTTGTCTATTGATATTAGTATATTACAAAGTAATTTGTATATTTAGGCATTTTTATTTCAGCTCATCAATTTACAATCATGCATGGTACTCTTGCATTTTTCCTTTTGCTTTGAACTTCTTCCGATTGATATTTTATCCAATTTGAGTTTGTACTGTTACCCTGATATGTTGAAACTCTTGGAAATAGCTTATTATTTACTTTTTCTTTTCATATTGATCAGATGGCAGGATATGCATAAGCTTTAAGAGAGCTGATGCAGGAAAGTCATAAGAGATGCTCTTCTTCTCATTGTTTTCTTCCAGGAGATTGCTCTTCTGAATCAGTTTGAACACAAGAAAGTTCTAATTTGATTAGGATTTATTCATATATATGGTTAAATCTGATTGACGAGCAGTGATGTGTTATATAAACAAATAATGATCCCTCATTAGGATATATATATATCAGGGTCCTAATGAGGGATCATTTTTTGTTCATTTCTAGAGATATGCCCACATCATTAGATCTGTTTTTTAATTAGCTTGGATGGTTAAGATTAAAACAAAAAGCTTAACATTTATGTCAAACCTACACCGTTCAAGATCATTAAAAATAAATCAAAATTTTGGATGCTTTAACGATCATTAAATCACATCAAATTTTATAAAGGTGATCTACTCATGTAGCCTAACAAACTGAACGTGGAGATGTTGAAATTTGATCGGGAGGTTGGTGTAATAATTTATCCTTAAAAATAGTTAAAAAATGGATCCTTACCTGTATGTATATGTATATATATATATATCCGTGCTCTTGTAAAAGTACGCACTATTCACACGTCAGGCTTTCATTGGTTGGTGCAAAATGTTCAAATTGTCAACAATTGCAGGGTCTCATTCATTTATCACTTTTATTAGTCAAACATAAACCCAGAAACTGATGAAGGAGATGGAGAAAACCATAAAGCCTCTTCAAACTCGAAGAGCTTCAATACTACAGCTTTCTTCAATCAGAAGAAAACTGTAAAGCCTTTTACAATACCCAGTAGGCACTTCTCTCTCTCTCTCTAAACCTTTTTCAGATCATCCAATTTATATTGTTCTTTCTGTTAAACTTACAAGTTGGTTTCATTATTGTTCTTCAACAAATGTTGAAGAGCTAAATGTATACGAGATCAATGAGAGAAACAGAGGCAGCCCTGCTTACTTGGGATTGAACAAGAAAGAGGTCAACTCACTAGGAGACCTCGTCCCATTCAGCAACAAGATCTACTCCAGTGATTTGGAAAGAAGGTTGGGGATCACATCAGGGTTATGTGTGTTGATCCAAAACGTGTCCTAAAAGAAAAGTGACCGGTATGAGGCAATTTACAGCTTCTACTTTTGGGACTATGGTTACATTTCTGTTCAAGGAGCCTACTTGACCTATGAAGACACCTACGTACTTTGCTGTTACTGGTGGATTTGAGATCTTTGAGGGTGTGTTCGGGCAGATGAAGCTGAAGCTGATTGTGTTCCCCTTCAAGTTGTTTTACATGTTTTATTTAAAGGGTATTGTTGATTTACTGGCCGAGCTTACTGGGAAGTCGGTGGCGCAAAGCGTTGAGCCATCTCCGGCAGCCAAGGCCACTAAGCCACTGTCAAGAACTTTACCGAGTGGAAGTGGAACTGAGATCTTTGAGGGTGTGTACGAGCAGATGAAGCTGAAGCTGATTGTGTTCCCCTTCAAGCTGTTTTACATGTTTTATTTAAAGGGTATTGTTGATTTACTGGCCAAGCTTACTGGGAAGTCGGTGGCGCAAAGCGTTGAGCCGTCTCCGGCAGCCAAGGCCACTGAGCCCCAAGCCACTGTCAAGAACTTTATCGAGTGGAAGTGGAACTTCAAAATCTAATTTTTGCGTTGTATTTTCACGTAGAGCTAGATTTCGGGTCTCTTTATGTGTGAAACTTCAAGTTAAAATTACAGTTTCCTAGTCTGTATCAAAGATTCAAAGCTAATGGAGCTCTCTAATCCTTTTCATCTTCTTCCTAGTTTCACAGCTTGGTAAATATTGTGCCGGAATTTCCACACCTCGCCGTGAACGTCATAAGCAATCATCGTTTGCACTGGCGGGTCAGCGGGAAAATGGTCTCAACGTAGTATCTCAGAATTGAAAATCCGTCGTTGTTGTGGCATCAGATTGCTTCAGAGTCTAGCGAAAGGTGAAAGCTTCTCTTGATTCTTACACCTGTCGGAGTCGATAGAGCCTCCGTCATTAGCGAAGTAAAGCTCGTTGGTTTCAGACGGGACCAGCCGGATTTTGGCAAAGACATCATCGATTTCTAGGTCGGCCATATACGTATTCCGGCGACCCGATAGAGAATGAGACGCGGGATTCTGATAGAGGCCAGGAAATCGACGTGGGTTTATGCGTGCTCGGCGTGGTCTTGAAGAAAGTAGAAGACTTTAGAGTTCACCGGTGGCATTTGGACCATGCCGCCGCCACAGGCATGCCATAGCTGAGGATCTATGGTTTTCTCCATCTCCTTCATCAGCTGAGGATCTATGTTTTTGACAAAAGGGACAAATGAACAAATGGGACGCACAAATGAACTGCAATTGTTGACAATATGAACGTTTTGCACCAACCAATGAAAGCCTGACGTGTGGATAGTGCACACTTTTACAAAAGCACGAAGGTGCGCTCTCGATCCTTCCTCATATATATATATGTGATTTGATCATTATATATATAATTTGATTTGATTTGAATTATACTCCTAGGTTAGTGTGTGAGCAGATTTATTTTCCCTAGGATATATGGATGTGTATCTATGCTTAATTGATATGTGATATGTAGAAAACCTATTACAGCTTGGTGTGTTAGTTGTGAAAGGAAAGGATTCTAATATGATTAGAAGTAATGTGAATATATTGATATTATTTGATTTATTTATTTGATCTCATTGATATTATGAATCTTGAATTAATGGACAATTGTTTTCCTATTAAGAAACTAATGAAGACTAGGCTGCACTGTGGACAAGGATGCTCAATATATAGACGTGCTTCAACCAAAGTTGAAGATACCTTTTATGTGTATTCTTTAGATACTACCTCTGCACGTATAACGTTTGAGAGAGTAGTTTCCGCTGCAAAACTTTGTGAGGTTAGAAGTTCAACTGTTCTGTGGATCAATTTTTGCAAAACTTTTCAGCCTTTTCTACACGTGGACCAATTTGTGCTTCCATCAACTCAATTGGTAACCTGAGTAGAATCCTAACGTAATAATGATCCTTCACTAAAATTAGGCAAGTAGAGCCAGCACCTCAATTTGGTAACTGTGATTAGAACAAAGAATCCCGACTTTACAAGGAAAGATTCAAGTAGAGCCATGAAAATCGATATGGATTTAAGTAGAAGTAAAAGGAGGCTTCCACACAAAACTACGAATTCAAGTGAGATGTGCACCACCACAAGTAAAAGGAGAAGGCTTTCAAGTGAGTTGTGCACCAATACAAGCGCAACACCAAGGCCAGACCGGTCTAATCTCCAACCTGACCTCTTGGAGTTGATATTTGAAAAGCTTCCTGCCAAGGATGCAATTCGATTTCCAGTCGTTTGTCATTCTTGGGAACTCGCTGCAAAATCATCTGTTTTATCCAAAAAATACTCACCCTTGTTGCAACAACCACCAATGCTCATATTCCCTAGTGAAGACATGTCCGGCCGACTCTTCTTCAGCTCCGCAGACAGAAAAGTTCATAACATTACCAACGAGTTCCCAAAAGATGAAATTGTGCTTTCGTCACATGGTTGGCTACTAATGTGTAAGAAGTATAACAATGAGGATACCATGGTGACCTATCTCTTTAACCCGCTTTCTGGTGCTAGAATTGTACTCCCATCGATCATTGATCAGCATCAACTGCCTGCCTATACAGCTGCGATCTCTGCCGACCCGTCTCTCAACAACAACTTCATTGTTGCCATACTTTTGAAAGAAAAGGAGCACAATAGGATGTTCTTCAAGCATGGAGGGGACACCACCACATCGAAGGACTTGCGTTGGTTCCATGATGTGTATCCCTTCCACGTGGATATTGTACTCTATGAAGACAAGTTATATGTAGTTTCTAGCGTCCACATTGTGGTTTGGGACTTTCGGGAAAAACCCGATCCTACCAAAACGGAGGATTTTCCAACCAAAACAAGGATTTTCAAGTCTCAGGGTTGAAGATAGAGAAACATTTGGTCGTGATTACTCATAGCGTGGAATCACAAGGTGATATATTGTTTGTGAAGAAAGTTAAAATGAGATCCTTCAAGTTTCTGTGTACAGATTAAATGTCGATGATGAAAAATGGGAAGAGGTAGAAAGTTTGATTGGCCGGGCTCTATTCTTTGATGAAAAGCTTCCAACAGTGGCACTATCTACTCGAAATTTTCCAACACTACTTAAAGACAACTCGATTTATTGTGTAGAAATATTTGAAAAGTCCAATAAGTCTGAGGAGCCCAGCCCTGATATGCCAACTGACTGTGATATGGCTGAATTAAGAATACTACAATACAACTTGGAAGGTAAGAAGAAACGTAAGGTGTATCAAAAGTTCAAAGTAAGGGAAGCAGATCGTCCTGAGAATTATGATTATCCACTTTGCCCTTGGATTTTACCTGATCCGGTATTGCATGGGCAGAAGAAGCACATATCAACTGAAACCGATACTCGGAAGCATTCGAAGACGTGGCAGCTATTCTCCACTCTAATGCTCTGGTTCCGCGCGTTGAAAACTCGCGCTTCTCTGTAAAGCCTGCGGTTGTCCTCCTTCCTTCCCTCATTTGAATTCCGGTAATTTGTCATTTGAAACTTTACAAACTTTGATACAGAAAACCTGGATTTAGTTCATCTTTTTCTATTGGTTTAAGAGTTTGCATGATCTGGTTAGATAGATTGGTTTGATGGTATCTTGTGTTCTATATTCTTATTTTTGGTTTGATTATATTTTGGGTTTCGCGATTTTTTGGTGCTGAATAAGAGTATACACTGAGTTTACCTTCAATTTAGACAGACCACTGTGCCTAGCTAGAGTCCAATTCATAGATTAGTTTTGTGTGATTCATTGAAAAAGATAACCGTTTTTCTTCACTTACTTCTGGTTGTTGTCATTCATCATGACTGATCATCATTTTGTGGTTGCTTCTATTTAGCACATGTCCTATAACTCGAACTCATTCAGACACTTGTAACAGAAGTACATGACTTGTTCTAAAAGAACTCATTTCAGCAGTTAGCTCACTCGAAAGTGTTACTTTCATCAACATTCTCTCAGCATGTAACTCAATTCTAGATCTCTACTAATCAGAACTTGTCTTTAGCTTAGTTTGATAATAGTGTATGTGCTATCAGATTATCATTTACCTATTGGTTGTCTGTTTAGTGGTTATGTAACTTATGTTAGCATTCTGATTTTATTGCTTCTGTAATATACACTAATATGAACGTTGTTCAATGAAAGATTAGAGAGCAATAGAGGCATGATCTGAAGTATGGAAAGATGATCATTGCTGTAAATTTGATTATACACCTCTATATATGCTGAAATTGTAGAAACATGGTAAATGCTCCTACAGTTATCCAGTACCTGATTAAGCTCCCCTATTTTAACTCCTTGAACAAAGACATTTACGGTTCTTTGATGAGCTTTGCATTATATTTTTGAGTATTACAGACTTATCATGTTGCTAAACCAACAGAACTCATACTTCACTCGTCATTGTTATTCACCTTAATCAATTTTCTACTTGCATTTTATGTATTTGGATTGCATAGTTTTGCCACATAAGTTTCACTCATATCAATATATTCTGAAGGTTGTTGATCAAGCTGAAGCCATTCTATTAGCCTTTCTATTAGATGATAAAGAATTCAGAATTAGGGGAATAAAATTGATCGATGGTACTTATGCACATATGTGCGATGCCATTGAAATCCGCATAAAGATGCACAAGTATTTTTGGTGTTGTATCTCCACACCCAAATTTGATGCTAACTGTTCCAAAAATAAAAGCAATGTTGCAATATTAGCTAATTAATCATTGTGACATTTGCTTCTCCAAAATACTTGCTAAAGGTGATTACAATGTTCATCGGCAGGGGAAACTCTTTAAGCTGTGGTCTCTACTCCTCATGGATAGGCTCCCATTAATGTCCACATTTACCTTACTACAGCTTGAGGATCGGAACCTGATTAACAAACATGGTAATTCCATATCTACTACTAGTACTGCATCCCACCTAGATTCTGCAATTGTGTGCATTTCATGGGTGATAACATTACATGTGTTTTCAAACTGATGATAGCAGATGAATATCATAAAGATAGGAAAAGAAAAGACATGGACTTGAGGTCAGTAATCATTTTCTATGTTATCCAGTTTGAGTGGTTGAGTCAAACCATGGTACTTCTCGAACCTTCCATTTTAACACCCACACGCCGTTTAAACAGGGCTCTGATACCACTGTTGGGAAAAATAATACAATGGAAGTGACAAACTCAAACCAACACATCACAAATATGTAAAGATACAAAGGATAAAAGAAAGTGAACGTTAGATATAACGTGGTTCGGCAATGTGCCTACGTCCACGAGACAGCAGCAACAAGAACTTCTACTTTCAAATAATGGGTACACAAGAGAAACACAACTTCAAGAACACTACTTGAATAAAACACTCTCTCACACTTGTTTTGCTACACTACACTCTCAACTTGGAGTGAACACTTTTCACTCTTTACTTGGATGAAGATGCTTGAGATGGATGAAATGATGGAATGAGCAAATGACCTCTCTTTTTCTAAGCTCTAGGATGAACCCTCATTAGTGCTCTCCTATAATGGTGTTACATGAAACTCCTGTAACTCATGACACCATAACTCTAAAAATCATCCACTTTCTTTGTGTAACTTAAGCCTTAATACTTTGTAACTTAAGACTTAATGTTTTGTTACTTAAAAACTACCAACTCCTCATACTACCAAGTCATGTAACTCATAAAAACACTAACTTATGAACCTTTAACATTCATGTCATAAATTGGTAGTGTAACTTATGAAACCTTTCAGTATTTTGGTCTGGATTTTATAACAAAGACAGAGACGTAAGAAGTAGGAACCGAGTAACTCACAAGACACCTAAAAAATATTAATAACTCACACACACAATCTAAGAAACTACGTAAGAAGGGAAGAGTTAAGGTTGAAATAATAGTCAGCTATAAGCAATTAAGTATAAGTATAACTCTTTAAAAATTGTGAATCTTGATCTTTGAACCTGGTTCAAGATGTCGATCATCCATGAATGATGTGATTCCCGTACTGATTTCAATAGGTTGTACTTTACTGCACACAGATTCTACAATGGAGTCGATAAGTTCTCCATCAATCCTACAAGAAAGAGTTAAGGGTGAAATGATGGTCAGCTGTATGAATAAGCACAGATATAACTCTTAATAATTGATGATGCTTACTTGCAATTATGTAAATACTACCCTGTTAAAGCATCTCTCCACTCGCGGACCTACTCTGATTCGTATCACCCAGACCTTTCTAAAACTCCCAGTTTGTTTTCTTAAATAAGTAGGATCGACAGCATAAAAAGTTGGAAGAATTCTCTTGCACTTGTCCTTCCACTGAAAAATTTCTACGAGTTCCCTTAAACGCCTGGTAGAAGCAGCATAATTTTGGAACAGAACAACAATTGCAAACCTTGTTCTTTCAAATGCCTCTAGGTTAAAGGGAGAAACAACATCACCTGGTTTAAGATGTCGATCATCCATGAATGTTGTGATACCCCACTCTTGTAGCCAATCATATAAATTGGATGTAGCCCAAAGATAGAAATGGCAGCTGGAGAATGGAGTCAAATGAGAAAGATGGGTTCTATGCCATCTGATGAAGGTGACACTTGAGAAGCAAACAACAATTGGGTGATAGATTGCTTTCAAATATGAAAAGCTGAAACGAAAGACTGAGAATTGGCTTAAAATAAACAGAGAATCGATTCAGACTCAATAACTCCATCTCAGTCTTCAACACTAGACCAAGCCTTTCCCAACTGTTTGGTTTTCACAATAGTAAATCCTAGAGATACAGCCTTGGAGTAGTAATACAATGCTAATATGTGAAAGCAGATGCATTAGAATGGTATGTCAACAAGATACATAAGCAAAAAATGACACCAATCGCTGTATGAAACCCCCTAATTCTGATTCATTCTGATCATATAGAAAGAACAAAGATAACTGGTAGAAAATAAATAGAACCACTCTGTTCCCATCAACTAGTAAACATTAAGTTTACCAGCAAACATTATCTCAATGAAGGAAATCACTCATCAAACACAACACCCTGCAGAAATATCAAGTATAGCGTACAACCTTGTGGAAAATTGGTAAACCTTCCAACTAGCATTTACTTTGTCCTAGTTATTTCTGTATATAGCACACAACCCTTGATTTTTCATTTTGCTTTTCAATTCTGTACTCTAACTGGAAAGAAAAAAACAGAAGAAATTCAAAGTAAAAGCCACACTAAAATGCAACACCAAAAAAAAACTAAAGTAGAAACGTTTCAAGTATGTAATGTATAAGATTTCTATGAGGGTCTACAAACTTTCATTCAAATTACCTCACATGTTATTAGAGTAAAGAAATACAAACTCACTAACTTGTGAAGTGCTCACAGATTACATGAACATTCCTGTGTTTAAATGATCTTTCTGCACATCTAAAAGAAAAGGAATATAAGGATCAGTCATGACGAGTGATAGCAAGCAAAAGCAAGAATGAAGAATAACGCTGGTAACTTAAAGTCCTCCTTGGGAGGATTGAGAGACTCTACTCTCTTTCCATCAATTCCGCATAACAGTATTCTCTTTTCACAACCCTTTTGGATGATTAGGTTATATTTGAAACACAAATTGAGGCTTTTTGGAGTTCAATGGATATTCAAAGTTTAATTTGAACTATAATATGTCATAATGAAACTATGCTCACAGATCAGTTTACACTCTAATACAAAACTCAAAACTGATCCATCAGCCCCCTTTATGAACAACAAACTAACAGCCAATCTTGTAGAGTGTATAATGGGAATGAGTATTCAAACTTAAACTGCAGACATTTTCATTTGACACGAGAGAACTAATGATAGCACTTAGTAAGCTGGATACTTCAGACTAGATACATGCAGGATAAACGCACTTGGATTAGTCATTGTGGTTTTCCAACTTTAAGAGATAGGTTATTGATCAAGATATAATTTAAAAGACCAGAAAAACCTGTCAACCTGTGAAAAATAGAACTGACTGTAAAAGGGACACTAGTATGGGGTGCTCAAAGCTAAGTTAGTTACTGCTAAACTTCTGCCTATATTATTGAACTTTTAAATCTTTACTTAACCATTGCCTATCCATGATAAGGAGCAAAAACCTGCTGTAGAAGCTGTAGAAACCGGAGGTATGATAGAGTTCCGCCAATGACTATTCAAATCACATTAAGTAAATTGGAGAATAAAATGTCAAAAATTAATCTAAAGTTAATATAAATTAAACTGGCACCCAATAGATAATGATCTAACACATACAGACTCTAGCAAATCAGGCAAAACACCTCTTTTCATTGTCACTTGCATGATTACTGAACGGTATTAAACAGGAAGTGCAGCAATCAAAACTGTCAAACCATCACCTATTGTACATTTGCAATCTTATATGAACCGAGTAATAGGATTTCGTCTGCTAAACAGAAGCTATAATCTAAATTAGCTGAGTGCTAGGACCCCGATTACAGAAGCTAACCCCAAAAAATGAACTGCATTAGAAAAGAATGAAAAACAACCTAAGGTCTCAATCCAATTCAGACAAAGAGACCTTGGAAGAAACCTTCATGACCCTGCCGAGGTTTGTCATGGGATTATCCACAACATGTTTGCTTCACCAACTCAAAGGTTGTACTATGTGATTGATTTGAAGTTCCATACTAAACCCCCAAAGATACAACCTTGCAAATCTTAAATCAAAAAGTGAATCAATACCAATATTAGAATATAAAGCAACCGGATGATCAAGAAACGACAATACAAACTCAAACCAATTAACTAATCTATGAATTGGACTCTAGCTAGGCTCAGTGGTCGGTCTAAATTGAAGGTAAACTCAGTTTATACTCTTTTTCAGCACCAAAAAGATCGCGAAACCCAAAATATAATAAAAATAAAAATAAGAATATAGAGAGCCATAGAACACAAGTTACCATCAAACCAATCTATCCAACAAGATCATGCGAACTCTTAAACCAATAGAAAAAGATGAACTCAATCCAGGTTTCTGTATCAAAGTTTGTAAAGTTTCAAATGACAAATTGCCGGAATTTCAAATGAGTGGAGGAAGGAGGACAACCGCAGTTTTTATAGAGAAGCGCGAGTTTTCAAAGTGCGGAGCCAGAGCGTTAGAGTAGAGAATAGCTGCCACGTCTTCGAATGCTTCCGAGAATCAGTTTCAGTTGATTTGTGCTTCTTCTGCCCATGCAATACCGGATCAGGTAAAATCCAAGGGCAAAGTGGATAATCATAATTCTCACGACGACCTGCTTCCTTTACTTTGAACTTTTGATACACCTTTCGCTTCTTCATACCTTCCAATTTGTATTGTATTATTCTTAATTCAGCCATATCACAGTCAGCTGGCATATCAGGGCTGGGCTCCTCAGACTTTTTGGACTTCTCAAATATTTCTACACAATAAATCGAGTTGCCTTCAGGTAGTGTCGGGAAATTTCGAGTAGATAGCGCCATTGGTGGAAGCTTTTCATCAAAGAATACAGCCCGGCCAATCAAACTTTTTACCTCTTCCCATTTTTCATCATCGACATTTAATCTGTACACAGAAAACTTGTAAGATGATCCTCTTTTAACTTTCTTCAAAAACAATATATCACCTTGTGACTCCACGCTATGAGTAATCACGACCAAATGTTTCTCTATCTTCAATCCTGAGATTTGAAAATCCTTGGTTTTGGTTGGAAAATCCTCCGTTTTGGTGGGATCTAGTTTTTTCCGGAAGTCCCAAATCACAACGTGCTCGCTAGAAACTACATATAACTTGTCTTCATAGAGTAGAATATCCACGTGGAAGGGATACGCATCATGGAACCAACGCAAGTCCTTCCATGCGGTGGTGTCCCCTCCATGCCTGAAGAACATCATCCTATTGCGCTCCTTTTTTTTCAAAAGTACGACAACAAGGAAGTTGTTGTTGCGAGACGGGTCACCAGAGATCGCAGCTGTATAGACAGGCAGTTGATGATGATCAATGATCGGTGGGAGTACAATGTTAGCACCAGAAAGCGGGTTAAAGAGATAGGTCACCATGGTATCCTCGTTGTTATATTTTTTACACATTAGTAGCCAACCATGTGAGGAAACCACAATTTTATCTTTGGGGAACTCGTTGGTAATGTTATGAACCTTTTTGTCTGCAGAGCTGAAGAAGAGTCGGTCGGACATGTCTTCACTAAGGAATATGAGCATTGGTGGTTGTTGCAACAAGGGTGCGTATTTTTTCGAAATAGATGATTTTGCAGCGAGTTCCCAAGAATGACAAACGACTGAGAATCGAATTGCGTCCTTGGCAGGAAGCTTTTCAAATATCAACTCCAAGAGGTCAGGTTGGAGATCAGACCAGTTTGGCGTTGGGATTGGGGTCGTGCTTGTGTCGGTGCATACCTCAGGACTTGAAGTCGTATTTGCCCTCTTTCTTTTACTTCTGTTGCATTCCTCAGCAGCACTTGAAGTCGTATTTGCCCTCTTTCTCTTACTTGTGTTGCTGCATACCTCATGACTTGTAGTCGTTTTTACCCTCTCCCTTACTCTTTTCCTTTTAGTTGTGCTGGTGCATAACTCACTTGAATTCGTATCGTTGTCTGAAAGCCTCCTCTTTTTGGTTTTCATGGCCGGCTGGATTGATGTGAGTCCTTGTCAGAGTAATAGGGTTTTATTTATAGGTGCGGCCGTGCGGGTTATAAACCATCCCTGTTTGACTTGGAAGTGAATCCTTATATATTTTTATTATTCTTTTTTTGCAGTTTCCTATTTGAGATGGGAGAGAAATTCCCAACTGAACAAGGAATTGATGATAGACAACCTTATAATGTTGTTTCTATGTTAAAATATATGATGTTTAATAATAAAATATTTTTCTTTCCCAATTCAATGCAACAGATGGAGCGGCAATGGTCGATCAGCTCGTGGCTTCCTGAGCAGGAAGTAACCAAGTCAAACTCTGTTTCTTTGACCAGGTATGCTGTGTGATCACTGATCAGATCATCAGAATGCTCTCCTTTTCTATTTTGTTTTAATTGAATGGTAGATTTCTTGCAATGCCCTAAAAAATTGGTATTTTTCCTAAATTATATGGATATGGAGTTCTCATAATTCATTTGCTTTCCCAATTTACTACTTGTCAGTGCAAACAAGCAAATTTTTAACCACAATTTTCTTATTTGCTCTTGTATTCTTATTTTTCTGTGTTATCATTGGTCATTATCAATTGGTTCTTTTTAGTTTTGATAACTAGTTGATGGAAGATAATTAGTTTGTGAAACAAAAACAGTATCACACAGACAAAATTGTATCCATGATGATTGTTATGCGTTCACTACTTGCTAATACATATTACTGATTTACTGGTATATAAACATTTCTAATTTGAAACTAATTTCAATCAGGATGATTGCATTCATCATGTACGTATTTAGTCAATTCATTCAGTCTTGAGCTCTTGATTTGTTTAAGAAAGTATGAATTTTTTGGCATATGAAGGTTTTAAGTGGAAATACTCACTGCATATGAAGCAGATATTTATAACCTATGAATGGGTACTATTAATCACACACACACGTAAATATAAAATATATAATGTCTAGAAATTATTCTCTGTGGATAGTGTTACTGCAGCTAGTTTGGGGATGAGTAGAAATTGCGTTAGCATTTTGAAATTAGTTCTTCTAGTGATGATTTGTAGTCATCAATATGTGTGTTTACAACTAGCATGGGATGATTGAAGTCTCAGCAGTTTGAATCACTACATTCTTACCAACTTCTGTCATTTGCATCCAAAATCACATCCCTGTAAACCAAATAAAGCTCTTCATATATTTTTGTTATTAATTATGTGGGACTGTGGGGGTGCTTGATGAACTTACAGGGTAAATTCTCAGTTAATACACTAGAACATTTGGTTGATTTTGACTTAAAAGCAGGATATCCAAAGATTTCTTGTAGTCATTAACTCATTCAAGAGAAGCAGTCAAAATGACATTTTAGATAATTAACTCATATGATAATTGAAATAAGTAACTTTTTTAGATATTTAGTTTTTGAGTTTTGCTGTGTAGTGCTGTGTCATGTCGTCGTGTTTGTGTCTGTCCAATATAGACCGATACATTCCAAATAGATCAAGTAGATCAAGAATCGTTTAGCATGTGAACAATATAATAATGTGACTTGTTAGATCCCTGACTTCTTTTTTCTGTTTTCAGATTCGGTATAAGTTCGTCGGACGAGGGAGGAGTGGGACAAGAGGGAAGATTTTGACGGGTGGAATATGGAAGAGTCAAACGAGAGGGAAAAGTGGGACGAGAGAGAAGAGTCGGACGAGTGGGAGATGAAAGTCAGACGAGAGAGAAAAATGGGATGAGAGGGAAGATTTGAACATCCTGCAACAAAAACTAACCACAGTTAGTAATCACAATATATAGAGTAGATTTCCAGATTATTTTGCAAGGACATTTACGGTTAAAGATATAATGAAATCATAACATACAGTATTATGAACCAAACCCAAAACAAATCACAGCAAATAGAAAAGAAAATCAAAACCGATAAAGCACAAACAGCCAGACCAATTCATATTAAAAGGAAGGAGAAAGCAACATCCATCGATGAAAAAAGGAAGATATACCACACAGTAGAAAGGATAGATCCACAGCTAAAACAAAATCGATAGCCATCCTCCATGTAGATCAAACCAGTTCTATAAGGAACAAAACTCACTCAACTGCCCAAAACCTGGAAACACATTACTGTGAACTCAATCTCTCAAGTCTGAACGGAGAGGAAAGGAAGGAAAACCCAGCAATCGAAAAATAGCAGAGAAGATCAGGCGAGAGAGAGAAGAGATGAAGATGCAGATGAGAACGGAGAAAGCAAGAGAACGATCTCTCGTGTCGAAGAAGATGAATTAAGAAGCATTAGGTGGAGGTTCTGCCTTTATTTTCCTTGTCCCTCGACCTCTGTCTTCCTTAGGCGTTTAGACGTATGTGCAATTTCAACTGTTGGCAAACCGTAAATAAACCCAAACCCTTATTGACATGATTACATGTAAAAGTTTTATTGGTGGAATAGGTTTCTACTGTGAAAACGGGCATAGATGAGTAATTGCCCCTTAGCTACAGTAACCGGGGCAACTGCAAAATGTTATATAGTAAATATGATAGCTTTTTTTTTTCAGAAAATAATCTCCTTCATGATGTTGTTTGTTGGCACTTCGAACTTTCGAAGCGGATATATTAAGGCCCCATGCTCCGATCCTTCTTCCCATAAGTTGTCGATCACATTACGTACCAGCAGCTAAGTCACTGCATAATTATCTCCGTCTTAGATACAGTGTCTTACTTAACAAGTGATCAACATGAAAGTATCTTGAGTTTGATCGATTAGCTGATCGTATATATGGACGGTGAGACCTCTGCAAATTATTTCAGATGTTTTTAACGTACTGAAAATATAAATATTGAACTTTGTTAACAATCTTATATCTACACCAATATATTATTGGGACTGGGGAAGTAGAGTTGAGGGAGGAGGAAACTAAAGAAACCAAACATTGCGGACCCCTGAATTATGAAGTGAATTTGTAGTACACAGCCAGCTCTTAGTATTTGATATTTTGAGATTGAAATACAGTGACAACAAATTGAGAGGCTATTGAACATCATGGAATTCAAACCGTATGATCATAATATATACTTGGAATCTACAAAATTCACTAATAATCAGGCTATACTTATTGGCAGCCACTACTATACAATTAAGCATTTATACGACGAATTTTTTTTGTCATATGAGTTTGAACTTATGCGACGAAAACGATTTCGTCGACACTCTCACGGATGAGTGGGTGTGGCCAGTGGATTTCTGTCATTCTACTTTGTCTTGCTGACAGATGAGGCATGTCCTAGTATACTTAATCACGTCGTCTCGTATTTGTGGCCAGTAGTAACTCTGTTTAAGGAGGGCATAAGTTCTGTGCCACCTAGGATGACCTACGCACAACGTATCATGGCACTCTCTCATCAACATTCTTCTTAGCCCATCCACCCAAGGAACGTACACTCTTCCCCCCTTTGTCTGCAATATGTCATCTCCCAACCAAAATGTGAGACTCTTTCCTTCTTGCACCAATTTTACTAGACCGTGAGCAATAAGGTCTTTTGCTAGACCGACCTTCAGCTTCACTAATAATACTGTTTCGTCTCCTAAGTGTCAACGTAGACGAGAAAACTGTTTTCTGTCGTCTAAGTTTTACTTAGCCTACAGAGTTGTTTTAATTTTGTCGCCTAAGTGTTTTCTTTTTTCAGATTTGACACAACTCGACTGCAGCCTTGCCTTCTTTCATTTGCTTGGCTTCTTTTTCCTTTGTCTCATTCTCCAAACAAGCAGCAGTAACCATCTCTTCCAGACTCATGAAAGGTCCCGGTGTTACGATGTTATTCCCGATATGGCGGTGAATTCGGCTATGTAGAACTCAAAAACTGTTTAGGCACATGGGCCTATTTACAATTTATAGGCTTCAGGGCCTCTACTCCTAATAGAACAAGGCATACACCTCTTAATCCCACTTCTTTTCAAACAAGAACTCTTAATCCCACTCCAAGTAGATTAAGGCATTTTAACTCTTAATCCTATGAAGGAAAAAATGGTGACCAATCGCTAAGTCTATAATTAGTGTTTCCCTTAAGATTCTCAATTTACTTTGTATATCTATATTACGAAGTTAATTAGACTTAAGACCAACTTTTCGGTTATATTTTCTTCTCTTCATTGTTCAACTTATATGTCCATGTAAACATCTTTTAAAGTTTTTTAACTAATTTAATGATCGTTTAGATATCAATTTATATTAAAATAAACAACTCAAATCTATTCGACCAAAACTGTTGATGTTTATAATTAATAAATCACATATTTTTTGATACCCAACCCATCATCAAAATTTGTTCAAAAAAAATACTCATCATCAAATTGCAGAAAAGCCAATTTTTTTGTTTTCAAAAAAATACTCATCATCAAATTACATTTCAAGACAAAAAATAAAGAGAGAAAAACGTGCTTTTGAAGCCCAACAACACAGAAATAGAAATTACCTTCTCTTTGCCAAAGCTGCCTTCTCTATGCCAAAAAAAAGCCTTACCTTCTCCTTCCCTCTCTTCTCATCTCCGCCCTCACCTTCCGCCGTCGCCCTCCCAATTTCCATTTCTACCCCTCCCTCGCTTACCACCTCAGCTCCGTCCACAATAGCCAACCCGCTCCAATGCACTCGCCGCCTGAGCAGCCTTCCGTCGACTCCGTCACGCACGATTTGCGCCACCAGAGCTTGGCCGCCGACGCGCCGCGAGAAAAGTTGAAGCTTGAGGATCTCAACTGGGATAACTCCTTCGTCAGGGATCTGCCTGGTGATCCGAGGACCGATACGTTTCCGCGAGAGGTTCAGCTCGTTTCTCTCTTTGTGTTTTGAGTTAGGGTTAGGGTTTGGATGAGAGATTGATTGGAGTGAATGGAATGTTGAATTGTTTGTGTGAAACCTGTGGTTGTGAACTAGCTGAATGACTTTGGATGATTTTGTTGAATTTGAACATTACCAGCTGAGAAATAAGTAATTTTTCAATAGAGAAAAGGTGAAATTAGTTAGCGATTTTGTGTTGTTAGTGAAGTGTGGTCTAATTTAGTTATCGAAAGAGAAGAATCTTAATGATAGGATACAATTTTTTGCTCTTGAGCTGCACATTGAGTTTTTGCCAAGCATAAATTTGTATTCTTGGGCCTACTTGGGATTTAGGTGATTTTTTTCACTGTATTGTATCTGCTGTAATGTGTAGCGTGTGTTTTCCCTACTAGTTTAAAGGCATGACATCTATGAAAATGTAGTAAAGTGAATTGAGAACTGGCTGAGTCAGTATGGAACATTGAGTTTTAGTGATTTTGATTCTGATACCATTTGCTTCGTTGAACTATGGGTTGTAATTTTGGTAGCGTCGGGGTGTTTTGTTGTGATTTTTTGTCTTTATACTTTGGGTTTTGATTATCCAGGTGTTGCATGCCTGCTTTACAAAAGTAACTCCATCAGCTCAAGTTAATGATCCTCAGCTCGTTGCCTGGTCACAGTCTGTTGCGGAATTGCTTGAATTGGATCCTTAAGAGTGAGTATTCTTGTTTCTTGTGGTCTGTGAAGCATCAGGTGTAATGCTTTTATAGAACATGAATGAGAAAATAAGCGTGAAATCAGGAGTGTCTTTGATACATTGGGCATGATGTTATTAAATGTTTTGATGCGAGTTATAGAAAGTAATGTGTATCCTTCCAAATCAGTATCTTGCTAATATCTACACTACATCCTTTCGGTTGGTACTTACTACCAAGTGAGGAAGTCATGAATCTACTATCAGAATTCCTATGTGGAAAAATAGTAAATTAGGCCCCTTTTAAGATCTAAATTTTATTTTTAGTTCAACGACATAGATGGGCATAGATTTGTTGAAGTCACCTGACTTTTCGGATGTTTTAGGCCATCAAGATTCCTTTTTTTGCTTGAACTTTCCTTTTTATCGGAGGTTTGACATATCAATGGGCATTATATGGTATCAATCTGTAGTAATTGAGTTCCTTTATATTATGTCTTGTGTTGCTTTGATTAGTGGTTTTCTTTGGTATCTTACTTGCTGTTCCATTAATGCCCAACTGATATTACATATATTACTACATCGGAGATATATTAGTACGTCAGTTTTGGTGAGATGTTACATGAATGGTGTATCATATTTCATGGGACTAATTTGGCATCTCTTCTTGGATTCACAGATTTGAAAGGCCAGATTTCCCGCTTTTATTCTCTGGAGCGTTTCCTTTAGTCAGATCGTAAGTGTTTCTCTGAATGTTTTGCGTTAGGCTCAACTTTGGGGATTTGTCAATTTTTATACAGCCTGAACGATAATCTATAAATATTTATACAGGTCACCCTATGCTCAGTGCTATGGAGGACATCAGTTCGGCATGTGGGCGGGACAGTTGGGAGATGGTCGGGCTATTACACTTGGGGAGGTTCTTAACTCCAAATCGGAAAGGTGGGAACTGCAGCTTAAAGGTGCTGGGAAGACCCCTTACAGCCGGTTTGCAGACGGCCTTGCTGTGCTTCGTAGTAGCATTCGGGAATTCCTCTGTAGTGAAGCAATGCATAGTCTTGGTATTCCAACGACTCGGGCTCTGTGTCTTGTGACAACTGGAAAACTTGTCACCCGTGACATGTTTTATGAGTATGTTCAATACAACTCTCTGGACTAATGAATATGTATCTCATCTCGCACATTGTGTTGACTGGTCCAAAAAATATCTCGCACATTGTTTTGATTTGTCCAAAAAAAAATTGAGGACACACACACACAAGTTCAAAGTGTGATAGGTTGATCACTCGTTTTAGCCTTCTTTTTCATTCATTTGGTTTTCAAATTTCTAAACTTTCTTGTTTACATCTGATGGTAAACTTGCTCATCCTGAAAGATTGGTGAGCTAAAGGAACTGTAGACTTTTCCAGGGTGCATGTTGCGACTTAGACTGTAAACTTGGTTCCAGGACCTCCTATGTTATCAAACATATGTGTTCCCTATTATATTTAAAGTTCTTTTTTCCTCAATTTGCAGTGGCAATCCAAAGGAGGAGCCAGGTGCAGTTGTTTGCAGGATTGCTCCATCCTTCCTGCGCTTTGGATCCTACCAAATACATGCCTCTAGAGAAAAAGAAGTCCTTGCCATTGTTCGTACTTTGGCGGACTATGCCATCAGGCATCACTTCCCACATATAGAGAGCATGAGTAAAAGCGAGAGTTTATCGTTCAATACGGGCAACAAAGAACATGAAGTTGTTGATCTAACGTCTAATAAGTATGCAGGTAATCATCTTTATTGGTTTACGAAGATGCTAATTTTTTCATCCGAAGTTCAGTACTAAATTTGCTGGTCATAATTTCCTTATCTTGTCCCTTCCTATGTCTATATCAGGCCATTTTGGTAGGAGTTAACTATTGCTCTTTCTTTTCTTTTTGTCTAAAAAATTATAGCGTACTCATGCACACAATGCTAGTAGTGAGTAGTGACCAATCTTGTAGTTCCCCTGCAAACATATTTGGACAGTAGTTTTCTCCAAGTTTTCACGTTCATCTAGTTCTGTACTCTCCATGGGGCATGAAAGGTGACAAAGATGAAATTGAGTTCTTCTGTCCAACTGATATTTTGGTGTAAAAGAATAGCAATTATATGCCCTTTTATGTCCAGCCTTTCAGGGATTTATCTAGTGGTAGAGATGTGTCCATGCATTTTCATCATGCATGTGAGTTCAGTTAGATGTCTGTTGTTGGTCTTGGTCCATTTTAACATGAACTTGTAGAAGTCGTGGATTTTGTCGAAGAAAAGAAAAGACTTGATTAATCATGAACTTCTATCTTGTGCATTTTCACTGTTATGTTTGCCACTTGAGGAACTGATTTTTAGAGAAATCTCCTTGATGCAAAGTGTTGGTCTTTTAGTTACATCTACCCATACTGGCCATGCCCAATTAACTTCTGATGCAAATGTTCCACATGGATTTCTGATCAATTGTTTTGTTGTCATTTTACTTGCATGATGGTTCTTAACAGCCTGGGTGGTGGAGGTTGCTGAACGTACCGCGTCCTTGGTTGCCAAATGGCAGGGGGTTGGCTTTACTCATGGTGTGTTGAACACTGACAATATGAGCATTTTGGGCCTCACCATTGATTATGGTCCTTTTGGATTTCTTGATGCATTTGATCCTAGTTACACCCCCAATACGACGGACCTTCCTGGGAGGAGATACTGTTTTGCAAATCAACCTGATATTGGCTTATGGAATATTATGCAATTAACAAGAACCTTGTCATCTGCTGAGTTGATAAATGAGAAGGAGGCAAACTATGCAATGGAAAGGTAGTTGTGAATACATACCTTCTCTTGTTTCATAGTTCAAATCACCAAATGTATTGGAAACTTAACAATTTAACTTTTTTTGCATTTCTGACAGGTATGGAACCAGATTCATGGATGATTATCAAGCTATAATGACAAAAAAAATTAGTCTCCCCAAGTATGTTAAGCAATTGATTAGTAAACTTCTTAATAATATGGCCATTGACAAAGTGGATTACACAAACTTCTTCCGGTTGCTGTCCAATATCAAAGCTGACCCCAGCATTCCAGATGAGGAGTTGTTAAATCCACTGAAGGCTGTTCTATTAGATATTGGGCCGGAGAGGAAGGAGGCATGGATCAGCTGGGTGAGAATCTACATAGAGGAGGTACAGATACTATGGTTTTCGTATACTCCCCATCTTAGTATATCACTTTGATACCAGTATCTTCTGAAGTTGACTGTTGTATATGTCAAAAAAGAACAATTATTCTGATATGAAATATTTCTTTTTCACACAACTGTGTCTGGCTTTTGCAGCTATCTGCTGGTGGCATCCCAGATGAGGAGAGGAAGGCCTCAATGAATGCAGTGAACCCTAAATATGTTCTCAGAAACTACTTGTGCCAGAGTGCTATTGACGCAGCTGAACAAGGTGATTTCGGAGAGGTCAAAAGGGTGCTTAAAGTGATGGAACGACCATTTGATGAGCAACCAGGAATGGAAACGTATGCTCGCCTCCCCCCAGCGTGGGCTTATCGGCCTGGAGTTGGCATGCTTTCTTGCTCATCATGACCTGTTATGTGACCATTATGTTTATACAGATGACCAAAGCAGCTCCCTTTTTTAGTTTTTGTCCCCAACAGTTTCCCTTTGGTCATAGCCTCATAGCTATCTGTCGTACATAATAGTCGCTTCAGTTGCCCCCCTCTTGCATTGGAATAATGTTGTATGATTGTGGTTTATGTATGCAAGTAAAAAAAGAGCTCAAATAGATGCATAGAAAACACAAAGCTTCGAGAAATGTTTGCTCACTTTTTGCTAGAATCGAGTTCAGGAAACAGTGACAGGAAAAGGATGAATCTCATGATTCATATGTATTCTGAAATTCATAATTCATGAACCAAATATTGGAAATATATTAACAGGAAAAGGAAAAGAAAAAAAGAAAAAAGAAGAGACGGAACGATGCGTTTTAGCATTTAATATAATAGAGTAAAAGTGATGCGAAACAACACTGTGCCGCTCTCGAAGATTTTGCTTCGTCTGTGTTTTGATATCTGTGGTATCAATTTCAATGATTTTCCTCACTCAGCTTTTGATATATAAATAGTTTCTTGTTCAATTCTTTACCCAATTGCTTAAAATTAGATGCCCACCACCTGTTGGATCAAATGCGTCAATGAGTTTCTGTGCAACAATTGCTCTGTCCCATCTGCCATTTTGATTGGTTTTTCCTCTATATTCCGTTTTCATTGTCATACCCAATAACAATTATTGGTTTATTGTGTTGTATGTCATAATGCATTGTCTTGGTTTTTCGATTTACGAAGTTTTAATGCTACATGTTGAAACCTGAAAACAACAATGTATGATGATGAATGAGCTGGTGCCCTGCAGGAAATGAGAGTTCAGCGGACGCTTGAGGTCTGGAGACTGGGGACTGTCAACTATCGGCGGGCACTTAAGCTGCAGGAGAAGCTGGTTTCCGATAGAAAGGTTCATAAGATTCCGGATACTCTCCTGGCACTGCAGCATCCGCCGACATATACACTTGGCAAGCGGAGGACTGATCATAATCTGTTAGTCACTGAGGATGAACTAAAAGGAATAGGTGCTGAGCTGCATTACACACAAAGAGGAGGAGACGTTACGTTTCATGGTCCGAGACAGGCCATTTTGTATCCCATTGTTTCGCTTAGGGATATTGGATTTGGAGCAAGGAGATATGTGGAGACGCTTGAGTTGGCTATGATTGAACTGGCGGCTCAGTATGGTGTGAAGGCTTGTCCGGGGAAAGCAGGAGAGACTGGAGTGTGGGTTGGAGAGAGAAAGATCGGTGCAATTGGTGTCCACATTTCGAATGGAGTCACCTCTCATGGGTTGGCATTCAACATTGATCCAGATTTGAACTATTTCAAGCATATTGTGCCATGTGGTATTGCTGATAAAGAAGTTACGTCTCTGAGAAAGGAGACAAACTTGGCGCTTCCTACAGATGAAGTAGTTCATGACCAGTTGGTTTCTTGCTTTGCAAGACTGTTTGGTTATGGTAATCTTGTATGGAAGGATGCAGAAGCTGCTTCATTAATATCAGACAATGAGGGAATCAATTGAGATATGTATTGTCTTTCAAATCAATCAGCTATGTAAGCTTTATCGATTTCATTTGTCAAATTCCTACTACCGATTTGTATGTTTTGGAAAACCATGAGCTTCTGGATTCAGTCCACAGTGTTATCAAATGGTTGAATGTGATCACCGTTTCTATCATAGTCCTGCTGAGTGCTGACATAGATCACATGCTTTTATCTACAGAAAGATTCTTTAATTCACATGTACTCATGAATCAAGCAGATGGAAATCGTCTTAAGATAATATCACCATACATATTCTAATACAACTCTCATTGACTAGATCTATAAGATGGTAGGTTTCTTGTTTGGTCAGAGCTTAGAGGTAATGTATCATGCTAATTGAGATATACTAGTTGACTTCTGTCTATGGAGTTGAAGAGATACTGAAATTTTAAACGTCAGCCATGACAGACATGGACAGATTGAAAACCTATCTGCTAAACAAGCAAGTGATAGAATGTGGTATCGACTACTGTCTTCCATACTCATCGTCTTTTCTGTTGATCTGTGCTTGTGTCTAAAACTAAGTTGCTTCAACAGTTCAAATGCTGAACAACATGAACCTTTAACCCCAAAACCACGTTGTATGGAGCAGGTAAAAGATTAACCCAGTCATAAGATGAGAACATCATTCTGCAGAAGTATTAGTAATGACTAAGGAATAAGGGAAAATGTGATGAACACATGGAGCTTGCTATTCAAAACAGAGTAAAGATTTATAACTTTCTGATCTCAAGTGGTTCAATTAGAGCTTGTTATATCAAGTAGATGCGAATCCCTTAAACTAATAAGGAAGATCATACTTGTTGTAACGGACGAAAGAAAGAACACAGATTTACGTGATTCACTAACGATATGTTAGCTACGTCCACGACTAGAAGAGAACAGTTTTATTATCTTGAGGAAACACAACCACCGAGTGCTTAATACAATTAGGTTTAGGTCGTTTATATACTAAATCTTAAACCCTATATACTAAACCCAATAGGAAACCATAACCCAGCATAACAGGGACTCTAAACCCTATATACTAAACCCAATAGGAAACCATAACCCAGCATAACAGGGACTCATGGGCCTTGGAGGCGTTGCCCCCGATGACACTGGTTGAACAATCTTGCTCGCGCGACTGTCGCTCGCGGGGTCAGTTTCGGTCGCGGGAGAAAGATCCTTTGCGCGACTTTCGCTCGCGGGAATAATTTCGCTCGCGCCCCTGAACCCCCAAACCAGTGCGCGTTGCCCCTGGACCCCAAACTCGCTGACCAGGCAGCGAGATCCCCGAATAGCTGGTACCTCCAGATGGCTGATTCAAGGCATACATTAACAAATCTCCACCTTGACTTGAATCCTTCCCGAAATAACAGATGTACCAGATGCACCACAACAGTGCCAGATGTACCAGATGACTCCTTTGCCTCAGATGTAACACGGATGTACCAGATGCACCACAATAGTGCCAGATGTACCAGATGCACCATAATAGTGCCAGATGTACCAGATGCACAATAGTGCCAGATGTACTAGATGACCAATAGTGCCAGATGTACCAGATGACTCATTTGCCTCAGATGTAACATGGATGTACCAAATGCACCACAATAGTGCCAGATGTACCAGATGCACCATAATAGTGCCAGATGTACCAGATGCACCACAATAGTGCCAGATGTACCAGATGCACCATAATAGTGCCAGATGTAGCAGATGACTCTACTGCCTCAGATGTAGCACGGATGTACCAGATGCACCACAAGAGTGCCTTCTTCCATTCGCAGACTGAACAGACGTCGCTTTAGAAGCAACTTGTTGGTTAAAGACTTCGTCATGTATAGACTCTCAAGCTTCAACCACAGACCAGCCGCAGTTTCCTCCTCTGCGACCTCGGTGATTATATCATCTGCAAGACACAACAAAATTGTCGAGTGTGCCTTCTCCTCCAGACTGGCCATCTCAGCGATTTCTGGATCCCCCGGCTTCTTCACAAGCGGCGCCCACATCCCTTGTTGTTTTAACAAGGCTCGCATCTTGATCTGCCATAAACTGAAACTGTTTCTCCCCGTGAATTTATCGATCTTCACGGTCAAACCAGACATCTTTCTTCCCAGAATTCGAACCCCTCCTGGGCTCTGATACCAGTTTGTTGTAACGGACGAAAGAAAGAACACAGATTTACGTGGTTCACTAACGATATGTTAGCTACGTCCACGACTAGAAGAGAACAGTTTTATTATCTTGAGGAAACACAACCACTGAGTGCTTAATACAATTAGGTTTAGGTCGTTTATATACTAAATCATAAACCCTATATACTAAACCCAATAGGAAACCATAACCCAGCATAACAGGGACTCATGGGCCTTGGGGGCGTTGCCCCCGATGACACTGGTTGAACAATCTTGCTCGCGCGACTGTCGCTCGCGGGGTCAGTTTCGGTCGCGGGAGAAAGATCCTTCGCGCGACTTTCGCTCGCGCCCCTGAACCCCCAAACCAGTGCGCGTTGCCCCTGGACCCCAAACTCGCTGACCAGGCAGCGAGATCCCCGAATAGCTAGTACCTCCAGATGGCTGATTCAAGGCATACATTAACAATACTAATGATCAATTTCCATATGCGTGATGAGTCGTGCAGATTAATGCTTTAAAAATATTGAGCTTTCTCCTTATTGCTAAAAACTAAAATCATGTTCTCATTTCAACCTATTTCTGAACTAAGGAGAACAAGTGGCTTCAATAATGAAATCAAGTTTTATATGAAGAGTACATTAGAAGCAGGGAAGCTGAAATGCTTGAAATACTGCTAGAGGGCATAGATGTGTTGAGAGATGGACTCAAAAATGCTGTTGTTGACGATGGCTTCAAAGAGATTTAAGACAAGTTGTTTGATGAATTGTCTCAAAGAGACTAAAACTAAGACAACCGGGTCTCTTTATCTCTGCGCAAAATGAGAAGTTTACAGATCGGATACCACGAAAATGTTCTGGTAAAAACCTTGCTTCACAGATTACATTGTTTTCTAGCCTTAATTTTCATGAAGGATCTGAACATATGGGACAACAAGTAGGTGTAAAAGTGGAAGGTTAGAAGAATAGAAGTTTGTGAAACATAAAAGTCGAAAGAAGAAGACAGTTTCTTAGAAGATTTTGGGTGTTTCACGTTTGGAAAGCAAGCTTAACCAGCCAACTTTAGCTGTGTTTGTTAACACCTAACATTGAATACTAATTTTCCATTAAACAAAAACCAAGCAAGGACTGGGAATGAAAGAGGGATCTGATTTGGTTTTCATCAATTTCATGTGATAAATCACATGCGATATTTTTAAAATATGTAAGTTTGCAGAGAAGTCATGGAAAGAAGCTCAGCATCACATGATCAGCTGCTTCCAAGTCCCAACCTATTACAAAACAAAGAACAAGTCGGTTAAATCTCTGAAATAGAACATGTTCAGTGTAGAATTTCCTGCTTAGTATCAATAATCTAACTTGTAATAAGATCAAATTTTGGTCAAAGTTTAATTTCATGGAGTAGAATATCTCCCTCGAGTTTGTAATGATCTTTCTGAACGCACTTGAGCTTACTTCAGTTCAGTTTGAGGTAGCCTAGTTTAGTCTCGGATTAAGAACAACCTATGATCAGCTCTTTGCTAGAAAAGAAATTGTAAATTATGTTCTTGCAACCCTCAAGTATAGGTAGTTATCATATTCTCAGTGTTTAAAGAGTCTAGATTTCACTTAACAAGTGATGTTATCATTAAATTAGAACAATTTGTGAGACCCACTTGTTTTAATAAATTAGAACAAATCATTAATATAATCAATAAACTAGAATTCACTATCACAATTTCAGATTCTAAATGACACCAATAAAAATCGTCATGAGTCGTGACATCAAAATTTTAAACTATTCAGTAATTGACATGAAAACATGGGTAATGTGAAAAAATCAGGGAGGACACAAAATGTAGGTAGCCCAAAAAGTTACCATCCATTTGTAACTAGTAATTTGTGGTTTGGTTAAGTGAACCACTACTCAGTAATCTATTTATATTACCCGAGACTTCTTAACCAAAACTAACCAAAGCATGCACCGTGTGTCTCCTCGATTTTCTCTTCTTCAATCTCCACCATGAAACCCAGAACCCAAAGACTGTTCCTTTCCTTCTTCGCCATCATTCTCATGCTCGACATTTCCCAAAGCTCCCAACTTTCACACCCACAAACCCATATGATCACACCCAGAAACCAACCCAGAAGATTGCTCACTTCATTGGTTAACTTTTCTTCCAAACCCAACAAAGCAATGGAGGATCAACACAAACCCAT
This sequence comes from Comarum palustre, assembly GCA_951800085.1. Classification (NCBI taxonomy): domain Eukaryota; kingdom Viridiplantae; phylum Streptophyta; class Magnoliopsida; order Rosales; family Rosaceae; genus Comarum; species Comarum palustre. The sequence continues at coordinate 32,080,505 of OX637573.1, read as the reverse complement.
AGAGACGAGCTTGAAGAAGGCCCCACCCAGCAAATCGAATCCGATCCACAACCGGTAACGAAGACATTGACATTTGTTTATGGAAAACAGAACCCAATTTTGCAGCTTTTGTTGATTTTCAGTGTTATATAGAGAGAAAGATCAGATCTTTATACATTTATTTGTTTCGACTTCGTTTGTTGTTAGTTTTGTGAAGGTGGTTTGGTTTTAGTGTTCGATATAGCATGAGAAGACAGAACATGAAATAGTGTTGATTTGTCTTAGGAAATGGCCACTTTCCTTTTTGGCAATCGGTTTAGTCATTGAAATTATAGCTTTTCTGACACTTCAGTCATTTTGCTAATTGTTTATAATCATGTATGTACATAGTTGATGTTGCTTCAGTTGTAGTTTTTATCTTCAATATTAATGAAATGTAACTGTCTGGTAAAAGAAGTAGAGCATTTTTTCGGGATTTTCTTTGATGTTAGAAGTCTCTGTTTTTAGTCTATTACTGTAATTTACTTTGAGGCACTCCATTTTGATAAAACAAGTTTGCTTGTTAAAATCTGTTGGCTGCATATATGAACCTATAGTACATCATCCCCATCTTTATGTTTTGAAGGTATAAATTCATTAACCGAACCTTTGTTCTTGGAATGAGAGCTAGGGGTGGTAGAGTTAGAATGTGAATACTGTATTTAGCTTTTAAGTTTTTATGGCAAAAAGTAATGAGGTACTGCAGATTAAGTTTGGTTAGATTTGTCCGGCTCTTGAGTGATCTTGCGTGCTTGATGTAATGATGTTCTTATGTGGTGCTACTGTGCTAGCGATTCGAACCCTTTAGTAACATATCACACAAGTGTTCACATGGAATAACAAACAGGAGCATTGGATCCAGGACTTATAATTGATTGAAAGCCTGGTAAATATGCATTTCATACTGGGAAGCCTTGAAGTGATGCAGAATTAAACAAAACTGTCCGAGTCCTTGTGACTGAATTTACTTTGCAGCAGTTTCCTCCTCCTTGGGGATGTGATTAATTTCTGCCTGCAGTTGCAAGTCTTTTGGTAGTCAAACTTCTGTTAATCTCTTCATTATGATGCAGTACACCATGTATATACTTAAGATCTTAAACTGCTACCCCAGGAGTAACTGCATTTGAGCAGTGCACACATAGGTAATAAAAAAGGGTCCCCGTATTACAGTCAGATTTGCTATCTCCCCAATAGGAATACGTAGTTTCTAAGTATTGAATGTGCTCATAGCATTCCCTAGCCTGTAACATCCCTCAGCAAACTTCTGTCACAAATCTACATCTTATCCTCACAGAGGTTTACTAAATAAAGATGAGAATTTGAATAGCCGACCTAGTTTCTATCAACCTGTGACCGCAGCTAGGGCTGCTCATCTTTGTTCTCAACAAGGCTCGCATAATACTCACAACCTATTTGATGAAGAGTGTGTACATGTTAAAGTTCTGGTTATCCAACGTAAGTTCTTCTGGTCAAGTTTTAAGGAAGAATCAATTTTATGATGAAATGGAACAGAACATAGATTAGACCTTGAACTTTGTTGGCAAGGAGAGACGCAATAACATTGTATGGAAATAAGTACAATATTTTAGTCATCGCTCCACTTTCACTTTGGAAATATTCCTTTTCCCAGATCAATTTAGTTATTGCCTTGTGTGTGTGTGTGTGTGTGTGTATATATATATATATATAATTCTTATTCAAACTGCACAACACCTGAAGAGCTCAGTTCACTTAGTAAAGACTTCATTAGTGTTTCAAAAGTTATGATGATAATTTTGTGTCCATTTAGGTTCCACAAAGGAAGAGTCAGGAGAAGCAGATGAAAGGAAATAGTTCTCTTTATGTACTGGTTTTCCCGGGGTAAATTTCTTGCCCTTTCTCACCCTTTGCATCTGCTGAGAGTCAGGAGAATTAGAAATTTCTTTTTAATAATTTCCTGCTTGATTTGGATTGGGATTTACTGTATTCCTTTGTCCATCAGGAGTGGTTTATAGTTTCAGTAGCCTTAATAAAAGCCTAGAAAGAAGACCAAACCTCAAAATGGTAGCAAAAATTTTGTTTTTATAAATTAACAATGCCTGAGAATAACAGACAGCTTTGAGTTTGTTAACCACATATGTTCAATTTTCACATGCATATCTATATGAAAGATTCAAGATTGCATTTTAAACCCTCAAATTGAAGTCCTAGTCCTTGCAGAGTACAACCATTTCCTCTCCAAGGGGGCACATCTGATATTCCTCAGTTTTCTGGGTTTTGCATTATTGATGCTGAAAAAAATGTCCCTCTTGCTGGGCTGTAGTTGGACTCTCATGTTAATCCGAATGAATTACCCTTTCCACAGAGGTAAATCAGATAAACATTATTGCCCATGAAGCCCCAGGTTTCCTTGTGAAACACAGAGAGAGAGAGAGAGAGAGAGAGAGAGAGGGGGGGACCAGCAGCAGCTGACTTTTAGGTTTATTTTGAGATTAATTATCACACAGGGTGGAAGGCTTGACATAAAAACACCTCATTAGGTACATATGCTGCCATTCATCTGTGATCTGTCCAAAGTAAGAACTATATGTGCTAAATAGAAGTCACTAAATTTTCATAACTGCATTCCCATTTAAAACAAAATGAGTATCCCAGCAGATATAGTTACATCTAATTGGCAATTTCTACATATTAAATTATTAGGTAACTTAATGATAACTTTTCCTCAAATGTCCGCAGAAAACAAAGGACAAATAATCTATTATGTAGATAATACTGCTGTAGATAATGCTGGAACGGCGGTCATTTGTAGATGATGCTGGACCTTGCCAAAACGGACCGGCGGTCATATGATGAGTTGGTCATGACGCTTTGCCCCCCATCTTGGGAGGGAACGTGATGCATTATAAATAGGAACACCCATATCTCCAACGGACCCCCACTTTTGTGCTTCTAAAATGAGGCATAGAAATACAAATACATGTCCTACGGAGACAGAATTTGAGTTTGTTTTCTTACTTTTATTCTTTCAAAGTTGGTGAGAATCGTTGCCATCCTTTGATGTAATTTTGATTGCTTGCTTTTCAGTTTGAAACTATAATTCAAATCAACTCAAGAGGTGTAGCAAGATACTAAACCAGTGAGCCTGTTTTAGAGGGAAGAATTGCATTTGCCTATGAGGTGTTAGTGTGGTACAATTTTGCATTGTTTGGCCTCTGATTACTCTACATGTTCCCTTCTGTTTGACGATTATCAATCTTCTGCATAAGAAAGCCGTGAATAAAGATTTTCAATCTGTAAAGCCATCCTCAATCTCCTAGAAAAATAAAAAAACCCCATCTTCAATTTTCTGTTATTATCTTATTTATTTGTCCATCTTTTCTTGGTACTTTCTGAGACCAAAAATGAGAATCAGAAAGCACTGGAAGCCTCCCTCTCCTCCATCTAGCTCGGTGAGTTCATCAAATTATGTTTTGGCAAATGAAGAACAGCCTGAGGTTTCATCAGCTGTTGTGCATACATGCGCCACCTGGGGTACTTTTTTTGGGCCTGCCAAGCATCTGATGCACCAGATGAACAATCCGATAACAGAGGAACCTTAAGGTAATTATTACTGTAAAGCCAAATCTTCTTAATATGATCTCTTGTTTGAAGAGGGCACCATAGTCATCATTTTGTGTGGCTCAACCTTGATATAGAGACATAGTATCATTGTGCCCATCTGATTTATTTAAGCAGTCATCTGTTCTTAGCCTTTGTATACGTAAAGTAAAGTAGGTTCCCATTTTGCATGTAACATGGTATTGCATGCGGATGGGACCTATTCTGGATGACGTCAAGTTTAAAATTGGTGCTTATAAATTCAAACCGACGTTTTGATGGAAATAAGTCGTTTTGTTCTGTTCATGAGAACAATTAAATGACTGGTGGCACGTAAAGTTACTATATGCTTGTTAAATTAATTTCCTTATTGATGCTCTTACAGGAAAAGTAAAAAGTTAACAGCGGCTGAATTTTCAGAAGGGATTGTGGTGTCATTATCACGTAATCAAGGTATCAGAAAGTTAATAAATCTTCTATCAGACACTCAATGATGTATGTGATCGAGTATACTTATAAAGCCTTAATGACAGATATTGTTGAACCAAATTCTCTCAGTGGAATGAATAATTTTAGGTCATCTCTTTGCTAGTAACACTGCTCGCTGATTGTAGGAACCATATGCCTGACATGTTCTTAACACTATCGGGCCCTTGCATTCTTGTATTTTTTTTGTATAAAAAAACTAAGCAAAGCATTTATCATTTATTTGTCCTCTATATTAGTTTCCATTTTGTATCGAATGTTTATATATATATATATATATATATATATATATATATTTCCATGAAAAACAGATGAAACACCTGGACTGAAGCAACATAGGGTGTGCAACTTCTTCATGAAAAAGAGTTGCAGGATGGAAAGACCTAAATGCATCTGTAATCGGATGGGTCAGCACATCTTACCCAAGGGAACTACTCCAGTCATGCAGAACATATCTAGTCTCATATTTGATGGGAAAGACGATGAAGAAAGGAAGAAGAGAAGGAGGATGTCTTACTAAACCAAATGTGGCCATCGCTCAGAGATACATCAACTTTGAGCAATTTCATTTGGATGTAAACAAAGGTTGCTTCTCTATTTTTATGTCGTTCTGATTCGTAGTATTGCAGTTGTTGTCTTTCATAAAGTGAAGAATTTTGGGTTGTGGATGATAAAGTTTGACAGCCTGTGATACACAGGGTATATGGTTTCATTCTATAACAGTTGCTTTTTTCATATTAATGGATTTTTCTATTGTGGATAATTGTCCACCTCAAAACTTTCCTGAGTATTTCATCTTGAGAAATTAGAAGTGTCCTTTTGTTTGGGAGAAGATTTGAACTTTGAAAGAGTCCATATATCTTCTACTCTCTTGTAGTCTTTCTTAGTTGATACTTGGGAGAACATTTGAACTTTAAAATCATGTTTGGATTTGACAGCACCTCCTTTTTGATTCATTTTTATTCAGTGTATTCACGGGTGCCCTAAACTAGGGTTGCTGAGAACTTATCCGGCCTATTCTCAAACCCAACTGGAGTTAGGACGCCGGAGATGGGAGAAGGGTTATTCTTTAACCTTAGCTCCATGAAATCGGGCATCCCGGCTGTGACTAAGGAACCGGCAAGACCTCGTAGGCAAGTGGTCATTAAAGACATCTAAGAACCTAGAGCAGAGGGGGTGGTGGCTATCCTTGGAAAGAGAAGGAACCGAGAGGAGGGTGAACCAGGAGCAGGAAAATCTCCCAAGAAGCTCCGACTCAGCCTGGCAGTAGGTAAGCATCATCTTAAACTGAGTCTTCACCGCCTTGGTGTGACGGTTAAGGCGATGGAAGAACAGAGGAAGAAGGGATGACATCTGGTGGGTAGCAAGAATAAATTGCCCTATGAGGAGAAAAAAAATATGAAGAAGAGAAAAAGAGAAAAAGAAGAGGAAGAAGAAGAATGCTTAGAGAAACATTGGCTGAGCTGGAGAATGCTGAAGGCAATGAAACTCCCGACCCGAAAGGGAAGGGAAAGGTGTAAGGGTTAGTCTGACTGGATAGTAAGTCTTCATTGGTGATCTACTCTCTTGATCTGTTACGAAAATGTTTAGACGGCTTGTACCACAATTACTTGTAGACAAGTTTGATCTAAACACAGATAATTGTAGGGATACAAATAGTTTCGTTTGGAGGCTTGTTTGATTGCGAGCGTACTAGTGTTTCAGTAGTATACTTTACTTTCATTGCATACTTCGAGCTTTTTTGGATTTTACTTTGTAAGTTTCATTGACACATTTTTTTAGAATAATTTAAATAGGTTAAGAGAGAGTTAAATTAGTACCAATGAGGTATTTTCTCTAACTTTAGTATTTAATTAAAGGGACAATATTAAATCGTCATCTTTCAAGAAGGAAACCACATCCTTGTTGGTTTTGGATTCTATTGTTGTAGTGCATCTAAGATACGTGCAAGCTTTCCTTAAAAATAAAAGGTTCATAACTAGCCTTTATATAATTATTGCAGTACGTGCAAGACTATATAGATCAAGACGGCTAGCTAGTGATCCATTGATATGAAGAAGTTACTGAACATGTTCCAAGTTTTCAAATCAATGAAAGGTGATGAAAATTCTCCAACCAGCAAAAGGAAATTTAATAAAAACTCGGTATTTTCTGATGATGATCTAAGACTGCCAAAGAGAACCAAGAGATTATCATCAACCAATGATAGAAATCCTGCAACCAGCAGCAAAAGAAAACTTAGGGGAAAGAAGAGATTTTCATCAATCAATGATATAAATCCTGCAACCAGCAAAAGAAAATGTAGTGACGACTCGGTATCTTCTGATGATGACCTAAGACTGCCGAAGAGAACCAAGAGATTATCATCAACCAATGACAGAAATCCTGCAACCAACAGCAAAAGAAAACTTAGGCAGTCGAAACGATTAGTACCGAAAAGAGCATCGTCAACCAATATACATGATATACCAGAGGAATTATTAGTTGAAATCCTTTGTCGGCTGCCTTGCGCAAAATCTGTGCTACGATGCAAGTGTGTCTCAAAGAGTTGGTGCTCACTCACGTCAGATCCTAATTTTATCGGCCGCTTTATATGGCTCCAAAGACATAACCAAACCCTAATACCTGGTACAATTATAAACAGGTTGGGGCATGAGCTCCTTACCACAGATTTGTTTGCAAAATTTCAAAAAATTAGGAAGGAGATGAATTTAGAAGTGCTAGCTACATGGAACGACTTGGTTCTCTGCAAAAGTGAATCATACAAAGATGACGGTCAATATTACATATGCAATCCAAGGACCATGCGATTTAAGGACCAGCTGGTTACTCTTCCTCCGAGCTATCAAAGCGGTATGATTGCTGTTGGATTCATCTGTGAGCCATACTATAAGGAAGAAGAAGACAATATTACTGATCAAAAAGAAGAGCAAGAAAAAAGGAAGGTAATTAGAGTCGATACCAAGTATAAATTTAAGGTTGTGAGAATACTTCCTCCTGCAGAAACGGACAACGTTTGCCTTAAATTCAAGGTTCAGGTCTTCTCTAATGATATTGGTGAGTGGAGAGAGTCACTAGTATCATGTCCAGGCGGCTTTGTTTATTCCAAAATTCCGCCGAATGTACTTGCTTCAAGGAGCGCCTTTGCTAGCAATGGAATGCTATATTGGAATACTACGGATGGTGATCTGCTCGGGCTAGGACCTTTGATAATCAACAACAAAAGCACTATCGCTTATCCTGTTAGTCCTGCTTCTGATGATGATTCGAGATATCAATTTCATGTTATTAAACTTAATGATCGGCAAGAAGATGAAGATGAACGTTCTTCATTATATTATCACCTCCAGTCTCACCGTGGAAGTCTGCAGTTGGTGCGGATGGTGGCAAATGAGAACGGTATTGGAGCTAGGCTATTTGTTTGGGACTTGGAAAAAGAAGAACAAGAAAAAATGGCATTACAAGGGGGTGGAGAACTGGGTAAGAAACACCGAAACATTTATTCTATTATGGACGGGGTACGCTGTTATGACTATTCTTTGGAGTACAATATCATGCAGTATTTCGGTTCCGATCCAAACGATTTGAATACATGTTTTGTGTCTCTAACAGATTCTTCCATCTATAGATGCAACATTCAGGAAAGAGAACGTTACAAGATGAAGATGGATGAACCATTTGATGGGAAAGCATTTCAAATTATGCTCCCATGGTGGCCTACACCACTTCCTACAATACGTTCCCATACAGCGGAGACTAGAGACCTAAAAATTCAGTAGATCGAGAAGGTTCCCGTTTCCAAGATATATTTATGCCAATAATGCAACTGACACAGACGGTATCAAACGGAGGACAATTCTGAGAAGTTAATCTAAAACATAGTTGGTTGTAATTGCAGACATATAAAATGTTTTGCTCAGTTAGCATCTATTATTATGTATGTTAAAGACTAAAAGCTAACGGTAAGCAACTCTAATTTGACCAAAAAGAAAGTTTGCAACTCTATTTTTATTGTTTTTATTATTTCGAGTGTAGTTGATATTTTCCTGCTCTCTATATAGTGATTAGTGAACTGAAAACAAGAAGCATGAATCTTTGAAAGCCCCTAAAGAAAACCTAGATTCAGAGGAGAAATTGTGCAAAACGACCTCGATCACTTAGATCATCAAATTGTTTTTTTACCATATGTTCTATTTCAATTGAAAATTGACCATTTAGGAATGGGGAAATTCTAGGTAATGGAAACGGGAAACCCCTGTTTAGTTGCAAACTAGTTTGAACCTACTATTGAAAATATGACGGAAATCTGATTGATCGAGCATATGGTGGACCGGTGGTAGTGTGGTGGACTTGGCCGTGGTGTACTTTTGTTGTATAAATGAATGACAATAGGACCGCGAAAAATTTATTCATTTAAAGAGATTATTATCTATAAATAATAATTTATTTATTTATCGATAAATAAATATTACGATGAAAGGGGGTTAAAACCACATTCTGAGGTCGTCAGCCACGCCTCCGCCACCTGAGGGCGAATTAGCGGCAAGCACAGCGTCTCGTGCACAAGTTCAAAATCAAGTGAGGCGGGGCAGAACGTTGTGCTAGCGAGCACATACGTCTCTGCCAGACACAAAGCGTTGCAAGAATTTGAACCAACCTCCATGCCCTAGCCGCCGTTGCTCGAAGAGAGAAGGAAACAGAAATCAAAGCACCATTGATGATCTGAGCCTAATTTCCCTCCTCCATCTTTCTTTTTCAAATCTTGAATCCCAGAATTCCCAATGCTATACATATACACAAATACACCAATTCTCTCTCTCTTTTTCAATATGTATTAAACAATCACATTGCAATTCACATTAAGCCTCAATTTTTTGAGCCATCCAAACCCTAACAATGTCATATTCGTCCAACAATAGGGGCTTACATGATTGATCGGAGTTTGAGGGAGCGGAGGAAAGGGAAATTGGTTGGCTGAGCGATTCTCACCTCCGATCAAGTCACCTTCCTTCCTTTGCCAGCCGGCCTCCACATATTCGAAGATCGAAGCAGGACTTGGGCGACGGACTAGGACTTAGACTCGAAGTAGATCGAACTTGGATGACCGAATCTGGAGCACAGACGATTCCAAATCAAGATGTCGGTCGCCGACGAGCTTGTGAGGCGGATTTGTGAGTGCGTTGTGGCTGAGGAGCTCGATGTCAGGAACAAAGTTCGATTTCCGGTGAGGCGAAGCCGGAAGAAGCTTCGCTGCATCCTCACCATGGCTACGAAGGTCGGGTTGCCAACCGCAACGTACGCACCGTCGACGATGATCGTCGACCAAATGTTTCTGATGATCTGATTTGATCTGAAAGGATGAGAGAGAGGATCAAAACGGAGAAAGGAGAGAAAGGTGGAGTGAGTATAATTATCATTCCGGGGTTCTACTTGCGTCTCGAAATTTACTTAGTATACCTTTAATACTTAGTACATCTTCAATCTTTACAAAAATACTCTTTCATGGAAGAGGGATCATTAGATCCAAGATCAAAAGCCGGAGACTTTAATGGAGAAGATCGAAGACATTGACGTTGATTTGCCGGATAGCTTGAAGGTCGTAATCGGAGCTCGAATGTCATGGAATCGTAGACTTTTATGGGTATCTCTGAAATTAGTTTGCAAGAAAAAAAAGAGCAATCTAGAGAGGAATCCAATATGTCCATTAATACACTAGAACAGAGTTGAAGGTTATAATTTGTGTTGAAGATGGATTGTGCTTTTCAAACTATATCAGCAGTCTTCTTTTCTCTAGCCTCTGGCCATAGCTATAAGATGATTTGATGAATCTGATGAAGGAGAACATATGAATGGTTTTAAGTTGAAAATCAAACAACACATGAATATTCTGTTTCAATTAGAAACAAAAAATAACAAAATAATAAAAATAATTTGGAGATATGAAAATAAATTAATATATTTTTCTTTATATGTCATGAGTTGACAAAGTCAATTAAAAATAAAAAAAATAATAGATGTGTACTTGGGCATCTCTTTTTTTAGTATCAATAAATATTTCCATTTTTGGATAATTGTCCACCTCAATAGTTTCCTGTATTCATCTTGAGAAATTAGTTGGAGCACCTACGAAATTGCGTTGGAAAAGTGTCCTTTTGTTTGGGAGATGATTTGAACTTTAAAGCCTTTGAAATAGGGCTATTTTTTTGAAACCCGAACCGGTGCGGCCCGAACCCAGACCGATCGGGTCGGGTTTTGAAAGTGAATTGTACGGGTCAGGCTAAACTCAGACCGAATTAAAAACTATCGGATCGGGTCGGGTTTCATATCTTAAAACCCAGATCGGCCCGAAAACCTCAAATGTAGGTATTGCTAGCTTAGGCGTTGTATTCCTATTAGGTTACTACTAGCTAATAAATAGCAAAAAACTCTATTCCTATTGGGAATTAATCGAATCGGAAAAAAGATGAATTAGTTGGCTTACAACATTGTCGAGAGAGACGACGTTGAGGAAAGTAGAGGCGCGATGAGTGGAAGGGGCAATGGAGATGTCGTCAAATTAAACATCACACTCATACTCACTTCTTCACCATAAAAACATCCAATTAAACAGATTGTATAATAAAAAAACGTGTTCCACAAACCTTATTCATTAGTAAACTTGGATTTGAACTTTGAAATTTTTTTGACCCGAAAACCTGGAAATTCGGCCCGGACCGCCCTGGAAATTTGCGGGTTTCGCCTGAAAAAAAAAACCTGACCCAGACTGGCTCGAAAATTCTAAATTTAGGTTCGGATTTCGTTTTTTCTAACCCAGACCGGCCTGAAAACAACCCTACTTTGAAACCATCTTTGGAGAGAAGAATTGTGTTAGAATGGGTTTGATTTCATTTACCTTGTTGGCCCAAAATTTACTTCTTCTTTGGATTATGAAGTATTATTCGGCCCAAGACGTTCCATTGCGTTGCTGTAATGAGAAAAAATGAACGACATGTCGCTAAAGGAAAACGACAATCCAACAGGCTATGCGGAGGTATGCTGTGTCATGGCGGTGACACGTGTCGCTGGCAGAGTGTCAGTTAGTATCGACGAAACGACGACAGATTGAAGATCAACTCACGGTCACCCAGTGCGTGTTTCGGTCTCCGTTGACAACTACAAACCCAACCCGAGTAAGCTTTTCCGATGGTATTGTGTTGTTTGTTTTCAACATTCTTCCGAGATAATAGCTCCAAATTGGTTACCATATTTCTCAAAACAATTTGAATTTCCATTCAATTTTTCATTATTTCTTTTGTTAATGCGTTACCTTATTCTAAATATGTATACTTATAATAATAGAAAAATAAAAAAAATAAAGAAATAACTTTGAGATACGACTTAAATCGTTTTTTAAAAGTGATATTTGTCTTGACAAATCATTTCTAAGATACAACAAATTTTAAAATATGCGATATATCAAAATAGAAGTATTCCTTTGTAAATTGCTAGAAGGAAAGTGTATGGTTATATATGTCAATATGATAGGGAGAGGAAGAGGCTGATATTATAATTTGATCTTATATGTAGTATGTTTATATAGAGATCAAGAGGTATCAAACACACCTTTTCAATATAAACATAACCTTTGAATATCAACATGTGTTACCTCTAGAGATAACTAACATATGCCTCTTCACAAAGAGTCAACCCCTGTTATGACCCAAACATCAAATCACTTCCATTAGTTACAGAAGTAAGTCAAAGAAAAACGAAAACTTTGGTTGACTAAGCATTAAACCAAGTCCTCTTGTGTTAGTGCTGGAATTACCACATATGTGATCATATTGAATTCCCTTAAAGCAATTTCTGCTCTATTAAGCACTATTATGGTCGTGTGCTTCAACCTGGTTTTCATGAACATTTACAAGATAAAACCCAACTCTTGGTAGAAGCGGCATCACTTCTTATGCCCGATGTCTTAAGCCTTTAAGCTTTAATTAGGCCGAAGTATAATAAAAGAGAATGAATCTCTTCCATCTAAATAAAGAACAGAGAAACAAGAAGCATCGACAGTCATTCCGTCGCGCAGCAACCATCGCCCTCAATTCAACTGATAAAGGTGATGGCAGTTTCTCAGCCCATCTGAAGGGATCCATCAAGCTATTGACAAGTGAAGCCGCAACATGAGCTTTTTCTATTCACTTCTCTGAGAACCCAATCTCATCTGCTTCTCTGATCGACTGTAGCAAAGTTAAACCAACTACTTTCTTCTTATTTTCTTCATAAACACCAACTGTAAACCTCATTAAGAGAACTTAACTCATCCTCCTTAACGTAGCAATTTTGCACTGATCATCTCTTGGAATAGGCTCTGTTTTCAATTTCAGCATACAATAACTTGTTATTAACCATTGAACTTTTAACCAGTGATATTCTAGAGAAAGTTGGGTTACCATTACTGGTGATTTAAGATAAGGGTTTTAGCCTCATTCCACTACATGTTTTAACTACTAAATCTCTCGAGAGTGCTTTTGTAAACGGATCAGCCAAGTTGTTACTTGACTTGACATACGTAATATTGATAACACCATTTGTTATCAATTCTTGAACATATTCATGTCTTAAGCTAGTATGTCTTGACTTTCCATTGTAAACTTGACTATATGCTCTAGACAATGTAGCTTCGCTACCGCAATACAAAGTAATGAACAGCATCGGTTGTGGCCACAACACTATTTCTAATAATATATTTCTCAGCCATTTCGCTTCTTTGCATGCAGCTGCTGAAGCTATAAATTCAGATTCCATAGTTGAATGTGCTATAAGTGTTTTCTTCTCAGAAGCCCAAGAAATTGCTCCTCCAGCAATTGTAAATATTCATCCTGATGTAGATTTATTATTAGCACTTGTTATCCAACTTGCATTGAAGATTATGGCTATCTTTTCCTTACTCTTTGACTCTTTCTAGGTTCAGTAATAGCTTCAGGCTATTTTCTTTTCTCACCTTGAGAAGAACTCAGATTCTTATTTGACAAAAGTGCTTTATTATTCTCTACAGTAGAACTGTTGTCATTGTAAAATTTATTTTCTATAAATTTCTACATCTCTTTGGTTTTCTACCTTTCCAAATTTCATAGGGTGAAACATGTGTGGTTCACCCCATAAATTCAAAGGAACTTTAGCATTTATCATCATGGAATTTATCATATCATTAAGTATCCTATTCTTTCATTCAGCTAGAGCATTCTGTAGGGGAGTGTATGGTGCTGCTTTCTGATGTAAAATACCATGGTTTTCACAAATAAGAAGTATTCACCTACTCTATCACTACGAAGGCATTTAATTTTCTTTCCCAATTGATTTTCTACTTCAGACTTGTAACGTCTAAAACATGCAAATGCTTCGTCTTTACTAGATAAAAGATGTACATAAGTAAATCTAGAGCAATCATCAATAAATGTAATGAAATATTTTTTTCCTCCCCTAGTTAAAACACCATTAAACTCACAGATATCTGAATGTACCAAATCTAGTAAACTAGAATTCCTTTCTGCCACTGGAAAGGGTTTCTTAGTCATCTTTGCTTGAATGCATATTTCACATTTATTACTAACATCATCATTGTAATCAACTAAACCATGTGTATGCGTGTATTTTAGAGATCTATAATTGATATGTGCTAATCGTAAATGTCACAAATGAGAAGAATGCTCAACAATGTAATAATACTAAGTTTGAACATCCCATTACATGAATAACCCTTCCCAACAAACATCTCATTCTTCGACATTATTAGTTTGTCAGATTCTAGCATGGTTTTTATACCACTTTTACAAATGAGATTTGCAGATACAAGATTCTTTCTTATTTCTTGAACATGCAGGACATTGATCATGGTAACTTTCTTTCTAGAAGTAAACTGTAGTTCATCAACTCTTTTTCCCAAAACTTTTGCCATGTTGAGTTCAGTAAGCATATGTCTATATTCATGGATATCACCATGTTTTCTATATCTGTAGTTACGAATGTAATGACCTTTCTTTCCACAATGGAAGCAGGCACTACTTTCTTGCTTCTGTTTGTTGGATGTATTCTTGAACTTCCCTTTATCAATTCTCACTTTGAAGTTCTTTTGGTATTTTTTTGCTTCCATATTGTGAACTTGGAAAACCTCTTATCTCGGTTTCTATTTTCTTCTTCAATTTGAATACTGTTTTGCAGATTCTCCAAACTCAAATCTTCTACCATGTGCAGAAGTTTCTTTCTATAATTATTCTCTGTCTGGGGTAATTTATGCATAATAGCCCTAACTATAATATTTTCAGGAATAACTATCTTTAGTTCACGAAGCTTTGAGACCAAAACCAATAATTCATGCACTTGGTCTAGGATGGGCTTGTCATCAATCATAGTGAACCCATAATATTTGAACATAAAAAACTTATCAGTACCTTTCTTTTCTGTTGTGTATTTGTGCTCCAGGGCTTCCCATATTTCTCTTGGAGATTCAATGTGTGTGTACAAATCATATAAGCGATCTGTTAATGTGCCCAGAATGTGTCATCTACAAACTGTATATCACATTTAGAATTGTAAGCATGAACCGCATCTTGTCCTTCCAGCGAGTGAAATTTGTTCCATCAAACTTATCCAACTTGTAGACATCTTGGTTGATAATATTCATAGGCATGTTTGCAGACTAGTGTTATTTGCCCCCACTCAATGAGTTTGCTAAAGGGGTTCTTTGCAAATCACTTCTAGAATACAAATAAAGTTTGGAATATGCGATATAGCAAAATGGAAGTATTCCCTTAGAAATTGCTAGAAGGAAATTGTATGGTTATACATGTGAATCGGAGAGGGAGAGAAAGAGGCTAATATTATGATTTGATCTTATATGTAGTATGTTTATATAGAGATCAAGAGGTATCAAACATACCTTTTCAATATAAACATAACATTTCAATATCAACAGGTGTTACCTCGTGAGATAACTAACGTATGTCCCTTCACAGAGTCAAACCCTGTTATGTCCAGTGTTTTCAAAGACGTTTCGGGGCGGCGGTGGGGCGCGCCTTAGGGCGGAGCGAGGGAGAAAAGCCCTGCCGGTTCTTTCGCCGGGACGCCGCTGGAAAGGCGACCGTCGGAGCGACGGGGCGTTGCAGAAGCGAGGCGAGACGAGGCGAGAACCCAGGAACCTAGAAAAACAGTAAAACAGTGAAATGAGAGATTCGAAATCGAGGCTCGAATCGGACATCAAGAGGCAAGGGAAGGAAGAGGAAGAGGAAGAGGAGAGGAGAAGGAATATACCAGTCACGCGCCGAACCGCCGCCTGGATCGCCGGATTCCGGCCGTTGACCGCCGAACGCAGTGGCGTTCTATCTCCCTGCACGATGGCTGCTTGGGGATTCTGAGGGTTGGGTCAGGTAGAGGAGAAGGAGGGGAAGAAAGTGGTGGTAGAGCGCCGGCCAGTGGTGGCCGTACGGCGACTGTGGCGCGGCGAAGGACATGGCGAAGTCGCCCTCTGTTTCGGAGGAAACGATTGGGGAGAGAGTGAAGACTCGATTGACCGAGTCAACGCCTCTTCCCTATTTATACAAAGATAAACGGCTGGGATCAAATCCCATAATGATCTAACGGTCTAGATTAAATGGAGGTAAAAAGTAAAACTGAAATGGTAACTCTTTTTACCGAAATGGTAATTAAAATTACCAGAAACTTCAGAAATTCGTAGAAAATAAACAGAATCTCCGAAAAATAATCTGAAAATATCGGGAGACTCGTGTCGACACGTACTATGACATCGAGTCATTAAATCAGGTATTTGGAGAACTTTTAAAAACTCGAAAATGAACGTGGTCGTTCACTCGCGAAGTTACCGAATGCGACTTAAACCTCAGTAACTCGTCATTAACCACGGTTAAAACGTGCGGGGTCCTACATAAAATCTTACTTTGCCTCCCCATACTAATGAATTGAACATTGATGATTGTGATGATATTCATGGTGTTAGTGATATGATGCGGAAGATTGAAGTGTATCTTTTTAATTAAGTGTATCTTTCTAAACCCTAAACCCTAATTAGAACCTTGTTTTTGAACCTTGTGAAGTACTATTTGAGGATGAATTTATGGTTGTAATAACAATTAAATATTTTTTGTTATGTATTGAGATTATATGAATTTATTTATTATTTGTTGGAAAGGCGGTCGCCCCATCGCCTCAAGGCTTTCGCCTCGCGGGGCTTCCACACTTCACCTTCGCTTTCGTTTTCGCCTTTGAAAACATTGGTTATAACCCAAACATCATATTACTTCAATTAGTTTACATAAATATAATTATATAAATATTATTAAAATCTTCAATAGATTCAATCTCCGATCGTTTCACTGAGTTGAATTGAAGGGGTTAGTTTAGTTGAGGGTTGTGTTGTGAGGAGGAGCTAGGTATGCACAAATTTATGTTTTCAGTACTTTTTTGTATTTAAAAGGATTGGGATTTAATTTATGTATTCCTTTGTTCATCAGGATTCAGGAGTGATTTGATGAAGGTTTCATAAGGATTAAGTTAGAACGGCCAAAATTTAGAATTTAGATGCAGGGATTCTACCCCCAAACAGTGCACCAGTATCAGCTTAGCAGAAACCATAGCCAGCATAGAACCCTTACCGAAATCCTTGTGCGTGTGCCAGCTAAACCTGTAGTGCGATTCAAATGCGTCTCCAAGCACTGGCTTTCTCTTATTTCTGACCCAAAATTTGGTGACCGCCACACCCTTCGAACCCCCCCCCAGTCTGCTTTTGGATCACAGGCGTGGAGCCCCTATTACTAGTATTGATACTAGTAACCATGAAATCCAAATCCCATCTCCGACTGGCTCACCCCTTTTCAATCCTTGTAAGTTTTCTCAAAACCAATATCATGCTGACATCGTCAGCCAGTCCTGCAATGGTCTCTTCCTGTTTCGTTTACTTTATTATCCAAATCAACCCCCTTATTTTATTTTCAGTCCTACAACCAACCAGTTCTCCACACTTATTCCTCCAGCTACTGATGGAGTACAACCTTGTGTCATCTCTATTGCTTTGGCTTTTGACCCTTCCAAATCACCTCATTACAAGGTGGTATGTCTTCGGAGCATTGATGGATCCAAAGATGGCACCGTCTATCACATAGTGATATATTCATCTGAGACTCGAAATTGGAGGATTCTCGATTCTTTCAAAAGGGTATCTTCCATCCTCTATTCACACGTGTTATATTGGAATGGAGCGATTAATTGGTTAGGCATGTTTAATGAAGTAGCATACTTTCATGTGGATGAAGAACGCTATGGTTTTGTTCGTTTACCTCAATTGCACGATAGGGTAACTGAGAGTAGAAAAGATAGATACTTTTTGAAGTCTGGTGAAGGCCACCATATGCATCTTCTTGATACTTTTGAGCATTCTGTTACTAAATTTGAAGTGTTGGAGATGCGGAAGGACTACTCTGGCTGGTTTGTTAAATACCTCGTTGAGCTTGATCCCATATATGCCGCCGGCTGAACCCAACTGAACGATATGTTGTACTATTTATATATCAAGACAAAAATGAAGAGGAAAGTTCGTCTCTGTTGCTGCATACTCCTGGCAAAGTCATATCTTGTAATCTTAAGTGCGGGACTTACAAATCTTTTGAATTAACTCCCAAGGCTGAAGTAAGGGATCGTCTCTTACGAGTTGAACCATCAAATTTTCGATATATGGAGTCTTTGGCCTGTGTGATTGTGTGATACTTTCACCTTGATGGTGCTGTGTGGTTTCTTCTCCTGGTTGTAAAATCTTTGTATTAGAAAATTCTGATTATACATGTGCGCATTTGACACTGGACATGATTTTAAGTTATAAATGTTAGGGCAGAACTTGCGTAACCAGGCATGGTCACGTAGAGGTGACCAAGACCACTAATAATATAACACGTAAAAACTGAATTGAGAATAAAAGACTGGAGCAGCAAATTACTTTTCAGTTCGGTCGATCAGTCAGAAATATGCAACCCGACAGTGCTACCATCTCTTATATCTTCAACTTCCCTTTAATCCTCGTCGTTGTCATCAAGAGTCTTCTATAGGGAGGATCCGACGAGTGCGTACTCCTGCGAGAGCATGACGTAAGCTAGCTACTGGCGGAGGCTGGCAAAATAGCCGATAGAGGAGTCAGTCTTGTCGAAGATGCGCTTGATGCTCTTCTCGTCCGGATCCAGCTATTAGATCCGCTTTAGCACCCTAGGTTGCAGAGCAGCTCCACCGTTTCGCCGATGTTGCGGAGCATGAAGCGGTGTCGATGATGGCCACCACGGTGACGATTTTGTAGCAGGTGGAGGAGGGGCACGACGGAGGAGAAGTAAGGCATGTGTCAATTTATTCAAGCTAAGGGAAATAAAGTTCTGTCCTACATGTTATTCCGTTGTTTCCTATTCATCAACGATTACTTCACGCTGCCTACCGGGGCTACAATCAATCTGCAATTTTATTGATCGTTTGTGTTTAACTCTACATGATTACACACAATACATTTGCTTTGGATTCACATGTTGCTGTGTATAACTCCAGGTATAGTATGGAAATAGTCGTCATGTAGCTTCAGAAATTCATATATAGTAGCAGAAATTTCTTTTTAATAATTTCCTGCTTGATTTGGATTGGGATTTACTGTATTCCTTTGTCCATCAGGAGTGGTTTATAGTTTCAGTAGCCTTAATAAAAGCCTAGAAAGAAGACCAAACCTCAAATGGTAGCAAAAATTTTGTTTTTATAAATTAACAATGCCTGAGAATAACAGACAGCTTAGAGTTTGTTAACCACATATGTTCAATTTTCACATGCATATCTATATGAAAGATTCAAGATTGCATTTTAAACCGGAGATGTAAAAGTGGGGGTCCGTTGGAGATATGGGTGTTCCTATTTATAATGCATCACGTTCCCTCCCAAGATGGGGGCAAAGCATCATGACCAACTCATCATATGACCGCCGGCCCGTTTTGGCAAGGTCCAGAATCATCTACAAATGACCGCCGTTCCAGCATTATCTACAAAGCAGTGTTATCTACAAATGTCCGCCGTTCCAGCAGATCATCTACCAATGACGCCGTTCCGTTTCGGCACAGTCCAGCATCATACCAGAGGGGTCTGCTTTTCTCGGAGGGCCCGTAAGGCCTTAGGGTACCCTTCACTTACACAAATTCCCACGTCCACTTTAATGCCTCCACTTGGATCACAAGCCCGCGTTACCAAGCCCAGCAAACATTTGTCCAAGTATTTTTCATATATACGCCATTGCCTTCACGCTTTTACCGATGTGGGAATGTGTGCTTATTTCATTGTACAACGAAGTTAAGCTATTCGTAACGAAACCCAGTCAATCAAGTGACTGAGATTTTTGGTTCAACTACCTAAAACTAGGTAGAAAAACAGCCGAGCCGCCCAGGAATAGATTTACAATCCTGTCATATACTAATATTATGAAGTAAAGAGGTTCAAGACAAGAAAAAAAAAGTAAGATATGTTGCTTTGGTCACCTTCCTACAAGAAGATCAAAACTATACAAGTGCAGTTAGAGAATTCTGTATGACCAAATTTCCTATACATGTCTTGCAAATTGTTCCCAACTGAGTGTTGTGTTTAATTAGTTATGTTCTCAATTGAGTCAATTCCATTCTATTTTGCCTTTGGGGTCTGCAAGTGATGCTGGACATAAAAGGCCAAATTTAAACATAAAACAATAAAAAAAAGAAGCAATAAATAATCAAAAATATATATTTTAAAGATCGGTAATAATCGTATCATGAAGATGTTAGCCGTTGAAATATTCAAGAAGATATTGTTTTAAACTTTTAGGGTTTGCCGAGCAAAATCTGTTAAAATCTGATTTGGAATAACTTTTGGTCATAACACCCGTTTTGGATATATGATACATTTCTGAAATGAAAACGACGAGATTTTTAAGACTCAGTAAAGTGAGCTCTGTAAGATTTAGGTAAAAGATATCATTTTATTAGACTGATTCGACATTCTTTGTATTTTAGGTCTTTTAGTGTATTTTTGATTTTGCTTTCTTTTAAGTTTTAACCCATAAGTTTACGTTTGGTTGTTAGTTTGACTTAGAGTTTATTTGCTCCTATATAAGGATGTTTAATCGGTTGCAGTGGTCATCTTTGATATTAATATAACTTTTGAGTTTATTTTAATTTCTGGTGTATTCGAGTTCTTTCTCGTGAATTTGAAAAATCCTAGTCTTGTGAATTCAAGGTTGTAGTTAGTGGATTCCAACATTATTTCACTTGACTTTCGACACTTGATAAAGCCGCATACTATCGTGTTCATGTTTCCCGCATCGACAAGTCCTTTTTTTTGCACCGTCTGAATTCATATATGAGGGAGAAAGAATTCAGGGTTCATATCTTAATCAACGACGGGAGACCTATGGCGTGTCCTAAGGTTCAGGAGCCGAAAGCAGTTGAAAGATAACCCTCAAAGCTTCAAGGTTTTCAAGGTGGAGTTGATTGAAACAAGACGTGATAATTTATGCATGCAGCAGGTTGAGGTAAAAAGTATTGGAAACGAGGCTATTTTTCTAGGATGCTGCAATTCAGTATCTGTTTTGGCTTCACAAACTTCAGGGTGTCGGCCAAATTCCATATACTATTTCATATACAATCGGATTGAGTGTGTTATGGGCATGATCAATTTAGACGATGAAACCAGTTGTCAGATTATTTGGCCCTGCGATTCTAAACCTACATTTTGGGTTACCCCTGTTTGGTTTAGAATTTGCAGTCCTTCAAACAACCGGCTTGTAAATTTGTGCTAGGCGTGCCAGTACCTTTGGGTCAGGTACAACCTTGAAGTTGGATGCTGCTCGCGTCCCTCTTCTGACTTCTTCTCACAGCGACCGTGACAGACGCCGATCTTCTTCCTCTATGCTAGGTTCTCTCTTTAGACCTACAAGGGAAAAGTCCCTCTAGGATTTTTCTCCAACCTTTGCGGATGGCCGAATCTTACTTAGTATGCAAAGAAACTAAGCAGCGGGTATCAAGATATGCAAGATATGGACTGGCGAACGGATTCTCCAGAACTGGTTGCGGGAGTAAAAACTGCTCAACGGATTGAACAGGGGAGTAGAGAGATTTCAACGGATTGAAACCTGTCAGACTTAACGGATTAAGTCCCTTGTGCAGCTGACGGATCAGACTACGGTTGCTGACGGATCAGGCTTGGTTGCTCCGGAGAGGCTTGAAGACTTTCGCGTGGCGAAGTTGTTGTTTGTTTGTTGATAGATGTCGTTGTTCTTTTCTCTTGCATCTTAACCCCTTTATATAGTGAATACTAGGGCAGATTTTTACTTGTGAATCAAGGCACGACATCGTACTGTTAAAGCTAAGAATCCTTCTTGTAAGGCAATCCAAACTCTTCAAGCCCAATCCTCTAAGCCCAACACTCTTCTGTTGGTAACTTAACCTCCTGCGACCACGTGCTTCATCTCTTATAATACTCTCACGAACGCTTTTCCTCCCGCGAACGTATTTCATTAATACACAGCCCCTTCCGCGAGCGCGTTTCCTTCGGCAAGCAAACTATCTCCCTTTGCGAACGTATTTCGTTTCTGTGCTCCTCGCGAGCGCATTTGACTCTCTAAGCGTCCTCTGACCTTCTTGACCGCAGGCATCGGTCCACTTGCTTTTGTTTAAATGGGCTTTTTACTTTTGAATCTAACATTGCCCCCCAGCTCTTGAGATTAAGCCCGCTTGCGAAAATCGAAAAGAGTTATACCTAGGCATCGATTTGTGAACAAAAGCAAACGTCTTTTCGTTGTCAAACTCCTCAGAACACTCAACCATCATTTCCCTCTGCAACTCTTTTCAAACTTCCCTGAAACAAACCGCCGCCGCTTCTGCTTTCCTCCACTGCTTCCAAATTAATGGCACCCAAACATACTTTCTCTGCTGTGAAAACCTCACCCAGAACCCCTTCTGAGCACGAAGCTAGAGACTTTGTCCAAGCCATGGCTGATTTCCGACCCGCTCCAAGACCACAATGCTCTTGGTTGAAAGTTAAGCCTGACAATTCCTGCGACCTGGGTCCTTGGGTCGATCTCTTCCCAAGCCAATTTCAACCACCTTATCGTCAACATGCATCCCGAATTCCTCCTTTAGTTTTTCGCGAGGAAGAAGCTTCCTTTGTCGCCTGGCAGAAATCAGACGCCCAAACCAGATTTGGGCAATGGCCGAACACCAATGATGCCGAAATCCAATGGTACCAAGAGCGCCGCAATAAAGACCTTGAACGATGGCAAGCCGTTGGAATTGCCGATCCCATCGACCTCTGTTTCTCCCTGAAGTCTGGCTGCAACAGAGCTCCCCTGGCAGCAGCAATCTGTTTCTAGGACACTTCTTCAAACACCTTACATCTCCCCGTAGGCCCGATGGGTATCACTTTACTGGATGTGTACACGATTACAGGGCTTCCTTTCTCCAACGCACCGAGTCCTCTTAATGACCTCGCGTTGGAACATCAAATCCCTTCTGATCAGCCTCGCCCCAACTCATACACCGCGTGGGTCAGTCACTATAGGAGTACTGATGATGATTTAAGTGGCCTAGCATTCCTGGAATTCTGGCTACTCAAATATGTCGAATGCAGCGCCACCAATAAACCCACCTTCGCCTGGGCCAGAACTGCTGAGCTGCTTTACAATGGTATCCCTCTTAACCTCTTAGAGCTAGCCACTGGATTGTTATACAGGGCGTTACACTTCCTATCCTTAGAACCCTTCAAACACAGATCTGTTAGCGGTCCTCTTTGGATTTTAGACTTGTGGTTTCAAACCTATTTTCCTATTTTCCGTTCTTCTTCTATCACCAGCTTTCTGAAAGATAAGGTCTTAGGCCAAACCATCGTGTCTGCCTCACATCCTCCAGCCATTAGTTATTCGCGTTGTTTCCACCACCTGTATAGTATGGAAAACCTGCCTTCAGATTCTATTACCCTTGTTTGTAGACGGACATACCCTTCACTTGTAAATGAAGGCTTTATTTTTAGTAACCGTCACAACGTCATGCAGCTCTTTTTCTTTCTACGTCTCCTCTCCACTCGCGACCTCAAACAGCCAGGCAGAGCTGGAGTAGAAATCTATGCACCCAATTTCTTCGCCAGGCAATTTGGAATGTGCCAAAGCATTCCATATCCCCCATTGGCTAGCCGCAACTATTTTACCTCGTGGCGAGAAACCTACAATGCTGGAACCGATCCTGAATCCATTTCCTCCCGCTTCAAGGACATCATACAGCCTGTAAACACCTATCCCCTTGGTGGAGTACGTCTGAGCTTTGCTGCTAACGATGAGTTCACTAGGTGGTGGACTTTAATCAATGAGGGTAGATGGAACTCAGATCACCCGTCTGTGTTCAGAAAGATCTTCCAGCCATATCAAAAACATTTCCACCATACTGAAGATTTGGCTGTGTTCGCTATCGAAGGCCCTCGCCAAAGCGTTGAACCTTCCTCGGTTTCTGAGACGCGAACAGAAGTGCTCCCTGCCCCCCAGGTATTTCAAAACTCCTTAACTACAATGATCAACTCCCTGATCTATATACCTTTTCTGACCACCTTCTTCCCTTGCAGCGTCCCTAAAGAACCAAGAAGCGTGCGAACAAGATTGGAGTTCGCCCTCTCAAAAGGCTCAAACCAAGTCTTCCTACAGAAGAGACCGTTTCTCAACCCCAGGTATGGGTTCATTTAATTTGAAAACTCGTATGCTTATGTAGCCAAGTCAACTAATCATATAATTGCCTTATAGGTGGATCAGCCTATGCAGTCTAGCCCTGAAGCCGCGCGATCCCCCGAAGAATGCAGCCAAAATCCTGCTGTCTCTGGTGCTCCTAACCTAACCGTTCTGGCTGAAGCAACCTCTGCCGTGGCCCAGGAGGCAGCTCCTCCTTCAGTCAACTTAGGTACTGAGATTCCTACGGAAGCATCTCCAAAGGTATTTGTTTCGACGATCCACTCAATTGGAAATTTCTTGAAAACTTGAGCTCAATTATGCTTCTGACGTTTCAGGGACCAATTCCTGTATGTGAAGTTAGTTCCTCCTCCGAGTTAGTTGCTTCTCCGGTCCTGGATACTATGATGGGAGAAATCTTTAGTGGAAGTACTAAGCTCGTTCCTCTCTAAACTGTTGCTGCGAACGAGCCAAACCCCCGCGAGACGATTTCCTGTTCGCCGCAGAGAATAGTGGCTGATATTCCCGCGACCAACATTCTTCCCGCGAGTGCGGTCTCTCTCGCGAGCGAAACTGCTGCCGCGAATGACAATCGCGCGAATGATATTGCTCAACCAGTGCTTCAATCGGTAATCCCAATTGAAACTAACTCAAAGGTAAACCTTTTCTTTACTCTACAGCTTTTGTTTGTATTTTTACAAACACTAACTGTTTCTTTACTTGCCAGATTCCGGAGAACTTCTCAGTTACCTTTTCTCCTGATCATGCTATGCCTTCCATCATCGAGCAAGTTCAACAGATGCTGGCTCCTTTCCAGGCAGACCGCTCAACTTTGGACGCTAAAGAATTCCTTCGAAGCCTGGAGCACAAGGATCTTCTCCAACCAAACACCAGAAGCCAAGTTGAAGATACAATTCGTATCCTGAGAGTTCAAGCTGACGAAAGGCTTTTGAAGAAATTGCGGCGTCTATGGGAATTCACATCCAACGCTGCATCCCTGTCTTAGCATGCCAAAGTAATTCGATTGGAGGCCTTTCAACATCGTCAGCAGACTGAGGAACTCCGAGCTGAACGGGCTGCCAAGGCTACTAATCTCTCTGGACTTATGCATAACGCTACTCATTTGCTTCCTGACCGAATTGCTGAACTTAAACGACAAAAAACCGAAATTGAAGCTCAGCTAGCAATTGCAGAAGCAGAAGCCCAGCAAAACTTAGGAGTCCTGGAACAAGAAAAAAGTTCCTACCAAACCCTCCAACAGGCGATTGACATAGTGGAAGACAAGGTCGAAGACTCCCTGATCAATGAAGAGAATGTCCAAAGAGCCCTTGACGCTGCCTTAGCTAATATTAGACACATCAGCAAATTTATTTGACTGTCCATCTGTATCAACTCTGCTTGCGAACATTATTTTGAATGCAAAGAGTTCTCATGATTAATTCCATATCTTTGATCTTCTCGAAAACTGTTGCACGCTTTAACTGCAACGTTGCACCATTATCTTGCGCATTTACCGCATTCAACTAACGCAGCACGCGTGATAAATGTCTGGCCAATGAATGAACAGCAAACCATCCAGTTCCCTTCGGTGAAAACCTAGCATTTCGCCTATAAATAGTGATCAACTCTTTTCATCACCTTCAGCAACCAAGAACATGTATTCTCCTTTCAGTCTCAAAGCAGTTCCTCCAGAACTCTTTCTTCAATCTTCCCATCCTTTAGGCTTCACAACCAAGCCTCAAATCCTGGGTAGGCTTCACAACCTAACCTCAGGTATAAGATCTGATGCGCCTAGCCCAGAAGTCGCCTCAAAGTGCACCACTGGAACCAAATTCCACTTGGTGAGGGGATTGACTTCTGATATTGGATCGAAGAAGGCTTCTGTGCCGACAGGATTCCTCCGTTGAGCCTCTTCCGCGCCAGGTCTGATCAAGTTGCTTCTACTCCACCACCGTCAGCTCACTTTCAACATGTTGGCCGCGCAAGGTGGAGGATGAAACGAAAACTGTAAAAGTTTGAAGAGAGACTTTATGAAAGGAATTGTAATAGATTTTTCTTCAAACAGCTCTGTTCTTGTTCAACACTGTATTTGTTGCAATCAGTTCTTGTTCAACACTGTATCCGTTGAAATGTATGTATGAATCAATAAACACAAATTGTTTATATTCAATGTGTAAACCACAGGTGTTGGTTCAAAATAAACCAGGGCTTGAAAAACACAACTTGTTTCCAAAAATATCGAAAAAAAAGAAAAAAAAACCACATTAATTGGTTTCTGTATAACTATGGTGCCCCCTAGTTTTATCAGGTGCACAAAAAGCCACAACCTCAAACAGGTTAAGCGTTGAGCAACCTGAATGAAACTGACAAGACCCCGGTTCTGCGAACAAAAACCCTAAGGTTCTAAACTCTGCCCCCCTTGCTGGGAAACAGGCTATTCTGTGGTCTGTGGCGGCAAAGGATCGTCAGAGGCCCAAACACTTGGAAAATATTGTTTCAGATGCCTCCCATTAATAGGGTTATTATGGACTTCTCTATCCAAATCTCGCAGATAGTAAGCACCTTTACCCACGATCTGGTCAATCACAAAAGGCCCCTGCCACGTAGGAGACCACTTACCCCTGCCGCGAACATGTTCGCCAAAGGGAAGTACTGCTTTCCAAACTAAGTCGCCAACTCCAAAACTTCTGCCACGTGTCCTGGCATCATATGCGCGAGCAACTCGTTGCTTCTCAACCATTATATGATCTAAGGCTTCCAAACGAGTAGTATCCAGCTGTTCATGCTCTTGAAACATGGCTTGAACATAATCCTCCCCTACTAACTGATGTTGCTCGCGAACCCTTAAAGAATTGACACTTATCTCCATAGGTAAAACTGCATCATGTCCAAACATCAGGGCATAGGGTGTGGTTCCTGTAGGTGACCGCTTAGATGTTCGATACACCCACAGAGTATGATCAAGCTCATTATGCCAATCTCTAGGATTATCAATCAACATCTTTCGCAAGATATTGACTATGACTTTGTTGCTAGCCTCAGCTTGTCCATTCGCCTGAGCATAATATGGTGTGGAATGTAGAAACTTAATCCCATAGTCAGCGATGAAGTCTTCCGTTTCCTTTGCTAGAAATGCTGCCCCCCTGTCTGCTACCAAACACTCTGGAATGCCATACCTGCTAATGATATTGCTGAAGATGAAGCTGCAAACTGTACGAGCAGATGCATCCTTTAAGGGTACGGCCTCCACCCACTTTGTGAAATAATCTGTTGCCAACAAGATAAATTTATGCTGTTGAGACGAAGCTGGATGAATAATTCCTATGAAATCCAACGCCCATCCTCTTGCTGGCCATGGCTTAATAATGGGTTGCATGGGCACATCTGGAACATGCTGCACTGGTCCGTGTGCTTGACACTCCTGACATCCTTGAGCAAATGTAATGCAGTCTTTTAAGATCGAAGGCCAAAAGTAACCGTAACGACGGATCAGCCACCTCATCTTTGGTCCAGCCTGGTGTGAACCACAGACTCCTAAATGCACCTCCCTCATCACCCGCTTGGCTTCTTTTCCAAAGATACACCTAAGATCAACTTCATCCTCCCCTCTGCGTAGGAGTTCGCCACCTCGTAACACATAGTTAGTGGCAAAGTATCTGACTTGTCTATCCACTGGAGTAGATGGATTATCCAAGTAGTCAATGAGTGGCTGACGCCAATCTGTATCGATAGCCTCGACTGTAGCAACATACCATTCATCCGCGTCTACCCTCCGAGCCATGAAAGAAGGTAACGTTCTCCTTTCAACTTTCAAAATCCGCTCGCAGACTCCATCAGTCAAAGTTATGCCAGTGGCAATTTGTGCCAACTCATTCGCCGCAAAGTTGTGTGCCCTAGGGATATAATCTAAAGTGATATCACTGAACTGCTCCAGTAGCTCTGTAGCCCTTTCCCAAAATGGAACCAAAGTAAATGTTGTACACTTGTATAATCCCTTAAGCTGGTTAATCACCAACAAAGAGTCGCCGAACACACTTACCACTGTTGCCCCCATTGCGAGTAACATTTCCAATCCGATTATGAGTGCCTCATATTCAGCCTGATTGTTGGTGCATTTCCACTCTAGTTGAAAAGAATAAGCATGACGAACCCCCAGAGGACTTACCAAAGATATCCCAGAGCCAGACAAACTTTCAGTGCTGCTTTCATCAAAATACAATTCTCAAGGCTGCATTAGAATGGCCACCACGTCTAACTCTCTGTATTGTAAATCTTGTTCCACTGGATGATGAAGCAAGAAATCCGAAACCGCCTGTCCGGTTTGTGCCTTCAGAGGTGTATATTGTAGTGAAAACTCAGACAAAGCTAACACCCATTTGCCAATACGACCCCTGAGAATAGGTCTGGTCAACATGTACTTTACCAAGTCTGTCTGTGCCACCACTATTGTTGTGAAAGATAACATATAATGACGTAACTTGCAACCAGCAAAATACAAAGCGAGGCACAACCGTTCCATGTCACTATATCTGGTTTCTGCATCGATTAATGTCCTGCTAAGGTAATATACAGCATGTTCAACCACCTTATCGTTATCTTGGCGTTCATCTTGCGCTAAGAGCGCAGCAATGGATGTTTCACAGGCTGAAATGTAGAGCTTCAAAGGGTGACCAGGCCGCGGAGGCATCAGAACTGGCGGTGAAGTTAGATACTGTTTTATCCTGTCAAACGCTTCCTGATGACTCGCTTCCCAACGAAATTCCGTATCTGCCCTCAACTTTAACAGTGATGTAAAGGGTTGAATTTTTCCTGCCGAGTTCGAGATGAATCTACGCAAGAAGTTAATCTTACCCAATAACTGCTATAATTCCTTCTTGTTAGTTGGAGCTGGAGCTTCTATTACCGACTTGACTTTGTCCGCTGGAATCTCGATGCCACGCTGATGAACCACAAACCCTAGGAAATCGCCTGACTGAACCCCAAAGACACATTTAGCTGGGTTCATCCTGAGTTTATGTTTTCGCATCCTTATGAAGACCTTTCGTAGATCCTCTATGTGGTCTGCCTTAATCTTGGACTTTACTACCACATCATCAATATAAACCTCTAATATCTTCCCCAGTATGTCATGGAAGATAAGGTTCATAGCCCTTTGATATGTGGCACCAGCATTCTTAAGCCCAAAAGGCATGACTTGATACTCGAATGCTCCTATAAAGCCTGGACATCTAAAGGCCGTCTTGTGTTTGTCTTCTTCCTCCACAGGAATCTGGTGATACCCTGCGGTTCCATCCATGAATGACAACAGCTCATGCCCTGCTACTGCATCAACTAACATGTCTGCCATTGGCATAGGATACACATCCTTAGGTGTGGCTGTGTTTAAGTTTCTGTAATCCACGCACACCCTCATCTTACCATTCTTCTTTCTGACTGGCACTATGTTAGATAACCATTTGGCATACTTGGCAGGTCGAATAATTCCAGACTTGAGCATTTTTTCCACCTCTTCTTTTACCGAAGCCGCTGTATCGGCATGCATTCGCCTAGGTTCTTGCCTGACTGGCCTATAACCGTCCATGATTGGTAGTTTGTGACAAACTAACTCTGGTGCTAATCCAGGCATGTCTTCGTATTTCTCTGTGAAGCAATCCTTGTACTCGTGAAGAAGCTCAATGAACTTCTGCTTTTGCTCAGGTTCCAAATACATACTTATACCAACCTCCATTGGTTCCTCTGGGGTCCCTAGGTTGACTTTTTCTACTGGATCCTTGACCTTAGGTGGCGTATCATCCAAGGCTGCCGGAGCTGCTTGGATAATCTCCTCCTCATCTTTGTCATATTCCAAAACATCGTCATTAACGCATTCTACTGCTGCCACCTGTTGGTAAGCCTCTTGCTCCTGCCTAAAAATAGATAATCTCTGGTGCAGGGAAGCGTAGGCTTCCAACTCCTCCTTGCTGAGTTGTGGCTTCATTGATTGTTTTGGGGTAAAATCATGGAGATTGGTCTACTGGCGTCTGCTTGAAGCTGCGCCAATCCCCATTGTGTAAGCTCAGTGGAGGTCACCCCATATGGATGCCCTTTCTTTGTAACACCACTGATTTTCAAAGGCCTCATATCCTCCCTCAACAAAGCAAGCTGCTACTGAAAATGGCCTAGGGTCAGCCTTGATTACTTCGGACTCGTCAGTCTCTGGGTTCCAGATGGCAAGCTCTTGATGGAGAGAAGATGGAACACAACCGGCTTGGTGAAGCCAATCTCTACCCAGGATCATAGTATAAGGAGCTGTGCACTCAGCCACAAAGAAAGTCCGATACATCTCTGATGGACCAACCCTAATTTTCAGTATCACCACTCCGAGTGTCTGAGCTATGTTTCCGGCAAAACTCTTTACCTTCATCTTGCTTTCTAGAATCTTCTCCTTCGGAATCTGAAGGTAATTCATGGTCTGTACGGTAAGGACACTTACCGCAGCCCCTGTATCCACCAATATCTTACTGACCCTTTTGTCCATCATGTCAGCAGACACGTACAATGGTCGCAAATGTTGTCTCATGGCGAATGTGGGCTTGGAGAACAAAACATATTTCTTTCTCAACTCAGGGTCCATGTCTTCTTTATCTTCCCTCGCAGCAAGCTCTTCTCCGCGAATAGGTGACTCCGCTCCAGCCTCACCTTCTGACATGTTGAGGAAAACTTCAGACGAAATTGGCTCATCCAATGCGTACATAGAAGGTAAGACATACACCATATTGCAATACGTGTTTGTCTCTGGGGCTGTTATCGCAGCTTCAGTTGTTACGTAAACCTGAGCAAAGTCAGACTGGTCTGTGATCATCTCACCCTGCTCGTCTTCTACGTAAAGCATGCTGCATGACAAACTTTCATCCATGCCCCCGGTTTCTTCTTCGTCTTCCTCCATGTCGTCTTCCGTAACGCGAGTTGTACCAACTTCTGATTCTTTTTCTGCACAGGCAAACGCTTCAGCCATTTGCTTTACTAAAGAAACCTCTGGAGCAGGTTTCTGCTGCTGAACCTCAGTTATAGGTTCAGCCTTATTTGTTTCTCGAGACCCCTGTTCTTGACGCTGAACTGCTTTTGGTCTCCACTCAAACCTTATTTTCGACGTCTCCCTCTTATCTTCGTTCTTAGGACCTTCTGCAATCCTAACCCTCTTTGCTGGAGACGCCTTAGGTGTCTCATTGTAGGTGGAAGTAGATGTTTTATCTATCACTTTTTGACCTACTCGCGACCAAATTGACCCCCGCGTGTGTTGACTTTTGTCAATGCCGACCCTTGACCATACAGACTTTCGCTCGCCGCTATTTTCTTCTCGCGAGACTCTTTTCCGTCCGCTATGCTCTGTGGTAGCAGTCTCGGGAATATCGCGAACGTTCCTGACTGGGCAATAAGGTCTTGCTGACAATAATTCCAGTTTTCGCCTTAACTGTTCTGGAGTCTCTCTGATTTAGTCTGGGCTAACCAGACCTTTATCCAAAGCTTCCAAAAGCCTCTTGGTCTTACCATACCTTCGCTGCACATTCCTAGTCTGAGTAGGCGTAGCTTCTACCACCTTTCCTCTTTCTCTGACCATTCAAACGTTGTCCTTGAGTACGTTCCTGGAAGCTGGCGGTATGTAAGGCTTGATTACTACGTCCTGCGGGTAAACCATTGGCTTCTTCCCCTCCATTCTCGCCTGGCGCAAGCGAAGGTAGAGGTTAGAATCCCTCTGACTAGGACTTGCTGATCTTCTCACCTGCTTTGGACTGTATGGCTGATACGCTTCGGGGGGTGTAGTAACAGCACTCCTCTGCTCCTGTTGTGGCTCTTTAGCAATGCCACATTCAGTTTTACACCTAGCACACAACATGACTGCTGATGCGCCTGCTCTTGATTCTTTCCGCTGGACAACTTTTGTTTCTCCATCTACAGTACTCAGGTCAAGCGTCAGTTTTCCGTTACCCCGAACCAAATCAACTACAGCCACATCCGCTACTGCTGGATCACAAAAGGTGATTGACCCCTCATTGACCCACTGTTGTATCTGATCTTTGAGCTGCATGCACTGAGAAGTCTTGTGAGTCCACAGGTTATGAAATTTACAATAGGTCTTACCAGCTATTGCTTCTTCTGGGGGGTAGACTCCCCATGGGACGGCCACCTCATTGGCCACGATCAGCTTGTTCAGGATAACATGAGCCCTACTAGCATCGTAGGTGTACTCTTTGAACTTTGGCCTTGCTGGCAGTGGCTTCTCCTTCTTCCCCTCACACGGCACTAAGTCAACCATATTGATTGTGGGAAAAGGATCGATGTCGACTCAAGCTGCAGTCTTTTCTTCATTCGCTCCCAGTTTTCCTTCGTTAATCCACGTCTGGATAGTGTCTTTCAAGCGAATGCACTCTGATGTATTATGGTTCCAAAGATTATGGAACCTGCAGTACTTCTTTCCCTTAAGCTGCTCCTGGGTAGGGGGAGGTCCAAAGTCATTCCTCACTTTCCCCAACGCTGTCAAATCCTCCAGAATTTCCGGGGCCTTGTGTGCATTATACGTATAAGATTCGTACTCCGGTTTTGCAAACGCGGCGAACGAAATCTTTACTGGCTCCTTAGACATTTTTAACACCTGGGACTTGATAGGCTGTCTGCCTGCTAACTCCACCGCTGTGACTTCTTCCGCATACCCCATCATGTATGGGTCTGCATAGGGCATAGCTTGTGGAGCCGAGTAGTAGGGATCCATGTGGGAATATATTGCCCCCACTGTCTTATGCCTTGCTGGAGGCATTCTGGGCCTCAGTGTTCCTGGGATAAGGGCCAAATTGTTCCTGGAATTGTTGGCTTCCTCGTCTAGCTCATTCAGGAAGTACTGGTAACTGCCCACCCTGTTCATTAGGTCAGCCATGCTAGAGAACACTTCATCGTGATGTTTTGCTCTCTGCCTCTTCTCCAACCCCCGGATTGCAATTTTGATCAAGTTAGGCTCTGGGATTGGAGTCTTGCATTTGGCCTGCTGAACCTTGAACCTCTTAAGGAACTCTACTGATGACTCCATAGGTTGCTGATACATAGCTGTCAAAGAAGACAAGTCAACCTCTGGTTCCACAGTTCCAAATGTGGTTCTAAACATAGTCTCCATCACGTTCCAGTCAGGGACTGATCTTGGTATCAACTTGGTGTACCATGTCAGTGCTGACCCCGACAAAGAAGCTTCAAACGTGCGCAGCTTAAAAACAGTATCCGTACCATATGGTCCACATTCGCCTGTGAACCATGCAATGTGGGTGGCTGCATCTTCAGACCCCTCTCCCGAGAACGAAGTGAATCTTATCTGTCGATAATGTTCTGGTCATGGGCTCTCAGCCACCCATTCTGGATACGGATGCGCGTATGCAGTGTTCACAGCAGCAACAATGGGAGTTGCCCTTATTGCTTCCTGTATCATATTCTGGACTGCATCCCAGTCCAGCTGAGGTCTCCTCTGAATAGGCGTAGGCGAACGACGTGGTTGTTGCCTTGGAGCTCTCTGTCGTCCTCTAGCTCCTCCAGTGTTCTGATCATTGTGCACCGCTAATTGGTCATCACCCACGCGAAGTGGGCCAAATCCCTCTCGGTGCACGGTTCTTCTATCCACCTGGTGATCTACCTCTTCTAGCAACTCTTCTTCTGGAGGATGTTGGCGGATAAGCTGTTCAGTTCTCATGGCATTTAAAGTCTCTATGAACATATCCATCCTCTTGTTCAGCGCTTGCTGATTTTCGTTCATCTTAGTTGCTAGGTCTGTATACCTTAGGTCCTGAATCTCGGCCTTTCTGTCCTGCTGCCGGGCTCGATCGCGGACCTCTTGGAAACCCTTTGTCAGGTTATCCAATGATGAGCTCAACGCTCCTACTTGCTCAGCAAGGTTTTGTGACTGACCTTCTTTAGTCATAGCACCAAACCTGCTAATGGCTTGTTCTGTAGATAGCTTCCTACGTCTGGTTTGGAACACGAAGGATATTCCTTTTGATATTAGCCGAAGCCTGTAATCTTGACACGGTCCCAGTGGGCGTGCCAGATGTTTGGTTTAGAATTTGCAGTCCTTTAAACAACCGGCTTGTAAATTTGTGCTAGGCGTGCCAGTACCTTTGGGCCAGGTACAACCTTGAAGTTGGATGCTGCTCGCGTCCCTCTTCTGACTTCTTCTCACAGCGACCGTGACAGACGCCGATCTTCTTCCTCTGTGCTAGGTTCTCTCTTTAGACCTACAAGGGAAAAGTCTCTCTAGGATTTTTCTCCAACCTTTGCGGATGACCGAATCTTACTTAGTATGCAAAGAAACTAAGCAGTGGGTATCAAGATATGCAGGATATGGACTGGCGAACGGATTCTCCAGAACTGGTTGCGGGAGTAAAAACTGCTCAACGGATTGAACAGGGGAGTAGAGAGATTTCAACGGATTGAAACCTGTCAGACTTAACGGATTAAGTCCCTTGTGCAGCTGACGGATCAGACTACGGTTGCTGACGGATCAGGCTTAGTTGCTCCGGAGAGGCTTGAAGACTTTCACGTGGCGAAGTTGTTGTCTGTTTTTTGATAGATGTCGTTGTTCTTTTCTCTTGCATCTTAACCCCTTTATATAGTGAATACTAGGGCAGATTTTTACTTGTGAATCAAGGCACGGCATCGTACTGTTAAAGCTAAGAATCCTTCTTGTAAGGCAATCCAAACTCTTCAAGCCCAATCCTCTAAGCCCAACACTCTTCTGTTGGTAACTTAACCTCCTGCGACCACGTGCTTCATCTCTTATAATACTCTCGCGAACGCTTTTCCTCCCGCGAACGTATTTCATTAATACACAACCCCTTCCGCGAGCGCGTTTCCTTCGGCAAGCAAACTATCTCCCTTTGCGAACGTATTTCGTTACTGTGCTCCTCGCGAGCGCATTTTACTCTCTAAGCGTCCTCTGACCTTCTTGACCGCAGGCATCGGTCCACTTGCTTTTGTTTAAATGGGCTTTTTACTTTTGGATCTAACAACCCCACCGTTCAACTTAGCTAGCTTACTATGTGCGTGAGGCATCTCTTCGCTCTGTTATTCCTGACTATTCCAGATCACCATCTTTCACATTGTACAATAATGTGAGGAAGGAGGGTAGCATGAGTAGTAGTATCACTAGTATGTAACTCTCTGCACTAGTCAGGCATTACTCGATGTTTTATCATTCTCGATGTTTTATCATTGCTTCTGAATACTTTTATGATTATTTCATCTTTAGAAATTAGTTGGAGGAGCAATATATAATACCAAATTGCATTATTGAGGTTGAAGTGTCCTTTTGTTTGGACAGAAGACTTGAACTTTGAAAGAGTTCATCCATCACTTGTAGACTTGTAGTCTTTCTTAGTTCTATTAAAACTATATGTTTTGATTTGACTGCACCTCCTTTTTTTATTCATTTTTATTCAGTGTATTAATAGGTGCTCTTCTTTGTTTTCATAGTTTTATGACTTGATTTTTCTTCTTGTCTTTTATCCCGTATATAATTTGTGGTACAACTTAAAAATGGAATATTCTACAAATACTTTGATTTCAAACTTTTTATTCTACAAATACTTGTGTGATGGAGTCCACACACATTCCGACTAGGAACTTACATAGGTGCTTCCCTTGACAAAGACTAGAGCCAGGTCAAAGTCAAATGATAAATTCGAAAATTATATGAAAATTGGTGAATTAAAATATTCACATGCAGTCTTTAACCGACATATTTCTCGTAATTTTCTTTAAAGAGAAAGGAGAAAATTGTATGATGAAAATCTATGGAGGAGACCGTTTCATCGTCTCTATCTCTTGAATTTTCTGTGGAGGGACAATGTGTTAAAAGTTTGAGTGGTTAGGACGGCCAGAAATTAAAGTTTTTATAGTGACATTCTGGTTTTTCTACACCTTATTGTTAAATTCATGGAACAAGTCAAGATTTCTAATTAACATTACTTTTACGCTAAGTTGCATTGAGCACAGATACGGGGACACGACACAACTTAAACACGTCAAATAAAATTATATTTTAATGTATTTTAATAAATAAACATGGTAGGCTTGCTTTCAAAAGTGGATAATGACTTTCTTTCAAAGTAGGCAGTAGCAAGAGCAACTTAGCAATCTCCAAACCTCTATGGACACCTAATAGACAAGAATATGAACTAATATAATTATCATAGTCATAATCTATCAAAACCTTGTAATCATTCCATAATGCGTTTATGTTTTAGGTTTTGGGCCTTTTGCCCCCCTTTTTTAATGAAAAATGCTGATGTGACGTGTCAGGTATAAAGTGGATTGTCAGTCAACGTGTCCAAAACTTGTCAAAAAATCAAAAAATTCTGACACGCCATGTGACGTTTCTGACACTTAATTTAACATGTCAAAGTGTCGACGTGTCTGAAGTGTCCGACACTCCACCTTTTTAGAGTGTTCGTGCAACATAGCCTTTACGTCTCCAAGTCTTGAACTTTCAAAGAAGCATGCATATGTCCATGTTTCGAAGAAGAAATATAGCTACCCGGACGGCAATCATGTAGTTACATACAAATTTCGGTGTATTATAACTCATCGCAAATCTTAAAAAAATATCATTTTTAGCTAAATTTTAGTTTAAAAAATTAAAATTTAAAATTTAACACTTTTTATATTTTTAAATTTAGTTTATAGTTTATTAAATTTGGTAGTCATCTATTAAAAAAAATTCAGCCCATCTCGTTATAAAATTCTCGCTCCGCCGCCGGTTCATGGTACTGTAATTGCTCAATCACATTTGTTTGTAGCAAATGCAGATGGCTTCTAGTGTACGGCTGCTTCTGCTTCTTTCCTCATTGCTTCTGGTTCCAGAACGTCTTCTGTCCCAGACTACTGATGATGTCAAAGTAGATGTGGGTGCTTCTCTCACTGCAACTGCAGGTAACAGCACCTCATGGCTTTCCTCTCCTTCTGGTGATTTCGCCTTTGGTTTCCGGCAACTTGAAAATAGTGATCTTTTCCTGCTATCTGTTTGGTATGCCAAGATTCCAGACCGAACCATAGTTTGGTATGCAAATGGGGATAGTCCTGCAGTTGTAGCTAAGGGGTCAGTTGTCAATTTGACTGCTGACAGTGGACTAGTGCTTACTAGTCCTCAGGGTGATCAGCTTTGGAAATCTGAGTCGATTTCTGGAGTTGTTGCCTTTGGGGTCTTGAATGATACAGGCAACTTTGTTCTTCAAGATGGCAATTCTAAGAGTTTATGGGAGACCTTCAACAATCCAACTCATACCATTTTACCTGGACAAGATGTCGAAAAAGGAGGGAAGCTTTGGTCTCAACAGTCCGAGACTAACTTTACCAAAGGAAGATTCCAACTACGTATGCAAGAAGATGGGAATCTTGTGCTTGTCACAGTTAACCTGCCAACGGAGTTTGCGAACAGGCCTTACTATGCAAGCGGTACTAATGGCGACACAAATTCTTCTACTGCTGGTACAAAGCTGGAGTTCAATAGCTCAGGCTACTTGTATGTTTTAAGAGAGAATGGTGGAAAACTCAATATCAAAGACGCAGACACAGTCTCGGCTAGCAGCTTCTATCTTAGAGCAACCCTCAACTTTTATGGGGTTTTAGCGCTGTATTCTTACCCGAAAAGGTCCCCTGGAAATGTTAGCTGGAGTCTTGTTTGGTCAGTGCCAGATAACATTTGTAAAATGGAGGTTGATTCAGGTCTTGGTGTATGTGGCTACAACAGTATATGCACTCTACAAAATCAGAGGCCAAACTGTACATGCCCAAAAAGATACTCTTTGCTGGATCCGAATGATCCATATGGGAATTGCAAACCGGATTTCATACAAGGCTGTCAGGAAGATGAGCTGACTGTTACAAAAGATTTATATGAGGTTCAGGTGCTGACAAATATTGATTGGCCAACCTCAGACTATATGCAGTTATATCCTTCTACTGCAGTAAGTTGCAATGAATCTTGCTTTGGGGATTGTTTGTGTGCGGTTGCTATTTACAGAGCTGATACCTGCTGGAAAAAGAAGTTACCTCTTTCAAATGGGAAAGTGGATACGGGGCTTAATTCACAGGCCTTCATCAAAGTCAGGAAGGGTGACTTTACTCTTCCAGTTCCTCTACTGCCGAATCCGAATGATAAGAAGAGGAAGGACCAGACCCCTCTGATACGCGTGGGATCAGCGCTTCTTGGTACCTCAGTCTTTGCTAACTTAATGTTGAGTGCTATAGTTTGTTTGGGATTTTTCTTTATTTACAGGAAGAAACATTTCAGGCCTAACCAATATGTTTTGGACTCGAATCTGCGCTCTTTTAGCTATGAAGAGCTTAAAGAAGCAACCAATGGATTTACAGAAGAATTAGGAAAGGGTGCTTTTGGAATTGTTTACAAAGGAATATTGCAAATTGGTTCTGGTGTCCCAGTGGCAGTGAAGAAGCTAAATTTTGTGGTACAAGATAGTGAGAAGGAATTCAAGACAGAACTGAACATAATTGGTCAGACGCATCACAAGAATCTGGTTAGACTTGTTGGATATTGTGACGAGGGACAAGAGCGGTTACTAGTATATGAGCTCTTGAGCAATGGCACATTAGCAAACTTTCTTTTTGCTGATACCAAACCAAGTTGGCGGCAAAGGATTGATATTGCTTATGGAGTTGCGAAAGGACTTCTATACTTACATGAAGAGTGCAGCACACAGATCATCCACTGTGACATTAAGCCTCAGAACATTCTGCTAGATGATTACTGCAATGCTCGGATTGCTGACTTTGGATTGGCAAAGCTTTTAATGATGAACCAGAGCCAGACTCAAACAGCCATAAGAGGAACAAAAGGTTATGTTGCACCTGAGTGGTTTCGGAACATGCCAATCACAACAAAAGTCGATGTGTACAGCTTTGGTGTGGTGATGCTAGAGTGCATTTGCTGCAGGAGAAGCGTGGATATGGAAAACGTGTCCGAAGAGAGTGCCATTTTAACCGATTGGGTTTATGATTGCTACCTCGAAGGAGCCTTGGATGCTGTTGTAAATTATGAAGTTGAGGCCTTACATGAGAAAACAAAGCTGGAAAGTCTTGTCATGGTTGCTCTATGGTGCATTCAGGAAGACCCTTCTCTTCGGCCGACTATGAAGAAGGTTCTTCAGATGCTTGAAGGATTAGTGGAAGTACATGCTCCGCCGTGTCCATCACCATACAGCAGAACAGTCTGAAACTGACTTTGTTTAGCTAGCATTGTGATGAACTCCTTTGTAATGATGGTTTAGGCCGGCTTTGTACCTTCCTCTTGGTCTAGTGTCTAATGTATTGTTATTAGTAATAAGTCTGCTTGAGATTTTGAGAAGCTGTAGTCATGATCTTGTGGGAATAATTAAGTTCTTTCAGAACACTCAATTTTTCATTACTAGTTGAAACTTTTGGTGTCAAACCATGGGGGTAAAACAATGAACCATGATAGTGTATATTACTAAACTAGCTAGGTTCTTCATCCTCAAACAATCCCCCAAGCCTGAATTGAATAGGTTAATACATAACACAAAGCACATTATTAGTTGGAGGGTTAAAAGGAGTTGATAAGTATGTAAAAATGAAAAACGTCGACAGAAGGATTCGAACCTGCGCAGGCAAAGCCCAACAGATTTCGACTCTGTCTCCTTAGAGATGAAGATACTGGAGTGGTATATGTGCTCTTCAATTCGTTTATTCATGGGAGAGCCTGAAAATGGCTTCTAAATCAAAACTGGTAAAAATGAAAAAAGTAACGAAACATCCAAATCTGAATCCGATGGAACCTAGTATTGAAAATTTGAAATTATGAGCATATATATATACATAGCCCAATTCTGGGTTTTCAAAACTATCCACAACCAAAAGGTTGTTGCAACAAAGTTAAACATACACAATCATACTGGTCGATATTCTTCCTAAGAAACTATCATCAATACACCTCACATCGATGGCGCTTATTGACCGGCTCGCATTCTTCGATCCATTCCTGGTTGACCTTCTCGCATTCGTCGATCCATTCACTGTAAATGTCGATGGGTTCACTGAGAGGCGTGACATCATGATCAGTACTAAACTGCTCTTTGCAAACATAGCAGTGGGCAGTGCCAACCCATTTCTCCACGACTTTCGGCGGCTTAGAATTGTCAAGTACTTGCGCCTTGTGAACTCTGCACTCGACGTTTCGGCCGTAGTTGCAGAAAGGGCAAGTGAAGACAGTCTCAAGCTTCTCCACTCTTCTTCTCTGACTTACTCCTCGACTTTCTCTTCCCCATTTTTTTCTTGGTCTCTATTTCAGACTCCGGTTTCCAATTGTGGGATCCCAAGATGCCACTGGGTCCTATTTATAATTCTCCTCCGGGTTCAGTGTTTCCCATTCCTAATCGGATTTGGATAAACCCCTATGCCCAATTACAGAGGGAAACAATAAAGCTAGCTGGCTTTATATAATTCAAGAAATTAATCCTTAGAGCACAGGGATTGTGACGTCAGCCGTTCAAGTTCAAATCTCATCACGGTCCAGAATTTTTGAGCCTTCACTCCCGTATAGTTTAAACCGCCCAAATCTCACTTGAGTGTATCATTGTGTATGTGAAAATATGTGTTGAACTTTAAATCTTTTAGCCAATTATGAACCCAAGGCTCTATCTTTTATAAAGATTTGTCATTGGTATGGAACTATGTTGCACAATTTAACAGGAAAACTCTAGGGTTGATAGCTAAGTTGAAATTTGATTCATTTTAAAAAGAATATGTCGATACTTTTTTTGATGAGCATATATTATTATTACCAGTCTTTTAACATGTGTTTCACACACGCCAATTTGTTATTTAAAAAAAATATATGTAGTGAAGGTAATTGTGCAAATAGATATTTGGGTAAAATATAAATTGCAATAGATAAACCATATTTACGTATAGGATATATAACTTTGTTTTATGGGTAAAATGCACCAAAGGTGTCTAGACTTTTAAGAGACTGTTAAAATGATACCTGAACTTGTAAAGATATCAAAATGATACCTAAACTCTTAATTTGTTATCAATAAGATACCTACAAGGAATATTCCTTTAAGAATATTCTGTTTTTTTAGAAAATTACTATGTTATCTTTTATTTTGTGTATTTTAGTGTTTTCTTTTAAATTTTGACAGAGTATGGTGGGCCTAAGTCTGTGAATTTGTTTATCTAGCATACTGCAAATATAAACTCATCCTCTCACACAAAGGTAAACAGTTATTTTTCATCATCAATAGCAAATTTAATAACTACCCGACTTGATTTATTAGCTTTTGCTAAAATTTCTCGCAAAGAATTGCAAGACGAAAAAAGAAAACTAAGAAGATTAATAAAATACAGAGATAATCTTCCTAGAAAAACAAAAAATTACTAGGATATTATCCTCAGAGTTCAGCAAAGAATCAAACGAACTGAAGAACAAATTGAAGTTCTGCAAGAAATTTTTGATTACGATCAAGTTTCCCTGAACGTTTTGAGTCTCGGTTAGATCTGTTATAGCTGGCATCAGAGCCTGCTTGGCTCAAAAGCAGGATATCAAGACTTATGCCACAAAGTTGGCTTCTCTTGACCAACAAAAGAGAATCTAAACTAAAAAATTACCAGTCATTCTGTATTACAAAAGGTACTGATAAGTGGCAAAAGTGTTTGCATTCAAGACATATTCAGGAAGATCAATACTCGATAGAGTACATCTGTAGAGTATTAAACACACTCTACGACGATCTTGTCTATCTCTAAGGAGAAGTCAGGGTTGAAGAGCTTGATCCTTCCAGACCAAGCCTAATTGAATACCTAGATCATCTATCTAGGGACACGACCTCAGACAAGGTTGCATTACAACTTGAGAGATTTCATCTCAAGTTCAAGCAATTTGAAGAGATAAGTTCAACACTTGGCAAGCTTGAAGCCAAGCTTGATTATCTCAAAGAAAAACAATATCTATTGGATATTGAAAAGAAGCTGGTTCGCACTGAGCATCTTGTCGACAACATTCGTCAGCAAGCAATTGAGCTAAAATCTTCTCAGGAATCGCTGAAAAAGCTTTTAGAAACTCTAATCACCCGATTAGAATGAATCAAAGAGTTGAACTAAAAGTAAAACAGGAAGATGATAAAGCTCTAAACTTTTTCCTTCCTACAGAAACAGTGCATGATAATGTCAAAACAATAATTCATCAGCAGAACTACAAGATCGCTTATCTCTAAGAGATGAGTATTGATATCGAAAACCAATTTCAAGAGTTAAACAGCAGGATAACAAGGCTGCAAACAAGTATAGAAAAAATGAAGATACAAGAAGGAGAATGAATCAATGAAGAACAACTAGCTCAAAACGTAGCTAGTAAAATAATCATACCCCCTTTACCAAAATGAGAAAGTGAGTTTAAGTTTAGTGAACCTAAACTCCTTACATGGTCTTCGTCCAAATCTACATCTTCAACCAGAAGAGATGTAAAAATGCTGAGTATAATACTCAATAAGAGAAATACTATACATGTACAGCTAATCAACGCTCAAGAATTTGAGTATAATGAAATTGAATCCAGCATAAAAGAAGCATCTGTTCCCAAATTCAAACTCAATGAGATCTACAAAAGAGGATATTTCCTTATGGATTCCCACAGATTCAAGATTCTTGAACTGATTGTTCTTGCCACAGGAGGAGAAACTGACATCAGGTTAATCACTCCAAAAGAAGTAAGTGAAACATCTCAAAAGAAATATTCCTACATGCATATTGGGGCAGTTCAAGTAGGAATAAAACTTTTAGCTAGAGATGGTATAGACTGTTCTGTTCTATGTGTCTTACAAGATGATAGAATAACAGACTTTAAGAAAGTTGTTAGGAACAGTAGAAGCTTCTTTGTGCAACCAAGTTGCATATTTCAATGTTTTTCCAAACTTCACCACACATCTCAAAGATGGAGCACACTGTCTAAGATTACGAATCAAGACAGATGAAATTTCCATGAAGAAAGGGATGATGGAGCTTGTGATAGATTATCGTATCTATTATAAGCTAATGAGCTCGAATGTAACCCCAAACACCAGATTTCTCAACAGTCCCTGGATTACAACATCAATCCTCACCAATCCAAGAAATCATACTGAACAAAAGTATATCACAAAATGGCATGAAGTAACATTCTCAAGAAAATGGAATCTGACACCTCCAGCTAGACAGATAGAAAATACCAATGCTTCTATTTATGAAGATATGTGAGGAAAAATAAGCTTACAATTTCATAGGCATTCATTCGCTAGCTATGAGGAAGCTAGTACTTCTGGAACCAAGCCAACTTCTTGTCTTGAAGAATCTTTCTAGGAAGAAGATGTTAAAAGACCTATGATGATGCTAAAATAAGAAAAGCTGAAGAGCTTGTATGAACAAGCAAAAATCTGTGAATCTACAGGCGAGTTTGAAAAGATCATGGAAAAGATTTCTCAAGTGCAACTGAGAAAGAAGAAAATGAAGATTCTTTCTTATCAAGCAGCTACAGAAGAACCAGGCGAATCCTCAACAATGGAAACTGAAAATATTTTCCAAGGAAGCACTGTAGTTCAAAACATCACAAACTACCTCACTAAGATCATTCGAGAAAACAAAATTAAACTTCCTAAGGGACAGACTCCTACATGAAACTAGGAGAACGAAGTTCTCAGAAGTACATCTATACTGAACCTAAATGGGGACAATCAGTATCTGAAAGAGGAGTTTACCTTGATCTAGACAGGGTAGGAGACAAGAGAAAGACAATAGACAACTGGGTATCTAGCCTAAGACTAACTCAGGCTCTGGTGTTGTCTAAATATGCCTACGAGGAAGCTTATGCATATTATGAGTCCACTTTAACTGGAATAGTCCAGAAATGGTATCAGTCTTTCAAACGAAGCTCTCAATGGCCTGACGAGGCAACCAAATTAGCTCAAACCAATAATCCTCTAGATTTCGCATGCCTCATCTATGCACAATTTTGTGGAGACGTTACTGGGCATAGTGAGCAGTCTAAAGAAAGAGCTAAGGCAAATATTCAAAAGTTGAGTATTTGTAACATGAGATACTTTGAAGAGTACACTAATGAGTTCCAAAATTACTACTGTACCATTGGAGACCTAGATAACGAAGACCTGGTCAAAACCTATTACAGGAAGTTATCAGAACCATGGAACGATGCAGTAGCACAATCTTTGGAAGAAAATCCTTTGTGGTTT
The DNA here is from genome assembly GCA_951800085.1 of Comarum palustre. Lineage (NCBI taxonomy): Eukaryota > Viridiplantae > Streptophyta > Magnoliopsida > Rosales > Rosaceae > Comarum > Comarum palustre. The sequence goes on along the minus strand of OX637573.1, from coordinate 32,036,417 downwards.
TTTACGGTAGGAGGAATTGCTGAAAGAGTCAGGGATCTGTAATAGTCAGGAATAACAGAGCGAAGAGATGCCTCACGCACATAGTAAGCTAGCTAAGTTGAACGGTGGGGTAACCCAAAACGTAGGTTTAGAATCGCAGGGCCAAATAATCTGAGAACTGGTTTCATCGTCTAAATTGATCATGCCCATAACACACTCAATCCGATTGTATATGAAATAGTATATGGAATTTGGCCGACACCCTGAAGTTTGTGAAGCCAAAACAGATACTGAATTGCAGCATCCTAGGAAAATAGCCTCGTTTCCAATACTTTTTACCTCAACCTGCTGCATACGTAAATTATCACGTCCTGTTTCAATCAACTCCACCTTGAAAACCTTGAAGCTTTGGGGGTTATCTTTCAACTGCTTTCGGCTCCTGAACCTTAAGACACGCCATAGGTCTCCCGTCGTTGATTAAGATATGAACCCTGAATTCTTTCTCCCTCATATATGAACTCAGACGGTGCAAAAAAAAATGACTTGCCGATACGGGAAGTATGAACACGATAGTATGCGGCTTTATCAAGTGTCGAAAGTCAAGTGAAATAACGTTGGAATCCACTAACTACAGCCTTGAAAATAGAAAATCCAAAGCTGTAAAGAAGCAACTCAGAGGAGTGAAAAATATGTGTCCCAAGATATTGGAGACACCGACGCAGTGGGAATGTCACATAGAGAAAAAATACAAGAAAAGGTTCTCTAGCAACAAGCAGAAAAGAAATTTTGCTTCTAAAAAGAAGTATAATTTCAGGAAAAGCTCATTCAAAAAGAGCCATGTAGGGGAAAGATCTCCTCCTAGGAAGAGATTCTTTAAAAGAAAAAAAACTAATTCTTTGAATTCTTTTAGAGAAGTGAAGAAGTGCAGATGTTGGCTTTGCAAAGCCGAATGACATTATACAAACGAATGTCCTAAAAAGGACAAGAGATATGCGAGGGTTCTAATTAAAGAATATGATGAAGCAATAGAATACGCAAACCTAAAAGGTTTGAGATAGCTTATTCTGATGAAGAGAATGATTCAATATATTCTCTTGAATTTCCATCAGAAAATGAAATAGAAAACACTTCAGATAGTTTTGAAGGAGAAGAAGAGGAGGACAGATCTCGTCCTATGTTTGTCTTAAAGGTTTTAAATTGGAAGGAAGAAACTACTGATATTATCAGTAATTTCCACCCCAATCCAGGAAGATTTACATGTGATTACTGCAATTGCGATGATAGTAATTCAGTTCACATGTACTGTAAAAGTACAGGTGAAATTTATCATCAAGAATGCTTCATTGCAAAATTACGAAGAAAAACCAAAGACAATGAAACTCCCATCATGATAGAACAAGAATATAAAGAGTTCTACGAAGCTAAGGAATAACATGGACATAATTTGGAAGAAGATTTGAAGAGAATGAAGTTAGTAACTTCATTAAGTCAGAACGAGGAATTAAAAGAGTCTTTTAATTCCATCAATGTCTATGCAGGAAGGCAAGAAGAAGACATTATCACAGAACCTATTATACAACAGGTTAAGCCTCTGGATCCCATCAACAAGGCTGATGAAAGAGAAATCAATCCTTTTATTGAATTGCCTGGCAAAACTGCAGAAAGCAAAAAACAAGTAAAGCAAGTCCAGACAAGCATATTCAGCAATTACATATCTATAGAAATGAAATTTCCTAGATTTAGGAAATATCATCTACATGTCTTTGTAGATAGTGGATCAGGGTATTCTCTAGCCAAGAGATATGCCATCCCTGAAGAAAATTGGGAAAAAGCTCCAAGATCAGTTACTGGAATAGCCATTGGAGAAAATGAAGTAATCATGGATACTATGGCTCGTAACATTAAAGTTTTCTTAGACGGATGAACTTTTGTCATCAAAATCATCTGGCAATGTGAAAGTCAAGGAACAGACGTACTAATTGGAAATGACTTCCTTTTTCAACAGACGATAATTCAGAATCCATAGATAATTGGTTTTGAAAAGAATAACAAATTCTTTTGGGAATCTCGTCTTAACAACGATGTAAGCGTTACAGGACCGGGATTTACAGACCAATATCAAAGATTGTCAGCGAAGAGTGGTGATTATAAGTCAGTTTTAGAACCAATTCTGCTGCTGAAAGACCATTTGAAGGGTCACAGTGAAATATTGGTAAATGAATGGATGAATTCAGAAGATTCTAAGGAAGAGTATGAATCCCCTTTAGATGAGTCTGATTCAGATTCATTAGAACAAGAAACCTCAGACGGAGAAGAAGAATTTATCAAAGAGCATAACCTAAAGGTTTATGCTAACGAAATAGAGCAAAAGAAAATGCCAACTATTGCAGAAATAGAAAACTTGCTGAAACAAGTAATCAGGGAAGTTCCTCAGCTGTACTGGGAAAGAGATCCAGTATACTGTCAGCTCAAAATGCATGATGAAAATACTATCTGTCATGTTAAAGCAATCCCTCATTATAGAAAATATGAAAAAAAAAAAGATGGAAAACCAAATTCAAGAGTTGCTCGAAAAGAAGTTGATCAGACTTTCCAATAGTCCTCATCATGCTCTAGCCTTTTTGATAAGAAATCATGCAGAGTAAGTAAGAGGAAATGCTAGAATGGTAATTGACTACAGAGATGTAAACAAAAAGACGGTCAAAGACTGTAACCAGATAACCTAGGTAAGAGTGCTTATCAATCAACTCAAATGAGTCAAGATCTTCTCTAAGTTTGATGCAAAATCAGGATTCTGGCAAGTCAAGATGCATCCTGACTCCATTGCTTTAACAACATTTGGAACACCTCAAGGGCACTATGAATGACTGGTTATGTCATTTGGCCTCAAGCAGGCCCTGTCTGTTTTCCTAAGGAAAATAGATAATATCTTTAAACCGTACTCAGATTTCTGTATAGTTTATATAGATGACATTATTGTCTTCTTACGAACTATGAATGAACATCTGAAGCATCTTGAACAAGTATGCAAGTTGATTGTCCAGAAGAGAATCATCCTTGGACAAAAAAAGATTCACCTCATAAGAGGAGAAATTAATTTCTTAGGCATTCATGTTAAAGATGGAGAGATTCGTCTCCAAGATCATATTGTCAAAAAAAATCAGTCAATTCCCAGATCATATTCCTGATGCAAAGTCCTTACAAAGGTTATTAGGAGTTGTCAACTTTGCGAGAGATTTTATTCCTCAAGTTAGTGGTATTACTGCTCTACTCTCTCCAAAGACAAGCTCTAAAAAGAAATGATCATTCACAGAGGACGACAGTAATACTGTCAGAAAAATCAAAGAGCTCACCAAAAACCTTCCTCCTTTACAGCTACCTGAAGAAGGAGATTCGATCATTTTACAAACTGATGCAAATGATTATTACTGGGCAGGAGTTGTCTTGGCAATTGCCCTAGATACAAATCATGAAAAGATTTGTAAATTTCTCTCAAAAAAGTTTAACGCAGCAGAGTTAAACTATTCTACTGGAGACAAAGAAGTTCTTGCTCTTATTAAGAGTATAAAGGGAGCTGAGGCCTTTTTGGGAAACAAATTTGTTGTTAGAACTGATAACAAAAGAGTAAAAAAAACTTTAAAAACTACAAATTAATTGATCCTGCAGATAGGGGAAGAGTGCTGAGATGACAGATGTTTTTATCTCAGTATGAATATGATGTTGAAATGGTTGCAGGTAACAAGAATTTCCTACCAGACGCCCTGACAAGAGAAATGACAATGTTTCAAAGAGATGACAGGGATGAAAGACGCAACCCAAGAAACAAAAAACCAGAATCAAAAGAGAAAAATCTTTGAGAAAGATACAAGAACGGTGATAAAACTGTAGGTCTTCTCCATGACGGACCAGGTTATCAATTCATTGTATCTTATGGAGCAGCTGAAACAAGTCAAGAAACAGGTCATGACAGGATAAATCCAGCTGATTGGGATAAAAGTTCAGAACTCTCCTTGAAGAATGAAAGTCGGTTCGGAAAATCAAGTGAAGAAGAAGAAGAAAAACTCACTTAGGAGTATTTGTTGTATCCAAAAGATACAACCACAACTGACCGGTCCTAGGGTAAAAAACCGGCTAGCCTGTCTCAAACGGCAGACGGTAAAGACATAACAAGTCCGTAAATGGCTGCTGCTTTGCCCAAAAGCAGAATCACCCTTTTTAGCGGAAATAGATCGCACGTGATTACTAGAAAGAAAACCGTTCATGGTCAGTCTTTAAAGATTTTTAAAGAACCAATGTTCCAGATGAAAAATTGTTAGCATTCAAGCAAAAGATTATCATAGACAATATTCTTTATGCATTCCATGAAGAAAATGAAGATCATCTGCTTGTAACCCTTGAAGCACTTACAGAAGAATTGCATGGAATCCATGCAAAAGAAAAGGAAAAATCTAGGGTAGTATACCTAGAAAATCCAGAGAGTGCAAAGATCCCTATGACAACAATAAAACGGTCTGAATGGTTCAAATTCCATGAGCACTTGGAAAAATGACAGTCGCTTCCACCAACTTTGTCTGTTGTTCCTGGCCCATATTATGGGAGATATTTGGTTAATGTCCAAGCTGAACACTTTTAGAAACAAAAACTATGGAAAATGGTTTTATGCATAATCTTTGGACAAAGTCTAATGAAGATTTAGAGGGATTCCCTAAATTGATAGTTCATGTTGTCAAGAACATTAGGCCAGACAGATGTATCTTGAGATTAAAATTCATATCAACTCCACCAGAATGGATAATGCTGAAAGAGCAAATGAACTATATCTCTCCTTATCATTATGTCAGGATAATTCAAGGTCCGATTAAAGGAGAGAGCAAGATGCGCGGAAATGGTAGTCCTAATTAGAGCATGACAATCATGTGTATCAAAAACATGATACGAAGAGATTATGAGTCAAGCATTCTGACAAGTGGAGAAAAGATAACAGTTTCCTGCTATAATTATCCTCCACCTGTGAATTGTGACTTTTTCTCACCCATTATGAGAAATGAAGTAAACTGCACCCTAGCTACTACAAAATGGCTTGAAAAAGTGGAGAAGGAAAGAAGATATATGATTTCTTATCCCTTTCTTTATGATTCAGACTTAGACAGTGAAGAAAAAGATGAAAAAACATCAGAAGAACAAGAGGGCCAAGATTCGTTAGCTGATTATGATTGCACTGATGAAGAATACTACAATACAGTAAACATGATGGAGAAATGAGCGGTGGCCAACACATCAAGACAAAAAACTTTTCTTTTGTCAAAATCAGGGCTCTCACATGATAGATAAATGAACGGTGGCCGACGCATCACGACAAAAGACTTTTCTTAAAGTTAGTGCGTTTTTCTTTTGCTGCCGACACATGAAAACAAAGAACTTTACTTTTTCTAAAGTAAAGCTTGATTCCTCTTGTCCTCCACTTTTTCTTAACTGTGTTTAATTCATGATTGAAGTCCGAGTGTTATATAAGGACCTTCAAACTTTAGAGGGAAGACATCGAAAACTTGGAGCAAGAATTGGTAATACTCTCAACCTTCCTCTCAAAGTCAGTAAACCAGAATAGTAATGTGTGTAAACAGTGTCTCTAGTATAAGAGTGTGAGTGTAAATACAGTGTGAAGCTTTCAGACTGTTATCATTCTGTGTGATGTGCTTTTATTACAAGTAAGTATCTTATGCTTGTAATTATAATTATGAGTAGCTAAACAGCTTATAACTGTTTACCCAAGAGCGAGACTCTGAGTTATGTGTTTGTAGTTATGTTATGATAAATAAATTCTAGAGTGTGCCCATAATTCCGTCACAAAAATATTTTTGTTTTAAGAATTATTTTACTTCAAGTTGTTAATTTAAATTTTGTATTCAAGATATTTTTACATACTAAAATCTTTGAATCCTTCAATTTAAAATAGCAGTGATTCTGTCAGTATAGTAACCATCTAGACAAAAAGTCATTAGGTGAAGTTTTGGCATGATGAAGGCTAGTTCTTAAATTAAATGATGAATAGGTTTTAGGGTGTAGAATATCCTAAATACAATACCAAAAAAGTTAATTTCACCTTTTTATCCCTAATAGGTATGTCATTGATACTAAAAGGAGAGTCTGTATACCATATTGATCACTTTGTAAGTTTAGGTACTATATTAAAAGTCCTTTAAAAGTTCAGACACTGTAAGTGATAAAAACTCTTGTTTTATATATAACCTTGTTTTGCATTATCAGTTTTTTCAACCGTTTGCAATGAGGATCAATTTTTGGTAAAACTAGGAGTTTAGATTTAGATTTTTTTTCGATGAGCATATGTTTTGATACACTAAATGATCTTTTAGAATGTAATTCCATGTGTAGCAATTGCAACAAAACTAAGTTGAGTTTATTAAATTAGGCCCAACCAGCCCAATCAAAAAGGGTTTAAGTTTAATCACTTACTTTCATTAGTTGCCACCTGGATTGATCAGAGTTCAGATTCATCAGAAAACCCAAAGTAATGTTCTTCATTTGGTCGGAGAAACCAGAAGCAGAATGGGAGAGACAAACTCTTCTCCTTCATTACTCTATTTCTCCTTTGCATTGGACTCCGGTTAGCTATCAATTTATAATCTTTATTCCATTGTCTTTATTTATGTCCTTGCTATCTTGCAATAACTAAACCAAAGATCAGAACTTTAGATCTTCATGCTTATTGGGTATTTGATTTTCTTGCTATTAATGGGAGTTGTGTTGGAATTGGAAGAAGGGTAAGATAGTTGTGAGGTGGGTGGATGTGGATTTAGAATCAGTTCTGGTTTTGGCAGTGATCATGACTCATGAGGGCTCTCTCAAAGTTTAGTGCTTTGTTCTCAGATTGAAATTGAACAACGGTAGAAGAGTGTTGTTTATCATAATAAAATTGTAGACTAGTGTGTGGGAGTTCTTATCATATTACAAGAGTGTTGTTTTATATAGTATGAAATGATGTTCGTTAGTTGGTTACGTATGTGTATGTGTTGAGACATATGATAATTAGGTGGTAACTGGTCCTTCTCAGATAGCCACTAGCTGCAAATCAGACTCTGTCTTTGATCGATTGTCTCTGGCCATCCCATTGTGCAAGTAGTTTCCTACATTTTTATACAGTTTCTATATCAACTTGACAAAAACTTAAAATTGCCTGTATGGTCACTTCGTCAGCAGTAATAAATTTCTAGAACCCAATACACCCAATGCCAGAAAGTTTCCGTTCAGTTGCTGAAAGGATAGAGATAACTTTCATGATGACTTCTTTAGCCGTCTTCGGATGCATTAACTTTCAGTCTTTCTTTGTTGTGTTAGGAGTGCATGAACCTGCAATCATGCACTGTATGTGGGTTTTTTTAAGAAGCCAGGTTCACGCATCAGGCGTGAAACTTGTCCTGTTATTACTGTGTCTTGCAGCATTGACAGAAACGGTTTACTTGACCTTGGCCTGCCAGAATACACCGTTGATTCATTCTCATCAATTCTGATATTCTGAGAGTATTCTAAGGCTTGTTTATCCTTTCCCCACAAAAGTCTTGGTCTACTTGGAGTCTTAAATTTTATTACATTGCATTTGAAGAGGTGGTTTAGAATGTCATCAGGTGTACAATATAATATGGTCAGTTATCCCACTTTTGTCTATACGGATTCATTCTATCTGGACTCTTACTTCCCACCTTTCTTATTTTGTTTCTGTTTTAAATAAGGTAATTGCTTAACCACATTGGTGGTCGCATTTGGCCTTGGCTTTTGCTGTGTGTTTGTTTCTTCTTTCTTCATTGCTTCTGCTACCAACTTATGTGCTTGCACAAACTGTACTTGACTGTTAGCTTGTTAATTGCTCGGCTGTCTACACATATCCTCTTTGGCACTAACAATACTGGAACAACACATGGATTCATACTCTCACGAATAAACCCTTTCTTCAGGAGGTATTCAATAATCTCCCATAAAATTTCGGTCTCTTAGGAACTCATCCTCTAGTGTGGCAGGTTGGGTAGGCTAGCTCCTGAGATAAGGTCAATATGATGCTGAATATCCCTCATGTGTGGGAGTTCATTGGGCATATCATCAGAAATCAACTCTTTAAACTCCTCCAGTAACTCCAAAACTTCCTTTGGGATTTCTCCTTCATGCTTCTCTTTTGCCATCAAACCCTTAACCACTATTGGATAAACGGTTTGGAATTCTTTTATGGCCTCATTCAACTGGTGGTCACTCTCGCTGATGGTAAGAAAACTCGAATTCACCTTTTGAGACTTTCAGAATTTCTTGTCAGGGCCATTGCAATCTCATGTCCATTCCAGTAAACATCACATTATCTCTTCCTTTGTGAGTAACATCCAAATCATATTGCCAAGGTCTTCCCAACAGTATATGAAAGCTAAGATATTCATATCAATAACATCACAACTTACCTCACCGCGATAATGTCTCCCAATTGAAATAGGAACCCTGCATGTTGTTACAACTTCGGCTTGAGAACCCTTCACCCAACCCAGCTTATAGGGCCTAGGATATGGTTTTGTAGGCAGCTTCAAGAACCCTACCAATTTCTGTGACAAAAAATTCTCTCATCTACCATTATCTACAATTACCTGACACACCTTATTGTTCACTGAGCAAGAAGAACAAAATATGTTGTGGCGTTGTCCCTCTTCCTTAGGTGCCAACATGACTCTCTGCAACACTAGAGCCACACGTTTCATTCCCTCTTCAATAGCAAACTCATCCCCTTCATAATCACCATCCTCCCTATACTCCTCTTCTTCGTTGGTCTCACTTGAATTACCCACTTGGTTCTCAATCTCCACTAGGTTCACCTTCTTTCGTTCGGGACAAATATTGGAACGATGCCCGGGCTTCTTACAACGATAACAAATATCCACTATTAGTTTAGCATAGGGATCGGTTTAGGGTTTAACAAATATCTGCATAGTAGGTTCAGTCTAGGATTCGGTTTGGTTTCTCTACCTTTTCAACTGCATAGTTGCTGCTTTTTCCTCTTTTGGAGAGGCCAGTATCCCTATTAGGTATAGGATTCTGTTTCCCCGTTGAACATAGGAATAAGTTCTCTTTGTTTTCTCCATTAGCTATGCTTTCAAAGCTAAGTTTTGTGCTTCAGCAATGGTACACACAGTCTGCAACCCAAACTTCACTTGAATCAAAGGTCTCAACCCACTCAAGTACCCACTAGTAGAAAAAAGCATTTAGCCGACATAAAGATAACAGTTCTGTGGCCTAAGATATACTTAGCCGATGGAAAAACTTCCATAGCCTAAGTTATCACCTAGGTGACAAAAAACTATTCTGTCGGCTAAGTATATCTTAGGCGACGGAAAATTTTACCTAGCCGATAAAATTTTTATATATAAATATAAATAATTATTTATAATAACTTAGGTGACGGAAAATTATTCCGTCGACGGAACCATTTTTATAGAAAACAAATAAAAAATTAATACAATCACTTAATCGACAAAATATATCGGCTAAGTTCATAAAATCTTAATTTTTCCGCCTAAATTTTGACAAAACTTCAAATGAAAATTTTAAAAAGATCTTATCTTTCTAGATCTAATCCCTTTCTTCTTCTCCTTTTTCACTCTCCCATCTCTTCTCTCTCTCCAAAACTCAGCTTTCATCTCTCTCTCTCTCTCTCTCTCCAAAACGCAGCTTTCATCTCTCTCTCTCTCTCTCTCTCTCTCCCCAAAACTCACCCGGCTGTCATCTCCCTTCTTCCTCCGACACTGCCTCCTCGCCACTCCTCAGCAACTCCCTTGTCAACAATGGCCTGTTTCTTGCGATGCCTCTTCGTCGTCGTCCTTATGTGCTGTAGCTTTACAATCTTGCCCTTCTTCTCCATCGCCGCCTCGCCGGAGCCCTCGGCCAAAAATTGGAGGAAGAGCTTGGCAGAGCACGAGACCAGATACAGAGTTTCTGAGTTTATCTTGTCGATGTATGGGTCTAGCTTCATTATCTTCTTGACCCGACCCGTTGGAAGCTCGAGCCGAATACATCCGGGTTAGTCAGGATTTTCTTTAGGTTGGACCATTACGACGTTCTCTTCTTCTGATTCGATTTTGATCGGTGTTGAGTTCTCATCTTCTGGTTCGGATCTGACTGCGTTTTCTTCTCTGAATTATGCGTTGAGTGGAGTGCACGCGGCGGAGGCGCGTGGGTGAGGTGGTAGTGGATTTTGGGAGCGGTGGTCAGGCCCGGCTCGTGGGCTGTGCAAAGTGTGCAACCGCACAAGGCCTCCAATTTTTAGAGTTAAAAAAAATTATGTTACAAACTGAAGCTATGTTCAGTTGGTTTTTGCTTTGTATATGTGTGTATGTGACTCGAGTTCGAATCTTTTTAACCTCATGTTTTTTTCCTCTCATTCTCTCATTCAGTCTTGCTTCGTTCTCTCTTCTCTCTAAGAAAGTGAGAGTCTCAACTTCTGCCTCCCTCTATCTCTCGCCGGCCTCTCCTCTCCCGTCGATGAATCCTCTCTCTTCCGCCGACCTCTCCTCTCTCCTGTCATCCTCTGATCTCCGGCTCTTCCACTCTCTCTCTCTCTCCAGACTCTCCAGACGGCCTTTCCACCTCTCCGCTCCTCTTCGACTCCGACCTCTCCTCTCTTCGACTCCGGCCTTTCCTCTCCTCTCCGATTTAGTAAAAGGGTAAGTTCTTCAATTTCTGGTTTCACTTTCAATTGATGAATTCATACCAATTTCTCAAATATATGAGTGTTTATATTTGGGATGTTTAAGTTTTGTTGTCAGTTCAATTTCTGGTTTCAATTGATGAATGCATATCAGTGTTTATATAAGTCTATTCTCTATAGTCGTATTTGGGGTAAAAATTAGCAAGAAAAAGATACTGAACAAATTAAAGACTAGCCTACAGATTCCTGTCAAGGGGTGAAACACTAACCAATGCTTAATATATTCAATATATCAACTATTGAATTTGTAGATGTCTGACTATAACTGTGGATCATCGAAATTAAAAATAAACGATAGGTTGAAGATTTTGTATATGCAAATGTACAAATAATATATCGATCTGGTGATACCTTTGACGTCTTGATCTTGAAAGGGAAGGAACTGTTTATATTTGGGATGTTTAACTTTTTTTTTTCTGTGTTTATATCAGTGTGAGTTGATTCTTGAATATTGGATAGTTTCTAAGAAGTCATTTCTGTTGAATGTGTTATGTATTTTGAAAATGTTAGAATGGCTCCTACAAGAAAACATGTATCCGATAATTCCAAACGCAAAAGAATAAAGAAAGAGGACAATTTTGTTCGAAGTCAATCAGGAGCTATGGAAAAATTTGTTTTCAAGAAAGGGAAGGAACTACAATGTTCACGGGATGTAGATGTAGATATAGATGTTGATGTTGGTCTAAAAGAAAATGTGGAGCAGCCAATGGAGGAACCTTTAGAAGATGTTGATGTTAATGTAGAAGAAAATGTGGAGCAGCCAATAGAGAAATCTGTTGAAGAAGATGTTGATGTTGGTCTAGAAGAAAATGTAGAGCAGCCGATAGAGGAACTTTTGGAAGATATTCCGAACATTTTTGATCCTAAAAATTGGGATAATCTTACTCCTAAATGGAGGGATTTATTGGTGAAAAAAGGTTTGGTAAGAGATTTGTTGACAGGAAAAGGTTCGAGAGATAGATCCAGAAGGCGTTTCTCATCTGAATTTAATACCAAGTACTTACTAAATGGAGAGAAGCATCATCGGGATTGGCTTGTGTATTGTAAGGGCCTTGACAGAGTATTCTGTTTCTGTTGTAAAGTCTTCAAGACCAAACAACAACCAACTCAGTTAGCACATGATGGAATAAAGGATTGGGGGCATCTTTCTCACAGTTTGAAGGCATATGAAAAAAGTTCAGACCATGTACATCATATGTTGAATTGGGTTGAGTTGCGTGTACGGCTGGAAACTAATCAAGTAATTGACAAAGTTTTGCAGGATCAAATCAACATAGAGACTGAACATTGGCAGAAGGTACTGCAAAGATTGATTTCACTAGTGAAATATTTAGCTAAACAAAGCTTGGCATTTTGTGGAAGTAATGAGAGGATTTATGATGAAAGCAATGGAAATTTTATGGCTTTAGTTGAAATGGTTGCTGAATGGGACTCAACCTTAAAGGAGCATATACGAAGAAAACAAAATCATGAAATCCAGTTTCATTATCTCAGTCACAAGATTCAAAACGAGTTGATACTCTTGATAGCTGCTGAAATCAAATGTGTAGTCCTGAGGATAAAAGAAGCCAAGTATTTTTCAGTAATACTCGATTGTACTCCTGATATCAGCAAGCAAGAACAAATGACATTGATAATAAGGTATGTTGATGTCTCCAATGTTTCAATACAGGTACAAGAGTATTTTATGTTGTTTTTGGTTGTGAATGATACAACAGGCCAAGGGTTGTTTGAAAAATTGGAGAATGTGCTACACCATCTTGGCCTTGATATTGATGATGTTAGAGGGCAGGGTTACGATAATGGATCAAACATGAAGGGAAAACATAAAGGTGTACAAAAAACTTCTAGACATTAATCCTAGAGCATTTTATACACCTTGTGCTTCACATTCTCTCAATTTGACATTGTCTGATGTTGCAAACTCTTCTGAAAAGGTAGAAGAGTTTTTTGAAGTTGTTCAACTTATCAACACATTGTTTGCAGACTCTACGAAAAGGTGGGATATTTTGAAAGATAATGTTTCAGAAAAAGGTTACACTTTGAAATCATTATTGACAACACGGTGGGAAAGTAGAGTTGATAGTGTGAAGACAATAGTTACTCAAGCTCCTGAAATAAGAGAAGCTCTACATCAGCTTGTCCAGAAAGCAACAGAATCAAGTATTAAAAGTGAAGCCAAGTGTTTAGCAGAGTATGAAGTTGGAAAATTTGAGTTTATTGTAGGGATGGTTATCTAGTATCATATCTTGGCTAAAGTGAATATTGTTAGTAAAGAATTACAATTTGAAAATATGCGGATTGATGTAGCAATGGGGTGTGTGAAGGCACTTATTGCTTTCTTTAAAGAGTATAGAGAAGAGGGATTTGAGAAGGCTCTGAATTGTGCCAAAGAGATTGTTGTTGAATTGGATATTGATCCAGTGTTTCCTGAGAAGAAAAAGAAAAGAAAAATTCACAGGAAAAGACATTTTGATGAGATTGACACTGAAACTCAGCCATCTGAACCACTCATTGAAGAATCAAGTCAAGAATCCTTCAGCATTCATTACTTTGTCTACATAATTGATCATGCAATCAGTTTATTGGAAAGAAGGTTTGAGTAATATGAGCAATATGAAGAGACATTTGGGTTCTTATTCACAGCAGAGAAGCTAAAGTCCTTGGATGCTTATGAACTAAAAAGAAGCTGCAACAACCTTGAAAAGAAGCTGGAGAATGGCCACACTTCTGACTTTGATGGTGAGGTATTTATTTAATGAATTAGAACTATTACAAAAAAATTACCAAATGAGCATGATTCAGCTAGTGCAATACTAAATTTCTTGAAAAAAAAAACTAATTGTTATCCTACTAGTTGTCTTGCATACAGAATTTTGTTAACAGTTCCAGTGACAGTAGCATCAGCCGAAAGAAGCTTTTTCAAAGCTAAAAATATTGAAATCTTACTTGCTTTCAACAATGTCGCAAGAAAGACTAAATGTTTTGGCTTTGATTTCTCTTGAACATGAGTTCTTGGAAAAACTTGACTATGATAGATTAATTGATGATTTTACATCTAAGAGTGCTAGAAGATCAGTATTCAAAAAATAGTATTGCATTAGTTGTTTCATCTTGGTAGAATTCTAGTAGTATTGTAGTACTTGGTGTGTCTTTGTAATAGCGCAGCTGAGATTTTTATATATTTAGACATTCATTTTGAAGTCAATGTAACATGCTTACAAAACATTTGTTTTTGAAGTCAATTTAATATGCTTTTACAGAAACGTTGTTTTCAGTCTTCTATCTTTTTTATTATTGTGATCTTAATTGTTGGTCTGCTTATATAGATGTATATTTGTGATATTATGCTTCTAGTTTTTGTGTATTGTTTCTTTTTTATCAGGAGCAAATAAGGGGCCACATTTATATCTCGCACAAGGCCTCTAAATACGACGGACCGGCCCTGGCGGTGGTGGTGGATTTGGGGGCGGTGGTGGTGGATTTGTTGGGTTACAGACAAAGAGAAAAAAATCGAAAGAAAAAGAAAAAAACAAAAGTTAAAGAATTTGAATTATTTAAAAATTATTAATTATTCTTAAAAATGTATATATAATTATTTTCTAAATTTTACTTTCCGTCGATTAAGAACATAACCGACGTAATTATTCCGTCAGCTAAGTTATTTTTTAATTTTTAATTTTACTGCCTGTTGACTAAGAACTTATCTAACAGAATAATTTAGTTAGCTAAGTTCCTCTTAGCCGAAGAAAATTTTTATGCAGTCGACTCAGATCTTAGCAGACGACACTTAGCCGACGAAAATTATGTCGACTAGGATCTAAGTTGACGAATATTTGTTCTTAGCGGGCGATTTTATTCCGTAGGCTAAGTGCCAAAATCCAGTAGTGGCTTGCCACCTTCAGCGCTTCTGTCTGCTCCCTTATTTGGTTGTGTTCTGCCAACCTCAAGAATTCATCTGTATATTCAACCACCGTCTTATTGCCTTGTACACAAGCTATGTACATGCGATATAGCAGTTGTTCATAATCAGCCGGGATAAACCTTTCCATCAACAATTCTTGCATTCTCCGCCAAGTCTGGATCAGTTTGTTTCCTTGTCTCCTATGGGTTTGCTACAGCTGATCCCACCAAACAACATCACTACTTTTCAGTTTGAAAGAAACCATCTTCACTCTCTTCAACTCATGCACATCTATCATGTTAAAGAACCTATCGACTTCACTCAGTCAATCAAGGAAATCCTCTATCTTCAGATGTCCAAAGAAGGTCAGAATTTCGGCCTTTATCTTGTAATCAGTTTGGATGACTTGATTGTTACTAGCAACCGACACATCTTCCTCAAACTCTGATCCATCATCCTCTACAACATGTTGTAGTTGTCCACAATTATTTTAGTGGTTGTTGTTGTTGTTGCTGAGACCAAGCAATAATTATAGAATCTTTACAATCTGTGATGCCATCTCGTTCATACGCGCATTCTGTGCCTCCAACTCTACTCGTGTAACAGGAACTTGATCACCCATGACTAAGGATTGATAACCAGCAGGAAAAATTTCTGGCTCTGATTACCAATTGATACAGCAGAAATATATAGGTGTTGGAATTCACCAACGATTAGGCCTGAATCCACAAACCTAACTCTCGAATCCATGAGGAATGAGATAAACTCAAATTTTATTAATAAAAAGAATGATGAATACAATTGATAAAATGTCCTCATATAAGAGCAAACAATCCCTAGGGCAACTAACAACAAAGCCTAAAAACATAAGGATTAAATAAAATCCATATCCAAAACAAACTATTAAAATTAATTATCTAAAAATAGAAAAATTGTCTTTTGAAGCCCTAAACGGACTCAGATGACCAAAAATGTCCATAGGTCGTGGCTAAGCGACAAGTTTGATTTTGTAGGGTCATTCCGCTTCCAGAAAGGTATCAAAATAGTCAATCGGACACCGAATACCAAATCTGCAGCATATCGGGTTTAAATTTGTCATGATCAATCTGCTCTGCAATCTCCATTGCCATATGCGGAGTCTACGACGAGAGTCTACTCTCTCATCATGTCTCCGTCAATGGTTTTAACTTGCTTATCGACTATGGCTGGAACGACCACTTCGACCTCTCCCTCCTTCAACCTCTCTGTCGAGTCGCCTCCATCGTCGATGCGGTCCTTCTCTCACATCCGGACACTCTCCACCTCGGTGCGCTTCCCTACACCATGAAGCACCTTGGCCTCGCCACCCAGTCTTGTCCACCGAGCTAGTTTACAAGCTAGGGCTTCTCACTATGTACGATCAGTACCTCTCCCACAAGCAAGTTTCGGATTTTGATTTGTTCACCCTCAATGATATTGATTCTGCTTTTGAGAATGTCACCAAGCTGACTTATGCTCAGCATCATCATCTTACCAGTGAAGGAGAGGGGATTGTTATCTCGTCATTCTTGCCGCATGTGGCAAGCCATCTGTTGGGAGGCACTGTGTGGAAGATAACAAAGAATGAGGAGGATGTTATATATGCTATCGATTTCAACCATCGAAAAGAAAAGCATTTGAATGGAATGATGGCTTAACTAACCGTAGTGAATGCCTAGCCGCCTCTCAATCCTAATGAGCGAGAGAGAAAGGGTGGGTTTGGGAGAGCTTATAAGCTCCTTTGCTTTTAAGCACCAAAGGTTTTGGTGTTTGGTAAGTCCAAAAATAAGCTACTTGTTAAAAAAGTAGAGGGAAAAAGGAGAAGCTGCAATTTGCTACTTCTACTAATAAGCTTCCGTGTTTATTTTCGCTAGACTTTAATGAAATTTTTTTAATGACATTGGGTACCCTTGACAATCACCTCAAATTACATACTTCAACCAGGTTTAAATATCGGGTAGACTTCTCTGCGTCTCTGTGCGTTCGTCTCTGCTCTCTCTGCGTTGTTCGCCTCTATTCTGGAATAGATTCTTGTTCGTCTCTGCTCGTAGATTCAGAGCAATCGCCTCCATTCGCGTTGTTTTCTGCGTTGTTCGCCTCCATCTAAGGTTTCCAAGGTAAGCAATCTCGTTCCTCCCTCCCTCTTGTTCGTCTGTAAGTTATGTTGTTGTATTGATTTTCTGGGTTTAATGAATCCATGTTCGTCTGTAAGATATGTTGTTTCCATGATTTTCTGGGTTATCTGGATTTTTTGGGTTTTCTGGATTTTCTGGGTTTTCTGGATTTTCTGGGTTTGAAATGAGTCCAGGACAGTGTAATCTAGCAGAATAACTGCAGTACAATGTAGCAGCCCTAATGACTAAACCCTATATCCTAATTCCTATAATGATATAAGCAGCCCTAATGAGGTAGTAAACTTGTCAGATATGAAGGCAAATACTATACGCTTGCAGTAAACAAGATTATCCACAAAAGTGCCTTAAAGGATGAACCTGCTTCATTTGGTAATGGGTTGTTTACAGAAAGCACTAAAGTAAATAGTCGTCATGAAGAGTCTGTTGGGCCCTCTAAAATTGAGAAGGAAGACGGTGAATTATCACCTGTCGGTGATTATGGGGAGGATAACTTGATTGTATCTAGAGATGTGGTGCAGGCTTTGCCTAAGGGAAGCCATGGTGTTGAAAGGCAATATCAATCTAGAAATGGGGAAGAAATTTGCTCTCAGGATGCTGGGGAAAATGATGCAGATGTTGATGATGAGAACAGTGAAAATGTATCTGAAGCTGGTGAAGATGTCTCGGGCAGTGAGACAGCTGGTGATGAGTGTAGAGATATAATATAACTGGTTTTCTTGGAATTTGCCAGGGAAGGCTGAACATGATGATGTTGATGGTAAGACTGAGAGTGAAGGTGAGGCTGAAGGGATGGCCAATGGGCACCTTGTTGGGGATAGCTGTTCCTTGTAGTTGCCAGAAAATTTTCTTATGTCTGTGAAGCCTCTTGCAAAGCATGTCTCAGAACCTTTAGTTGATGACAAGAAAGACTCGTGTTTTTTATGGAAATGATAACTTTTATGTTCTTTGTAGGCTTCATCAAGTAAGGATATACTTTTATTTTCTCTTTTTAATTGTTTGCATTGAGTTTGTTACTTTTTTTAAGTGGTAGAGATATAATATAGCTGGTTTTCTTGGAATTTGCCAGATTTTATATGAGAGGATTTTAGCTGCAAAAATAAATTCAGTAGGAGCAGAAATTAAGTGGAGAACTTCCAAGGATGGCAACCCTCCAGATCTTTATGGCAGGTATTTACTTCTCTCTTGTTTGTAAATTATAATTGTGGCAACTGCCCAAAGAATTTTTGTCTTGTGATTTATTGTGTTATTTCTGTGCAGGTTTATGAGTGCACTGTACAATTTGCTTGATGGATCTGCTGACAATGCAAAATTTGAGGATGAGTGCCGAGCTATTATTGGAAATCAGTCCTACGTCTTATTTACATTGGACAAGTTAATATATAAATTTGTTAAACAGGTAAGCTCGTTAATTTTATATGGGTGTGTATGATCTCTGTTTGTGTGTCTTGTTTGTTCTCACTTTGTGTGTGTGTGTGTGCCCGTAGTCTGAATTGGTTTTTTTATTTTTTTATGCAGCTTCAAGTGGTTGGAATTGATGAGATGGACAATAAGCTTCTTCATTTATATGAATATGAAAAGTCCAGGAATTACCCTGCAGAGGTGATAATGTGCACTTCAGATTTACATTGTATTAGAGGGTAGCATTAGATGTCCAGGCAATCAGCATCTTATCTAATATTGTTTAGGACCCTATTTCAGTTTTAATTTTTGGTTTTTTAGTCCATTCTCTAGTAGTTCTCATCTTACATAGATAGCAGGGAGCTTTGCTACATGCTTGAAATTATTCTAACTGATGTAGTTCCTATTTGTTCTCTTACTGTTGTACGACACTTTTCCAGAAACAAGTGAAAATTTGCAGGGCAAGATGAATCCTCTGCTTTTACCAATGACATGGAGGGTGTTCAAGTAGTCAATGGGTTGGAGTGTAAGATAGCTTGCAACTCATCCAAGGTATCTCATCTCTTTCCTTAGCATGCTCATTAATCTACTTATCATTCTTGTCTTGTTGACAATGCATAGAATTGATTGTTTTTTAAAGGACTTGTCATATGTAAGCATCATTTTGTGTTCTATAAATATGGTCATCCAGCCAACCTTTTAATATCTCCCTTATATGTATGGACAAAATTAAAAATCATGATCTGTAACAAGGCAACCAGAAGTAATAAGGGACACCTCTGCCTTCAAGAATTTAAGGAAGAGTAACTAAAGAAAACCATGAACCTTATTGTTTTATTTTATTTTCTTTTTTGGGGGGTGAGGAATAATGTAAGCACAGCAGAGGATATAATATCTGTACAATTTACATGCATGTTATGTTCCCATGAAGCTCTATTCATCAAAGTATCATGTGGCAGATCTCTTATGTTTTTGACACAGAAGATTACTTCTTCCAATTGAGAAGGAAAAGGAGAAAGTCGTCAGAGTTCAGATCACCATATTGTGATCAGACAAGGGTACAGCGGTTCCACAAATTCTTGTCCGCCTCATAGTAGCTTAGAATTCCTTTGAGATTGGAAGCCCAAGGTAGACCTGAGAAAAATGTTGTTAAAACTCTGGCAGAGGATGTCTTTCATCATCTTTCATTTGCTACACATTGTCAAAGTGATCCCTAATCCCTGTTTTTTTTTTGTCTGTAGATGCCATAGTCCATAGTGGCAATGAAACCAGAAAGACTTCCTTGAGGTGACATCTCCTTTATGTCTGACAGACCTGAGAAAGAGCGGACATGTAGCTTGTTGTGGTCAGAAGAGTGGCTTGTGAGCCATTGTTGTGTATATAAGGTTGGTGTATGATAGTTCCGTAGAAAAGGTACTTTTGTTGATCTTGTCTAGATAGAACGTACCCGTCATAAGCACACTGGAAGTGTAACAAAATTGGTGAAACAGCAGAAAAGCCTCAAGTTTTAACGACCCCAAAGTTCTGTACTTCTCAATACAGGTCAGCTTCACGCCCAGCATTTTGCAGGCATTTCTGCAGCACTATTCTTTTACACCAGAAAGTCTGTTGTTTTTGCAGATCCAGGTTTATTTCAGTTCCAATGTAATAGTGTAACATTATTGTATCACTTGTACTTCACAAACTCAACTCAGTTCTAATATATTGTTCTGCTTTGGAAAAATCTGTGGTTCATGGTAGTAAATATTGATTTATATGGACAAACATTAAACAAACAATAAATAAATTATAGTATAAGAAGTTAGTTTTGGTTTCATGTCCAAATTGGTCATTCTGTACACTGAAAGCACTTTTAGTTTCTAATTTACCAAACACCTTTCACAACTTATAATACTTACAGTACCTACTAAAAGTCAGTTTACCAAACACTTCAGTCATCCTTTGCTTATCAGTCACTTATTTTCATGGTAAGTAAAAGTCAGCTTATACTTATAAGCCCAGCTGCACCAAACCCAGCCAAAGTAGAGTTCAACGCTCGCCTATCCAGTTAAGCCTTGGTGCCGGCGACGGCCTTTGACCTAGCCAGCACATGTGGGGTCAGCCGAATGAGTTTGGCGGATCGAGTCTTTGATAGGAGTTGAAGATCGATTCAGTTTGTTCTATCAGATGGAGGTTGTTGCCAAGCTCGAGTTATGAACAGAAGAGATCATAGGTCACCTAGTGCTTTTTCAAGGCCAGATCAAAGACTGGTGGCGCTCGAAGTTTAGGAGGGTTGGGTATGATCGTTTCGATTGGACGCTATTTGCTTGGCTGAGGAGGGTGGCTGGTACTTGTCTGAATTTAGTTTTGGATACTTCCAGAGTGCGGCGGTGAACGGTGGTGGTGGTACATGGTTGACTGGTAGTGCCACGTGAGATGGATGACGACGTTCATGTTGCCGGTTCAGCAACAGTGGCGGCGATGCAAGAACTTGGGCCAAGATAGGCGGGCAACCTGATCGAATCTCTTACGATTGGGCTTGGTCTGTCACGCTCGGCTCCCTTTGGATCCTGGTGTTTTTCTTTTGGCTGCAGAATATTGATCATAGCGTTTCATCTTATGATCCTTAGTATAAAGATTGTTTAATGTCTATCAGGTAGTTTCGTAAGATAGGAAACAGATCATGTTCATGTTGTTGTACTTATCTTGAAGTTCTGATTAATAGAAATTAAAGTCTTTCGATCAACACAAACTTTAATGTCATTTGCCCCTTATATAATACTTAAACAAAATTATCATCTTGCATTTGATTCGGGGTACTTTTATTTCTTCTTTCTTTTGAAGTCACCGCCGATCTTGTTGATCTTTGATTGATTGATGGAATTTTCCTACCTTCAAAGACACGGCCAGTCTGTAACGAGTTCATGGATATATAGTAATTTGCCCTATATATTTTCCAAAGTTTAGTCATCGTTGTTTTTGACAAATTTTTTAAGTTCACTACATTGCTGTCCACAATTGAGAACATTCCAAGGCATGCATGCATGCATGCAGAGGATAGGTATATGTAGATAGACCTAGCTACCTAACTGAACGTATACGTTTTCTCAAGAAAATTAATCGGATGCAGTGAACCAAATTACACAATTTGCTTTGATCGATTTATCAAACACTAGATCCGGGACAGTGGCCTACGCTCATCTTCGTGGCAGTGCACTTGAGAACAAGAATAGATGTATTGCATATAAATAAATTAATCATTCATAATATTCGTGATCTTTAAGATATGACCACTCTATTTTACTTGTGAAGGCAGCGGCTTTAAGTCTTGTTTTTTTCCACTCTTCTTTAATTTTCCACAAAGCAGGCGGCTTTAAGTCTTGTTTTTTTCCACTCTTCTTTAATTTTCCACAAAGAATATTTCACATTTTCCACAATAACATGGAAATTTTTGAAATTTTCCCTCACGTGTATGGTCCCTTGTTAGTTGTTACTGGCAGGGTACTATACAGAAGATTCGATTCAGTCATTTTCCTGATCGTAATTGCTACGAAACTGGGACCTCTTATCCGTAAATGAGCTCTTGTATGTATATATATATATATATATATTTATATATATATATATTAACGTAAGAAAATTTATATTTAAACAAAGATATATTTTTTTATATTTTTATATTGGGATATATATATATATATATATATATATTGTATTTGTACAAATAAGAATGTATATATATTATTTATCAAATAAATGTTTAGATTTTTTTCTTTAATCCAAAAATATTAAGATATTGTAATTATTAATTACTCTATTTTCTAACGGAATTTTTTTGTTTTTAATAATCGATACTGTAATTATAGTCAAAAAAATATTTTTATTAAAAAATTCCTAAAAATAAATCTGATCAAAAAATGGTATAACTAATATATCGTGAAGTTATTTTTAAATATTTAGGATATGTTAAAATGTTTTAAAAGTTATAATGATTATTTAGAGCCATACTATGTAAAAATTTTGGTAACTCGATACAATTAAGGAAATATATGTGATCAATGAAAGATAATTGATGTGGTGGCTCATTAAATGATGATGTATCTTGCTAATATGATAGACATAAGATGTGGTGGCTCAATAAGGCCTTAAATCATTTTCCCTTCTCTTTATTACGTATTGTATGAACGTTCAACGTTTCCTTTATATAGGTACACCAGACCTCTCATTTCAGTCTCATGAGTCTGAGAAGCTGAGAAACTCTCATAACACAAAAATGGAATTGTCTAAGATTTCATTATCCCTCATTTTCCTCGTAGCCATAGCCTTGTTCCATTCCAGTCATGCTCAAAACTCACCCCAGGACTACCTCAATGCCCACAACAGTGCTCGAGCTGCAGTGGGCGTGGCAGGCTTATCATGGGACACCAATCTAGCGGCTTATGCACAAAGATATGCTAATTCACATATCGGTGACTGCAACCTCGTCCATTCTGGTGGCCCTTATGGTGAAAACCTTGCAAAGAGCACCGGCGACTTATCAGGCACAGCTGCTGTCAACTTGTGGGTGGGAGAGAAGGCCTACTATGATTACAACTCCAACACTTGTGCTTCCGGCAAGGTCTGTGGGCATTACACGCAGGTGGTTTGGCGCAATTCGGTACGTGTTGGTTGTGCAAGAGTGAGGTGTAACAATGGAGGCACTTTCATCGGGTGCAACTATGATCCACGGGGAAACTATGTTGGTCAGAAGCCCTACTAATCTAGCTATATATACTCAGAAAACCACTACATATATATTACCATATAACTATAATTCTAAGAATAAAGTGAAATATGGGCTTCTTATAAGATCATTCTAAGAATAAAGTGAAATATGGGCTTCTTACCATATAACGAATTCGCATTTCGTTATACAAGAATGCTCGATCTACTTGCAAACTTCAGTCACGAATGTGGCTTGATGATTGGAATAAATAATTTCTGCATGGCTGCTAGATATGAATTCTAAATACGAGTCATCTGCTTGTATTTTGTGGGAGTGCTTTATAATTTTAAATGAGTTCTTAGTAATACTTGCCTACTAGAAGATTAATCACAGTAATTGCAGTTTCTAAAAACTTCAATATGCATGCTTAAGATCGATATGCATGATAAACAAGGCAACTGTTCTTGTTGATTACCAAACTACCATCCGGTAATCAAGTACTTAACACACTCCTGGGAATCAAATTACTTTGAACGATGATTTTCAATCAAATAACCAGAATAAAACATAAATTAAGGAAAAATATCAACTTCCTCACTTTCTCAATCTAACAAATCTGAATCAAACATGGTCGATCATTTCATTAGCGTTTTCAAAAGGAAAGGTCAATGTTGACGGAGCCATTCGGCAATCCTATATCCAACTGACCTAATTTAGCCATAATGAATCACCTTTCATTAGGTAATATCATTCATTTATTTGTAACCCTAATTTAGCCATGAGAAAATGATCCAAACAGTGTCCGATCTTTTAGAGAAGCAAAACTTTGGTGTCTCACGTTTTAAAAACTTTAAAATGGTATCACACGTTCTTACCTCAACTGAAGAAATGCACATCTAGAACAGTTAGTCCTGTTAAAAAAACTAACGACATACATTTTTTGTTGTGGAAAGACTGATTTACCCTTTGTTTTTGAAAAAAATGATCCAAATAGGGTCCAACCTTTTAGAGAAGCAAAACTTTGGTGTCTCACGTTTCAAAAACTTCAAAACGGTATCTCACATTCATACCTTTATTGAAGAAAGGTATCTGACACTGTTAGTTCCGAGTCACCAACATCCCCTGCATCATCACTCCCATCTGAGCTCCTCGCCCTCCTCCAATCCACTCTCGGTCTCGACTTTGTCTTCTTCGTCGAGATCGCATGGTATAGATGGCTATTGTAGGATCCGGTGCAACGTCTAAATCTCAAATTGATCACATCTGACTACTTTTGTTTTTGATAACCACCAATTAATAGTAGAAAAGAATACTTCATTTCAGGATTAATTCAATAATGCGAACAAATCAGATTCAGATTCAGGACAGATTCAGATTCAGATTCAAAACAGATTCAGGTTGTCAAGATAGTCAGGACAGATCTACTATGATCTACCATAGCTTTCAGCTCCCAAGATCAGAACTCTTAACGATCTACATCACACCACTACACTACTAAAACTATGCCTCTAGGATCCTATTTATATATAAGAATAGTTGTAATCCTAGAAGAAAACTAATTACACAGAAAGACTTACACAATCCTAGTTTGATTATACTTTCTAATCATACTAGGATTAGGACTCACGTCAACACTCCTCCTCAAGTTGGCGCATACAAGTCTTGAATGCCCAACTTGTCAAGTGAGTCACTAAATGTTTGGACGAAACTACCGTGGTAGACTCCAAACACATTTCTTCAAACTTCATAATCACTTCTATCTCCTCATCTATACCTAATAGGTAATACTTAAGCATGTGTTTCCATTCTAAAATTACCTTGGAAGCAGCTTGTACCAATTCGCTTGCCGATTCATGTGGAGCTTCCAATGCGAATTTCATCATGGAGTAAAATACAGCTCCTGCACAATCTGCAGTTTGCTTGTTGAATGACAATCGCATTCCGTTTCCAGGATCACATTCTCTCGTTCTATATTTTCATGCACAGCTCTCTAAGAAAATTGTTTCAACCTCATTTTCAAATTCAGAATCATCTTCATCACAGTTGTCTTCAAAATCACTAGATTCAAGTTCCAGCTCTCTCAGACTACTGTCATCTGCATTGTGTTTCACAGTATAAACTCATCTACAACCAACAGTCTTTTTTTTCAGGTGGTAATGGAACCAAATCCCAAGTACCATTCTTCTTGAGAGCATCCATCTCGACCTTCATTGCTTTGGCCCACTTCTCTTCTTTGATTGCATCCTCAGGTGATGACAAGCCAGGAGAGATCGTTGATGTAGGGGAAGAGACTGGTCTTACATGTACATCTTCAACTAGTTGATCAGTATTCAATTCTCCTCCTTTCAACGTGTCGGGCAAGGTTCTTTAGTCAAAAGTCCAGCCATTATACATCCAACTGACCACATATCAACTGTTGTAGTGTACTGCTTTTGGTCTAATAGAAGTTCAGGTGCCCTATACAATAAAGTGACCACCAGGGAAGTATAAGGCTTCAAAGGACTCTCATACCTCCCAAGGTTCTTGACTGCCGTAGAGGTTGCAATTGAAGACCACCTTGTTTCTGCCTGGCACGTTGTTCTGTCCACTCAACATCGGCTTGAGGTAGCAGAGAAGCAGCTCGTCGTCTATAGGGTAGAACCTCACACCAGGAAGTTGGTTGTTTCTGTTGATCACCTCCATTGCAAACGCTTGTTGCTGCATGTTTCTTTTACTTGGTTTCCAGCCCCAAATTGACTTTCCAGGTTCTTCAACTCTTTAAATTCGTCCATATTCAGAGGATTTCCTACATACTTGCTCTCCCCCTGAAGGGAAAACTCTGAAACTCCTCCTGAGTAATAAAGTTCAGGTGTCATAACTATGGCCTCAGGTGCAGCTGCAAGGTGCAACATTCGATTGTTGTAGACTCTACGAATGTATGCAATTCAATTCAATTCATGGTTCAATTCAATTTATGGTTCAATTCATGGTGGTTCAATTCAAGTAGTGGATTTCTGGGTTTCAATTCAATTCAGGGTTTTCCGGCTCTAAGATGGTTTAGGGTTTCAATTCAATTCAGGGTTGTAAGAATTCAGGGTTTTAAGATGGTTCGATTTCAATGGTGGTAGTGGTGGAATTCAAGGTTTCAAGATGGTTCGATTTCAATGGTGGTAGTGGTGGATTTATGGGTTTCAATTCGATTTCAATGGTGGTAGTGGTGGAATTCAGGGTTTCAAGATGGTTCGATTTCAATGGTGGTAGTGGTGGGAGTGGTGGTACGCAGCGGTTTGTGGTGGTAGTTTGGATGTTCTTCGAGATTCAGGATTCAAATGATGCAAAGCAAGTTCAAAGAATTGAACCTGCTCTGATACCAAGTAGAAAAGAATACTTCAATTCAGGATTAATTCAATAATGCGAACAAATCAGATTCAGATTCACATTCACATTCAAAACAGATTCAGGTTGTCAAGATAGTCAGGACAGATCTACTATGATCTACCATAGCTTTCAGCTCCCAAGATCAGAACTCTTAACGATCTACATCACACCACTACACTATTAAAACTATGCCTCTAAGATCCTATTTATATATAAGAATAGTTGTAATCCTAGAAGAAAATTAATTACACAGAAAGACTTATACAATCCTAGTTTGATTATACTTTCTAATCATACTAGGATTAGGACTCACGTCAACATTAATCACACATGTTCTCCAATTTTAGCATGAACCATAAAGATTTAGAAAATATGACTGATACAAAATAGTTCAGGTGGTGGTTATGATTTGCTAATGCTGACTATCAAGTGCATAGTCAAGTATTATCATCAGAAATTGTATTATTCTCTAAGAGAGAGAGGTTGTAGTGACGGAGTTGAGAAGTCATGTTTCACATGATCGTTATGAGTTTTTAGAGGAGGGTCAGAGCAAACTTGATTATGTTCTGGCTTTAACTGTAGAGAACTTCCTTGGCTTTGACAATAAAGACGAAAATGACAATCTTTTTTCTTTTATTTTCTATTTATTAAGTTATATTCACTCTTACATAATTATAATTAATTATTTTTCTTAATTTTAAAGACATAGAATTTTAAAGATGAAAAAGGAATAAGAAAGATTTTTTTAATGGAACTAACAGTTCCAGATTTTAATAGAACTAACGGTTCCAGATAATTTTCTTCAGTTGGAGTAAGAACGTGGGATACCATTTTAAAGTTTTTGAAACGTGAGACACCAAAGTTTTGTTTCTCGAAAAGGTCAGACATTGTTAACAAAGGGTAAATTAGTCTTTTCATGTCAAAAAGTCTGCATTTAGTTTTTTTAACATAACTAAAGGTTCCATATACATTTCTTCAGTCGAGGTAACAACGTGAGATACCGTTTTGAAGTTTTTAAAACGTAAGATACCAAAGCTTTGCTATTCTAAAATGTCAGACACTATTTTGATTTTTTTTCCTTTAGACATAATGTATATAGAATGTTGTTAGACATAGACCACGTCGTGAATATAAGTCGTTGCAAGAATGGAATTTACAATGAAGTTATCCTAAAACTAATTAAGCTTTATTTGTCGAATATATTTAGTAAGACGTACACTGCATGTGAACTATCATCCTTACCCTTGGATCAGTCTTTGTTTTGCTTAGATTTATTCTTTCGCGAGATATTACCAATGATCAAAATTCGATTCCCAAAGTTTGGCAACATTAGGGTGTTTTCCTTTTTTATTTTTCTTCTTGTTCCACTCACTAGTGGATAATGGCTTTTAGCTGATGGAATAATTCTGTCTATTAAGAGTATTTTTCTCCTAAGCTCTTACCCGAAGGAAATTCCGTCGGCTAAGACGTTTCGGTGAAGACCCTAACCGACAGAAAATTTATTCCGTCGTTTATGATGACAACCTAGTCGACGAAAATTCCATTTGCTAAGGTCCGTCTCCTAGGACCTTAGCCGACATACTAATTCCGTCAGCTAAGACCCTAGGAGTCAAAATTATTTTAAAATAAAAACAAATTAAAAATCATCTTAGCCGACGGAATTAACAATATTCCGTCCCCTAAGTAATTCTTAGCCGACGGCATTCAAAATTCTGTCGGCTAAGAATTACTTAATTAGGAGATGGAAAATCCGTCGGCTAAGATCTTAGCCGACGAAATTAGTTTAAAATAAAAAAATAAAAATTCTTAGTCGACGAAATATTCCGTCGATAAACCTAAAAAACAAAAAAAACGAAGATCTATCACTAAAAATCTACCGCTGAAGATCGATTTCCGGCAATCCACCGGCCATTCCAGTTCCACCACCACACACAACCATCACACACCATCACCACCCACCACCACACACCATCACCAAAAATCACCACCACAACCACACACTTTCACACACCAACACCATGCACCCACCACCACACCATCACCAAAAACCACCACCACAACCACACACTTTCACACACCATCACCACCCACCACCACACGCCACCACACACCATCACCAAAAACCACCACAACCACCACCAAAAACCACAACCGCACACCACCACACACCATCACCACCACACACCACCATCACACACCACCACCACACACCACAACCACCATGTGGAGAAGAGCAGAGAGGAGAGAAGAGAGTTTGGAGAAGAATAGAGAGGAGAAGATTTAAAGAAGAAAAATTGATTTTTTTGAATTTTTTTTTCAGAAATTTAGCACAAGGAAAGGAATTTTGAAATTTTTAGTTTTTAGATGACGGAATGATTGAATTCCGTCGGCTGAGTGTTAAATATTTAATCTGAAATTTTAGACTAAAATTTTGCGCGAGAAAATTGTTCTGAATGTTTTTTAGATTTATTCAGGAATTCAATCATGGATATGGTAAAAAATTCAACTTGATCCGACAATGTTAAGGGCTCGATCCGAATGGTCAATCTCGTAAGTCAAACCCCTAAACACACGAAAATGATCATTTGACTGTCTAAATTACATATTTGGTCGGACCTTCAACTTAAAATAGTTTCAAATCGATGAGACGCAACCAGTGGCATAAAAATTTACGAAAAATAACCCCTGAAGATAAGGCTGCCCATAGGGAGAAAGAATGGTAAATTGTGTTGACCGCAACTATCAGCATTGAGACGTATTTCACCATTCCGGTCATATCTTATTTCACGACTTTTTTTAAGTTTGAAGGTTCTACGTAGAGTTTATTTTTGAAACGGAACATTTACTTAAAACTTAGTAAACAAGTTATACAACATTAGTAGGCATGTTGTGATTTTGTTGATCAAACTTGGCAAACGAAAATCCGACCTTCTGATTTGACCATTACAGTAAAACATGGATATGGTAAAAAATTTAACTTGATCCGACAATGTTAAGAGCTCGATCCGGACGATCAATCCAGTAAGTCAAACCCCTAAACGCACAGAAACGGTCATTTGACTGTCTAAATTATGTATTTTGGTTGGACCTTCAACTGAAAATAGTTTCAAATCAATGAGACGCAACCAATGGTATAAAAATTTACTTAAAAATAACCCCCAAATATAGGGCTACCTATAGGGAGAAAAAATGGTAAATTGTGTTGACTGCAACTAGCGCCACCGAGACTTTGCCAGAATTACGTGATTTTTCAACTGTAGATGTATTTCACCATTCCGGTCATATTTTATTTCACAATTTTTTTTGAAAATTTTGCTTCCTATGTACAGTTCTAAAGAAAAAACTTATGGCTAATTTGTTACTGTATTTTTAATCTTAGCCGACAGAATATAACTTTTCCGTCTGATAAGATCTTTCTTAACCGCGGAATATTGTTTTTCCATCGGTTAAGAAAGATCTTAATCGACAGAAAAATTTATATTCCGTCGGCTAGGCTCTTTGGTCTTAGCCGACGGAATATGAATATTTCCGTCGACTAAGAGCTTTCTTAGCCGACGGAAATAGCGAGGAACACAGTTTCGTCGGCTAAAAAGAACTTAGTCGACGAAAATTTCTAACGACCTTGTTCCGTCAGCTAAGAAGGGCTTAGTCGCCGAATTATTTCTCCTAGCCGACAGAATTAGTCTACAAAAATTTTTGACAACCTTGTTCCGTCGGCTAAGAAGGGCTTAGTCGACGAACTCTTTCTCCTAACCGACGGAAATCATAACCGACGATTTCTGTCGGCTAAGAAAATCATAACCGACGAAACATATTAGATTCCTTCGACTAAGAGTGAAAATCCACTAGTCACCTTTACTGAGATCTTTTGAGAAGTATACTGCTTCAAAGAATAAGATAGATGGAGTGATTGGATGATTCGTTTTAGAAAGACATCTCAATCATGTATTGGAATAAATTCATATGTACGTAGTTTTGATACATAAACTATATATAAGCGATGGAGCATCTGTTCTATAAATAAATAATTAAATAATTTATAATATTTGTAATTGTTGAGTCGCTCGCTCGATTTTGATGGATATGTTAACGATGCCCATTCTATTTTACTTGTAAAAACGGGCATTCTTAAAGTCTTTTTGGTTTTTTTTCAGTCTAGCTTCTATAATTTTCCACAGGGGCTTCTATGCATGCAGTGGGGGAGCCACTTAGGGGTCTAGTTGGTCCTGTGCTCTATTGAAATTTGCTACAAATATTTTCTTAGTAATCAGTGGGTCACAAAATGCAAGCATACTCTTTGTAAAGATGTATCAGTTTTACCTTGAGGTCTAAGGGTTAAGACTCCTTACCCGTAATTTGTTTTCCAGCTCATTTTGCATTTTTACTTAATTTGTTTATTATCTTTTGGTATGTTTTTATTTACTTAATTTATTTATTATCCCTTTTTTCTCAAATAATTATGTATGTTTTTCTTGACTAATTATTTTCATTTACGCAATTGCTTGTTTTCAGTTCTTTTACTTAATTTGTTTATTATTATTTTTCACATGATTGTGGATGTTTTAATGTACTAATTATTTTCATTTATAAAATTGCTTGACCTATAAATATTTCATATACATTTTTAATATAGACCATATAAGTAGATAGTCTTAAAATGACTTTAAAATGTGAAACTATATATATAATAATAAGAATTTTATAACCAACGGTGAGTTTATGTATGACTTTATATATATGTGTGTGTACGCGCATATGTGCCCTAGTATACTTCAAATTCTAGCTCCGTCACAGTATGCATACCTCCAAAAAGGCTAGCTACTTGGACATCCTTGCTCTATGAACTTCCAATCTACTTTTACAAAGAACTAAAATACTATTTACATCTCAATTTTCCCAAAACGCTTATAGTCTAATAAAATCTTTTTACATTTAAAAGATTCTATTCATACCACCACATTCGCTAGTTAGATGTCCTTTGATTTTTAAGTATCTAACAATCATATATTTTGCTTTCAAAATCCATCCAATTAGTCAAACCTATTATCGAACCAAGCGTGTTTCTTCAAACACAGTAACAAATAGCAAATACATAACGTACTCTGCTTGAAGCTTATTATTGATTACAACGAATAAGTTCAAAAGAAATTCAACAATAAACTGATAGAGAAGATAAGCTAAGAAAAAAAATCTACAAATTGAATCATTTTTCAAAATTAAATCAAAGCGTAAATGTCTACATATTGCGTAATGTTTCAATTTTTTTCATAAAATTTTACTTAATCATCGATTGTGTCTTGGGAAACAGTCGTTGTAGACAGTTATGATATTTAGAATATAATTGTGGAGGTAAGTTGAGACTTTTAAAAAAAAGTGATCGATGCGTATTTATTGGTCATTAATTTCATGTGTTGACAAAATCAATGCTAACTGGAAACAAGAGAGAAATCCAAGTTAGAGCTGGATTGGTACGTATATCAACTTCATTTTTCCAATACCATGCATGTACTAACCAATATATGATTGGTATGAATAATTCATTATTTATACCAGCCAATAATGTTGGTATACCAATTAATTGGTACGGCTGGTACTCTGTGGTACGGTTGGTAATGTGCTTCTACCAATATATTTATGACCCAAAAATTTAAAGTTCTAATCCAAATAAGTAACAACAAATAACAACACAAATTCATAGTTTTATATAACTTCAACCAAATTGCCAAATAAAGTCACAAACTGAATATCAAAGTCCAAATAGCAAAACTTCCAAAGTACTAACTAGAACAAATTCTCAAAACGATTGAAAAATCTACGGTAGGGATTTAGTTTTTAGTAAATATATGGTTGAAAATTTAAAGATATATATATTAAATAATTTAATATAATATAAGTCGATAGATACAGTATACCACGGTATAGAAAAAATATGTCACACCTACCAACCAATAATTTGAAGTTGGTAGAGTATACTGTACCAACTTCAAATTATTGGTTGGTAGGTGGTACATATACTGTACCGTGTACCAATTTGATGGTATACCAACGTATTTGGTACGGTTGGTATATGAATTAATTTGAATAGAATTGTGTATCATTGCCAACCCTAATCCAAATAATCATTTTAAATGTATGAATAGAAGCCCCCTTTTCCACAATGCCAAGGAAATTGTGAATTTTTCCCTTAGTGTGAACCTAAACAATTGCAACTCCTAAACCATAATGCACGACTACAGTCACTGCACGTGTACGGTATCTTCTTATTCGTTACTGGTACAGATTATCGGAATCAGTCACTTTCCTGATCGTAATTGCTATGATTTGGACCTATTAGGGTTTCTTAATTAGGGTTCCTACATTTCTTTTTGTTTCTGCCATGACCCATTAGAGAGTGCCTAAGAACATCAATATGGAGTTGTGTAAGCTTTCATCAGTCTTCATTTCTCTCGTAGCCTTATCGCTGCTCCATTCCATTTAGGCATAGGACTCCATCCAAGTAGGGATAGCTCCGGTCAACTTCGGTTCGGTTTATACCTCAAAACCGCAAACCAAACCAATGATATATTACGGTTCGGTCTGGTCCGGTTTTCTAATTTTCCAAGTACCAAACCACACATACTATTCGATTTGTTTTTGATAATTTTTCTTCCTATAAAGAGTTAGTTCACAAAGTTATACATTTGTTTATAACAGACTAAACAAGTTATAAAATATTAATAGGTATATTGTGATTCCGATGACTAAAATTCACAAATGAAAATTTGACCGTCTGATATGATCATTATAGTGAAACATGACTATGATATAAAATTCAAATGGATCCGGCAACGTTAAGGGCTTGATCGAAACGGTCAACTCTAATCTATCGTCACTTATCACACGGAAAACCATCATACCTACCTCTACGTGACCTAGTTTGGTCGATCATTTCACTCATAAAACTCTCACGTAGATGAGATGTAACCATCCATATAAAAATTATGAGACATTTACCTCTTGATGGTATGAATCCTCATAGGGAATAATAAGGATAAATAGGGTTGACCGCTATTATCGGCATTTGGACGTTACCCGAATCATGTGATTTTTCAACGCATAGCCGTATTTCACCATTCTGATCACATCTTATTTCACAAGATTTTTGATAATTTTGCTTCCTATGTATAGTTGGTTCATAAGGTTGTATATTCGTTCATAACTTTCTTTTTTAATAAAACGACGTTGTTTTGAGGCAGTTGAAAGTCTTCTCCTTTTACTTGAATTCATAGTTTTGAGCGGCATCCCTCCTCTTTTTACTTGTGTTGTCTGCCACTTGAAGTCGTACGTTTTGCCCTCTATCCCTTTTACCTGAGTGAATATCTGTTTTTATAGCCGACTGGATTAATGTGAGATGTGAGCATACATGACTGACAATGAGAAGAGCAAATATTGAACGAAGAAAGAGGTATTTAGCTAGACTAGTGTAGAGGAAGAGGGTGACAAAACTATCCCATTTGACTTGGGATCGAGTGATATTTATCTGTGAGCCATACTATAAGGAAGAAGATGACACACACGCCGACAATAGTACTGATCAAAAAGAAGGAGAAAGAAGGAAGGCGATTAGTATCAATGCCGAGTATAAGTTCAAGGTTGTGAGAATTCTTGCTCCTGAAGATCATAAAAAACCTTTGTTTAGAATTCAAGATTCAGGTCTTCTCTAGTGAGATTGATGAGTGGAGAGAGTCACTAGTATCATGTCCACGCGGCTTTATTTTTTCCAAACTTGAAAGATGTGGCTTTGCTAGTAATGGACTGCTATATTGGATTGCTGAAGAAGACGGTGATCTGCTCGGACTCGGACCTTTGATGATCAACAACAAGAGCACTCCCACTTGTTCTTATAGTACCAGTACCACTTCCGATGGTGATTTGGGGTATCAATTTCATGTCATTAATTAATTTTGTTGATCGGCATGAAGATTTCGAACAAGGAGATTTTCTACTTTGTTCATTATATTATTACCTCCAGGAGTACCGTGGCCGTCTGCAGGTGGTGCGGATAGTGGAGAATTGGAACACGATTGGAGCTAGGCTATTTGGTTGGGAGTTGAATAAAGAAGATCGAACAGGAACAAATGGCGGTACAAGGAGATGGAGAACTGAGTGAGAAACACCGAAACATAAACTCTTTAATGGACAGGGTACATTGTTTTTATAAGAATACTTCGGAGCATAATTTGCTGGAGTATTTCGGTTCTGATCCAAATGATTTGGATACATGTTTTGTGTCTATAAAAGATATGCCATTTCAAAAAAGGAACAACCCCGTGATGATGATTTTGATAATGATTACAGAGTCACTTGCAAATGCAAAATTCACACAGGAGAATGTTCCAAGATGAAGATGAATAAACCATTATTTTTTGAGAAAATTTTACATATAGTACCCCAACAACAACCCATTCATCACGTCTGTAGTAGTGATTGCAACAATGACATGAATGGATGACTGATATCCCACCCACACAAAAATGATAAAACTTCCCGCCGAACTTCATGAACAGCATATCAACCCTCTCTCTCTCACCTATGCAGTTGAAAGAAACTTCTCGGTATTCCATCAACTTGGGCCCCAAAAGTTCAAATTATTCAACTAAATCAAAAGTAACCCCCATCAATTTTTCGGTTCATAATTGCTGTTGAACTTTCTGGGTTTTGGAGGCATAGATAATAGATTTGAGATGCAGAAAGTGAGTAAAAGGCGAAGTTGCCCACTGCACTTCTTATGTGGCAATGGAGTTGACGCCGTCAATAATGGCAGGTATTATAAGGTTTTTGAGGTTTGATGTTGGGGTACCAATACTATAGTTTTTAAAATTGGTAGACTAAAATGATGAGTGGCTCTTACTTTGGGCACCATTTGTAAAATTTTCTCTTATTTTTTGGGAAACCATTACAAATGATGCTCCTATGGTAGCCCACACCAGCTCCTAATCCTCCTAGAATACCTTCCCATCAGGCAGAGACTCCCAGCGAGCAACGTAATTCAGTTGCCAGCTTTACAACTGATGGACGTAGAAGGAATCGACCGAGGACGCTTTTGTGAAGTTAATCTAAAGTAGCTGGTTGTAATTGCAAACATATAAATTTTCTGCCTCAGTCTAGATCATTTTTTGCTACAGTAGTTGGTTAGCATCTCTTATCATGTAAGCAACTTGATTTGGACTGAAAAGAAAGTTTGCTTGTCTATTTTTAGAGTGCGTTTCTGTTTCTTACTGTAGCTGTTGTTCATGATTTCGACAACTTGAAAACAATGATCTCTTCTTGCTCTCTATATGGTTGCCAAAATACTTGAAGTGGATCAGTGAGTGATTAGTGACTGAAAACAGATGCAAGAATCTTTAAACGCCCTAAAGAAAACTGATTGCGTTGCACTTTTTTAGTGGGCCGATCTGATGCGAACGGGCCATTCATCTACGGTCCGCTAGCCCGCTAAAAAGCCCAGCTCAGTTGCTGAAACAGAAAAAGAGCACAAGCAAAAATACGATAGACGCCGACAAACAGAGCTCCGTCGAAGTCAGTCAGAGTTCTTCTTCCTGTCTTTTGCAACAGTAATACGTGAAGGTATCCAAACTCATCGATGTCTTCCTCTCAAACACTCTCCCACATTTTTGGCATCTTCTTCTTTTTCTGTTTCACCTGCTAAAATTCTCATATTGATGTTGTAGTTCTAAATTTCTAATCAAAGATGTCATCTTTATGAGGTTTCTTAGAGAACCCACTAACCCAGTTCAGTATAATACAGATTAAAATGACCCAACATGCTAATTTCTCTTGTTGATGATGTAATTCTATTCAAAGATGACATCTTTGAGCTGTTTCTTAGATAATTTACTAACCCATGTTCGTTATAATATAGCTGAATCTGTTTTGGAGTATGGCTTTGTTCATTTCCAGAAGAATTGCGCATTCATTTGCTTCTGGTTTAGCATCTGCCCATGTTACCAAGGTATAGCCAAGTTTGTTTACTAGTTTACATTGTAATGATAAAATCAACAATGTAGCTTGTTGTTGTGTTCATGGTGTTTGATTTATGTGATGCACTGTTTTCTTGTATCCAATGTAGGGTGGATCATTGTTTCGGGCTTGTCGAATGCTTTCGACTTCAGTCTTGACCCATGAGTCGAGTGGATGTGCAGATTGCTCTGACTCATTGTCCTTAAAGCCTGAGGGGGCTTCAGAGTGCACTACAGGTATGTGGAACAAGGTGAAGAACATAACATGTCATGAGTTTCGGTTAATGTGTATTAAAGATCACTTGAAGTAATTGTTCAATAGTAGTTTTCAGAAGGTAAGAAATAGAGATGTGGAATTGTTTGTTGGTGAATGTGTATCTTATGATAGGAATTTGTCATGATCATGTGATTTCAGTGACAAAATTTCTTGATGAAAAGAAAGGATGCACAACTTTTTCTGGTGATGTTTTTGATGCACCTGTTACAATGGATATTGCTCCTCGGATCTTTTTCTTCTCTTGTTGGATTCATCCGGTTAAAATGTGGCAGCTAGCAAAAAGGCAACAGGTACTTTTGTCATTGAATAGTTTCAGTACAAATATACCTTCTTTTGGAATTATTACAGTCTATTGTGGTTACTTTGTTTTCTATATTGTCCATTGGGCTGTGTGAGAAGCATTTCGGTGAAAAACACAAAAGGATCATGCACAAAAGTTTTATTAAGGAAAGAGGAAGAAGAGACTGACAAATATAAGGCTAATTACATATGGGCACTTACTGATCAGTAACTTTTCCTTTATTGAATTGCCACATGTCAAATGTTTTGGAATCGTGTTAGCCATCGAATTGGAAGGATAGTGGTCGAACCAGCCATGGAAACTTGAGTGATCCCCAGGTATTGTACTATCATCCTTAAGTACAGCATGTTCAATGGCTTGCAACCTGACTCTTTTTTTAGGATATGTCCTTCTGCATCCAACTAAATGAATCTAATGGGTGTTAACAGCTCAGAGGTATCAACAGACAAAGTCATACTTCTAAGAATGTTGAACTTCTGGGACTAAAGATGGCTCTCTCATCTCGAGCGGCACAGGGAAAGGCAAGTCTGTCTCTCTTCTCCAAGAATTCATTTTCCGTCTTTTGCTTATTAAGGTGTGTTCAAGCTTCAGAGTCCTTTATATGTTATGATTGTATAAAATTGTATGTATGATCGAGGTTCATTTATGTTCAATATGTAAACTAACAAGAGAAAATTGTACAAATTACAGCTTCTGGTTTTTGAGGATTTTGGAATCTTCAGAAATAAACCCAATAACGTTGTGAACTATGTCAAAGAAAGAATGAAAAAGGAGAAGAAGAAAAAAATTCTGCTGGTGGACGGTGGTCCAATAAGTAAAAAGCTCAAGTTGGCTACTGAACGTTTACGTTGTGTGACTGTAATGCCCGCAAGTGTAAGTCGCACATTCTGGTTTTAGACAAGTGTTTTATCGTAGCAATGTGGTAGACGATCTGTTTTGCCTGAGATGCCGTTTAGAGACATGGTTCCACACTTCGAAGGGCCAGTTGCCTTCATTATTCATTAGTCTCTTCATTAGCAAAGGCATATAATAGGACTTCCATACAAGCTTTTGTATGAGTCAAGGCAGCAGCTTACTCCCTCCTCCCTTTTTGTTATTCTGGTTTCTACCTATCCACATAACAACCAAGTCAAGGCAACTGCCCCCTTTTTTGTTTTTTTACTTTTATTTTTTGTTATTATGGTTTGTCTAGCTATCCACATAACAACCGTGTCAACCAAAAACAATACTTTCACGTTCTCTGGATGTATGAACCATCTGCTGGGTTTGAACTCATTACTTAAGCATATTTCACGCATTTTACAGGAGTTGGACATCCTTAGCATGATCTCCTATGACAGAGTGGTGATGTCCCGTGATGCTGTAAAGAAAATTACTGAGAAAATTATGCATACTCCGATCAACCATGGAAGCAACACGACGTACTGGTGATGTTCCTCGATGCTGTAAGCAAAACTGTTATGCTTCGAAGTGGGAGATTTAGTGGAAGTTGTGAGCAACAAGGGTTGTGCTTCTCCAAACACTGAAATGCTTCTGCGCAGCATCAGCACCTTCCATGAATAGAGATTATTTTGTCTAAGCCACTTTTGATCCAAATGGCCAGATTTCATGACATGATTTATATTCAACTCACTGGCTTATAATCAAATAAAAGGTCGAGCAAAGTATAAATGAGTTTCGATGTTGAATAGCCTAGATTCCCTTGTATCGTGTATCAAATCATTTTGTTATCTCGGTTGCTTCTACTATCAAAACAAGGAAGAAGAGCGCCTTCTTCTTCATTACAACTTAGTTATGAACTGGAGCTTTTAACTTATTGGTTCATATCTGTGCAAATACAGTCATATATCTTTCCTTTAATACTACAGATAACTAAAACAACACAAGGGTATTGTTTTGTATCGATCCATGTACCCGCCAAGGTCTTTGAATCTCTATTCCAAGCTTAACTCATATACAAAGGTGGAAAGTCAGTAATACCCCCAAGTTCCTATTTTTTGCCGAATTTGTATCCGAGCGAATCAAACTGTATCGGGCCGTATAAAACCGTATCCGGCTGTATCCAAGAACATATTCTGATTCTAAAAGGCACCAGCTACGCGCTAGTGTGCCGGAAAATTCCGCATACGGTTTTAAGAGGCCCGATACGGTCTGATACGTTTTAATACGCATCCGTACTTAAACTAAATAGTGAGGGTAATATCGTCATTCCATCCTTTTGCTTAGCGTTGTGCAGAAATAAACGCGCGCAACAACGACCTGAGCGCTCTCTCAGTCTCTCTCTCACTCACCCACCGATGGCAGCAGACAAGGCTGTAATTCCGGCGGCAGAACCGCGTGTCCGTTACGTCAGCAAGAGTGCTCTTAAGAACAAGACCTTTGCTGTCAAACAAGGTTGAGAAAACTGGTTTTGATGTCAAGTTGGACAAGTTTGAAGTGTCTGCAAAAATCAAGGTGACGAAGCAGGACGCTAAAGATCTTGTTGAGTAGGCACCCTGTGTGCTTAAGAAAGTTTGATTGCTTCTGAATAAGTGAAGGAAACTCTGCTTAAGATATAGTTAAATTTAAGAATGTGCTATACATACAACACAGCTATCAAGATGCCCTATGTTACATCCAGGACTATCTTTACGACCCTGTACATACTGTTGAGTGATCGTACACAGAAAGATCTGGATCCAGAAATCAATGAATAAAAGCAATCACTGAGTTTTGACATACAGTGAGGATGGGTTTGGAGGCACCGACACTTCGACAGTGCCTTCAAGCATCAGTGTGACTTTCTTCATGGTAGGTCTTACTGATGGATCCTCTTGAATGCACCACAATGCGATCATCAAGTACTTCTCCACCATGCCATACATTGCCTTATCGTTTTCGACATTCGGCAACAACAGATGAAGTTTCTTGCTCTCATAGCAATTGTATGCCCAATCGGCTAGTATCATTTGATCTTCAGCTGGGGCATCTGCTTCGTAGTTTCTCCTGCAGCAAACAATCTCTAACAACACAATGCCATAGCTATAGACATCGACCTTCACTGTAACAGGCAAGCTTCTGAATCACTCGGGGGCCACATAACCTTTTGTGCCTCTGATTCTGGTAGTTGTTCGAGTTTGGTCAGATTTTACGAGTTTGAGCTAGTCTCTTTATTGTCAATTGGTTTTAGAGCTAAACCCCAAACTATTTTATCATATCAGTTGGATAAATTATCTACTGAGCAGCAAACATACCACTTTGTATACATGTGGCACGCTCAAATCAGAGTTCGTTAAAGAAATTATGGTTGAAAAATGAAAATTATCGTGCGGTAAAACAGTGAAAAAATCAAAATATCTGAAATGAACATGATCATTTGGGCTTATCTCTCTAATTTGCCTCTCTGTGCCCTCATATCGAGAGGAGGATTATGTTTGCTTGAGTTTATTGCTTGTACATGTTTGGGTTGTAGGACAGATAACATAGGAAATTAAGGAGCAGATCCATCGTTGTAAATCCAAATCAAGGTGAAGAACAACTCAGGCATGAAGACAGGTAATTAGACAAAGCAGAAGCTTAATGCTGATTTAGAAGAACTAGAACAGACACAAGGTGAATCCCCAGAATGAACAAAGATGCCACGACCAACTAGCTAGCTAACAAGAAACAAGTCAACTTATAAAACTGTGTTTAAATTAAGTAATGGTGATGAGGAAAAGGGTGATCAAATGGATTAAACCAGCATTACCAAAAAAATGGGTTAAACCAGAATCCCCTTTTACTAGGATCGAACAACAAAAAGAAGACAAACCCAGCAACAACAGCTTGTATATATAAATCTATCTCTGTGCTTTTGCTTTTAACATACATGATGAGGAAGAATATATATACTAGTTGGAACTGTAGTTGAATTGTACCTGGCTACCAATAACTAGCTTAGCCAAGCTGCACAGTTCACAAATTGATAGAGCCAATAAGCTATTCTTGTTTTGATTGTGCAGGACATTTCACTAGAAAGAAGAAAACAATCGTTGCCTGCATGTTTCGGTTGGAGCTAGTACTTGGTTGTATCTTTGCCTCTTCTCGTGTTAGATATATTCATTCATGTCCAATGAAAGCTACACCAAATTAAGCTAACCAATTCTCTTTAGAATATGTTTATACGCGAATTAGACTATATTTTAAAACAATTCATCGACCTATTTGTCATTCCCATCAATCTATTACTTTCAATAATTCCCCTTAACTAGGCTATACTAATTTTTATTAAACAGCCTTTACGTGTTTATATGCTACATCGATCGCAACTTGGGTTGTCTTGCACGCCCCAATTATTTATACCAACTAACAACTTATGAAAAGTCTAGGTTATGAGTTTCCTTAGACTCGTTATAGAGGAATGACTGTTTATGTTGAGCATTTGCTTTGAATCAATGGAAGAGTAGCATTTGACCATGCTATCTATAATTCTATATTATTATCAAATTATTGTAAAACACAATATAAAAAAGATTGAGAAAGAAGAGAAACAACCAAGATAACGAGAGAATGAGTGTGTTTCATTGAGTTGAGGGCTCTCTCTTATATAGAGATGAGATCATAATATAAATTACAATAACAACCATAATCAACTAATCAACTAAATAATAACTATTTACACGACTCTCCCTTGGATATTCACTATCATTAGCGTCCTCTGATATGTGTTTCGATTTTGTCTCGTCAAAACTTTGCTAGGTAATAAAAACTCTATAGGATAAAAACAATCATGGTCAAAAGAGAAAAGAGTACAACGCACATGTAGTGGTGATAATCAAAACTCATGATTTCGGTGGAGTGGTTTAGTTTGGATCATAAAATGTGAGTCAGTGGGAGATCATGCATAATGATTGCTACACCAAACTTAATTTACCCATAAAACTCAGTGAGAGAAACCCGTGGTCAAAGGAAAAAGATGAGCAAATGCATATGTTTCGAATAAAAACATCTTCAAGATGAAGTATGAGTAGAGCAACCAATTAAACGTGTGTCTCATTAAAACCTTGCTAGGTAACAAAATACAGTGAGATAAAATAACCCTAGACGATGGACAAAATAGTACACAATGGTCAAGAGTATGCTTCAAGATACTTCCCCTGATGTTGACTCCCCCTGAAAACTACAAACTATATAAGACTAATACTTTGATCATACTTCTCGAATAAGTTAACAGTCATCATGCTTTAAAAAGGTTTTTGTTTTCATATACCTCTAAGATTATCGTATTTTCTATAGTAAAGACATATCTAGTTAGGAATAAGCCTTGTCTAAATTTAACTAACTCGTGTCAGCATATCTAACAAGGCAAACATCATTCTGAGAATCATAGACAGTTGATCAATTCCATAATGTTTAGGGATAGAATAAACTCATTTTCCGTCATGCATTTAAAGTAGTGAAAAATTGTCTTTTATGCCATTTACAGAGGCGGCGTGTTGGCGTTGAGATATATATATCGGATGAGACGTCCGGTCTA
The DNA here is from genome assembly GCA_951800085.1 of Comarum palustre. Taxonomy (NCBI): domain Eukaryota; kingdom Viridiplantae; phylum Streptophyta; class Magnoliopsida; order Rosales; family Rosaceae; genus Comarum; species Comarum palustre. The sequence continues at coordinate 31,994,122 of OX637573.1, read as the reverse complement.
GAAAATTTAACTAAATACAAGAATGCTCTTATTGTACTTTGACATGAGTCTTCTGGACGCAGTATGTCTTCTTTATATGAGACAATGCATGTGTCTCTAAACCTTAGATGACTATTTGGTGTGCTTGAATAATTTGTTTTGTCTTCATTAAAACATCTTAACATCTTCTAGATGTAATTTGATTGATGGACTAAACTTCTATCTGCACTCGCACAACTTCAGGTCGACAAAATATTTTGGTCTTCAAAAGTCTTTCATCTCAAACTCCCACTTTAGTTGCGATTTTCTTGGACTCTTCAAGAGCATCATTTAAATTCATGTTATCACCACAAATTGAAATCCACAACTTCTTTTCTTAATAAACACGCATGGGCATAAATCATTATTCATATATCCTAGTCCAAACAAATATTCACTTAGACGGTTATACTAACTTCGTTTGGAATGTTTCAATCCATGAAGTGAACTGCTATCACGAATGTAGAGCATGTTTTGTGGTCTAGAACTATTTGCATTGGGTATCAAATGTCCATCAGGAACTTTCATGTATATGTCTATATTCTGATTCTCATAGAGATAACTTTTTACCACATTCATAGGCTGCATATTTAGTTTTGCGGAATCTACCAAACTGATAAGGTAGTGGGACGTTATGACGTCCATTACGGGAAAATACGTCTTCTCATAATTAATCACGGGGCGTTTGAGAAAATCCTTGTGCCACTAAACAAGACTTTATCTCACAATCTCGTATTTCTCATTACGCTTCCTTACAAATACCCATTTACACTATACAGGTTTGACATGGGGAGGTGTGGGGACAACAACCCATAACACCTATCTCTTAGTTAAGGAATCTGATTTGACCTGGATTGTTTCTTTCCTTTTTAGCCAGTCGTCTCTTTGTTAAGATCCATTAACAAAGCAAGGTTCGACATCATCGCTTAGTATCATTTCGGTGGTCACCGTAAATATAAACATATCATCGATGAAATCTCATTCTGATTCAAGTCTCACTAAGTTTACCAAGATTTTCTATTATCAGGAGAGTGGGTTTAAATGTTGGAGCGTCCTCCAACTTTGTCTCTTCTAGGATGAACCCATAATCCGGATAAATCTCGTGAGTTGCATTTGGTTGAGATTATGACGACAAGAAGATTCATTTGTGCCATGTTTACCCACTTTTAGGGAAAAAATCGTTCGAACCTAATGATCTACCTCGCTTCTAGGCAGGGACTATGACTGGTTTGACGCCATGGTTGTACCTCATCCAACTAGGACGATACATCTTACGAGGATGTTTATCCTTATAGGTTTGCAGTAGGTATATATGATCTCGTCACTTTGACTAGATCTAATAAAGTGTTTGACATATTATGGGCTACACTACGTAGATCTAGAATTTTTTGTACTTCAACTAGAAGTAGAATTCGTTGCACTTCAATATCACATGTGCAGTTTAGGGATCAAGATGAGACATTCTACACGTCGTTCATTAGGAACGGTGACGTTCTTATCTCCCCCTAACGATGGGAAGATTGTCTTATTAAAGTGACGACTGCAAATCTGGCACTATATATATTGTCTATCAAGGACACTTAAGAGCTCATAATAGATAACTTCATAATCGACATATATGATCATCCTTTGTTGAGGACCTAATTTTGTACGTTGTGGCGGCACAATTGGGACGGGAACTGTAAACCCAAATGCGTGTAAGTGCAAAAACTTCAAGTTCTCACCTAGTCACTAACTAAAATACGATGTAAATGGGTAGCAGTGGGCCTCAACTGGACCAATATGGCTGCATGCAAGATTACATATACATAGCCCGAGACATATACTAGAAACTTGGTGCGCATTACCAAAGTTCTATATGTGAGACCGTCTTGAATATAAACATAGGAAACTATATGTTCAACAAATCCCAAGGGATATACAATAATCATCAGAAGCCTTTGATGTAAACTCTCCAACATTATCAAACCTTATAGACTTTATAAGATAATCCGAGTGGTACCTTCAATTTCATAGATGAGAGTTAAGCAAACACAACATTTTCTTGTGGACAATAGTGTGACATCTGATCACTTTTGTCAATGTATCAACCAAAACCATTAATATTTAACTGGTTCGTATGGTGGTTGGATATGTCCACGAATTTTTTCTTGCATTTTATGCAGAAAAGATAGTGTATATTTTGGTCGTTACCTATGATGGTCTAGCATTCAACATCTTTATCGAGCAACATGACAAAATGTGTCATTAAAGATAACACCCTTATTCTGAGAGAGATTCTCATATAATAATTGAGTTAAGGATACGGTGCATCACACCCCAAGTGTTTCAAACACCAATACTATAGCGACTATTTGCTAGAATCATTTAGCTTCTAGCTAATATTTTTTAATATCTTCGATGTACGCTTTGGTCCGCACAATCGAAGGTTATGCAAAGACATTACACCATTTTTCGATGGTTTTAATGTTTTAATCATTAGTCCTAATGATCTTACCTTATAATAAAGTTATTCTGAAACGTAGAGGTATTTTGTCTCGTCAGCTAGACAAGAACGCTCAATTCCTTAATATTGATAACACATATCAACTTTGATTTAGATTCTAAGACAACCAGCCTTCTAATTTCAATATTCTCTAATTTGATCCTTACTTCAGGTAAGTAGGATATTTAGTTTAGATTGTTTTTTCTGTAGACTTCCAAATAACATGATATAAATAAAAGCTACTGATTTCATCATGTGATCTATGAATTAAACTTTGAGTTTCGTAAGTTGCTTATTACTGAAACTACAAGTTCAATTATATACGAACTACTGGTTCAAAACTAAACTACCGGTTCATCAGAGACATGTAATTTGAACAATTAAATTGGAATCATGTAACAATTGATGAAATTACTTTCATAATACTAATTTTGCATCGTGAATATCACAAAATTATGTACAAATGCTTCTGACAATTAGCTATATGTTGAATATGGTGAATATACATTATGAGAAAGTATTTAATTAGAATGCTTTATAGACATACATAATGACTAGGTACGTAAACCAGTGTCATTAGATTATTTTCTTTTTGTTTGATTCTGCTAGACCAAATAAATTAATTTTATATTGAAAATAAAATAAAACAAAACTCTACATGCTTTACACGCCTACGGGGCAAAGTTGATAGGTATGATGGGCTTCTAGGTTATGTATAGAGAAAGTGGGCCAATTTGGCTCATATTCCTCATAATGTTCTATCAAGATATATAATGTTATTCGTCAACCCTTTCGGTAACTCCAATCGTATACGACATGTAAACAATGATGATGTGGTGGAGCGAGACTCACTTAAGTACACACCCTCAAAAGAACTTGTCTAGACATCACATCCAACATGATGCGCATAGTTTAAGAAGACTTATAATCATTGTATGGACTCATGGTGAGCTTCTGTGCTATCTTGGAGCTTAAGTCGAGCTTCTGGCTCAATTTCACTATAATATTTTCAGACTTGATTATCATTAATATTCACCAATATAACATAAATTAATTAAATTGTAACAATCCAATTAAATGTGAAAGTAATTATATGTAACCAATATAAATTAAAATTATTACGGAAATAATTTCATTATCATCAATATAACGTGTCATCAATAAATGTCATGCATTTAACGTAGTGGTTACATGCATAATTAATTCATTTGCATCATCAGTTGCTTCTGGCAAGTTGTTACATACCCTCATAATTAAGAATGAAATGAATAAATCTGACACAATTTAAATTTGATAACCGACATGGCATAAAATAATAATTCAAATCTCATTAATGCTTCTAGTATAACGTTTATACAATAATTGTGTAATTAGAACCCTAATGCTTCAAGCACAATTTATGGGGTTATAAATATGCAATGGTCTTAAGGGTTATAAAAATGTAATGGTCTTAAAAGTCAGTAAATAACATATATATTAAATTAGAAACCACATAAAGTCAATAGTAAATGTCAATTATGTTGCCGTTATGAGTTTAAATCTCATTAGTGCTTATGACATTATATATTAGTAATAGATGATGTAAATGTTGTTGGCATAACATTTTATAATAATTACTTAATTAAACCCAAAAGTTCATGCTTCCACCATTACATGTTCTTAAATAAAATGTTGAATTTGATACAATTCAAATTGTAACTAAAATAATGTATTATATATTAAATTTCAAGAAAATAATATAATCAGACTAAAAAGCTGTTGTACCATTGACGTTACATCTCCAAACAGTTTTTATTCAAGACCCATCATGAACACTATTAATTTGTATCACTAAATGTTCCAGGCATAAATATTCCATATATGTAACTGTTGATATAAATGACAAAATTAATGATCTTACATTAGCAGTTACAACATTTCTTCCAGAATGCATTTACGTTCTTAAGTTTGAATCTCATAGAAAACAAGATACCGAATCTGAAGTTTGTTCATCCATGCACCTTTTTATATGCACTACTAGGCATGTGATTAGACTTATGTCAGTGGCTACTTGCCTCTCCGATGATATTTGATAACAAATTTTCCTTTTTCAATTCTCGAAACATAAACAAATTTATATGACATGCATGTTCAAAACAAGATACCGAATCTGAAGTTTGTTCATCCATGCACCTTTTTATATGCATTACTAGGCATGTGATTAGACTTATTTCAATGGCTACTGGTCTCTCAAATGATATTTGATGACAAATTTTCCTTTTTCCATTCTCGAAACATAAACAAATTTATATGACATGCATGTTCAAATGTATTAACCAAATAGACTAACATTATAAATTTGGTGATTCATGCATCAAAACACAAAATATTCTATATCCGAGCACAAATCAATAAGCATGCAAATATGAATTTCAAAATAATAAACGAAATATGGTTCATGCTTCATGTTGATTTGTTCATCATATTTTCAAGGCTACAAATATAGATTGCATTAGGTTAGAAAACGTTACTCATTGCAGAACATATAATCTTCATATTTATGTGCATAATTGAGCATGTCATTTCTGGAGCTTCTAAGTCAATCTAAGAGATTGGTTTAATGATGATCCTTATGTGGTTGATCAGTGATTTCTGAGCTTTCCATCTCCAGTAGTGTGAGTCGATGAATCAATTTGAACGGCCATCATTTCTTTTTAGAGTTTCACATACAATATAAAACAAGACAACGTTTGAGCTATTCGTGCTGATAACGTGTTGTAAAACACAATATAAAAGAGATTGAGAAATGAGAGAAACAACCAAGATAATGAGAGAATGAGTGAGTTTCATTGAGTTGAGGACTCTCTCTTATATAGAGATGAGATCATAATATAAATTACAATAACAACACTAATCAACTGATTATAAGAATGTCCAATCAATAATAATTATTTACAACACAAATTAGATGGTAGGTATCTAGCTTGTATTTTATTAATTGGCATTGCTTATTGGCTAAGGTACCTCATAATTAATTGATTTCGTTGACAGTTTGACAAGACGAAGGAGCGAATCGATACTATTATTGACATTATACCGCGACTGAGAAGCGAGAACAATATTACAAGTAAATTAGTTTCAACTAATTTAAATTGAACAGATAATTGAGTAGGTAAATATAACGAAGTTGAAATTATTTTCAGTGTAATTTAAAAAAAAAAGATTAGTTGAACCGTAATCCAGATGAACAACAAAAGCACCACACTTTTTGCATGTGGAGGTTGACAAATCAGCACCCTACTTTTGAGTTGTTGGTTTGGTTGCTTCAGAAAGTTAATTTTTGCTTAAGATAATTAGTATATAAAGCAGAGTAGTTATAATAAAACAACCAAGCAAGTGACCAACTGATGAAGAAAATGCTAAACCTCTCCTAAATCCTACATTAGATCAAAGAGTTCTTTGTTATTTCCAGACATGCCCTCGTTGAAGTCCCCATTTGTTCCCCGCTGTAGCACCATGCTTTTGCAAGATTCACTTGATTACAGAAAAGCAAGACAATGAGTGTTCGGAAGGTTTTGGATATTTCTGTCACACTGCTTTTCTTACTATCTATGATTTATCATTTATCGTATAATGCTTAATCGTATTCTTAATGAAGCTAACTTTGTTGTTAATGTAATTACAAATAGTTTTTTAACATTAAAACTATATCTAATCCGATAATATATGGTTCAAGCAAGAAATGAACCATAACGCTTTGCTATAATGATTAATTATCTTAAAAGCAATTGCCTAATGATCTTAAAACTTGACCTAGGAGTAGACGGCATTTTTTCATTGCCTCGACTTCTTTTAGGTAAAAGTACATATCTATGATGCTCATATAGGCATCTTGTGCTTTTTACAGAGAAAATTAATCAAATTAAACCCAGTTTTTGAAGAACTCTGCAAAAAAAACACTAGTCATTTTCAAGATCTGAGTGGTATTACTTATCATCATGTAACTATTATACTCATCATAATGCCAACATGAACACCAAGAAAAGTAAAGCATGTGCGGTCAAAATATGCAATTGAACTTCAAAATAAAGTTGAAGAGACTTAGAATTGAAACACCATTAGCAGCAGTAGTACACCTTGTAATAGCACCACCACCACCAAAACCAATCATGTTCACAGTAGCACCACCACCAGCAGTTCACCACCTCCTCATGTTTGGCAACATGGTTATTCTTGGAAACCATGGGCATTTTGGTAATCTGGTCATTTCTGAAACATTCTGCTTGTAATGTATTAAGAAATACTCTTTCCTTCCATTCTATCAAAAAATCCATTAACAACACACCAAGCCAAAACCAACTCATTGTCTTCAAGCTTTTGTGTTCTCCCTCTTTCTCTATATTCTATCTCTCTCTTACAAACCAAATCCAAGCATTGGATTACCACCCACTTGGTCATCATCCTCTTAATTTGTTCTGTTTCTCTGAGTGAATAACAATTTCCCACACACTTATTTCTTTTGTTGTTTCCTTTGTTCCATTCATGGCTACTGACACCAGAATTTTCCCAGACCAAAATAACAACAACAACAACAAAAACAGTGAGATTAACAGAGTTGAAATCCAAACAGCCATTGCCAAAGCTGTGGAGCTTAGAGCTCTTCATGCTGCTTTGATTCAAGGAAGCAGCCCTGCAAATCTCAGGTTCCCTTCTTCTGCTTCCCCTGCTAACTCACGCCATGCTTCTCACTTCTCTGCTCAGGATTACCCTGTTTTCACGCCTGTGAGTTAATTCTCTTTGACCCTTGTTTCTTGCTTTTTACTCAAAAAGTTTGGAGCTTTTGTACGTGTTATGTTTGCTCTTGTGAAACAGTTAATTCATTGCTACTCTAATGTGTCTCCTCACTTTATCATTTAGTTTCAGCTCACAGTTTTAAGAACAAAAAGTTCAATATTTTGTAGGACTAGTTTTAGTGAAAAAAATTCACTACTGCAATTTTTCTTATGGTTGAACTACCTCAAGACCTTTTAGGAATGCATTCCTGTTCTAGAAATAGATTTTAGGTTGTTTTTTGTTGAATACATAACATTGGAGAAGTACATATCAAATTTGTAGACATTTTAAAGTTTTCTACGTAACGAGTCTAATGACTAATATTATATAGTTGGAATCTTGAACTGGATTTAATGAAATACATGAGCAATGTTCTGAGTTACTGTTGAAGTTTACTAAATTGGAGTCATTTTGCAGAGTTATGAAGACGAACCTTCATCGGGGTATCTTCAAAATCCAATGAAGAACAGAACGTTAACCGAAAGTTGGGACGAGTATGGGCTAGAAGGAAATGGGGATGAATCAGTTGTGTCAAATTACAAGGAAAACTCATCTTCAAGAAAAGGGTTTCCTTCTGATTTATCCAACTTTGAATCCCACATTTGTCCAGTTGAGGATAACAAATCTGTCACTGGCTCATGTGCTAACAACATCACTGTGCTTCAAACATCACCAGGTACTGAGTACTTCAGGTCAAGTAGGAGAAACAGTTTGGGGGATTTCAACTCAATCTCATCTTGTAATAGGTGCAAGCCTGCAACTATATCCAGTGAACCCGAAAACGCAACCAGGAACAGCAGGAATTCTAACATTGTTGTGCCCTTAACAGATTCTCATGTATCCACTACGCAGTCACAACCAAAAAGTAGGGGAGTGATGTCTTGGTTGTTTCCGCGGTTGAAGAAAAAGCACAAGTATGCAAGCTCTCCGACAAGGACAGAATCCGAGGAAGTTTCTCAAGTCTACAAGGATTTTGGGATAATGTCAGTGGAAGTATTGAAGAAGGAGCTCATACAAGCAAATGAAAAAAGAGACTCGGCATTGAAGGAGGTTTCTGATATGAGATCTTCGCTTGGAGAGCTGAAGCGGAAGCTGGAGTACTTGGAAGCTTACTGTGAAGAGCTGAAGAAGGCTTTGAGACAAGCAACACATGCTAATAAGAATTTCCAAATGCCAAAAATTATTGGAAATTTCCCAAACAGACCAGGAAAGTCAAGTAATGGGAATGCAGAAAACTTAATGCCGGTTAGCGAGGAAGTAATGGTAGAAGGTTTCCTACAGATAGTATCAGAAGCAAGACTCTCAGTACAACAGTTCAGCAAAATCCTTGTAGCACAAATTGAACTAACAGATAACACCTTGGTTGAGAATTTGAACATGCTCCTCCAACCGTTCAAATTGTCATTGAATTCCATGTACTCGAAAGCTGTGTCATACCACTTGGAAGCCATCATAAACCAGTCACTCTACCAGGACTTTGAGAACTCTGTGTTCCAGAAGCATGGCTCACCTAAGCTTCTAGATCCTCAACAAGCTCGCCAAGCACAGTTTTCTTCATTCGTGGCTCTAAGAAACTTAAGCTGGAATGAAGTGTTGAGGAAAGGAACAAAGTACTACTGTGAGGAATTCAGCAAGTTCTGTGATCTGAAGATGAGTTGCATCATTACAACATTAAATTGGACTAGGCCATGGCCTGAGCAAGTTCTTCAAGCATTTTTTGTAGCTACCAAATGCATTTGGTTGCTTCATTTGCTTGCATTTTCATTCTATCCGCCGTTGGGGATTTTGAGGGTGGAAGAGAATATGAGCTTTGATCCATATTACATGGAAGACATGTTTATGGAGAGGCAGAGATCACATGGTTCAAGCAGGGTTAAGATTATGGTAATGCCAGGGTTTTATGTTCAGGATAGGGTTTTAAGGTGCAAAGTTCTTTGCAGGTATAAGTCTGCAGGTCAAGCAAGTTGACTTTCAGTTTCTTTTCTTTGTCTCTTTTCAATTTCTACATCAACCAAGAGGGTGTTACCATCTCAACAAGTTAAATACGTAGTTTGGGTGTTCATATTAATTCTTCAAATATTTTTCCATTGAAAAACGTATAGAACATGGGGTAGTGTAGTGTACAGTACGCAACCATTGCTTGAGCAACAAATAACATCTTGCTCATTCTATATACTTATATTCGGTGGGTGAATTGACAGTTTTATCCCCATTTAGAATTTATTTGCAGCATTACCATTAGAGTTAATGTTGAAATGTCTGTCTTGCCCTTATATTTCTGTTTTGAACCGTTTTACCCTTGTTTGTCTACCTCTTCTTTCACGATGGCCTGCATGTCGTCTTCTTCTATTTCGTTGTACATGGTGTTGGTTATAGCTAAATATGACATGTATAGTACAATAATTTGTGGTGTGTATATATAAACAACAAATTCTACAGCATTGTAATCGTTAAAGAAAATGGCTTTTGATGTGAAATAGTTTGTATATTAAATGTCAAATCTATAGTGTTGTAATCACTGAAAGGAAATGTTTTTAGTGTACATATTTGATAGATGAACTGTTTATCCTAAGGCATTCAAATGTAATTTTTACTTTCAGTCGTCTTGATTGTATAAAGAGATACCGTTACTTTTCTCTGTACACATTACCGAGGTATCACCCCGTAGCAGCGCGCGGGGTTCCTGGCTAGTTAACTTCTATTGTACAAAATTCAGGGACAGCTTCAAATCGGGTAAACAATAAAATTCAGCGACTTACTTTCAATCTCTCAAAAATTTCCTTATGTGATGAAATAAACACAGCTCCAAGCATTAAGCACGATCACAATCGTTTGACATGATTTCATCCGACAGTTCCTTGTTACAAGCTACAGTCTTCAAAAAAGCCAATTATAAATATGGCAGGGGATCATCTCAACTATTACACAATACCACTACTAACATACTGACGGTAGAGAAAGGGAAAGCACTGTCCTAACTAGTTTTTCTGCAAAGGCATATTTTAATCCCATTGAGTCAGACACAAGCAGAACCTGGATGTCTGTACCGCCATTTGAAACCTAGCTGCTTTAAGGTTGATCCCTCAATTAGTTGCTGAGTGCAGATATTTCTCAAGCATTTACTTTCACTCTCTTCATCAGCTCAATGAATTCTCTAAAAGCTGCAATAAATAAGTTTCACATGTGAAATTCATTTTTGTGAAGTACATTTGTGCAGGATGTGTTATTCTTAAAACCAGTATTGGGTTTGTGAGCTAAGAAAACAGTTGGAAAGAAGCAACAAGGGAATTGATACTCATGCTATGCGCTATACCTTCACCTTTCAGATGATAATGGTATTGTTCCTAGATATTTTATGAAAAGTTTATCACTAAGAGTGTTCTGCTCCATTGGTGCAAGCACCCATGTCATTAGTGTGATATCGTTAAACTTGATAGTTGTCTATCAGTATATAGAAGTATAATTTAAATTACCATAATCTGAATCATGAGGTCCTGGGGATGCTTCAGGGTGGTACTGGATAGAGATTATGTTTCGTGCAGGATAAGCAAGGCCAGCACAGCTTTTATCGTTGAGATTGACATGACTTACTTCTACACCGTCTGGGAGTGATTTGGGGTCAACTGCATAGTTGTGATTCTGCCATAAAAAGACATCAATAAGTGGTCTTAACTTAATTGAGCAAAATAGCTCACTCATATGTTTACGTCAGGAGGCATTTCAGTTCTTTCAAACTTCTAATACAGTTCAATAAATATATCACATTTTACAAGGGATTGATAGAATTTACACACCTGAGCGCTTATCTCAACATGTCCAGTACGAAGATTACAGACTGGATGATTTCCTCCATGGTGGCCAAACTTCATTTTAAAAGTTGTACCACCCAATGCCAAGCCAATCAACTGATGGCCCATGCAAATTCCAAAGACAGGAACTTTTCCAAGAATCTCCTTGACCGTTTCAACAGCATATGGAACAGCAGATGGGTCTCCAGGGCCATTACTGAAAAGGAAACCATCTGGTTTCATCCTGAGTGTCTCTGATGCTGGCCATGTTGAAGGCACCACAGTAATTTTGCAACCATAGGAAGCCAATCGCCTAAGTATGTTGCTCTTGATTCCAAAATCATATGCAACAACCTTCAATTCATAACCATAGAAAAAAGTCAGTTGAGGCTGCACTACCAACCTCTCAGCAACTGCTAAGATTTCTTTTGGCTTTTAAACAGAAATGTAATGGGAAGAGCATGTGAGAAAGGAGGGATGCACATGAGGGATGAGATTTAGAAGAGTCAGAATATTAGGTAAAACTAAAGCTGGAAAACTATAAAACTTCTTCTATATATCATCTATTCACTCTGCCATATCTCAGTACTTCTCATACTTGTATCTTTTTCCTTCCTCTTTTAGTTTAATACCAAACGAAAGAACCAAATATACCGAACAAGGCTAAAAACTAGAACTTAATGCAGACTTACATGAAAAGCCTCTCCATCGCTTCTATTGGACTTGAATTCCCATTCAGAATCAGTTTTATCAACCCATTCATAAGGGGCCTTGCATGAAACACCACTTATTAAGTCAACCCCTGCAAAGTGCAAGGTTAAATTTAGAAAATATGAATTTTTAACATATACATAATTTTAACCAACTCCATGACATCCTTACCAACAATGTCCCATGATCGAGACATTTCCAATAGTTCCTCATCTGATTTTGTCTCTTCTGTGCTCAAAACACCAATAAGGCTTCCATCTTGTCTTAATCTGCGGGTGATAGCTCGTGTGTCAACACCATCTGTAGAATAATCAGTCAGCATAAAAGGTCAACACCAGAAGCTATTTCATGATTGTGAAAATATCAGTGCCTTCAAGACTAAAGAAATGGTCTTACAAATTCCCATGATATTCCTTGCTGCTAAATAATCACCGAGAGTCTCTGCACATCTATAATTAGAAGTACTGCAAAACGATAAACAAAGGAAGTTGATTGAATGAGAACAGTTCAATAAGTGAAGCTTCAAATATTGATGTCTCTACAGAAATATTAAACAAGGATGCATACCTGATACTTAAACTTCTGATCACTAGACCACCAAGAAAGCACTGCCTTGATTCTTCATCATCTGATATGGAAAGTAGTATCATCAGACTTCAACATATTGAAAACTGTCTATACGTCAAATATTACGATAGGAAACTCTACTCACCAAAATTTACTCCAGTATTTCCAATTTGGGGGTTTGTCATCAGCACAAATTGGCCAGCATAACTTGGGTCTGTTATAATTTCTTGATACCTGCAAAGCATGTACCATAGACTATGTATGAGCAACTTGAACTGATGATTCCCAACTAAAACTAAGATGACTAGTTGACTACTTCCATTAATGCACATATCTCCTTCATCCCTACAAAAGTAAACTTCCCTTCACTCTCATATGCAAAAAGTGATTAGAGTTGTGTAAATTCTCTAAAGGGAAGGCAAACTCCTGTGTTTCTTGTGGAGTATAAGTGATGCACCATTGGAGACAGGAAGCCCCCAAACCCACATGACAGTTGACATGTTAATAGAAATTAGAATACACAAATATTATAAGCCAACCCACCCGGTCAAGGATGTATTGAATACAACTTCACCAACTTGGGTTCCTGAAGCACCAAATGACTTTGCTTTCCAGATTGAACCATCTTCAAGCACAAGTCTAGCATCTGAAGTCTTCCAAGGTTTTTCTGACAAGTCTGAAGCACAAAAACTATAATACATAAGTAAATAAATAAAACACCTGCTAAGGGCCTAACATGCAGTAGTTCTGTTGTTCTGGACTATTTCACACCAGCTACCACTACCACCACCACTTGTCAAATTTAAAGATTTACGCACCCAAACATGTTAACCAAAGCTCTATATCTTTATCTGACATGTACTGTAACAAGAACACTCACAAAATCCCCATGACTTCAAGTCTTCAATCCTAAGTTTTAAAATCCCATCACTAAGACCTTCACATACACCTCCAAACTCCGACTCAGACAATCAATGAGAACCTAACCCAGGAACAAACCAAAAGAAAAGACAGCCAAGCTACTCCAATTTACCAATAACTAAGAAATTCCAACACTCTAAAAGTGTCAAACTTTACAACACAGAATGAAACTAAAGCAAAAATGGCCAAAACCCAAAAGCGTTGAGATACTAATGTGCACTATACAACATCGCTATTTGGTTTCTACTCATCTAAAACAACACTGAGCCCAAAAAAACCAACATCTGTTGCATGGCAGCCAATCGATTTTCTCTTCACTCCAATCACCAATAAACCAACCCAACAGTAAAGTGCATACCATTTTTCACATAAAAATTGAATCTTTAAAACTCCAAGAGAGACCAATGAAAGCAGAGTAGCAAAATGGGTATACCTGAGACGGTGTTAGCGATGGCGGAGGAGCACCGGAGAGTGAAGACCCTAAGCTTTGAAGGGGTTTGAGACTTGGGAACAGAGAAAGGTAAAGGCTTTAAGAGGACTAAGTTGATAGCTGCGGTGGCCATTCTCTCTCTGTTTCTGTCTCTCAGCTGAGGTAGTGACGCCTCTTTTTGTTTTGCCCTGTTTCTCTTTTTTTGTGTTTCTAATTAGGCTTATGCAAATAGGGTCCTAATAAATTGAATCTGGCCCATCCAATCTTAATGAATGGTCAGGATTTCTCTTACATTATTTTAGGTGGTATTTTGGTCCATCTCCTTCTCTTCTCAAAATTCTCGTGTCCCATCTCTCTCTCCTCTCCGGAATTCATGAACGAAAACTCAGGAACAAACCACTTCCTCTCCACCTCCATCACCAAGTACGTTCCTTTCCCTTTCTTTCATGCTCATAAGTTTTAATTCACTGTTGGGTTTTTGGATTTTGATTGGTTTGGTGATTGGGATTGGGACTGGTATTGGATTTGGGATAGTTGCATGAGCTTTATTCCGTCAACTACATGAAGACTACTTTGCACTAATGCTGATATCATCAGACTTCGATATTGTTTTATTCCGTCATCGTATCGTAGGTTGTAAAATTAGGACCTGCTCCACTTGCAATCTTCCGGACTCTTCAAAGTTTGTCCATTTACGGTTGCGACTTGCAGGGAAGTCTCTTCACCTTTGTAATTGCTCAGTGTCTTCTTCAACTGGAATACTTGGGGTTGAGGTATTGCGCTTGCTTAAAACAATTGTTGAAGCCAGCAATGAGAAGATCATTATTCCAAAACTGAAGGAATTACTATTGGAGGATATCCCAATGGTTTACAATGGAAGTTCTACTTCTGATATTGAGTTTCCTTGATTGGGAACTTTGGATGTGCCGAACTGCCCCAAGTTTTCAACTTCTGACTTCCACAGCAAGAAACAACTCACACTGGTAAAGTATTGCCGATAGTAAGTATCAGTCTTTCACTCCAATTTTTGAAAATAAAATGATCGTCTATATTTTGTAGAGTTCTGATGTCATTGTTTTTTATTATTTTAAATGCTCTGCTCAACGAAAGTCATGGACATCATGCCATGGAGTGCCAAAGAAAGATCACCCTCAACGTTCTCTCAGTGCAAGATTCTTGGGACTTTTTTGTGAGAAAAGCAAGAAGGTCGTTTCAAGGCCGTGGCAAAGAAGGTCGCCGGAGAATGTAAGGGCTTACCGATTGCATTGATAACTGTTGCAAGGGCACTCGGAGATAAAGATTTTGCCGAATGGAAGAAAGCAGCTCAACGACTAGAGAAGTCACAAACTGCCAATCCAGACGATGATGGAGAAGCATTCAGATGTATTAAGTTAAGCTATGATTACTTGAAAGATGAGGAGTGCAAGTCATACTTCTTGCTCTGTTGCTTATTCCAAGAAGACTAACATCCCTGTAGAAGACTTGTTCAAGTATGCGATCGGGAAAGGATTGTTTCGAGATGCCGAAACACTCGAAGAAGCGAGAGACAGAGCTGTTTCCCTGGCCATGCACCTTAGATATTGTAGCTTGCTGTTGGATGGCAGAAACGATGAACATGTAAGGTTGCATGATGTTGTCCGGGATGGAAGTCTCTTTCCCTATGATGAACATGTTAGCCACTGCCAGTTGGAGGGAAGTCTCTTTCCCTATGATGTTGCTCAGTGTCTTTCTCAGTTGAATTGGTTAGAAATAGTCAGATGCCCACTGTTGGAAAGGATAGTTGAAGTAAGCAACAACAAGATCGTCCTTCCAAATCTGAAGGAATTACACCTTGGGATCTTCCAGTCTTGTACTACGACACAGCTACTTTGGATATCGAGTGTCCATTGGAAAAGTTCTGGTTGAGTAACTGCCACAAGTTTTCAGCCTCTGATTCTGACTTCCACAGCAGGAACAAGTCATATTGTAAGTGTGGCAAAAACTTTAGTGATTTGTCATATGAATGTGGTAGTCCGATTGCTCACCAATAAACAGTAAACAAATACAAAATGTTAATTTCTTTCTTTCATTTAAATCTATGATTCATTTAAAACTTTCAAATTCCAACTTCATTAACACATATCAAATTGTAACTTGTATTCTTAAGTTAATATTTTTCTTTGATGTCATTCGTAATCATCAATCATTTTTTCTTTGAATTTTTTCCATCAATTGATTCTCTCTATTTCATAAAATTTCCATGTCATTGATGATTGTTTGTGTATAGTTTCTTTACTAAACAAACTAGAATATGAAATAAGTTAGATACGCTTTGAAGAAATTTGAGAACAGGGTGCACTGTATAATAGGCAAGCTGTATTTTCAAACTTTCAGTTATTCCCTTTACTGTTGCATTATAGTTTACCTTTGCTCCCAACTTATTGTTTCCGTTTTCCAAATAGATTTTGTTTAACAAAAATTTGAGACTTCGGATATGCATTGAATTTCCATCTTATAAACTAATATTTTATCTCAAATTCATAGGTTGGGGTTCATCAATAAATTAACACAATGAACGACTATTTTAAACTTTGATAGAATGGTTTTTATTAATAATTTCTCATTAGGTTATATTATGTCTATTATATTAAATTTGAATTAATAATTCATATATTTTTTTCTTTTTTATCTATAAAAAGAATAATATAATTTTATTTTTTATACCTCAGACTACCGTTTATATTTGGACCCCCCAACTCTTCAATCCTGACTCCGCCAATGGGTTTTAGAGAAAGTGCAGAGACGTTGAGCGGCTTGAAGCCGATTCATCATTTGATTGTGAAGTTGCCGTCAACTATTATAACTCTGTCCTGGATAATAAATTGTAAAAGTTACTCATCTTGTCTCTGTATCTTTTTCCTGGATTTGTCTTTCAGCGTGCATTTTATATCCATTGTTGAATTATTATTTTTTGGATTTTTGATTTCATAATAAGGGAATTAGATGTAATTTATATCCTCAGTTTTGATACGAGTGTCATGATATGCATTTACCTATTCGCATAGTTGTCTGAGATTGCAAGTTCTCCCTAAGATTGTAAGGTCTCAGAATGCCCAAAAGTACATGGAGACGCAGGTTGGGGGTTTGAGTGCAGGAGAAGTACAGTGACGTTAGGCATAAGGTGAAGGCATAAGGGGCCAAAAACTAAAAACAAATACCATCCCTACTATTGGTGAAAACAAATAAGCGCAGAAGAGCTGTGAGGTGGAGGCTTGAGGATACATACAGCGGCAAAGATAGAGTTGGTAATGAAAAGAGAAGCGGGGATGAAGATGAATACAATGGGTCTTTCTAATGAAACCTTGAAAGACATTCAAATTCATCCCTTGAAAGAAAAACAATTTCATTTACATGAAGATGATCAAAATAAAGATGCCAAATCTTAAGCGATCTTTTTGTGATCCAGATTAATCAAAAAATGAACTGCATAACACAAAATTGTATGAACCATATGGATCGAAGCAAACTCAATTACGAAACAATGGACAAGGTACTATCTTCAAAATTGTTAGAAACATATTCTTTTTCTTCAGAACTCTGTAAGTCTTATCGTAAATAACTAAATATAACACGGCAGGATATATACAGGAGAATATACGACGATGCAACAGAAAAAGCCCAGTAACAATATCAAAATGAATTAATAAGAAAACACTGAACACTAAACCACAAACCATCAAGAAGTAGCTGAACCGTCATAATCAATCCACCAAAAGCTAACTGACATACTTGTTGACAGTGCCACCACTTTGGTGGGATATAAAGCATGTCACCTCTAAAATGCAGTCAAGAAATTCCAAGTCCTGCACCTCTGGGAATTCTTTCTCATCTATGTTGTCTGGATCAACCTTAAAACCAAAGTATATTGGATCAGTAAATATATAATATACTTGAAACTTCGAAATAAAACATGTTCCTTTATATGATCTTATCGAGTTCATATAAAGAAGCTGACAGGAATATCAACACTTCGGTTTTTAGCAACTAAGTTATGTTGTGATCTCCATAAGTTATAAGTTATGAATAACTAGGCATAACTAAAATGTAACTGCCACTATATAAACCATCCACCATTTTAAGCTTATGAGATATTTCCAAGAAGATGACAGTGATGGGTTCACTGAGGGGAACCGACTAGTAATCACAAATCTTCTATCCCAGCATAATTCGGTATTTTCTAAAAAGCATGTATAACCATGGCGCATGAAAACATATACAAATAAGTATACTGTAACAATCTGCCTTCTTGACAATATATTAGCAAATTTGTTTAGGTTTTTTCCTTGCTCGAATGAGGTCAAGAATGCAATTACCTGACTTGAGTTACAAAGCATGGTTTCACTATATGGATAGAGTTCTTCTGACAATGAAGCACGATAGAGCCTTATATACTTCTTCCCAACTACATGAAGATGAGCAATCAATCCGAGTCACATTGATGTTTCATCATAGAAGCTAGCAACTTGCCAAAATATGCAGCTATATACAAACAAACATATGCCATCCGGAAGTACACGCATACGACATATGCTTTTGTATATGGAATTATGATACCTGACATATATGCTCTCTATAAAACCATTATTTCACTATCCGAGGGATTCTCCCATCATGAAGATTTTCCTCGGTAAAATGACGGCATAGGCTCTGGATCACAACCATAACTGAAACATACCTGAAGGTAAATCTAGTATATTTGATAGCTATTCTCCTTGTACATGGTAGGGGCTAGTTATGGACATCACAGCTTGGACATGGAGACAGGACAGTTAAACTATAATTTAAAGGACTAACCAATTAAACAAAGGAGTGCTACTTCTATGGCTACCCTGATTGATCAGTCTCACAATTTTCCAATAGAAACGGTATATCTAAGCTACGGCGAAGGGCAGAGAGAGAGAAAAAGAGGAAAGGGCATGCGACGAGTTGGCGCGGTTTCGATCTTTTTGCTCCAGCTTCTTTTGTGACACGTAGACCTTGAGAGGTAGGATAGCGAATGAATGGGGGAGATGATTGATTTGTATATGAGTTTTTGATGCGTTTTTGTGATTTAACATGATGGACTGGTATCCATCAAAAATTGCTATAGGGATGAACTTTCTGGTTCTTCTTGTCCATTGGAATTTAACCATGAAGAAAAAAAGAAAAAGAACAAGCTGATATATAAAATGACAATTTCAAAAAGCATCAGGAAGGCTTAATCATGTATCACATTGGCTAAAGTTATCATTACAGACAGAAAATTTGAAACATCCATACTTCCATACTTGCAATCTACTGTTAAATCACTAAGCAAAGCTTAACCCTTCCTTTACAAAATGAAAACCCACCAATCAACTGTTTTTCACTTTTCCTGACCCTTAACCTAACATTCAGCCAAAAACAGAGAGAGCTAGCTAGTTTTAGGGTTTAATGGGATCGTTGTGATGGTGAAGAGGGTTTGGTCCTGTTGGAACTAGCCTGTCTGAGTTACTCACAGCGCTGAAGAACTTAGCTCCATTCCCAAATGCTCTATCAGCTTCCTTGATTTGAATCCCCTATTTTGAAATGTGAGACATTTTTAGGACATTGTCACACAGCAGATACCCAATTCAATCATGAACTTGTAAAAGGACAAAAGTCCACAAATGGTTAAATCTGTATCTTTACAAGAAGATGCAACAGAAATGGGTCCTTTAAAGCTAATAATGATGAGAACCTTTAGACTAGTTCAAGACTTTAAGCTCACACATCTATGAACCCCTGTTTTATGCAACGCCTACATGTAGAAAACGACAGAGGCCCAGTTTTGAACTTTTTAAGGCAAAAACTATATGTCGTACAAAAGGGTATCATAATCTCAGCAAGAACATGGCAAATCCAAAAGATGTACACTTTGAGAGCCATTTACGCTTATATGTCGAAGGGCCTCTGTTTTCTTCAATGTTTGCTTGTAAAAGTGAAAAAAATGCAGAAAACACAAAAATGGAGTGTAAACCTCCACAACAAGATGAAAAACAGAACAGGGTTGTTTAAAATGTCAAAAAGATGACAACTTTGTCAGTAGAATTTCAAAAAGATAACAACTTTGGGAGCAGTTTGAGTTTCTTTTACCTGTGTTTTTCTGTTTTCTGAGGTTGTTGATGTTCCTACTTGGAGACCTGAAATGGGGTAGAGCCAAAAACCATCACTGACATCTAAATCTAAGAGAGAAGAACAGCCAGATAAAGATGAGAGATGAACTAAGCTTACACTTGCGAGAAGATTCGACAGATGAGATTGAAGCCACCATAAGAACAAGAACCAAGATTGGAACCCAGTTGAGAGCAAGCTTGCCATGCCCCATTTTGATTTTGTTGATAAAAACAATAGTAAAAGCCTCTCCAGCTCACAAGTGACACAGACACAAACAGTGAAAGCGAGACGAGAGAGTGGGTATGTCGCCTGAACCAAACCCCAGATATATATGACAGCCAATGTGGACAAAGATATACCAAACTCACTCCATGTAGGTGCCAGAGAGAAGTTAACGAGGGCAGAGTTGTCCTTTGAAGAACTGGTTAGTTGTGGAGGTGATGAGAGAGCTCCAGGTGTAGAGCAAGACGTCCTCGTACGGAAAGCCTGCAGAGTCAAGGACAGGAAATGGCGAAGTGGGATTGGAGGAGAGGGGATTAAGGACAGGTCTGAGAGTCTGCAAGAGTGCAGATGATGATGCTTTGCTGGGGGCTCTATCTCTGTTTCAAGACAACGTAGTTGGCCATTTTGTCACCAATGGTCACAGAATCCTTGTCTTTGAGAGAAGATTTACTATAACAACCATCCCTGTCTTTGAGAGTAGATTTACTATAACAACCTTATTATGACACTGATGTAAACAGAAATATTGGTGAAATATCAAACAGAAATATTGGTGCAGCCCATAAGAAAACGGCCAAAATGAGTCGGATCACGGCCAACAAGTTTCATAACCACAATGCATTTAAACCAAATCAGGTCTGGTTGATTTCTCCTCGGTAGTAGAGTTTACATGGCTAAAATCTCATCTCTGCTCTATCATCTTTCATCTCCCTATCTGAACAGATGTTTGTAATTTAAATACAACTGATTCTTGGGCCTGATTTGAGTTCATAACGAAGCATTAATTGGACTTTGCAAGGTAAAATTGCAGAACCTAGTATCAACTAGGACTGCCAATTGACCCTCATAATCATCTATTTCTAACAGAATTCAATCATAAACCAAGGGAATAGAACTATGGATGGAGTAAAGCACAGATGGCAGACCCTGTCCTCAAGGTGTTAAGAAAATAGGCTCAATTTGTTCAGGCAAGATACTGCAACACCATCACAGCAGTTACCATTTTATAAGGAGTCATTTGTGGCAGAATATTGGCAGCAAATGGAATTCATAAAGAAACTATAGGAGAAACTAGAAAATAAAAAGAGAAAATAACAAAAAGAATACCATCGGACTATTGACCAAATAATCATAGCTACCACATTTATCCAGCTTAAAAAATTGACTATTTACATTAACCCCAGGGGTTTTCATTCTTATTAAAGATAAGTGAAAGGAAACTATAACACTAAATACCAACATTCCCTTGACTTCTCTTTTTCCTAAAAGAAAAAATAATCATGATCAATTCTGAAACGGATTTTAAGTATGGTGGCATACAGGAGAGAAATACGGCTTACATTCTAAGCTATGCAGCTTGAATTCTCAGAAGTTATGCTGCAAAGTATGACATAAAATCGTCATCCACACCAAATTCATCATCAAATGAAGCAGGGCCCTCAGTTCCAAGGCCAGGTCGCCATGGGCTGCCGAATATTGTTCCATAATCTAATGAAAGATCGATTTCAGGCAGCAGTCCCACTCTGTCTTGCTCACTCTGAAATTGGTCTTTTGTATAGAATGACAAGTCTTCTCCAGTAATCTCATTTCCATTTCTAACTGTTTGTATAGGGATTCCATCTGCTGGTCCAATTTGCGGTTCATTCATCACAATCTTAGACTGCTGCCTGTCATGACCGGGTACATATTCTGCAGATGGATTATATAGGTTAAACATATTTTCATGATCCATCTCAGCACTTTGCACCCCATGATAAAGCATGGGTGTTCCACCCACATGCATGCTCTGTGTTGTAGCAAGTACACCGTCAGAAGGTACATCAGCATAGTAGTTAAACCCAGATGCTGGTAATGCTTGGACACCAAGATCTTGCTCTGGCGGCCCTAAAGTTGTGGCTGAAACATTTTCCTGACGGTCTTCATGAACTAGAAATCCAATCATATGTGCATCAGTGTGGTTTATATCAACCAAGGCATTCATTGGTTCAACATGCAAATGCTCATTGTGAATTGGTGCAGGAAGTTGATCATCGGAGCTTGTTCTTGCAGGAGCCCTTTTCCTCTTCTTTCGCTTTTTACCTTTCTCTTTTCCTTGGACATGATTAGTCACAGCATTATTGTGTAGATTACTAGATGGCTCTACATCCATCAGGTCAGTCCTACTGTCATCTTTGGATGAAACAGATCCTGCATCGATTAGCTCCTTATCAGTACCATCAACATCATAGTCACTGTTACCACTAGCAGTAGCATGCTTTTCACCACGACCATGACCCGGCATCTCAGTTATGCCAGATGTCCCATTATCACTACTGGGCTGCCGGATGAGGGATTCTTCTTGGCTTAGAACCCCCAACCAAATTGCACTCTCCTTTGCTGTCATCTTATCCTGTAAGCATTTTGACTGGCGGACATGCCGCCTTATCTTTGCAATATCAGGGGACATGTGCTTTATCACAGCTGTTAACACCCCAACTTTCCACATTTTCTTCACGTCATGCGGCTTCTTATAAGGAGGACTCTGACCACGGGGTATCCCTAATTTCACCCACCAATCTTCATTTCCTGTTGGCCACCAAGGGGGATGAATTCCCTTTTCTAATGGATACTTCCTTTGTGGGGGGTCGCAATGTTGCATCAACGAAGACAATAGAGAACCAAGAGTTGCATCTTGTAGATCTTGGAGGATGCTCTGAGAATTACCATTTCGGTTATTGTCTGCATCAGTCATGGCCTGAATCTCTGATTCATACTTGGCTATGGCTGCTGGGCCATTCTTATCAAACTTCACTTTTTCTTTCCACCAAGCTCTGATGTTATCAGAAGCACCGCTTACTGGCTTGCCCTTCTCAGGAATTATACCATAAACAAATCCACGAGCTTTGCACACTTCCATTAGCTTCAACATATACTTTAGAATCCCATCTTGTGCTCTTGACATTTTCTTCCTTCGAGCCTGATCAGATGCCTGCTTGGGCTTCTGCTTTTTCGCAGCCTGTTGGGCCTCAAGCTTCTGTTGTTCTTTGATCCTCTTAAGTTTTATTCGATCCTTCCACATTCGTCTCTCCAGCTCTTCCGGATCAATCTCCTCATCACTGACATCTTTCTCCGCTATATTATCACACCTCAAGTCCTCTTCTATATCCGAACTGCCACCAAACATGAAGAACAACAATCAGAGAATGCTCCTATCAACAATATCGCAGTAACACACTGTTTAGCTGCTGAGAAGATTGTAGCCACAAATTCTTAGCAGCTGAGCTCACATACACTTGTAAAGCAGACGCCTTCGTTCCATTTGGCTCAAACAACCAACACAAAACAACTAAAGACCTCTCAACCTTCCTTCCTCAGCAGCCAAACAAAGTGGGCATCAATATAAACAAAAATCCAATAATCCTCAAACCAATAACCCTATGATTCCAAAATAATCTAAATCACAACAAGTAATACTAACATACCAAACAAAAACAATAAGAATTGAAAACAAAACACCAGTCTGATCAAAAAAATCATAAAGATTAAAACTTTACAAAACACAAACGCATCCAATCAATCCAGAAAAACACCATGAATGAAATAACTCAAAAGGAATACTCAAACTATTGACAAAAACAGAGAAAACCCAATACAATTGAACTAGTGGGAACCCCACAATCTCACCTAATTTCAGGTCCAACCTCTCCAAGGTCACCCATTTCAGCTCAATCTGCATGCAGAGATTACCAAACCCTAATAAAAAATTGGGGCTTTTTTGGTCCCTCTGTTAAGAGGAAGAAGAAGAAGAAGAAGACAGTGATAAATATAAGAGATGGTGAAGCCGTAAAGGGTTTGAACAAAAGGAAAGAATTGGGCTGTAAATTCCAATGCGAAATTATCAAAAGGAGAGAGAAAGGTTGAAACTTTGTTAGAGAGAGAAAGGAAAGAAGGCGGCCATTATCAAAAGGAGGTGTCAGAAATGGATCACAACACCTCTGCTCTGTGAGAGAGAGCTGCCAATACGGAGGCGCGTTCTCCTGCGTCGCGCCCTATTTTATACATGCGACTCTTTACCACTTTGTGTGGACGACCTCGTCTCTTGTCTTTCATGGATTCAAAGTCACTGGCCTCCCCATATTTTTCTTTATTTATTTTCAGTATATTAACGAGCATACCTTTAATTAACGGAATTTAAAGATTCAGACTTTTTGTGATTTTATATAAGCATAACACATCTTATTCTCGAAAGATTTAGTTAATCTTCAATATTATTAAAGACGGTGAGTTAGTGTTGTTGACACAAAAAATGTTCATACGTTTTAAAGTGCGTTACATTACCATGCCACTTTGGATGTGAGGATGTAGCACTTATGATTGTTGAAGGGGGAAGAATGCAAAACATAGGGGCGATGATGGATTCAATGATAGATAAGGGCCTTTTTGTTTTCTTACAAAAGTTTGGGGTTTTAAGGATAAATTAATTAAGAACAGGAGAAATTCGTTTTGTCAACCTTTTGTTTTGGACATCACTGAAGAATCAAAAGTCCGTGATTTGGTTTGATTTATTTTTGGAAACAAAAACAAAATATAGAAATTCTCTCACTGTACAAAACTACAAATCCAATATGAATTAAATGACCAGATTCATTGAATCTAGACATTTCATACATTGTATTTGTATATATGTGAGAATTCCCCTTTTAATTAGGAAACCTTAATTGGATTTTTTCACCTAAATATTAGAATTTAATTGGAATTCGTAGGTCGTATATCACTATATCGCTAGCTAAAAAAAGATGGAGGGTGATAAATATACTCATGAATAGGCAACATGTGCTGTGATCAATTAGATGAGTTTTCATTATATCATTCAATCGTCTAAATCGAAATTTTGATTCACGAGTTGTATTCAATCCATCAACCAAGTTGATCTCTAGATACACTTATGTTGATGGCATAATTTAGTTCGACAACAAATCTTGACTTTTCAACTCATTTCACATAAGACGCGTTGAAATGTCAAAGAGCCACGTAAAACTCTGACCTTTCAACGCACTTAAACCTTTAAGGTGTCTAACTTAGCATTTCAAGTCTTCAACCTTGGATAATCATGGTAATCATTAATTGATGACCATTGACATGTCAAGATGACCATTGACATGTCAAGATGACCACTGACATGTCAAAACTATCCAACATTAGAGAAGCATAGTCTAAAACAAGTCTAGAGCATCAACCTTCAAGGTCGATACTTCGACCTCTAAGACTAAGAGTTCGGCCTTCAAGGCTTCAAGCCTCGACCCTCAGTTGTCATGGCCACAACCTCCAAGACTAAGGTCTGGACCCTCAGGGCACACGTAGACATGCAATAATCAACTGATTTACTCTCACAAACTCTTCCACGTGTCAAGCTCAAACGTTAGTCATGGGCATGTGAACAGTAGTCCAAGAGTTAGCTCTCTCCAACTAGGACACATGTTGCTCACTGAGAATGACTACAGTCTAGATGCATGACCAAAAGGTGACGTCAGTCACCATCTTTGTCAGACCCATACCTTCACGTGTCAGGGGTCAGAATGAAAGGAGTTTGGTGAAAAGTCATGTTCTCCCTTTCCACGTTACCAAACTCGACCCCATAAATACCAAGTCTTCTCAAGACTGAAAGGGGACTTCTACTTCTTCTCTCCCTAAATGATGTCAAAGTGCATAATCTCTCTCTCTTTCTTATTCTACTTTGGCATGTCAAGGATACTTAAACACAATGCCAAAGCATCATACCTTTCTCATATCTTTATTCATTGCTCAAACACTCTACTGATTTGGGTGTCGGAGAGTGTTTGACCGGCCTTAGGCTGGTCCTCCGATGACCTTTCTTCTCTCACTTTTGCAGATCGATCATCACTATGGTGTAAGCTCATCATCAAGTGGAGAAAGCTTAAAGTTCAGTGGAGGAAGTTTAAGAGGAGGGCATGGGCTTCATCCAACAAAGGAGGAAGGACACCACTCTCAAGTGTAGGAAGTCTATCACCCAATGGAGTGAGCCCAAGCCATGTGGAGTGAGTCCAAAGAGAGAATATTAGTTCCACCCAACAAAGGAGTGTGAAAGCTCATTATTCAGTAAAGAACGCCACCCAACAAAGGAGCGTGAAGACTCATCATCCAATGAAAGAAACCCCAAATGAAGAAGAAAGTCAGTCAGCCAAAGGAGTGCATAAAGCTCACCATCGAGTATATAAGCTTACCATCGAGTGAATGAAGCTCACCATCGAGTGTAGAAAGCCCGTCATCGAGTGAAGGATGTTGAAGGCCATATGATCGAGCATCCCTGCTCAACAAGAGAACAGATGTCCATGATCAAGAGCTCAATCTCATTGAAGGAAGTCAGATGCACAAGATCATCAAGGTCATTCCTCTAGCCACATGTGATGGCCCACTAATACCCGATTCAAGACCGTCGAGGAGTACCACCAGTGATCAAAGATGGATAACCAAGACTATGCTTGTGGACAAACCGACTGTAGCGGAAGATAGATCCACTACATGAAGACAACGCCACCACTTTACACGTTGGACGTCAACGGAACTCTCGTTGACCCATTGGTGCTAAAACTCAGCACTAACAACTTACAACTTTGGAAAATATGACACTTTTATATAAAAATGATAGGAATTGGCAAATGACATTAGTTGCAGGTTCTACTGTAAATTTGCGAAGTTTACCACAGAGGTCGATAATGTTCTGACTAAATTTGTATCCTATTCGTTAGTTGATGATGACACTATATTATCTGGACCAAATTATGTGCGTGCAAGTTGGCAACTAAAGGTTTAAAGCTGCAGTACTCGAATAATACGATCGTGTTCCAGGTTCCACTACAAATATTCCCCAACTGAACATGCTTTGGTGCGGAAAAAATCAGTAGAAAATTTACATATCGATAAATCTTTTAACGAGAATTTTATAATAAAAATTAAATGATAACTTTTGAATGAACGGTCGGATGATGATGCACGTTGAAATTTGAAAATACCAACTAAAACCTATAATAATGAAGTTTTGATCTCCCGATTTGGTGTGGTGAATCAAGTTTCTGAAAGAAAAAGGTTGGGGTACAGTGCATGAACTTGAACCATTACGAGTACCTCGATACAGTAACTAGACAGAGGAATTAAGAACTTGACCTTTTATTTCTATATATTGATTATTGAGCTTGCCTTATTCAATATTTTCAGCCATACATGCAGCTATGCAACAAAGGGTTGCAACCTTTCACTTATCAAAGTAAATGTCAGCTTGATTCTGTTTCTCTACCTTGACTTGATAATTTCTTCTTTCATGGCAAGAGAGAGAGCACTAAGACTGCCTCCACTCTCCACTATCACCCCTGGCATTGCTATTGCTCTACTCCCTACAAATCCACCTTCTCCAATTGAAATCTTCCCAAACTTAACTTTCCCACCATCACCTTCATATATGTGACCAAACAAGAGAGCTTCTCTTCCCACACAACCACCTCTCTCAATCTCCACCATTTCAGGGTTGAGCAAAGCTCCCATGCTGTCCACATAAGCACCTTGGTCCAACTCAATCTCTGAACCCATCAGCTTCATCCATAACACAAAGAGAACTGATCCGCTTGTCATTTCCATGAAGTAGCTCCCAACTAGGGTTCTAAAGGCTTGCCATGTAGTGTCCAAAAACACCCCTAGGCTCCACATATGTATGGCTTCACCTTCTTTCTTCTTACCTACTAGTACCCATTTTGCAACAACACAAGCTAACCCTGCCAAACAGCCTGAAGAAACCCAAAACAAGGGGAACAACCAATGCAAAGCAAGTTTCTGGACATTCTTCATGTGAAGAGCCAAGCTCAAAGGATAGAAGATCACTAACGCGAGCAGGAAATGAGGGAGAACTGTTTGTAGAAAAGGTTGTGCAAAAGTTGCCCACAGAGTCTGGAAAACCGTTCTCTCTAGTGTCACGGTATGCGACTCTTTTTTCTGCAATGCTGCTGCCATTGGACAACCAGAAAGGTCTACTTTCACATCAGACTGCTCTACAAAGATTTTCCAAGCCTCTGGTAAGGGTTCACCGTTGCGCAAGTGCTGGCAAATCTCATAGATCAGTGAACGACCATGGTCTATTGAAGCACTCTGGGAGCATGATGAAGCCCTGATGACATCAACTTCTTGGCATTTGACAAAAGGATTGAAATTCAGCTGTTCTGATTTTTCTGCAGACAAATTGTGGTTGATGTTAATCTCCCCAACATCAATGTATGGGAACTCAGCTTCATTCCATGGCTTGGTGCAGTCAAGTGCAATGTCTCGGGTAGCTTCATCCTGTGGAACAGGCCTGACTTGTAACTGGAATATATAACGAACTCCAGCTTCAGCATTCACCCGACTTTGGAAATCTTTAGCAAGGAAAAGTAGAGGGCGAGTATCCTTTTCATCTCTAGGAATTGCACCTGTGTCAGGAGGAAGAATACCAATGGGTTCTACCTTACCAGATTCTTCACTAATGTTCTCATTGGAAGGCCTCAACTTGAACTTGACATACATTTCTTGTCCATCTGTGAACCTCAACAGCCTGCAGATGTTTGAGTAGTAATGCAGCTCGGTGTATGAGTCTGCGTGGCGAAGGGAGGTCCAGACTGCATCACGCACATGCGGCGCATGCTTGACATACTCTTCCCTTGCAGGAAGTCCACACACTAGCCATGTTGCAAAGTCTGCAATTGTCCGGGCGTAGAATGCCTTCCCTGTCTTCAGTGTGAGGTCAAGGAGTGAGGAGTCACTAGTCTCATCTTGAAGTATCCGGATGGCTGCACCGCGCGCATCAATTCTTGCATCATCATCAGCACTCAGGCTGTTGCTGTGCCTGACAATAACAGGATAGCTCTTTCCGGGGGAGAAGATCTTATGATGCGGCAAGCCTTTAATGTCATCATATAATTTCAAGTGTCCCTTCCCACTAACACCAATTCGGTGGAAGTATCTTGACTTGACCTTCAGAGTTGTGGCAGCCAAATTTGCAGAAAGGTTACCAACTATTTTCTTATACTTTGTGTCCATCTCTTCTATTCTGTCATCCAATGAATGCATTGTGTTCTTGATCATGACTGGCGTTTGAGATCCAATGTAAACACCACCAGCCTGGAGCATTGAATTCACTGGCGCAACTGAAAGTGCACCAAGAATGACATCATTCTGAATAACTGAACCAGGAAGGACTACACTTTGGCTGCCAATTACTGCATTATCTTGCACCTCAAGTTTCCCACTAACAAACCCATTGGAGGAATAATATCCAGCAATAATCCGACTGAAATCACCAAGATGGACACCAGAACCAAGTGATATCAATTTAGGGTCTGAAACTGGATTGATGGCCCTAATAGAACAATGTTTTCCAACCTTTGCACCAAGAAGGCGCAAGTAGATGCAGAAGGCTTCTGTTCCTGACAGAAGTTTAGCAAATCTAAGGTGGCATGCAATGGTGATTCTGTGGCACAACCAGGTTCTGAGATGTGATGACTTTGTCTGTGTACTTGATATAAGACGAGTCAAAGCACTTGTAAGGAAGCTGAGCACTAGGCCATAAGCTAGGTAACCAATGGCAACTGACATGGAGAAGTAAATTATGTCTGATGGGACACTAGCAAACATGGTAGCATATGCTATGATGGTGTAAGGCATCCAGTGAAATGCCCCAAATAAGCAAAAGAATGCATATTCTTCAACAGAAGGAGGCTTTTGTGACAGCCAAATGTAGGCTAAATACACCAAGGAAGCTGAGAGAGTGCCTAGGAAGCCAACCAAATAGATACCGAAGAACTGATAGATGGCCTCAGTTTCAGTGCTTGTGACCTTTGCTAGCCCCTGAATTGTTGAAAATGTAGTTAAGATGAGTATTTGAAAAATGGATTTATACGAAAACTGAGAGCTAAAAGTTATTTAGAGATTAAAATAAGGATGCATAGTAATGTAACTATGCAAGTAACCTGGATAACTGTGAAAATGTAAGTCTAACTTAAACAGTTCAGTTGCATATGCATTATGCAGAACAAGAAAAGCACTTACATTCTGAAGATTTTTAGCCTTGATAACAGGCTTGCCTCCACCTTTTTGTAAGGCCATCATCTCACTGTCTTCTGCCAATATAGTTCCTTTCTGCACCACAGCATAAGGGCCAACTGAAGAATTTTGGCCAATTCTTATAGGAAGGAAGCTTAACACTCCATTCTTCACTTCATGGCCTTGAATCAAAGCACCTTCTGCAATCACAGCTCCATCTCCAATTGATACTAGAGAGGGGTCTGTTATGTCAACTGTATCAAGCAAAACTGAGGATCCAATCCTAGCTCCAAGCGTCTCAAACCAATACTTAAGGAATACCGTGCCTCGCAGATGTTCTGCCAAAACTTTGGAAGCAACTTCATGACCCTTGTAAAGTGCCCACCACTTGACAAAATCCATTGACCAGATGGAGATTTCAGGGTTCAGGGCATAGTTTGGTTTTAGGAAAGAGTTGCCCAAGAAAGCAATTGAAACACAGGTAGAAAGTATGCAGAACATCCAAGCAAGGGGAGCAAGAGTCAGCATGGCCAGATAATCTAGATAGGGAACTCCTTCTACCAATGCATGAGTGGCTGAGACACAGCTTGTGAAAGCAGAAACTGATAAATATGCAGGAAGGGAGAGCATGAACGTGACATATATAAGAGCTAGAAGTTGGAATAACCAGATAACCGAGTGATTGGACTCGTGAATTTCCATCAAAAGCTCAGCAGTAGTATCAGTTTCAATATCAGGTTGTGCAACATGGGATGGATCAGTGGACAATTGAGGTTGAGCATTTAGTAAAAGGTTCTCTGCGAAGCTTGCCAAGTCTGCAATGCAGGTTGCGGTGAAGATGTCCACAGCTCCTACTGGCACACCAAGAAAGTCTGAAAGTTTCTGCGCTGCTCTGACCACCCCAATGGAGTCAATTCCATATGACACTAGACTTTCAGTGTCAGAGATTTTGTTGATTGAAATACCAGTCTGCTCGGAAACTAGTCGCTTCAAGAAGTCCACAATCTGTTTATTGCCTATCTTGGAACTTGGTGGAGGAGAGTTTCTCACAAGGTGAGGCCTTGGTGTTTTTCCCTCCTTGCATGTTCCTGTAGTGAAGGACCGAAGCAGCCTTCTCTTTGTTTGAAGTGGCTCTGGTACAATATTCAATGTTCCATCAGTAAACTGCTGCAGGCATTCAAATCTTTTGATCTTTCCTGAAGTTGTTTTACTAATGGTTTTTGGCCTGATCAGCTTGACAGTTGCAACAGTGACCCCATGTTCTTCTGCAACACGCATTTGAATTTGTTCAACCACATCCTTTCCAACAGGCTTTCCATCCCTAACCTCCGCGATAACAACCAAACCAACCTGGTCAGAAATGTCTGGAACTGATATTCCTTTTGTTGATAGGATTTCCACCGGAACAGAAATGACTGCACAACAACCAGGACGTATAACTTCTGATGCATTCTCCACTGTCTTCTCTACATCTGCTGAGTAAATGTTCCTTCCTGCTACAATGATAAGATCCTTGATTCTTCCAGTTATGAAGAGTTTGCTATCAATTATGCGTCCCAAATCTCCGGTTCTAGTGTAGATACGTCCCTCATTGTTAGCAAGCTGATTTTTGAAAGTGTTATTGCTTAGCTCTTCCCTTTCCCAGTATCCAATGCCAGCACTGGGACTACTAATCCATATTTCTCCTTCTTTTCCAGCTTCTTTGAGCTCCTCACAGCTCTCTGGATCGACTATTCTGATGTCGACATCTTCATCATTTGGATTCACATATCCACAACATACTCTTCCTTGCCAATCTACCATAATAGGCTTTCCTTCACCATATGCACAACTGACAAACACACAGTTTTCTGCCAAACCATAACCAGGTGCCATCACCTCTTGAGTTAAGCCGAAAGGTCGAGTCAGATCAATAAATCTTTTCAGAGTTTTCTGCCTAACAGGTTCAGCAGCAATCATGAGGAACTTCATGGAAGACAGGTCATATTTTTTAGTCTTGTCAGACTCTAGCCTTCTTACTACTAGCTCGAAGGCAAAGTTGGGGCCAGCACTGTGAGTAGCCTGATATTTGCTCATGACTTGGAGCCATAACAATGGATTCCTGATGAATGTCAATGGCGAAAACAACACTGCAGTTCCACCACTAACAAGAGCTGTGAAAAGTCCTCCGATCAACCCCATGTCATGATACTGAGGAAGCCAGCTTACTAGAACTGTTTTTGAGGTGCTCTTGTATCTCTTTCTCATCAACTTCACATTATGAATGAGCCCTCCATGCGTTATCATGACGCCTTTAGCGTCGCCAGTTGAACCTGATGTGAACTGCAGAAAGCATACATCACCAGGCTGTGACTCAGACTCATCCACTAGAGCTTCCACAACCCCACCCTTGGAGTTCTTAACCCAAGAATCTGTATGTAGCCAAGGAAGACAAGGCCACTGAGCTGAGGACTTCTCCTTTTTACCTGGCAATGAGATCATACTTTTAAGTGAACCTGCTTGTACTGCCCAGTGATAACTAATGGTGGATAGAATTGCCTTTGCATTACACGACTTAGCAATGTTTTCTATCTTCAAAAGTGCTTGGCCACCTCTTTGCAAAGGATCAGGAGGTAGAACTGGGACTGGCAAGACTTTAGCTCTTAAGCATCCAAAGAAAGCATCTATGAAGTCCAAACCCGGGACATGGACCAGAAGAACCCTGTCGCCAGGCTTGATTACTAGCTTTCGGCATGTCAAGATCTTGTGAGCGATGCAGGAAGCATTTGCATGAAGTTCTGCATACGTCCTCTGGCTAGCAACTGCCCCTTCTTCATTGATCCAAGTATAAAGTGTCTTGTTCTCAGTGACTCTATGAGTTCCCCAGTGCTTCAGATAGCCATCAAGGGACAACAAATCAGGGTACTCCACTCCTGGTAATTCAGTCATGACTGGAGGGCTTCTTTCCAAATCATGTTGCAAAGAATATAAACTCTGAAAGTAGACATGTAAACTATGTTAAGTCCAAAAGTTTAAGATAAGATCAGTAAATTTAAACTATAAGTTCATCAAATTATGGCTTTGAGTATTGAGTTTACCTTAACATATGGGAACTTTGGCAAAGGATTGTCATTTGCAAAGTGCTTGCAGACTAAAGCCATAGCATATGATGAATTCCTCTCTGTAAGCTCAAAAGCCATAAGCCCACCTACATAGTAAGTGTTCCTCATGCCTTGAAGTTCAGACTCCAATTTGTCATAAAATCCATTCATCATGGCTGCATTAAGCATTTCAAATTTAGTAACCTTATTCGGCAGGGTACGTATATGGTATAAATATCTTAAAGCAAACCAATGACATACCTTGGCTATCGACATGAGGGAAATACTTGAACTGGCGCTGGAGAACCACCTCCTTAACTTCTCCCCCTATACGTTTAACAGCTTCAATTGCAAGTTCTGTCACAGTTGGTCCCATAATGTCGACAGAATTTCCATAAGACCAGAATAAGAAAATATCTGTATCAGCGAAGAATCTCTGCATCGCAACTGGATGTCCAATTGTTGCAGGATTGCTTATGTATTCACTAAAGTAATAGAAACCTATTGGCATATGTTCTAGCCCTTTAACCTTCAAAACAGTTGTGTAGTAGTCAATGGTCTGTACTTTACTGAACAACTCCTTCTCAACACCACTCATATCCATCACTTCATTTTTATGTTCTGCTATTAAGAATTTGTAGTTAGAAATCTCACTAAAGCCCTACGATATAGAAATGAGTAATAAAAGAAACTAAAGCAGACTGAGTAAGAAACAAACCTGTAGAATGTGAAGGTGATCTGTAAGTTCTTCCATAGTTCAAAGGAAAAGAACCAGAGATGATGATCTTATCAAACTCCATATTTTGGACTTCTCCATCACTTTTCTTCACATCGATACTAACATAATCAGAATACCGTTTGACTGCCAAAACTTCAGTATTGCAGTGAACCTTTGGGAGTGATTTACTGATCTTCTGCCAAAGACTTGTGTATCCACCTTTAAAACGGCGAATTTTGCCAGCCATAGAGGTTCGGGTGAACTCATGAATATAAGCATAAGGCATGTCTTCAACATAGCCGTAGCCTGAAGCAGTATAGCCATAAGCCACAGATTTGGGAACAGAACTGAATCCTTGACGTTCAAGATATGATGGAGTTGAGTCTGAGGCAAATTCACTCAGAGCATGGATCCCAATTCGACCTGAGTTCTTTACCTTATCCTAAAAATAGTGAAACAAAGATATAAATATTGCCAACAATGAAAAATCAGGAAACAAAATAAGGACTATAAGAATAGGAGCCAACCTGGAGTTCTAAGGTCAGTGAGATCACAGATACATAATCATCTGCAACTTTTATATCTTCATAAATTCCTGTAGCATTGTCAATGAGAGCAAGCTTATGGGAGTCCATTTCCTCTAGTTCGGACGCGGTCTCCTTTGCCAAGTGAAAGATGACTGGGGCACTGTTTGCAGCAAGAACTTGGCCACCAAGATCATAAATATTTCCTGTACAGAATAAATATTAAGTCAAAACTCAAACCTAATAGCATAAAAAACCAGACACCAGAAGACAGTGTTTTGTAATTCTCACCTTCAATATCGACTGATTCACACATGCCACCAACAGAATGGTACTTCTCTAACACAGTCACATTGCTGAAACCGAGCTTTACTAGAGCATAAGCAGCTGACAAACCACTTGGACCTGCACCTACTACTCCGATTCTTGTGTTGAGAGGCAGGCATGGATGCAGCTTGGAGAACTGATCCTCTATTGAATTTCCAGGGTCCATATCCTTCGCTGTTCAGGCTTCCTAGCGGCTCCTATTGAGATGAATGATAAACTGAGTTCAATTTGTTTCTAGCAGCTTGTTGTCGGATCATGAGCGGCGAAAGGGTGAAAGAAACAACAACTATGTTTCAAACATAATCGATATGAACAATCTCCAAAGTTCAAACTATGCAAATATGCAATACATTTGAAGAGTGGTTTTTGTAAACGTTGTGCTATTTCCCTACTTTTGTTACTATTAATTTGACTTTGAAGTAGTTAAACTATACTAGGAACACAGTTAAAAGGCCATATGAGACTAATTACCATGCATGTATCATATCAAAAAACCGATTCTCTTGTTCAACAGATTAGCAACAATGTATGCAGAAAGTCTCTAACTCTATATGCTGAAAAGAACTAAGAATACTACAATGTCAAGAACAAGAACATACCTCGGCGGCAATGCAAAGATTCTGGACTACTTTACACCTTCCAAAGGCGGCAGCTTCATGAACTCAATATGCTCTATGAAATAGTCCCTGCAATGCCAATATCACCTTATTACTTCAGAAAACAATCATGGAACTACAGGATCCATATATACGAAAGCAAAGATCTTTACCCACCAACATAACATATCATAAACATTTTCTTCACTCTCATTCATCATACCCTACATATCACAGATTCTAATCTCTCTTGGGCAGAATATCAAATGCATGAACTTTAACTTTCTCCTCTACATCCACCTACACAGTTATATACAACTTCAGAATGATGATCACCATGAAAGTGACTCACCTCAGAGCTGAAATGGGCAATAAGGGTGGTTGCCAATGAAGGCCAAATGGCATATAACAATTTGGAAAATGCGTCAGATAAGCCGGTCCTCCACACCCAGAAGAAGCTAGAGCTGATATTATTACTGCTGATGATCTCATCATCTTTCAAAACTAGTACTGATATTTAAATACGAAGATGCTTGTTTTCCTCCAATAACAACCAGACAAAAAGTCCCAACTGTTGCCGTGCTTCCAAAATCCCAACGTCCTTGGTGACTCCGAGGATTTCAACCCAATATTCAGATATTCGCTTCTATTTACATATATTCTTCTCTTCGTTTATTGAAAACGTCGGCCACGTATGGATCAAATACTATATTAAATTCTCAGATATATTGAGAGAGATGAGGACTAATCAAAAAGTGCAATAAGTAAGAGAATGAAAGAGGATAAACTAGACAGGGTAGGGAATATACAGGTGATCAGCATAGGAACTTGGATCTTGGAGAAGCTCTTATCTGTCGGATGATGGCGGAGAAAGCAAACTCATGAGCATAAGCTATTTTCTTGTAAATCTTTGTTTAACATATACTTTTAAATTGCGCAGGAGGGAGCATGGAAGTTAGAGTTAGGGTTAGTGTTTGAGTGGACTGACTAATTGTTAATGGCTATATATCAAGCATCAAGAGCATTAGGGCATGAACATGCATTTTATGGTATTCATTTTCTTTGGCTCGAATTTTTCTTTGCTTCTTTCTTTCATCACTCTAAAACAACCTCAGTTTTGTAACATCTTATGGTCAATATTATGAATGATTGTTTCTTTTTTTGTAAA
The DNA here is from genome assembly GCA_951800085.1 of Comarum palustre. NCBI lineage: Eukaryota > Viridiplantae > Streptophyta > Magnoliopsida > Rosales > Rosaceae > Comarum > Comarum palustre. Next base: position 31,957,543 of record OX637573.1, on the reverse strand, counting down.
GGAGTTATGAGGCTGGACCATAAGCATATATGACGCACACCCCTGAGAAGCTACAAAAAATTTGTGCTATATGAAGGATTCTGAAACCTGACCTAATAAGTCGATATAGAACAATGAAAGGCATTATTTCTTGTTACATGCAACAAAAGCTTGAAAAAAAAATCCAAAAGGAAACCATAGGGTAGTTTCCTGACTATGTCTGGGGAGGAACCGGACCGGAACCAAGCACTCTTCTTACTTATTCAATGACCTACGAGGACCTTCACTCTGAGGCACTCCCAAGAGCACTGCCTATACCTAGGTCACATCCTGGCTCCACCGTCCCGTCCACCACCACATAAGGTGTCTCACTAACTGGTTCCCCCAAACACCAATAGCTGTGTCTTGAACGGATATTTCAAAATCAAGAATAAGGAAAACACCTTGTGTGGCCTTTAGAGGTGTTTCAATCTCCCAAATCTCTAATAAATGTGGCAAGTGAGAGCACTAATGAAGTTTATAGTTTGAATTTGCCACACTCATGAAGATTTGAGAGATTGCAACACTTCAAAAGGCCACACACCTTGTGCGGCATTTGCTCCTTATTCTTGTAGAGTTCTTAGGACCCAAATTACTCAAATCCAACTTCCTAGAGCAACACTAGACTTGGCTTAGTTCTTGTTGGCCAGAGGGGGGCGTCCTTTGTGCTTTTAAGCCGGAGATACCATCAAGACACCATTCACCGTCTTCAAGGCCGATTCAGGGTCAAATCCTAACTCAACAGAAGGTGATGCCATCTGCTTAGACAGTAATTATTGTACTTCAAAGAAATTGATATTATTTTTTAGATCTGAAAGAAAAAGGATACCCAAGAAAAAATTCATGTAGGGGATATTGAAATAGAAAGTTTGAGACCTTTATAGTGAAAATGACTCCACAAAACAACATGATAGTGAGATAATAGCAAGTCAAATATACGATGATGTCATTGATCGATTACACATCATTTCTTATGTTGATGTTTATGTGAGGAAATTTATGTATGCAGGACGTGTATACACACGACATAATTTTAATTATTTATAACAATTAATATATTTAACCACTCATGTATCAATATTATATTTTATAATCTCAACCGTTCACATGTGTCGTGTACATATGCGGTCGTGTATTGAAAATACTCTCGTTCTATGTACTAGACTAATATATAAACTCACATTCTTTTATATAGGTGGGTGATGATATAAACTCGCATTCTTTTGTGTTGGTATCATCTCAATGAGGCATAGTGTTCATGCAGGAGTCTTATGAGGAACATCATATAAGCAAAACTCTTTGTATTCCAACAAATACTCACGGCAACACTGTTTTATTCTTCAATGAAGTAAGTTTTCAATTGGAATGATATATGACAGGGGAATCATTACAACAAAGAGAGGAATTTAGAAACTAGAGTATGCGTGCTTGAGAGGGAAAGTCGCATTCATAAGCAATGTTTTAAAAAGCGCTAGACGGTAGGTGGGCGGAAACCCATAGCCTAGCGCCTGGATAGCCTAGGCGGGGACTAGGCAGGGATTAGGCGATTTACTTTTTTCATATTTATTAATTAAAAATATATATTTTATGTACTATAATATTTGAAAACAGTCAAATATGGATAAATTATTCGACATAAATCTTGTTAGACCTATTTATAAAATAGATTATGGCTAAAATTTAGCATAACTTCATGTAAAAGTGAGCAACAACAACAATAAACACATATATTTCTAATTCTAAAAACATTATTTACTCTTATACTCGCATGCTCCCCACAATGTAACAACTCCACCACTAAATGTAAATAAAATTAGCCGGAGAGCTTAGAACCCTAGGCGGCTAGGTGGCCTCTAGGCAGCGATTAAGCGGGCTAAGCGGCTGCCTAATTGCCCACAGCCTGGCACAAAGGCTTTGAAGAAGAGGCGGCTTGTTGCAGTCTAGAGCCTAGACGGGAACTAGACGGTGCTAGACGGGGCCTTTTAGAACACTGTTTATAAGTATAAAATGGCATCAACTAATACAAAGTTTGTAGCAAAACGTAACGCACAAAATTAGTACAATGATGATATTTACAATGACATGTTCTTGTCACTATGCTTCGGGCAATGGCTAAGATGGTATAAATGGCCGCATGGATAAAGATTTTAGAGGACAATTAGAATATGCTTCAATCTTTTCCATTTCTCTATTTTGAAGATTCTTTTTTTTTCTCATGGCTAGAAAGATTTAGACTTTAGAATGCCATGGATCTGTCCCTCTTAAGGAAGTAATCATCAATGATGACAAACACAAAATTATACTGCAAATTGGTATAGTTAAACTTCAACATATTTATTTCTTTATAATTGACTTTAAAATGTCCGGCCAAGAAATTATTGACTTAATTAAAATTAAGAGCAAATGATGTTGAATCCGTTTAACAAGTCGCATAGAATACATGCAGGGGTACCATAGAAGTCTCACATGAATCAAATGTTTAAAATTATAATATTGAGCAAGTTATTTGTGGTAATTGGATCCACTTATTATTAACACATTCTGTTTTGTTATGTTATCCACGCATTTTAAATTTATTTATAAACTTATCATTTGAATTTGCTTGACTACCATCGTAGGAGTATGTTAATAACAAAAAAGTGTGCGTTAATATCACCACCCATTTTCAATCAAAGGTTCCTACTTCCGGTAAGCTTCGTCATCATATATAGGCTCAACACGTTTAAGAAACAATACTGGAATAGTCTAACTCTGCAAGGTCTGGGACATAATGGGAAAGAAGAAGATATCATATATGCATTTGGCATTGCAATTTTATATATCAATCGCTGACATAGTTTATGTATCCGATCTACACTATGACTAGTTCAATCTAATGCAAGATTGCATGGCATTGTTGATATGCATACACATTCACCCTTTTAGAGTTTACAAAACCACAGTTGCTTTAGGCTCTGATTCTATTAATCTGCACTGCATGAGTTGGTATAGATTATTGTTGACAAAACCAATATAAAAGGGATAGTTAGCTAGTTGGTATAGCAAGGACGGCAGCTTGACATGTAATCGATCTAATTAAGATGTCTCTATCGATCACCTCTTACATTGTCATAGCTGAAAGACTTGGTTATTGTTTTGGGCAGCTAGCATTATGTCAGTAATTTCGGGAACCAGATCATCATATTTTGTTAATTCATCAATATATAAATATATAATGTAGATACTGTCTGCAGGTTTTACCCTAGTAATTCTCCGGCGTTGGTTTTTAGAGACCGCTTTGTACAATCTATCATCCTAATATTGCTTACAACATGTTGGAAAGGCTTGCATGTTGTATGGTTATTAACAGTTTGATATTGGAGAATTGATGAGTTCTATGTTCGAAGAACAAACACTTTTAGCTGTGTGATATTAGTTTGATATAATATATATAATAAGGATTGATATCGATATAAATCTCAATATATTGATCTATGCTCAACATACATTCTTATACAGTTTTTGGAGTTATATGACTCCATAATTAATTCTAGCTATAAAGAAAGAATGAAATAAACTATGATATCTATTACAATAAGGAGGAGGATTACCAAGCCTAACTAATTGAGATATTAGTTAGGCTTGGTATCCCGTGAATGTCTCAACACTCCTCTTTAAGTTAGAATGTATGTTAATGACACTTAACTTGCTCAATAACTCAGTGAATTGCTTTGGCTGCAATGGCTTGGTAAAAATATAGGCAGGTTGCTCTGCTGTTCGAACATGGGTAGTTTTAACAAGTCCTCTTTGGGCTTTCTCACTAACAACATGACAATCAATCTCAATGTGCTTTGTTCGTTCATGAAAACAGGATTTGATGCTATATAAAGTGCTGCTTGATTATCACAAAAGAGCAATGCTTGTTGTGTACCTTTTACGTTTAAGTCTTTTTCAAAATATTTTGTAACCATGTGATCTCACAACATGTAGACGCCATAGACCTGTATTCAGCTTCTGCACTGGATCTCGACACAGTTGTTTGCTTCTTTGTCTTCCAGGATATAGGTGCATTACCAAGGAAAATGTAATAACCAGTTACGGATCTCCTTGTATCTTTGCATCTTGCCCAGTCTGCATCACAATAAGCTCTCAGTTGTACTCTTCTAGTGGACGGTAGCAATATGCATTGTCCAGGTGTCTGCTTCAAATATTGAAGTACCTTGTGTGCCTCTTCCAGGTGTGGCTCTCTTGGTTTATTCATGAATTGACTTAAGATGTGAACAACATACACAATGTCTGGTCTTGTAATAATGAGGTAGATTAATCTTCCTACCAATCGTCTGTACTGCGCAGGGTTAGATAACAGCAGTCCCTCTCCTTGTGTTAAGGCCATGTTGTATTCTATAAGAAAGGTGGTAGGTTTTACACGAAGAAAACCTGAATTCTCCAGCATTTCCAATGCATATTTTCTTTGACTGAGCACAATTCCTTGCTTGGAGCGAGCAACTTCAATGCCAAGAAAATATTTGAGAACTCCCATATCCCTCAACTTAAACCTGTCAGATAAGTATTCTTTTACCATGGTTATGTCGTCAATGTGGCTTCCTGCTAGAATAATATCATCAACATATACCAATAAGACTGTAAGACGACCTTTGTAATTTCTGACAAATAGAGAATAATCAGACCAAGATTGCTGAAACCCTGCAGTTGTGAGAGCTTTGGATAATTTGATGAACCATTGTTTGGAGGCTTGCTTGAGACCGTATAATGACTTGTGTAGCTTGCAAACTCGGTTCTCCCCCTTTCCTCCAAATCCAGGAGGAAGTTGCATGTAAACCTCTTCATACAAATCCCCATGTAGAAAGACATTACTGATGTCAAGCTGATGAAGATACCATCCTTATAATGCTGACAAACTGAGAAGGATTCGAACAGTAGTGAGCTTGGCAACTTGTGCAAACGTTTCACAATAGCCTACCCCTTCAATTTGATTGTAACATTTAGCAACAAGTCGGGTCTTGTATCGTTCAATACTGTCATCTGAGTTGTATTTAATCTTGTACACCCATTTGCAGCCAATGAGATGTTTATGCAAAGGTGGTGACACAAGACTCCAAGTACAATTATTTTGTAAGGCTCGAATCTCATCATGCATGGCCTGACGCCATTTCGGATCACGTATTTCCTATGAGAAAGATGTAGGCTCAAGCTGCATGGTTAGTAAAGGCACGGTGTTGACGCAAAAGTCTATCATAAGACAATATAACAGATAAAGAATGAGTCGTACCTGAGACCTCAGTCGGTGGAGATGGTGAGACGACACGCGAGGGGATAGCTGTCTCGATATGAAAGTCTTGCAATAGGCTTGAAGTTCTTGTTGGTCGAGTAGACCGACGTGGGACTGGCTTTGGAGAGGAATCGGCAAAATGAGACGTAGGAGGACTAGACACATTTGTTGGAGGAGAATGAAGTGTTTGGAAGATAGTACTTGGTGTGAAAAGAGTTTGAGTAGCGGAAGGTGGTTCGATGGACTCGATTTCAGGGTAGGAATGAGCAGAGGAAGGATTTGGTCGAGGTGTGGAAGAGGCAGTAGGAGATTCTGTAATTATCTCACAATGATTTTCGCTAGGTGTCCTAGGAGGATTAGGACATGAACTAGGATGGGTGGCGTGAGTTGTGTCCCTAGAATTTTACAAAGAATCACCGAAATGGAAGAGAGGATTTTATGGGAGCAAGTGATAGGTCAGAAAGATTAGGAGATTTTGTGCGATAAGCAAAGTCGTCCTCAAGAAAATCACATCCCGAGAGAACTAAATCTTTTTGTGTTTAAAGTCATAAACTCGATAACCCTTTTTACCATGGGGATAACCTAAGAAAATACATTCAACTGACCTAGGATCAAATTTGCCGGGTTTCAAAGGATGTGTGGAGACAAAATACCTACAACCAAAAACTCGTAAATGGTCATGAGTTGGTTCTTTGGAGAAAAGTTTTGCAAATAGTGTTTTTCCTTTCAAAAGAGGTGTGGGAGTGCGATTTATGAGATAACTAGCTGTGAGGATGGCTTCACCCCAAAAATATTTTGGAAGGTTAGCTTGAAAAAGGATTGAACAAGCAACATTTAAAAGATGACGATGTTTTCTTTTGGCAACACCATTTTGTTGTGGATTATTAACACAAGTGGTTTGATGTTCTATGCCTTGAGATGCATAGAAAACAGGCATGAGAAACTTAGGGTCATTGTCACTTCTAATAATTTTGACATTCTTGTCAAATTGTGTTTTAGCTAAATGAACAAAATTGACGATGAGTGAACATGCTTCAGACTTGTGCTTTATAAGATAAACCCATGTAGCACGTGAATGATTATCAATAATGGTGAGGAAATATTATGCACCAGTGAGTGAAGGAACATGATAACCGCCCCAAATGTCAATATGAATCAATTCAAAATAATCTTTGCTGGAAGTCATACTTAAAGGAAAAGATTGACGAGTTTGCTTAGCCAAAGGACAAATTAAGCAATTATTTGGTGGACAATCGTCTTTAGAAAAAGAAAATAATGAAAATACTCGTTGTGAAGGGTGACCAAGACGCTGATGCCAGAGGTTGGACCTTTGAACTTGAGCCATATTGCATGTTCCTTTCTGATGGTGGTCGAGACACTAGACTCCCTCCCTCTCAATGCCCATCTCAATCATGTTCCCTAATCGTAGGTCCTGCATAATGCAAAATTTTCTAAGAAATATGGTTACATAGAATGAATCTTGAGCCAGTTTGCTAACAGCTATCAGGTTCAAATAAAATGAACACTACCAGGATAAGCACTTTAGCCGACGAAATTTTTTCGTCGGCCTGTTCACAATTTTCGTCGGCTATAACCTTAGCCGACGACACGTCGTCGGCTATAATTCGTCGGCTATGCCTATAGCCGACGAAATAAAGTCTGTCGTCGGCTATACTCCAAACCTTAGCCGACGAAATAATATAAAAAATTCGTCGGCTATAGTCTAAACCTTAGCCGACGAAATAATATAAAAAATTCGTCGGCTATAATCCAACACTTAGCCGACGAAATAATATTAAAAATTCGTCGGCTATAATCCAACACTTAGCCGACGAAATAATATTAATATTTTGTCGGCTAAAGTTTTAAAAATTAAAAATTAAATATAGAATAGCCGACGAAATTAGCACACTTTCGTCGGCTATGATACTTTTAGCCGACGAAAGTGTGCTAATTTCGTCGGCTAAAGGTTGTTGGAAAAAAAAAAAAAAAACTAGCATAGCCGACGAAATATGGTAAATTTCGTCGGCTATAGTACTTTTTATACTAGAAACCCAAACAAAATTTATACATTACCATCCAAGCAAGCTGCAAATTACAGAAACAATTTCATAACCAACAACAACACACCATCTAAAGTAACATAAACATTCTGCATTAAATTTTCAATTCATAAATTGTTCATAAACCTAAAAAGTAAATTAATATTTGTTCATAAACCTAAAAAACTAAATAAATAATTGTTCATAAACTTAAAAAACTAAATGAAATCGATATCGTCTAAATCAATATCTGCTCCAGGATGAGGTTGTTGGGGAGGTTGCGGCGGCTGAGGTAAGACAATAGGCGGGGGCATGGGCGGAAGCGGAAGTCCCTGCTGCTATGCAGCTATAAAATCTTGTATGTACTGGTACATCTGCTGCTGCTGTGTCTGCTGGGCGGCATAGACTGCTACATTGTACTCCTGTAGAGCGGCAGTATATGCTGCTTGGGCGGCCTCTCTCGCGGCAGTATATGCTGCTTGGGCGGCCTCTCTCTCGGCAGTATATGCTGCTTGGGCGGCGTGTTGTTCCCGTAACATCTGAACTTCCGCCTCAAGTTGAGTCGTTCTGCTGCTGGTCGAGGCTCCTTTTTTCTGAAACCCAGGAGTGGTTTTCAGTACCCCCTCGCCCTTCTTTCCCAGGCCCCGACAGTAGAAGTTATTTCCTCGCGGTGGGAAGGCTGTGCCCATGATCCTGGCCCCAACGCTGAGATCTGAACTGTCGATCCGGGACATGGCTTCGGACATGTCTTCCTCTTGCGTGTCAGGCCATGTCTCCCTGACTATAGCAGCCATCACCTCGTCACTAGCCTGCCTCACCCTCGCCTAATTTGATAGGAAAAAAAATTAATTAACATTTTAAAATATATATATATATATACATATAATTTACTAAATTTTAAAACATAAAATGACTTACAATATCCTCCTAGGAGTCAGGATATGCCTTCTCGTACGTATAGACGTACTGGTTGACCTCTGGATGTTCCCTGGCCGCCTCCTCCATCAACGATGTGAACGGTCTAGAACCGGCATGATGGTTCCTCATGTTGCGTTGCCGGTTTTGAGCGTTCACCCGGGAAACGGCCTACAAAGGAATCAAATTAGTAAAATATTTTAAAACGTATTAAATATAATTCAATATAATAAATAATTATTTTTAATTACCTGTTTATGTGGGTTGTTGAATTCCGATATCAGAAGCCAACGCCACTCGTACTCCCTGAACTGGAACTCAAGGGGGGTGCCGGAACGTTCGTTCCCATGTGTAGTCCAGTGGGTCCGTAACTCGTTCTTCCACTCCTTGTACCTGTAATACGCAAAAAAATATAAATATTATAAATTATACATAGTTTTTTTTGTCCTTAACTTTGCAACGTACCTTCCCCCGTGCACAACGTCCGCCCAGGTGTTCCTCAGGTACTCGGGAACGTCAAACCACACCTGCATTCAAACATTTATTAGTTTAGACGTTCATAAATCTACAATGTAATAAATAATGTTAAATATGAATTTTGTTATACTTACCGACATGGCGTTGTGGACCATGTCCTTAACCTCCTATGGGACCTCGCCCCAGTCTAACCACAACATAGGGACTCTATCCCTAATAAGCGCTCCCACGCGGCCAGAGTACATCCTCGTCTTGCCGCCCGATACTACGTTCCCATCCTCGTCAGTATCAATGACGATCCTTCCCGATGTACTCACTGTCTTCTCGAGAGCTTTCCCCGTGACCGGACCTCTCTTCTTCCTTGTCGGCTTGGCTCCGACGGTGCCTATCATAAATTGATGATTAGTAAATTAATTTTATTATAACATTATAACATAACAAATTACTTATATAATCATTACCTGAGGGCGTTGGGGCGGATGCGACGGACTCCGACTCTGTCGCCGACGATGATACCCTCGCAGAAATTAACTCTGTAGCAAACAGCACGAACAGATACACCGCTGATGGGGTCACCTGGGGGGGTAGTGGATAAATCGGCGCCCCTGAGTCATCGACTGCAGGTATTGCCGGTATGAAGCGCGGAAGGAATAGAAGAGGCGGCGGCATCTGTACCCCGGAAGACCCACCCTCCGATGCACTAGGGCCCGGTGCCGGTGCCCTACGTATCTCAGGCATACGTGGTGCAGACACCTCTGCCTGAATCGGAGGCCATAACTGCCTCGAGGAGTGAGGGCCGCTGGACTGCCTGGAGGAGCGCGGTATGCTAGGCTGCCTGGAGGAGCGAGGGGCGTCCTGCTGGCCGGAGGAGCGAGGGGCGCTAGGCTGCCTGGAGGAGCGAGGGGCGTCCGGCTGGCCGGAGGAGCGAGGGGCGCTAGGCGGCCTGGAGGCGGGAGGGCCATCTGGCTGCCTGGAGGAATGTGTCGGCTCCAGAAGAGACGCCCGTCGGGCCGTCATTGGCCCCTGAAACGAACCTCGAGGGTTGCTAGACGTTCCCTCTGACGATTCACCCCGGCCCTTCGAACTCTTGGATCTGCTGAATAATCCTTTCATCCTAAATAAAATAATTAATATTTTGTTAAATGTATAAAATTATAAAAAATGAACAATATACCAAATAAAAAATGAACAATATACCAAATAAAATAAAAAATGAACAATATACCAAATAATATTGTAACATACAAAATTGGAGAATTACATACCCAATCGCCAAAATAGTTCGCGAACTCCTTGTTGTGGTAGTCGAGATCACCTTGAATGTCTGGACAGTGTAGATGGATGTCTTTCCAGTATTCAACTTCTTGACAGTTAATCAATACCCACCAATGGGCTATGACGAGCTCATGGGGTTGCAACTTGTAGGACTCTGGTAAAATTCCATAAACTTCAACATTATTTGAGACTATGGAAAGGTTAAACTTCGGTTCATCAACCGGCATGGTTTGTGGAGTTTCCTTCAATGCTCCTAGATACAACTTCATGTAGGTGACGCACTCGTGCGCAATATATGCTTCTGCTATACATCCTTCAGGCGCGGATTTGTTAGCCACATAAGCTTTGTAGTCTCCAAGTTGTCTGTAAATAAATAAATTTGTTGTCATATGTTACGATTATACAATGAACATGTACAATAAAAACATTAGGAGTAAAAAACATATCTTTCCATAGGATACATCCAAGTATAGTGTACTGGACCGGTAAGCAACAATTGCTCGGGAAGATGGATCATCAGGTGCGGCATGATGTCAAAAAAATTTGGAGGAAATATTCTCTCAAATTTACACATGATATAAATAATGTCCTGTTGCATTTCCCGGAGATCAGATTTTGTCACTTCCCTTGTGCATAACTTCTGGAAGAATCTTGACAACGCTACTAACGGCTCCACCACCTGACGGGGAAGGAAGGGTCGAATGAAAATAGGGAAGAGACGTTGTAGCAGAATATGACAGTCATGACTCTTTAACCCGTACATTTTATTGTCCCGAATGTTTACACACCGGGCTATATTTCCTGCGTAGCCTGAAGGATACTTCACAGAACTCAACCACCTGAAAATTACGTTCTTCTGTTCAGGCTTCACGGTGTACGGAGCTTGAGGCATTTTTTTCTTCCCTTCTTTCAACCACAAATGTCTTCGTATCTCCATTTTTTTAAGATCAATGCGTGCCTTCGGACCGTCTTTCGTCTTTCCCTCCAAGTTCAGCACGGTTCCCACCACACTGTCACACACATTCTTTTCTATGTGCATCACATCTAGGTAGTGCCTGATCAACAACTTACTCCAGTATGGGAGTTCCCAGAATATGCTCTTATGTGTCCAAAATTTATACCTGTCGGGTCTGTCAGGTATTGCCGCCACTATATTGGGATGATTGCTGAGCTGCCCAAAATCATACTCATTAAGCACTGCTAAAATTTCTTCTCATGTCCATCTTCTAGGCCCATCAAATGCCTTGTCATCGAACCGCCATTCGTGATCATACGGAAGGAGAGTACGGTGACCCAATCTACATATCTTGTTGCAATGACTACTGCTCCCCTCATCGCTTAGGCACTCTGGATAAGCCTTGTATCCCCTAACAACGTTGCCCGACAACATCCCACGAGCAGGAAAATCACTAATGGTACCAACAACCATAGCATGCATCTGGAACATCTCGTGCATGAACTTATCATAAGTGGGATGACCAACGTCCCAAAAAAACTTAAGCTCTTCAATCAAGGGTCTCAAATACACATCGAGACACTTTCTTGGATAACCGGGTCCCGGAATCAACAAACTCAACATATTGTATTCCTTCTTCATGCACATCCATGGAAGAAGATTGTATGGTACCAAAATCACCGGCCATACACTGTATTGAAGACTCATGTTGCCAAAAGGATTGAACCCGTCGGATGAGAGCCCGAGCCTCACATTTCGGACCTCAGACGCAAAATGAGGAAACTCCCTGTCTATATGCTTCCAGGCCTCCCCGTCAGCAGGGTGTATAAGGGTATCTTCACCTTGCAATTCCCTATCAGCGTGCCATCTCATAGATTTGGCCGTGTGTGATGACATGTACAACCGTTCCAGCCTATCCCTCAACGGGAAATACCGAAGTACCTTCATCGGTTTCCTATTGCCTGCAGGAGTCAACTTATACCTGTCACTCTGACATACTGGACATGTGTCAAGGTCACCAAGGTCATTCCCTTCTGGATCTTTACCCCAGAAGAGAACACAATCATATCTGCATGCATGGATCTTGATGTAGGAAAGCCCAAGATCTTTCAGTATACATCGGACCTTATGATGAGTGGTAGGAAGACGATGACCGTGGGGCAGCATCGAAGCAGTGTACTGTAGATACTCATCAACAGCCTTCACAGTCGATTTTGTCTCAACTTTAATCTTCATAACGTCCATCACACTTTCAAGAACCGTTTTCTGACAACCGGGGTACACAGGGGTCTGTTGGAAAGCAAGTAGTTTGTTATACCTGTCAATACCAGCAGTGTTGACAACTCTAGGGAAGGGCTGCACCGGGTCAGACATATACGGTCCTTCAGAGCATACACCCCTCTCATAAGGAAACATATCGTTGATGAAGGCCGTTGTTGGATCGTTGGATGTACTGCCCGTCTCAGAAAATTGCCCATGATCATGCGGACCCCTTGATGATGTTTCACCGTGATATATCCAACATGTGTACTTCTCCCAAAACCCATTACTTTGAAGGTGCTGCCAAACCTTGTCAATTGGAAATTGATACATATCGCTGCGACACTGACATTTAGTGCACGGACAATAGAAAATTGTATTCCCTTTAGCATTATTGATCACATATTCAATAAAACTAACAACTCCTTTAGCATATCTTTTGTCCCATTTTGGAAGCGAAATCCAACTCTTATCCATATCCTGAGAAAAAAACATAATATATATGTATAGACGCTAATTAATTAAATTTACGAATCATTCAATTTATATTATATCTGAGTTAACGTACAATTAATATATATATAATAATTACTAATTAATATAATCAAATTAATATATATATATATATATCAACAACTTCATATATATTATCAAACCCAAATCGATCAACTCAATCACACTCAAAACACAATATAATCAACTCTAATTAAAACTCAAAATCAATGTGCATAACGAAAATAAAACTCTTAAATCAACTCAAAAACAAGATATATACATATACGTACCTATATATTGCGCCACAAACTAATTTCGGACAGATTTCGACAACACCCAACAATTTCGCCAACCCCAAAATTTTTTCTCCCGTTTTTTCTTTCAAATCAGCTACTGTCTAGATCTGGAAATATAAAGAATTTTAGCCGACGAAATTATATATATCGTCGGCCAAAGTTTTAAAATTTCGTCGGCTATAGTTCACAGACTATAGCCGACGAAAAAAACTATTTTAGCCGACGACACAACATTTCGTCGGCTAAAGTAGACTTTTAGCCGACGAAAATTTCACTTAGGCGACGAAAGTTTTTTTCGTCGGCTAAAAGTCCACTTTAGCCGACGAAAATTTCACTTAGGCGACGAAATTAGTTTTCGTCGGCTAAAATGGACTTTAGCCGACGAAAAAAAATTTCGTCGGCCTGCTAATTTTTTTTTCGTCGGCTATGATACTTATTCTGGTAGTGGAAGGGACACATAACACATTCTCAAGCCTTAATTGAGATGCAAATATCACTGTCCCAATGTGTGTAACTTGAGCAGATGAACCAGACGGAAGTCTCACAATGTAATTCATGACAAGTCTTTTAGAAGTAAGAAAATTATCATTGCACATAATGTGATCACTGACACCACTATCTATAAGCCATGTTGGTGTATGACAACAATAATTTGCTAACGAGGCAAACCTTACCAGATAATTTCTCATAGTCATGAATTTTACCAGCTTGAGTTGGAGCTTGATTGTTATCTAAAAGTGATCTCAAACGACACATTCTTCTCATGAAAAATGAAAGGAGGAAGACTCTTCACAGGTTGCCAAGATATAATTAACTCGGCCTGTTCCTTCTCCGGATTGTGTAGTCTTCCGCTTTCTACAATCCTCATGAACATGTCCCTTGTAGTTGCAATACGAGCAGTGTAAGTGCTGCCGGCAAGTCTCGGCGGTGTGCCCTTTCAAGTTACAAATTGTGCAGCGTAGGTGAGTTTTGCAATTTTCGGTAGAATGATTCGTTCTGTCACATTTGGTATAATGTTATTGCTTGTTGCGTCCTGACTTGCGTGCATAGCCCACAAAGGGTTCACAGGAGGACTCCGATGGGCACACTACATGGTGCTCGACAAAGGTTTCTTGGCTGCGTCGCTGCTGCTGCACATGGAATGCAGTGGATTCAGAAGGCTGCATTATGGCTTTGTTGGCTGCAACCGCTGCTTGTTTTTCATGTCTGAAACAAATAGAATACACCTTATTCAATGATGGCAGTGGATCCATGACAATAATATTGCTTCGAGTAGTGGCAAATTCACCAGTCAAGCCCATCAAGAACTTCATGATCTTTTGAGTCTCAACATATGTTTGCAGTTCTTCTCCTGCCGTACAGACGCATGCAGGGATGTCACAGAGTGCTTCCTTCTCATCCCAAAGGCTCTTGAGCTGAGTGAAGAAGGATGTGGCAGATTGGGATCCCTGCACACAATCATGAATCGAGTTTTCAACGTGAAAAAGTTGAACAATGTTTGTTTGTCCAAACCTTTCGTGCAACTCAAGCCAAACGGTTCTTGAATCTTTACAGTATGAAAAACTCTTGTCAATCTCTTTGGACATCGATGCTTTCAGCCATGTTTTGACTAAGATATCGCATCGATTCCATTGGTTCTGCTCATCTGGATTCTTCGTAGGTTTATGTAGGGTTCCATCAACGATCCCTATTTTGTTTTTGATTTGAAGGGGTGCGTTTATGTTGTCTATCCATGAACTGAAGTTGTCTTCGGCCAACAGTTGTGGCACTAAGATTGCTCCAGGTAGATCTGAATGGTGGATGTGCAACGGATGATTGGGATTCTCCCATGCCGGGGCTTTATCTAAGGTTGTTGGTTTCTGGTTTTCGACAGAGTTGTAGGTTTAGGTCTTTGTGTTTAGAAGGTTTTCAAGAGCTCGATGGCTCTGATACCATAATAAGGATTGATATCGATGTAAATCTCAATATATTGATCTATGTTTAACATATATTCTTATACAGTCAAGGGGTTATATGACTCCATAATTCTAGCTATAAAAAATGAAGAAAATAAATTAGGATAACTATTACAATAAGGATGAAGATTACCGACCTAACTAATTAGGATATTAGTTAGACTTGGCATTCTGCTTCATTCTTTGGAGTTCGATCATTTTCATTATAATACAACTTGACTGGATGATCTAAAATGCTTAGCTATGTTATAAAATAAGGACGTTTAAGCTAGTAGCTAGACTTCTTCTAAAAGCAAACGATCGACTCCCTCTTACGTACGAACCTAAAACACTCGAGTACATTGCAGGGACTAAATACACATGCAAGTATATATCTATACATAGTTGCCACTATATCTACAGATTCTATAAAACACAGACATTAATAATATCAAAGAATCAAGAAGAAGAAGATGCCGAATTTAGATAATTACTTAAGAGAAGAATCCACCAACAGCTAGATACACAGAAATATATCCACCCGTCAACAACTACGGGAGGTTTATGCCAGCAGCCAGCTATACGTATATTTTTATGCAAATTTTACAACAAAAATTATATGATCTATCCATCTCATACTATTCAATTGCGTTCTTAACGTTAGATGTATGTATTGTTTACGTTTGTTTTTTTATCTTTATCCAGTATACTGAATACTTTTTCATTTTACAAAAGCATTGATCAAAATAACTTCTTATATTGAAAATTGAAGAAGCTGGCTGATCGATGATGATATAGCAGTGCTACTATATATATATATATATATATAACCGCTGTTATCTGTTTCCGGAGGTTACAGTGTCATGATCACGAACTAATTAATCAAATAGCTAGCCCTTCAACATATTCAGATGAATTTGCTGCTGCATGACATAATGTGGGGCGTCATTCAGCCACCCTCTATAGTTTTCCTTACTCAGGAGCCCTTAATTATTAGTTGTTCTGAATTCATAATTAACATAAAAAAGAAGATAAAAAGCTTATTTAAATCTTAAACCATAAAATATTATGTACTTTGGTCAGCATATTGTACTTCATGCTGAAGTTTGAGGTCTTATTTTTGGCTTAAGATTGGCTCATACTCTCTCATGCATGAATATGATAGTTGAAAGCGATTTAGAAGTGTTAGTTGGCTTGATTAAGAATGGTGTGGATGATCTACATCCTCTCAAAACTTTTATTAGCTGCTGTCAAGGATTGATGATCAATTTCTTCGGTGTGAGATAACTCATGTCTATCGTGAGATTAATCAGATTGCTGATGTGCTATTTAAATCCGAAATGGATGCTGAGATTGGACTGCATGAAAGTCCTAGATTTAGAATTGTAGTTCCTAACTTGTAGTTTGTTCTGTTTTGTTAGGTCGTTTTAGTCCCCATCTATCCAAAAAAATCACATTGGTTCCATAATTAAGTTTTTTTATTGAGTTCAATAATTAAGTTGATGTGAAGAGATTTTTTGGTTGGTTTAAGGGTCTCAACTCTCAAACCAAATCGCATATATGTCTTATAAATAAAGGCCAATAGATTCAGAAATGATAGTGCACTAGGGTTAGGACACACATGTTGACATGCAGGTGCAATGACAACAAATTCCTTGCTAGCTAGCTAGGACATCGACAGGAAGTTTGTACCAATACAAAGTCAGGAAGATCATCGATATTAATACAACAGCAAACATATCTTGATCTTTTGCTAAACTGAATAGAATGGAGATCAGAGATGGGGACTTGAACGTCCTCTTTTGTATGTGTTTGTTTTTTCAATATGATTTTTCTGATTTTTCAACTATGAAAATTCGTATGAGTTAGAACAATAAAAGATTGTTCCATTTTACAAATCGTCACTTGGAATATATGAGTCCTAAAAATCATGTTTTAACAATAATGAATGGCTAAAAAAATGTTAGGGTTGCAGGATTGTTTGCGATTTCTCAAAATGCCTGCTGAGTTTTTCACTTCTAGTAGCCTGGTGAGTTGCCAGTGATGCCTGTTGCATGCATGAATCTGAACCCCCAACAGATGCAACATTAGGTGATGGCTATTTTGAAGCAGTCCTGAAGCTGCAGAGGCTTATGCATTTTCGCATTCCAGTGTTTTGAAGCAGCAGAGCGAGTGACCCATGGGCCTCTTCAAAATCATCACACAAATCGACCAGCCTGCTTGAAAAGCAGATATATTATGCATGTTCTAGTATAGGTTCAGAAGCACCAAGGTGCACCTCGAGTCTAAAGTTGCAGGCTCATAAGGTAATTGCATCTAGTGAGTAGCATGGCCGTGAAGTTGGGAATGTTCATACTGAATCCTACGTACGAATACAATAACACACCTTGATTACAATAAACTGAACTTAAAACATAAGAATATAAATAAGTTCAGGCAGACTAATGAAATAATCACTTGTGGTGACAACTGGCAAGTGATGAAAGCTAGTTGTGCTGAATTACTTATAGCATACTGTCTGATCTTGCAGGCAACCTTCTAAAGAAGTTGAGCGGCGCCGAAGGAAGCTTGTGGCGGAACCTGGGATGCCTCAACCCATAAATTCCTGTTAGAAGACTCACAACTTGGAATGGCGTCACATAAAGAACAATGGCAGCAATCAGACAGAAAGTAACAAACAAAGTGGTTGCTCTTGGGTCTCTCCAACTCAGAAGAGACTGAAATCGTTCGCCTTGAGTTGCCATATCACCAACAACAGTTTGAACCCTCCCTGCTATACTTCTCAGTCGATCATACCTCATTCGAACAATGTCTGATGGCCGTGAAGTTGGGAATGTATCAAACTCTTCATCACGTTCATCAGGATGAGCAGCATCGGCATGAGATAGCCTAGTGTCCATGTGAGGAGGATGTCTTGGCCTCCATCTGAAGTTCCAAATGCCGATCAGGAACAGGTAAAGAAAAATAGTGGGAAGAATTAGTTCCGGATAAAGAACCAATATGATGAAAAGGACATGAATCAAAATGGTTGTAAGAGGATTCTTCCAGTTGCAGATTTGATCAAGCCATTTTCCTACTGCAATCACCCCACTTAAAACTCCCATTATTCTGAAAAAGTTGGCCTTGCTTCTTCTCATGCTCCACATATGTGAATCAACATCTAGCATATACTCCACCACCTCTTTCCTCAGTGGTGGTTCAGCCCGATTGAGCCTCATTGAGACGATCTGCATAGCCTGATGCCTCAAGCTATCTAGCTGAATTACAGACAATGGATGAATGTAGTGCATTTTTGGCAACAAAGGATGTGAATACATGTGCAACATATTAACCAAAGATGAGCACGTGAACCTCACTGCCAGTTGAATTTCACCCATTTTCTTCACCCCAGAAGGATGCAAGACAAGAAGAGGATAGGAATGTGTGTAAACCCTGTCAGCTTCAAGTGTAGATAGCCGTATCCTTACCTTCCCAATTCTTGAATCCTTTCCCCCTTTATCACCCCCATGTATATGACCATTGTCAAAAACCCCAATTGAAATGACAGTACATGGGTCGAAAACCTCCCATGTGTACTGCTCATTCCACTTGGGAGTAAAGCTATCCACAATAGTCCTTGTTCGAACCCATTTCTGCCCATATTTAGCTACACAATAAGCATCTGTGGTTCCTCGGCTATCTTTCGCCTTCATTGGCATCAGTCCCACTGCACTTATAACCCCGAGCTCCAAAATCCCAATGCTTGGTTTCCACAACTGCTTTGCTGTAGGCCTAAGGTCACTACTGTAGTGTGTCGACTCATCCAGAACATGATACCCGCCATCCAAACAAACCCTTAAATGAATCCTGCTAGCAAACTTAATCTCCTTCTTCTGTTCCCCATCTACAATTGCATGCTTCTCTAGATTAAACCACCTTGTGTTTACAGGTTTATGGTCCAGCCTCCTCTGCACATTCTGTAAAGCAATGACACACTTCCCTAAGACTTCATCTTTGCCTGATCCCACTCTATCTTCCACAGTCAAAAACAAAGGCTCTTCAAACGGTTCAGCAGCAACAAACATCAAATCCTCATTCCACATAGGAGTGATACTTTTACTCTGTGATATTCTAGTCCTCAACGCCTGATTTCCATAGACAACCTTCACAAAAACTTCGGGATACCTACTCTTGTCAGTAGGCAACAAATCCTGAGCTTCAATAACATTGACCCTTACATACCAAAGCTTAGGGGAGAGGTACACCTTTGACCGAATGTTATTCACATTCTCGGGCCCAACAGTTGCAGCATCTGAATGCCAAGCATCAGGAAATGCTTCATCAGCTTGAGTCCCCATCCAAACTGCCAACATCAGCTCTCCCTTCACCCTAACACCTTTTCGATCATCCAGCCTATACCATTGTGGTGCCAAAGGGCTGTCAGGTGGAATGCGTTTAGGTATGTCATTTAGTTCAAATATAACCCTGCCCATGAAATCATCAACCACAACATCCTTGTCTTTCACCACAGCTTCTAAAATGGAAGCTTGAATGCGATCTTTGGAGAAAGCAAATACCTGATTCCATACAGGGTTAGACTTCTTCTCGAAATGCTTAGTGACTCCCTTGTAGTTACCAAGTTTTACTTCAACATAAGGATCACAACTACCACTTACATCTTTCCCAGGTAAATCCTTGGCTTTTACCACCCGAACATAAAGGTATTGCATCTGCTCAACAAGATCATAGGTGCAAGAGAGCTTGTCACCTGTGATCGACCCCGCCCCAATGTTGGGCGAGGTCTCCTTTAAAGCGAAATCTGTAGACTGCGGAGGCTTCTGCATTTTTCTAGCTTAAGGGTGAACTAAGCAATCAAGGGAAAGCTTTGAAACAAGATATTGCTCAAAAGAGATGCTATCACTGCAAGACCAACCTCAGCATGTCACATACCAATACTCAAATGTTTAGTAATGATATTACAGGCCTAATGGTTCTGAAGCTGGAAGAAAAGGTAAAAGCTTTATCAAGGGATTCCAAAGAAAGAACCTAAACAGAGAGCCTCAACCCAAAAGCAGTTCATTACCTGCAAAAGTTCAAAAGAGATCGAGAAATCAAAATGATAACCTCCTAAAAGTACCCTCTTGTGGTTTTATGAAAATCTTATATTGCTTTTTGGGATCACAACGAAATTGAAGACACAACTCAACTGGGAGATATACATAAATTTCTTTCCCTTTACAATACCTTCCCACATTTATGTTCATTTACATGTGTGTGAAATTATCTCAATTTACAATTTTCTGACAACCACATTGAACATTCAAGAAACCAAAGTCTACTAAAACAAGAAACAACGCATTAAATCTCTTCAAGTAATTACCTTCAGAAAATGAAAAAATAGCAAATTTTTCACAGCTCACAGATCCAGCCCAGATGGTCCATTCAAGTTTCAAGACAAGAAGTAAGCTCAGAGTTCCATTAAACTCACATTTTTCAACTACTTACACTAAAAGAACAAATTTTTCAAACCTACTCATATCTAACTCAAAGAAAAAAGAACTCCTAAAGCAAGCATTGTTCAACTCAACAAGTAATGCTAACTTCCTTCAGTTCACAAAAGCATGAGCTTCAAAGAGAGAGACAGAGTGAGAGAAGGTTCAAACTGACCTTGGGTAGGTACTGTTAGCTAAGCTACAGTGCTATTTCTTCAGGTACTGCAGCAATGGAAAATCTCCAAGTTTACAAGAAATGGGTTTTGTGTGTGAGGAAAAGGGAAGGTGAAGAGTGAAGTGGGGCTGAGATCTGTGAAGAAAGACTGAATCTTTCTATAAAAAGAGTACAAGTCTACAGAGAAAACTTCAACCTACACTGTACCAACTTCTATACTGTTTTATTTAATTTTTTGAATTTTTATCTCTCTCTCTTTTTAGGGAGGGGGTTATACACACTTACACTAGAAATCTAGAATAGTGGTTTCTTGGTGATGAGATATAAATTGTGTTGTATTTTTTATCTTCTTGGTTTTCTGAATCATGTGTTTGGTATTGTAATGAACATTTTTGGGCTGTACAAATAACTCGCAGAAATTGCTTAGTAATTTGTAACATCTTCCTCTCTGTTTCCATCCCTTGTTTAATACTTTTACAATGTATTATGTGCGACCATATTTTGCATTTTGTAAATTATTCGATAAGATGCAAATGGCGTTACATAGTAGTTAAATATATATCTCATACGATATTACGATAGACTATAACTTGAAGAATTGCATAAGAGTTATTCCATCATTATTGCACTCATCCCTTATCTCCATTATAGCTATATGTATGTTTCTATAGTCATTGTCACATTAAAATTGTCTTAGCTAAAGAAGGGATGTTAGATCTTGTGTTGTTCACTAAGGTCGAGTCTTGTCACAAGAATACTAATGACCATGGAAATGCATGGACACCAATCATAGTTGAAGTCTTAAGCTTTGATATTCTTCTGATTAAAATGCTAACAAGTAATTTAGTTGGCCACCCATAGTTCCATACCCATATCAGAATTTCAGTTCTTATCGGGGGTGTTCATTTCTTGGGACCAATTTGGAAAGCAAAAGATAACCCCTTATATTCATATATCATCAATGTCCTTCATGGTTTGTGAAGGAAAACTTTCTAAGCTTTAGGCCTTTAGCCCCACAATGCTTGATTGCTTGATGTTGCAGTTGAGAAAATAATGAGAAAGATTTGCGTTCGGTACCATTATTGGATCATTAATTGGTCATTTCTCCCAGATTTGTATTACTACTACCTGAATGAGAACTGTAACTCAAGTACGGAACTACATGAAGAAAAACATAATAATAATATTTGTTTTCCAGATGGGTGCATAATCAAGTGCTTCAAAGAAAATAAAGAAATGATAAAAGATGTATTGCAAAACTAAGGTTTGATTCTTGTAGGTTTTGTTAGGTAGAACAATCAATTTACCAGAATTGTGAGGAGACAAATTAAACAAGGCTTACATTTCTGTGTCACTAACTCTAAACTTCATGCGACACTAACAGTTGGCATGCAGAAAAAATGTACCAGACTTGCAGGACATGATCAGCCTTTTTCTTATGGAGCTGGTTGATAATTTTAAATGCCAAAGGCAGTAAGAATATGTAATCAATGAAACAAATAGTTAGCTACCCCTATTGGTTGAACCAGAGTTCTATTTTCCAGAAACAATGCCATTAAAAGGTATGTGATAAACAGGATACAGGACAGAGACACATTAACCACAAGACACAGATTAAATGACTTCATTCTAGAGTGTTGAAACTCTAGAACCAGGAGCAGTTGGATTAGTATGCTGTATTGACACCTTACAAAATTTTCCGGACTTTACATATAACGGTGCTCTTATCTATATAAGCCTTGTATAATATGTCATTCATCAATTGAATGTTACATGTGGTAGTGCACATCAGAATGGTCCATTTGCTGAACTGCATCATGTGATTCCTTTATCAAGATTTTGCAGTTGAAAGAATGGGACTTAACTTGAACTTGTCCATTTTACATAAAAAGAACAACTGTCTATGTGCCCAAGCCAGCAAACGCAAGTTTCATAGTTGGGTAGGAAACAGTTGAATGTTTCGTCCACAACTAGAACTGAGATGCTTTTACTATGAGTCAAATTACAACACAACCTACAATTCTTTTTACCTATTTAACGTCATAGAACTCCAATCTCAATCATGTCAATGGCCAAGGATTAGGTTTATGTGTTTGAGGTTTAAACTCTAGCATTAGATAGATTAGAAAGAGTTGGTATCTTTTGTTAGGTGCAGTGTGCAGATGATATATGAGTCTGGAAGTGAACAGTTATTGTCTTTCCTACTTCACTAAAACTTGCAATAAACTGAACTCATAAATAAAAATAGAAAAATACATACACAATTAACTATGATTTATTGATGAACACGTAGTAACATAAGCTAGATTCTCCTCCTTTACAATCGAGGTACCCTTACAGAGGCAACAAGCAGGCTTCAAAAGGTTTGAATATCCTTACGTAGACTACGTTCCCTCTTCATTTCAACAAAAAAATTTACAATAGAAACTGAACTCACGAAGCATCTCAATTGAATCTTTTATAATGAAATAAGGGGTGGAAGAAGAGAGAAGGAGAGAGATAGAAAAGTAAGAGACCTTATCGTTCTGTCAAAATTTCTTCACATGGACTGGTGCCCCTTGCTTTCCTCCTGATTCGAGCATTGCCTCTAGAACAGCAACATCTCTAGCACCTTCCAGAAACGACATGCGAGGCTCAGCTTCATAGCCAGCTCCCTTCTGCAACCATGCAATGAATACAATTATAAAATGGTGGGGAGTCTCAGTAATTTTTGTTATACCAACAAACATGCCACCAAAATTTTGACCCAAAAATTAACATACATGTAAACATTATTAATATACCATGAGGATTAGCATCCGCAATTACCTTCAATGTGGCTTGCTTTATGTCATTAAAAAAAGCTATGAATTCTTCGGTGACTCCACTAAAAGGGTAGAAGGAGGTTTTCCTTTGTCCATCAGCACTGTAAAATATGACCTGTCATAGTATGTCATAAATAATTGAGATTTGGGAAATTGTCAACACTTATTACAAGTTGATTATAAAGATATCTCAGTGTTGATGGGACAAATTTTCCTCACAAACCCAAAAAAATGTAAATCACACTATGACCTCCAGCGCCACAGAACAGGTACGATGAGTTACAACTTACCACATAGCCATGTCGTCCATCTTGATTTCCACGCTCAACTTCCAGTGTTCCCTTCAAGCCAACAAATCGCCACACTATCTGATGATATAAACATTATCAGATACTAAAGTTTTATGTATACACAGAGTATAAAGTGAAATATATTGTAGACATGCCTTTGGAGACCTTGAGGAGACTACCATAACGAAAATCCCCGAACATCCATTCTCCAGTTGACTGAGGCAAAGGTATACCGTGTACTCGCCTTCAGAATTTTATTCTTACAAAAGAAAAATTTCAGAGCAGAAAAAAGACAGCATGCTTTCAATATCCAGTCATAACTTACAAGAGAGAGGATATGTTATCTGGGGGAGGTAAAGTCTTGTCGACATGAGAAGTTGTGGCTGACACTGAGACTATCTCACACCCAGCAAGCTGTTCAAATAAACGGGAGAAATTGAGAATTGTGTATAGATTGAAACGTTACAAAAATTACAAATAGTCTGGTGGAGATCAAATGGTAACATGAGTGGTTAAAGGTGACAGACACTCTACATCATGCCCAAGGATTGGGAAAGAATGACATTCATATATTGACTAAAAGAAAACTCACTTAACATCATGCAGGAACAATATATAATAGATGCATACTTGCACTCAATGTACAAGACTACTGCTATCTAATTCTCAGCTAAGCAAAAAATAGAGGTCAAGAGAGCGACTGAAAGAATGATACTAAAAGAGAGGTATAAGTATAACTCAAATGAGATTCAGAAGATCAAACTTCCTAGTCCATGGTTGATCTCAGTATTAGTATAACGAATCATACCACCATTTTTCACTAAATAATTAAATCTGACATTACCATCCTCAGTCCTGCCATGAAATGTACTCCCATGTCCAGAATGAAACCACCCTGCCACAAAGGGATGATAAACATGCTGAGAAAAGAATCAAAAGAGGTAGCATGGGATGACATGTACTTGTTTGATCAAGCAAGGCATCTTAGAAATCCTGTTTTCACATAAATAGTAAATCATTTGCACGCTGCTCTTAGGAATAAAATGAGGCATTTAGCATATGTCATCACAACCATGTAAGTGAGATTATCTATATTTGACTATTTGTTACTTACATTTAGTTGTAAGAATCAGAATCAATACATTGAGCAGTAGTTCACACCAAGGTCATGTTTGGTGATGTTTTCTAATGAACAAGGGAGAACTTAATAGTTATTAGCTACATAGTAATACATACATTGAAGTTTCGCCTCCAAGAGCTTGAGAAGTAAGGGTTTGAACTGTTCATTGATCCTTCAACAATAACTTGGATGCTCATCACATCTCCAATTTCAGAAATTAGTTTTTTGCCCTGTGAAAACGACATTGAGGGTCTTGCAGTCAAAAGTTTATCATTGTTTAGCTGTATTAATAATGGAGAAAGATTACCTCAACAAAAGCAGGTTCAAATCGATAATTTTCTGCTACAGCCCAAATTGGTTTATTGGGGGTATTAGCAAGAATAGATTTATAACTTGCCAGTGCAGTTTCCAATTCACTTGTAGCTGCATAACAGAATAAGTAACTTAGATTAAACACAAGAATATGTAAAACTAACAACATAACAAATAACCAACATTTTCCACA
The DNA here is from genome assembly GCA_951800085.1 of Comarum palustre. NCBI lineage: Eukaryota > Viridiplantae > Streptophyta > Magnoliopsida > Rosales > Rosaceae > Comarum > Comarum palustre. Next base: position 31,932,242 of record OX637573.1, on the reverse strand, counting down.
TTACAATGTTATAGAACAAAATGAAAGACACTTGTAGCACATAGAAGTAAACCGAATCCTACTTACTAGCTGCTGCTGGTTTTTCTTCAAGTCCATCAAGTTGGCCAAGCAATAGTGAATGGGTACAGCAATGACAAACACATATTAGAGTCCATTGTAGTGGAAGAACTGGATAGATGATTTAATATACTACCTTAACATGTAAGCTTTCTGTATTCTTCCACAAAATGAAATGGATTATTCTGACAAAGGGACTATACGGCTGTTTAGAAACTAAAACTAACCTTGAAGGACATTCTTCCCTGCTTTGAGAAGTTTCAGTGAGAAATCAACCTGCATGAGACCATGAGTTGGTTCATATCACACACTAGATCACATCTTCTCATCTGTATAACTACACGGTGTTCTAAATATATCTCCAAAAAGCAGTATCTCACATATTTGATTACATACCACATCTAAATAGTTAGTTCATTATATTCTCCATTATTTCATTTCATCTGAATTTTTTATTTAGATCAAAATGAGGACAGTAATGATATAGTTTGAATCAACAACCACACCATTTCAAGATCTACATTCTGCTTGTAGATATAACCAAACACTTAAAAGTTAAAACCAAGAGACCATTTACTTCACTAGCATTATAGTCTCATGCAATCCACTCATACAAATCCTCTTACGTGAAAAGCACTAAAAACTTCAAAAGACTAAAACTTTTCACTACCGAGCTTTAGGTCCTATGATTCAATAACAAAAGAAGCAAGCTTTAGTATCAGCCATACCTGAGCTTGGCCAGCTAAAACCACAGCAACACCAAGAATTGAACTATCTGCAATAATTTCCCCAAGACCCTGATCACCCCATTTGCATTCTACTCCAGGAAAATGTTTCCTAGCAATCTCAACTGCACCTATTGCAGATTCCTGCACCAAATAGAAGATTAAATCTATGATTAAACGATCCAAATCCAATAAAAGTACGTAACTTATTTCTAAGGGTACCTCTGAACGGCTCCAAATGGCTTTGAGATTGACAAGGTTAGAGATCTCAGCCAGCCTTGGAATGTATTGGGTCTTCACAAACGTACCAGCTCCACAAATGGCAATCTGGGGTGCTTCTGCCATTGTTTGCCAAAACCCAGTTTGCAGTTCTTGTTTTTTTGGAGATGCAGCAACTGCGTATTGAACCTTCCTATTCTTGGATCTTTGTTTTTTGTTTAAGTTATATACGGTTACAATCTGGGCTATAAAGTGAGATGGTGACTCAGTGGGTATCTCCCTTTTTAATTCCCAGAGTTGATGGCTTTCCTTTTTAATGTAAAAGTTTTTGTTTTTCACAATAACGAAACTTGAAAGCCACCTTCCTATGATTCACTCAAATTGTTTCATGTCCAACTGTCCAAGTCTAGCATTGTTCGGCTCCAATGACCGAACATTCATTGATATTAATGTAGCAATAATGAATGATTTGCCACAAATAGGGAATGTATGAAATGTTGTGAGAAACCATAAGGACTTCAATGGGGTACCTAGGCAAAAATGGCAAATGAAGAGTGAAGCAAAGTTCATTAAGCATGCAATAGCGGCAATTGCAACCCTCAAGAGGTAGCCTTTTTTGATATTAGAATCAATGAATTTTGATTGAACAAATTACAATGCACTTTTATTTTGTATAACTAGTTAGCTGGATGTTTTGTATCCAACAAATCGTTAGCAGAACAACCGAAAGACAAATACGGGGCTATGCAAGTCGATAAAGTTATCTTCAGCCGCTTCTAATGATTGTAGATATATACATTCTCTGGGTTCCTCGCTCACTCCACTGTTTGCAGCAAACTCCATTGCCATCTCCGAGTCCACCTGCAAAAATTGAGCAAATGTTACTGCGTGCATTTCGTTTCAACTCTGGCACATCTATTTCAAGATGTGTCTACAGTCTTCTAACCCATTCCTGCCTTTTCATGTTTGAAACATCATATAAATGTTTGGCAGCAACATATATGGGACACAATTACATGATTCTAGCATTCAGTGTAGTTTTCAAAAGAGCTCATTATGTGCCTTTGGCATGTTATTTATTTCAGGACATAAATGCCTATTATATTGTGAAGTAATTTTTGAAATTTTTATTGGATGATTACACTCACAAATGAGTACTGCAACTCATACAATATGCTTATATGCATAACAACACTGACACCTCAAATAATAATCAGGAAGGGCAAAAGAGAACATACTAGTTATCAAAGAGAGTAATGCAAGTCAAGCACAATCTCACCTGTTCAACATGTTGTACAAGCTTTTCTTTGACCATTTCTTTTGTGATCATCCCAGTTGATAGTTTCTTGAGTACTTCAGCTTCCTTGTCATCATAACGTCTCTTCTTTGATGCTTGTATTTGTTGCATTTGCTTCAGTACACCACATACAGCAACAGCAACATTTTCAGCATACCTGCAATTAGATAGTTATTTCAGTCTGTGAAGTAAAGGGTAAATAAAGACCAAATGAGTAATTGATTTTACTTGCTCAAATTCCGTTTTCTCTCTTTTTGTTCACGAGCTTGTATGTTCTTCACTATCTTGGTTTTCAGCTGAATGCAACAGTGTTGAATGGCAGACTGGAGATAATTGTTAATTAGTTGGCTACAAATACACATAAATGAAGACACAAATTATAAAATGAAAATCATATACCTTGACAGCAGAAGCTATTTCAGTTATATCATCTCCAATATACTCCTTCCCAGTTCCTTTAAAGGGAATCTTTGTGCTTACAATGCTCACAAAAACACCAACTTTATCCTGAGTCTGGTTGATCTTGTAACTACTCCAACTGAGAGAATATATTTGTGACATTGTTATACAGATATTGGAAATTTGACCATTTACCATTATAATACTGAAGCATTGATTTAAGTCATTTAACAAACGATTCATGCTCCCAATCCAAAAAGAAGACATGACTCACAAAAGAAACTAAGAAATTATGTTTATCTTACTTGATTCTCTTAAGGGCGGTCCTTGTGACAACATCAGCACCTTGCTCAAAAAGGAGCGGAATCCGGTTTGCAAACCTGAAAATATTTAAACCCTACAATAGAAACCAGAAAGAACCAACAATGTTATCAATCCATAGTAGTGCTGAGCCGGTAGTCAAGAAAAGAAGCTATACAAGAAGACTCCATTTCTTGGTTTGTTAATCCTTATTTTATCCAATCTCCGCAGCATTTGTGCATACTCATGTTCATCTAATAATCACTGGTCTAGCTAACATGATAATGACTTAAGAAGAACTAAGCTCAGTTTTTAGTTTTGGTTTTTCACTACGCCATATTTCCCACTCGCCATTTGTTATATAATTATATATACAACAACATAAAAAGCTACATTTTGGGAAAATAGTAATTGGGTCAAGGGTGCATCTCCATATATTTTTTCTTTACTATAACAACTTCAGACCCATCAACCGCCATATGCAATATTAACAGAGAAGCACCCACTTGTTTGACATCTTTTCCACCAACGCTGACCCCAGCTTCCACAATGAATGGGTGACCTTCAAAAACTTGAGCACTGTATAGTAGTACATGCAGATGATGTAGTTAGAGAAGTGGTGTCAGCTTAAATGCCAATTAATCAAAGGAACAGAGTATAAGTTCATTAAAGAATGGAAATCTCCATCAATAACTTTTAAGGAAAAAAAAGTTGAAATGAAAAAAAATACAAGAAACCATCACAGTGAGAATAAAAACAACCTTCCAGAATAAGTAGCAACCAACTCCGGATGCAGCTCCTTTATAATTCCTAAACGGAGATTGTATTCCCCTGCAGGACTCAGGCACTGGAAGAATCACCAAGTAATAGGCCAAACAATGCCTAAATTATCTTGGAAGGGAAAATACTACCAATAACATATGAATTGAGTGATGACAGGATAAATAATGTAAAGATTCAAGAGCTTCTTACATCACCACTTGGATCATTAAACTTGGCTTGACGAAATAACTGATGGATGCGTACAATTTGCTGAGAAGTTAGAGATTTCACAGGCATCTTCGGAATGAACTCAGGACCCAATTCCCCTAAGAAGGAAACAGCATAAAGTTAAGCATCTAACTGTATAAAGTTAAAGGAGCAGCACCAAATGAGCAACTTGGTATGTAGACAAAATGAAAATCAATTCCCGTCCTAATGTACAGAAAGGCTCTTCAGAATATCCATATGATATACAAATTCCTTCAATTTTTTACACTAGATATCATGCAGATCATATGCTACGAGCTTCATTAAGCACCGTCCTCAATTATCAATAGGAATGACCTTTTGTAAAGCATAAAGCCAAAAGACTTACCAATTAGTCGCTCAGCATATGATTTTCCTATATTAACGAATTCATGCTGAAGAAACTGTAAAAGGTTCTGCTTTGAAGTTTCTTCAATGAGGCGTTTGATTAGCAATAAGTCGACAGATGAGGGATGGTGCTTTGTCTCAAGAGGAACAGGAGGCATCACATCAGTTCTCCTTGCAAACCTTATGGTAACGTTTTTACTGCATGACGAGTAAAATGCTAGTGTACATTTGTCCACGAAAAATACAATCATATATATATATATAGAGAGAGAGAGAGCATACTCCGGAACATCTGATACAAATTTAAAAATGAACTCAGCATAAGGAGTTATAACAGCCATTTGCCGCATGTAATGCAATATCTTAGACTGCACATGCCAAGAATGGAGTTTTTAGCTAATGAAACAGGAAAAGCTTGGGTAACTAAGTTGAATGAATTTTATCAAAAATGACATTAAACAAACTAAAAGGAATCAACAATGAAATGAGACACTGATCAGGTACATACACGGTAAGTTGTCCAATTTCCCTCAATAACAACTTGGATTTCAGCACCGTGCCACCTATCCTTGTTATCCCGTTTTTCATGTATGTGGACATGAGGTATGTTCCTGAATGTTGATAGAAACACCGGATGATAGTCAGCAAAGAGCTTAAACTATAATTCTTTACTGCCAAAATCAAAATCATCAGAGATCCTTAATACAAATTAATGGTATAAACAGTACATCACTTATGGACCAAGCCACCTACTAGAACCACGATGATTCAATAAAACCGGGGATAGATATGATATTCAGGAGTGTAACATATTTAACTCATACCGATGAATATCTATATCCAGCCTGCAGAAAGAATTATAACTTTGGCCCTTCATTGATGAAGAGATATCTATAGGAAGCCCTGTACTCATCTTTGACCAAATCAATGCCTGCATAAGTGAACATGTCTAATCAATTTCGGTTCAATACCTAAAGGATCAAGTAGGCAAGCACACTACCCGATCATACAATGATGCGTGTGTGAGTAAGCGTGCCTGTAATAACAGAACAAATTTCTTGAGTATAGGCCAGATATCACAATGCTTACCATCTTTGCACCTAGACCGAACTTTCCGCGTGTCTGCTTCAGGCCATATTTTGTCCCAGACAGTACTGTATGATAACATATATTTACAGATGAATTAAAAGATGTCCAACAGAATTCATACTGTCATCTAAGATAGAACAATTTAAACACCTGTTTGCAATACATTTCTTGCTAAATTTAAAACATAGATGTCAAAGTTCGTTCACAACCTCGTCCAAACATGTTTGGAATGTCATCATGTGGCATTCCTCTTCCATTATCCTGTATTTAGAACCAATGAAAGTCACTAAGCAGAGCTACAAAGAATCTGATCAGTATATATCATGAACATAGGAAACAATAGTATGCTTGGAGGTTACATACCTTGCAAGTGACCCGGTAAAATGCAGCCCCACCGCGACCCTTCATGGTCTTTGGAGCTGCAGACTCTTTAGTTTTCTTTCCAAGGGAAGCATTCTTTGCTAGCAATTCTTGGGTTTGAGCTTCCTTTGCTAATCGTTTCTGAATATGATAAATGAATAACAATATTTATGAGTAATAGAATATTATAAGAGAATAAGAGAGAACCCAATAGAGATAACTACAAAAGCTGAGAACTCATTCTTTGTTGGTTTTCAAAAATAAAAGAAGTTCAGTTACATGTAGTGCAAGTGAAATATCACTCTATCATTCACACAGATTAAAGCCCCATAACACAAACACCCCAGATCAAATAACATGTATAAGGAACTTTTAATTCTTTGAAGGGTTCTTGATTTCTTTGCCTAATCTATCCACCCTATCATACACTCATTAACAAAAGACAAAAGTCAAATCATAAGTATGCACACCTCACGAGCCTTCTCTGTCTCATGATCATCATACAGTTCTTGATCAACACGATCTCGATCAACCAGACCAATCATAGAATTGAACTTGCTTTTCTCAATATCCTCACTGTTAAAAAACCAATTCCAATCAGAACCCATCTCAATCACATTTACCCCACATCATATAACGTAACACGTCGAATAATCTGCATACATGCATACTAGCACTCACATTGTGATTTCTATCAAAGGAAGCTCAGAAATCGACTCTGTCGAATCAAGTGAGTTCTCCACGAGTTCCCTCACAGTAGTATAAAGACATTTCCCTGGCTAAAACATCCAAAGTCAGACACTTCAAATTCTCACAATCCTCTACATTTCACACAAAACTTCAAACTTTATCTTCAAAAGGATTCAAGGAAAACAAAAGGAACATACATTATCAAACCCAGCAATGTTCTTGTTCTCAGCGAAGAACTCAGCTGGAGATTCTGCAGTAACAAAAAAATTGAAGACAAAAAAACAAATCAAAATGAAACCCAATACAAAAAAGACACAATCTTTATAGAGAGAAGAACAAAGAGACTGACTTTGCTCAAGAACACTGTCTTTGGGCTTCTTTGCCGATGCCTTTGATTTGGGTTTCTTACTGCTCTCCATTCCCAAATTCCAACTGGGTATTTTGCCAATTTATGTTTAAATGCGGAAAGCCCCAAACTTTGGAGCTTGAAGAATCGAAAATTGGCTTGAAGAATCGAAAATTGAAGAAGAATATGAGCTTGAAGAAGAAGAAGAAGAAGAAGAAGCTTAGGGTTTTGTTTAGGCTTCAGGGTGAGATTTTTGACGGTTGAGATGTAAATGTAATGAAAAATGGACGGCTGGGATTGAGGAAAGAGTAAGATACATGGTGTATGTGTAGTGTACCTGATCATCGCTTTGGTTTTATCCCATTTTCTTTCCCGCCAAATGTATAAATTATTCCATTTTGCATTGCTAGACTCAAATCGAAAAGGAGTGACTATATTGGCTACATTTGTGTCGATACATGCTTTTCGATGATAGAAAATTAGAAATCGAAAGATTAATCAATCGATTGATTGTTTGTAATCATGGATTCAGATTTCATGTCTCTATTCAAAAGTTTAATTAATAAATACTTGAAATCAGCCTTTTATTCAAAAATGAATAGCAAACAATATAGGGACAATACTAATATTTTCTTGAACACGTACGGTTAAGAGTGTTATTACCTATTATGTGACCCTTAACTCAATTTCAGTCATTTAAACTAGGGCTGGCATGGTATGGTAATTTACCACGATTACCGCAAAACCAACCGAGCCAATAATGTTGGTAACCGACATAGTCGGTAACCGACTTCTACGGTACGGTTACCGTACCAACTTAATTCTGGCGGTACGGTATGGTAATAGATTTTAATTACCGTGGTAATTACCGTACCGACCGTAATTTATATATATAATTAAAATTATATTAAGTTCTTTAATCCTAGCCGTTAATTAAGGAACTTTTAATCCTAGCCGTTGATGAATTGATGGGAAACTTATTTTCATTTACTAGTGCAGTGTTGATGAATTGATGAATATTAAACAATTTGAAGTTTTGAACTGTGTTTGTGACTTTGTGGTTGTATGATTTATTTGTATGAACCTTGTTAAGTTGGTTTATAACTCTTTGTTGATTATTTCTTATTACATTTTGAAATTATGCACCAGTTCATAGCAGGAGAACTCCAAAAAATTTGGGCCAAGTCTTATTTTGTCATGAAAAAAATTGGCCCAATTTAATGTTGGTACAAGGCCCAACCCTACCGTACCAACATGTCGGTATACCGACTTTGGTGGTTGGTAATGGTAATAGAATTTTGTTTACCGATTATAGTTGGTTAGTAATTAGTAATGATAAAAAAAGTTGGTAACCGTACCATGCCAGCCCTAATTTAAACTTTACTTATTTTGACATAAACACATATGATCCCTGAATAAGCCCCACGATTATTTCTTACACATATGATCCCTGACATAAACACATATGATCCCTGACTAAGCATCTAAGACTATAATAATGGAACTCACCCTTTGGGTTCATTCGACTTCGTGCTCAATGTTCTTGTGTTTTATATATTTTCGACAAGGCCGAATCCAAGATTGAACCAGATATTGAACTCGTTTGTATTCACTTTTTTAGACGACCGGTTTTAGCTTGTTTTAATCATAGCCTCTGAAGTTCATTTAATAAGATCCAATGACCAGCGTTTCAAATCCATACTTTTCAAAAGAAACGGGGTCTCCGTATCTGAAAAGCATTATTTCTTGGATATTTGTATTTGGGTAGCAGTGATCAGCCATGTGGGATAGCTAGATCCACAAGGTGTAGTAGCTCCTAAGTCGCGTACCGAAGTCTTGAGTTCTGGGACAAATGATGAAGAAGATAGAGAATCTGAGAGTCCATCATAATCATGCTTGATGTTATATCAAGGCTGGTCCACTTCGTTTATGTCTGTTAACTCTTGCTATCACTATGATCAGTCACGAACGCCGTTTACAACCAAGTCGGCCAGACGAACAAGGAATGGGAATCTTATCGAATAACATGTAATCGCAATGCTTGATTGCTATTGCTATTGCTATTGCTATTGCACGTCTCCATACTGATCACATGTTCGATCTGTTATCTGTTCGAGCTATTTTCTTCTGACGTCGGAAAATTGTATTAAAACGACGCCACAATGTCCAACGAATTATGATATTTGCGTGTTTTTTCTGTTTTTTTTTAAGAAACGGATTTGCCTAATTATAGGACAGGTCAAGCTTAGAGAAGTTCAAAACAACCCTTACAGTAGGAGGGTTTCTGAACATGGGTTTGACCCGAGGACTCGATGATGTCAGAGATATGTTTGGTCAAACTCTGTTCATGGATCTTGTTAGTGCTCACCTTGATCCCAGTAAGTAATGGAAATTTTGATGATATGTGAACGAATTAACTAAAGGGCTTAACCGCTTAACTAAATTGCAACGATAATTATAGATTCCTCTTTTAATCTTTTTCCGACCTGTCAAATTAAGCTTTTGTTGTTTTTTTTGAACAAGAAAGCTTTTGTTGTTTCAATCCAATAATTCATCAGTTCCAAATTTTATGTTGATTGATCAGTTGCTTAACTGTTCTTCAGAAGACTTTGCTCTTCTTTAAAACAATGCAATATGTAAAATCAGAAATATCTCTATTTTAAAATAAAAACTGTATTTTTTACTCTAATACCTCATGTAAAATATCTATATTTGTAAAAAAAATCTCAAAATTTGTAGACTCAGAACATCTCCAACAGTTTCTTGTATTTATTCTCTATCATAGAGGATGAAATCAATCACAGAATCTTTAAAATAGAATGAGCTCAACTTCAACAGTTCTTCTATTATATTAACAAAATTATATGTTTTTCTTTATAAATTGATATAAATATTATATGTTTATTCAAATCAAACCTAAAATTTCATTTTAAATGTTTTAATTTTATGACGTTTTTTCTTTTTATATATAAGAGAGAATGAATTATGAAAGTTAAACAATAAATTTAAAAAAAAAATCATGAGTATACAAATTTTAAATTTTTTTATAAATATAGATTATATGTTTCTCTATCAAAAGGGCACCAACTTCTCCAAAATCTAATGGAACTTTAAAATCTGTCTCGTATGGGGGCAGCAAAGAGTACGTTCCCCAATCCCAAAGAAACCATCGCCGCCAGCTGCCAGGTTCTTCAACCACACATCCATCGATGCTGGCGACCCGATCCATACCAAATCAACATGGCTTGATCCGATCAAACTTAGGCTCCATTTGAACTTGTTCATCAAATTGACAAATTAGATTATAGATAAAAGTGTGTTAATAATAACACAAAAGGATATGTTAATAACACTAAACTAGATATAAGATCTCTACAGGGACGGAACTAGAATTTAGGAATAGGATAGGCTAAATTTCTTTGTGTTCTATTTATTGGCCGAATGCCAAAAAAAATTTTGAGGTCTTCATAGATCAATCCCTCCATATCTCACCAATTAATCTGTTGCTGATTATTTTGTTTCACCATGAGGCATGTCAGCACTACCAGAACAACCATTTTAGCCGACGAAATTTTTTCGTCAGCTAAACCTTAAATTTCGTCGGCTAAGAAGTCGTTGGGTAAAATCCGTCGGCCAACACTATAGCCGACGAAATTACTGTTCATCGTCGGCTAAAGTCATTTATTTAGCCGACGAATAAATTTTTCGTCGCTTAATTTCTGGACTTTAGCCGACGAAATTTATTAAAATTCGTCGGCTATAGCTATTATTTTTATTTATTTATTTAACTTTAGCCGACGAATTTTAGGGTATTTCGTCGGCTATAGTTATTATTATTATTTTTTTTAATATTAGCCGACGAATTTTATTAAATTTCGTCGGCTTTAGCTATTATTTTTATTTATTTATTTAACTTTAGCCGACGAATTTTATTAAAATTCGTCGGCTAAAGTTATAATTTTTTTTATGTAATTATTATTTTTTTAAAATTTTTTTCTTTTTTTAATTTTAGCCGACGAATTTTAATAAAATTCGTCGGCTATAGTTTTTTTGTTAATTTTTATTATTTTTTTATGTAATTATTAATTTTTTTAAAACTTTAGCCGACGAATTTTAGAGTATTTCGTCGGCTATAGTTTTTTTAATTTTTCATATTTTTTTCTTTTTTAATTTATTATATTTTTGATTAAAATTTTTACTTCTTTTTCGTTTTTACACCAAAAAAGGAGTAAGGAGGAGAAGGTTAGGAGAAGAGGAGAGGAGGAGGAGAAGAGGAGAGGAAGGAGGAGAAGGTTAGGAGAGGAAGGAGGAGGAAGGAAGATGAAGAGGAGGAGAAGGTTAGGAGAGGGAGGATGAAGAGGAGGAGGGAAGATGAAGAGGAGGAGGAGGAGGGAAGATGAAGAGGAGGAGGATGAAGAGGAGGAGGAGGAAAAATGAGGAGGAGGAGGAGGAGGAGGGAAGATGAAGAGGAGGAGGATGAAGAGGAGGAGGAGGAGGAAAGATGAGGAGGAGGAGGGGGGAAGATGAAGAGGAGGAGGAGGAGAAAAATGAAATATATAGAAAATTTTGAACTTTAGCCGACGAAATTTCGTCGGCTAACGTTTAAAATTTTAGTCGAAAAATTTTAAAATTTTAAAAATCCCCGCCAAAAAATTTGAATTTTTAATTAACTTTAGCCGACGAAATACCCTAATTTCGTCGGCTATAGTTATTTATTTTATTTATTGATTTATTAATTTAATCTTAGCCGACGAAATACCCTAATTGCGTCGGCTATAGTTATTTATTTTATTTATTTATTAATTTAACCTTAGCCGACGAATTACCCTAATTTCGTCGGCTATAGTTATTTATTTTATTTATTTAACTTTAGCCGACGAATTACCCTAATTTCGTCGGCTAAAACCCTAAACCCTAAACCCTATACGTAGAAGCTTCAAACGAAAAAAAGTCGTGAAATAAGATATGACCGAAATGGTGAAATACGTCAATACTTGAAAAATCACGTAATTCCGGTAAAGTCTCGGTACCGATAATTGCGGTTAACTCAATTTTCCATTCTTTCTCCCTAGAGGTAGCCCTATCTCCGGTAGTTATTTTTCATAAAATTTTTATACCACTGGTTGCGTCTCATCGATTTGAAACTATTTTCAGTTGAAGGTCCGGGCAAAATACGTAATTTAGACGGTCAAATGACCGTTTCCGTGCATTAAGGGGTTTGACTTACTTGATTGACCGTAAGGATCGAGCCCTTAACGTTGTCAGATTAAGTTAAATTTTTTCCTATATACATATTTCAACATAATGATCATATCTGACGGTCGGAATTTTGTTTCTCAACTTTGATCATCGGAATCACAACATGCGTACTAATGTTGTATAACTTGTTTACTAAGCTTTAAGTAAATGTTTCGTTTCTAAAACAAACTGTACGTAGAAACTTCAAACGCAAAAAAGTCGTGAAATAAGATATGACCGGAATGGTGAAATACGCCTACGGTTGAAAAATCACGTAATTCCGGTAAAGTCTCGATGCCAATAGTTGCAGTCAATACAATATAAAGGTTTGACTTACGAGATTGACCATCTAGATGAAGTCCTTAAATTTATCAGATAAAGTTGAATTTTTTACTAGAGATATATTTCAACATATTGATGATATCTGACGGTCGTATTTTTGTTTGTGAATTTTGATGACCGGAATCACAACATGCTTACTATTTACCATTATTTATCTATACGGGGAGGCCTATCATGGAGGGGTAAATGTCTCAAAATTTTTAGATGAACAGTTGCGTCTCATTATGGTGAGTGTTTGTTGTGTTGAAGGGTCGGCCAAAATACCTCATATAGGCGTAGATATAGACATTTTCGTGTATTAAGCGTTTAGAAAAACTTCATTTTGAAGCCTTAAACGAACTCGGATTGCCAAAAAAGCCTGTATGTCATGGCAAAGCCATGAGTTTTACTCCTGGGCCCGTTCTGCTTCCAGATTGGTATCACAATAGTCAATCGGACACCGAAATATCCGTAGTACAATTTTATAACTAAAAGTTACTTTAGCCGACGAAATACCCTAATTTCGTCGGCTAAACTTTTCAAATTTCGTCGGCTAAAGTTCACATACTATAGCCGACGAAAAAAGCACTTTAGCCGACAAATTTTTTTTTTGTCGGCTAAAATTTTACTATAGCTGACGAAAAAATTAGTTTAGCCGACGATTTTTTTTTTCGTCGGCTAAAATGCCATTTTAGCCGACGAAATTTTAACTTAGCCGACGAAAAAAAAATTCGTCGGCTAAAGTGGACTTTAGCCGACGAAAAAAAATTTCGTCGGCCTGTTTTTAGATATTTCGTCGGTTATAGTCTTTTTTCTGGTAGTGCAGTAAGAAGACTAGTTCTTCTAATTAACTGGGATATTGATTAGCTAAATGAAAGTAGAAAAAAAACCAAGCCTGCAATCATTCAGAGCGTAGCCATACTCATGGGATAAGTGTCGTGGGTTGCTCGAAAGTTTGAAGAAAAATAGTTGTAGCGTAGGTAAGTAGCTTCTCTGTTTAGAACTTTGTATATCTTCCTAGGTTTTTTTAATAAAATAAAATAAAATAAAATTGTCAGGAGACAACCTAAAATTCTACCTCTATACATAATTTTTTGTCCCTAAAAACCTGAGGTGAGCTGCAGCATCACGTAGCCCACCCCTAATTCCGTGCCTGGATCCCTATATATATTGGGTTTTCTTCTCGCATGTCTTTTATCCTTTATTTATTGTGGCTCTCAATATTTCACTTGCAATTATAAAATAGTGGTTCTCCATTTGTACAGCTAAAATAGTGGTTCTCCCCTTTTTCCAGATCTCTTTTCCTTTCATTTTTCTTCTAGTTTCTTCTTTTTATAATGTAGACGTCTCTGCTCCAGGCACCTGCAATCAAATTAACCTAATTTGTCTTCCCTATTTAAAGATATCTGCTCCGGGCACCTGCAATCAAATTAACCTAAGACACCGCTCAGTCAATCTCCATCTCTAGCAAAAGATGTTGAAACCCCATAAATCACTGTCTCTCTTCCTTCAGAACAAGCCGTTCATCCATGGAAGTAAAGGCAGCAGAGCTTCACTTTCTGTCTGGTCAATAAGTCATTCATTCCCCAACAAACACAAAAACCTTCGAGTTGGATCCGTTAAAAATTACAGCAACAACATAGAAGCCGTGAGTAATACTAGTAGTACTAGCAGCAGTTGCAGCACCAGTACTGGTTCTTCTAGTTCAACCACAACTACAACAATCACTACTACGACTGAGGTGACCGAAATAGTGACGGAGAACGAAGATACAGAGGTGGACAGAGAAGTAGTGACCACAAAAGAAGTGGTGAAGGAGAAGTTCATCAGTGTTAAGGCAACCATAACGGTGACTCTTACAGTTGGTGGGTTTCTGTCTCATATGGGTATTGCCAGAGGACTAGATGATATCAAAGATTTGCTTGGTCGAACGCTCTTCATGGAGCTTCTAAGCGCTCACCTTGATCCCGGTAAGTATCATATAGTCATGAAGCGTATCAAACCTAATATATATCAAAACTAACGTGTCCATGCGCATGCACAGATATGCTGCAGATTTTTCACTCAAGTAATTAACCGCTTCCAATTAGCATCACCGTTTTATTTGTTTTAGGTTATTTCATGCAGAATTTGTTTCACTTTGAAAACATAGAAAATCCGTAAGATCTAGGGAAGCTTTTTGTCTATACCGCTGATTTTAAATAAATTCAACTACTGTTTATAATATCCATTAACTTATAGGTTATTTTTATTTGTTTTTTAACAATAAGAGATTAGACGATATCGAAGAGCTAATATCGCCTGATTGTCAGAATAATTAAAAGAAACTTATACTTTTTTTCAAAAAATAAAAATAAAACTTACAGTTTAGTAATTCAGCTATTCAACTTCTAGACCCTCAAAACATAAACCGTTGACTGCGAAGTAAATTGAAAATTAGTTTGGATAACACTATATAAATAGACTAGTAAGTGGACCGTATTTTGATTTGTATCACCACCAGTTTCGTGGTTATTAACAAGTTTGGATTGAAATCTTATCCATTAATAAGGACTAACTGATCGATATCTGTTAATCTGCCGTATACATACTTGGATTGAACTATCAACAATTCATCGGGTTAACCAACCGGGTTTATATCAAATGTTTCAAATAGTAAACGAATCTAAATATCGGTTGGTCCGGTTTAAATTTGATCCATTTACATGTTCGCCTATAAATTAAGTGAAACAAAACTATCAATATAAACCATTTATTTTCATCATCATGATGATAATATACTATTTTCTAGTATCCAGCTGATCTCTAATATATAGTGAATTAATGAGAAAAACATCCTTAATTTTGATAGTCAATTTTACCTACACACGTCTGGTCTGTCAAATAGCTGGAGGTTGTTTTATGTTTATATATAGGGTTAATTTTAAGAAAAATATATGACAAATGGTCCACTAACAACTTTGGTGTTTCAAGTTTTAAAATAATCAAAATGGTACATAATGTTTAAAAGCGGGCACACTTTTAATACATGTCGTTAGTAACACCGTTAACTTTATATATTTTCTCATTTTTCAAATGACAGTTTCATTTTTTCTTTCTTTATATTTTCTATTTATATACTTTTTTAATCTTGTAAACTCAGACCAATGAGACCATATTCTCAAAAACTTTGTTGTTTTCCCATGATGTGGTTTCTTTATTTACTATTCGTTGTTTTTGTAGGTTACCGGGTTTGTATTTTTTCTATAGTTCTATATCTCGATCACCATTTTTGTGTATGCTTGGTTTGAACGAGGACGAAAAAAAGACAATAATATTTTTTTTTCTCATTTCTCTCTCCTTATTATTAATTTTAATAATTTATTATTTCTAAATTAAAGAGTGACGGATTTGTCTCTCAAAGTTTAACAGAAAACAATTAGATAACAGAAAATTTAACGATATGTACATATTTTCAGTTGAAACTACAAGTTCATGTACCATTTTGATTCTTTTAAAAATTGAAATATCAAAGTTGTTAGTGGACAATTTATCATGTACCTTTTTAAAATTTATCCTTATATATAATGTATAAATCATATATGCATCAGAGAAGGAGATCGGGATAATGCCGCGATGAGGCCGATGACCATACGTATTCTAGCTAGCTACAAGCTATACGTCATGAAAATGACATCACTGTGTTCTGCTCCACATGTATCCTAACCTAGACGAAATGAAAACGACTTGAGCTTTGGAGACGATTCATGGTCCCATAATTCCCACTTCGACGACAGGGCATGAAATTGACAAACTAAAATAACAGTAGCCACAACAACAAAAATGAGCAAAACCTACACAATACGTGACTTTTAGAGGTGTAACAATCTCTCAAATCTCTCATTTGCCACACTTATGAGTGATTTGTTTAAAAGCCACAAACATTGTGTAGCATTTGTCCATTGTTTTTGTAGTGAAGCACAGTGACAAAACCATCAATGTAACTTGATTAAAGAGATAAAGTTTTCCTTTGTAATTAACTTAATTTGAAAACCAACATGATTTATATTAGTCTAACATAATTAAGCTGTAATATTGAATGGTTAATTTGTGGTGCAGAAACTGGATTAGAGAAGGAACCGATTGCTGGGTTTGCGCACCGGAGTCGCCGAGCGGAGGGTGAGATTATATACGAGACAGATTTCAAAGTTTCATTAGACTTTGGAGAAGTGGGAGCCGTTCTAATAGAAAATGAGCACCACAAGGAGATGTATCTCAAAGACATTGTCCTGGATGGCTTGCCTGATAGCCCTGTACTCCTTACCTGTAACTCATGGCTTCACTCAAAGTATGACAATCCAGCCAAAAGGGTCTTCTTCACTAACAAGGTCAGTTTCTGATAACAACATACATATGTGCTAGACTATATATGTATGAGTATGACAGTATACATTTAATTGTGCTAGGCCATATGTATAAATGGACCAGTGGCCGGCCGGACCAGTGGCCGGCCGGACCACTGTGTCTGTGGTAGTGATAACTAAGTGACGTGAGAATAAAGGACCACTACATCAACGAGTGACATAAGAATATATGGGCAAACACATACGTACAATACAGAATTAGTATGCTAATTTTCATAGTTTGTGATTAATTGATAAGTTTGTGTTTGAGTTACGCAGTCATACTTGCCATCCCAAACTCCAAGCGCATTGGTGAGGCTAAGAGAGGAGGAGCTTGTGACATTGCGCGGCAATGGCCAGGGAGAGCGCATGAGGTTTGAGAGAATATACGATTACGATGTTTACAATGATCTTGGGGATCCTGATACGAGTCTAAAGCTTATAAGACCTGTTCTTGGAGGAAACGAAGAATTCCCCTATCCCAGGCGATGTCGAACTGGGCGACCGATGAGTGAAGTAGGTACAAAAACGACGCTCTCTTGCCGAATCGCTTAATTTTATAGGGTTTAAGATTGTTAAGATGCTCCCCAAATCTCCAATGGTAAGAACAAATTAATTAATGAAATGACAATACTTTGATCTGTTTTTCATTTAGACAAATATTCCGAGAAGAGGAGCAGCAAGGGCGTGTACGTTCCTAGAGACGAAGCCTTCTCGGAGATAAAGCAGTTAACATTTTCAGCCAAGACGATTTACGCTGTGATGCATGCAGTAGTACCCTCCTTGGGGAAAGCCATCGACACTGATCTTGGATTCATGTTTTTCACGTCAATAGACTCACTTTACCATGATGGCATCAAGTTACCTTCATCTAAAGAACAAAAAGGGCTTCTCCAAGCCATACTTCCCAGACTAGTAAATGTTCTGTCTTCTGGAGGTGATGTTTTGCGGTTCGTGCCCCCAGAAACAATGAATAGTAAGCAGCTAGATCCATCAATTTGAATATTTCCCCGATTAACGCTTTCGAATTGATAGTCTAACAATATAACACGTTTAAATCATTCGATAACTATGAGGTATCGTTTTACATGCATAATCATTTTATCATTTAAAGACTCGTATGATAATTAAGGTTGTTGTATGCATGTCATACATTTACATGTTATAGAATTTCGAGTAATGATTATACTATTTAGTTTTGATACAAATTTTGTTTTGTACTTGGTGTGTCGTCAGGGGACAGATTCTTCTGGGTTAGGGATGAGGAATTTGCAAGGCAGACTCTTGCTGGTCTCAACCCATATAGCATTAAGTTGGTGACGGTATGAACCGTAGTTGAAATGGGTGAATTATGACATATTAATTCGAAAAATTCAGATGTTTAGTCGAATTGTTTCATGTCTACATGAATTATCATGAAATAAATTTGTTATACTTAATTTGAACCAAATGCAGGAATGGCCATTGAAGAGTGAACTGGATCCCGACGTGTATGGACTCCCAGAGTCTGCAATCACCAGCGAAATGATTGAGCAAGAAATTAAAGGATTTTCGACGTCCGTCGAAGAGGTACGTACGAGAATAGTGTTTCAATAGTAACAGTGATATATACATTAATGGAAGAATGACCATTTGCACAAAATAAAAAAAGTAAAACCTCAAACCAATGAATTAAAAAGTTAAATGCACATTTCAATACAATGTGTACTTAGTAGTGTCCAAATACATAAATTTCTATTAAATTTATAATAAAATAATATTTTTGAGACATTTTTACCCTTGTTCCTTATACACACTTGAAGAAAAAAAGGAGAGAGAGAATATTTTGTCGGAGCATCTCCGGTCTCTGGTCACCAACCCCAGTATTTCATCAAATCCAAGTTTACTAACTCCAGTATCGACGTTTCCTAGCACTGACGTGTAGACGTTTGACCAGATTTGGATTTGACGCTGCTCTTCGGACTCAATGTTGCAACGATCGACGAGGACAAGGCAGAGATTAGGCGGAGGGGAGGATGATCATCGGAGATGGTGGAGGCGAGGATGTGGTTGTCGGAGATGATAGAGACGAAAGATATGTGAGTGATAGTTAGAGAAGGAGGAGATCAGAAGAGAAAAATCAACTTAGATGCGATTAATAAATTGTATTATCCTTAGTAAACTTTTACTGAGGTAGTAAACTTAAGAAGATGAACAAACTAGAGGCATTGGTAATAAATTATAAGTTTACTACCCCGAATAAATTTGTACCAAAGGTAGTAAACTTTACCAGAGATAGTAAACTTGCAAAACAATATCTCAAAGTCCTATTATACACATTAAAAATAGTAAAAAATCAACTTAGATGCGATTAATAAAGTTTATTACCCTTAGTAACTTTTACTGTGGTAGTAAACTCGAGCAGATAAACAAACTCGAGACCTTGGTAATAAATCATAAGTTTACTACCCCTAATAAACTTGTACTAGAGGTAGTAAACTTGCTTAACAATATATCCAAGACCCATTATACACATTAAAACAGTAAAAATCAACTTACATGCAACAAATAAAGTTTACTACCCTTTTTAGTAAACTTTTATTGGGGGAGTAAACTCGAGCAGATAAACGACATCAACATTTTCAGGCATGGTTGTACTCCGAGAGTTTGAGCTTGACGACGTCAAAGACTTCAAGGAGGAGATATGGTAAGAGACTTGAGGGAGGAGGAGGAGATTTGGTAAGAGACTTAAGGGAGGAGAAGATCTGGTCAGAGACTTGAAGGAGGAGGAAATATGGTTGAGGGAGGAAGATACTCTAGCACAAAATCGGAGAGAGATGAGGAGATCTGGTCAGTTAGATCTGAAGGTGACCATGACTGACGTGAGGGATCTAACCTCGTTGGTGACGAGACCTCGCCAACGATGCCTTCGCATAGTCGTGTTTCACCAGCGAGAGAGGGAGAAAGAGAGGATTCACGTCTGAGAGAGAGAGAAGATCGGTGTTGGGAAAAAAGAGAGATATGAGAGGCAGATGAAAGGATAAAGATATATATTTAGATTAAGGGTAGAAATGTAATTGTATTAAGATTAATTAGAATATGAGGGTCAAATCTGTTTTCATTAGAATGAGATATCAATCCATATAATTAGTAATATATAATCAATTATTATACATTAATTGCATATTTTTGTAATTTTGTACGTGCATGCCGACTATATGTAATTATTTGGTAACAATGTAGGCCATAAGAGAAAAGAAGTTGTTCATACTAGATTACCATGATTTGTTTTTACCATTCGTGAGCAAAGTAAGAAAGATTAAGGGCACCACACTATATGGATCGAGGACATTGTTCTTCCTAACTCCTGAAGGTACCCTAAGGCCTCTGGCTATTGAGTTGTCTCGACCGCCAATGGATGGAAAGCCTCAGTGGAAGCAAGCCTTCCAACCCAGCTGGAATGCTACTGGTGTCTGGCTTTGGAGGATTGCGAAAGCTCATGTCCTTGCTCATGACTCTGGTTACCATCAACTTGTTAGTCACTGGTAAAACATGGATCCCTTTTGACACCATATATATGTTCATGTTCATGTTTTTAATATATATTTTATGTTAATTCTAGTGCTTCATTTCCAGGCTAAGAACGCACTGCGTTACAGAACCATATATAATCGCAACCAATCGTCAACTGAGTGTGTTGCACCCAATCTACAAATTGTTGCATCCCCATTTCAGATACACTATGGAGATCAATGCACTTGCTCGTGAATCACTAATCAATGCCGGTGGCATAATTGAAACCTCGTTCTCACCTGGAAAATACTCCATGGAGCTTTGCTCCATTGCCTATGCTAAGGAGTGGCGATTCGACCAACAGGCTCTTCCAGCTGACCTAATTCGCAGGTACCTTACTTTGTTCATGTCGGTAAAGAGAAAGCGGTTAAAGCTCGACTTCATGTTAAACCTAATGAGTAATTTCCCTCAAATGATACAGACGATACAATTATTCATGTTTTGTTTCTCTATTTGTTAGGGGAATGGCTTTTGAGGACCCAACTGCTCCCCACGGTCTGAGGTTGACAATTCAAGACTACCCTTTTGCCAATGATGGGCTCATCCTATGGGATGCGATTAAAGAATGGGTCTCTGAGTACGTAAACCACTACTACACAGACTCTACACTTGTACAAACTGATCAAGAGCTTCAAGCATGGTGGAAAGAGATCAGAACAGTAGGTCACGGGGACAAGAAAGACGAACCCTGGTGGCCAAACCTAAATACCCCTCAAGACCTCATCGACATCCTCACAACAATGGTTTGGGTTACATCAGGCCACCATGCGTCAGTTAACTTTGGTCAGTATACCTATGCAGGTTACTTCCCTAACCGCCCAACAATTGCAAGGACCAATGTGCCCACGGAGGACCCCGACGATGAGGCTTGGGAACTGTTCATGAATAAACCCGAAGCTGCTCTTCTGCGGTGCTTTCCTTCTCAAATTCAAGCCACGACGATAATGGCGGTTTTAGACATTTTGTCTAATCATTCGCCGGACGAGGAGTACATCGGAGAGACGATGGAGGATGCGTGGGCTGAAGACGAAGTTATAAAGGCGGCGTTTGAGCGGTTTAAGGGGAGGTTGAAGATGCTTGAGGAAACTATTGATGAGAGAAATGCTAATTATGAGTTGAAGAACAGAAATGGAGCTGGAGTTGTGCCTTATGAACTTTTGAAGCCCTTTTCAGAGCCTGGGGTTACCGGGAAGGGTGTTCCATATAGCATCTCTATTTAACTATCTGTATGTTCGTATCGTTTGGAACTTTGAAGAACAGAGTATGTCAAATTTATTAATGTGCATTTAAAAAACTTGATCGGAGACTCTGAGTTGTGTGCTGTACATGCATCTATGACATGCATATGCCAATTATTACCATCTGTTTTGAAGGTACAATTAAACGAAGGATTAATAATACCCCTTACCTATAGAGGCGTTCTCAATTTCATACACAAATATGAAATTCTAGGTATCCGAACTTACTTCACATATTTATACACGGAGTTAAAACTCCGTTACAAAATTTGTTATTTGCCCTACTGAGTTTGCAGTTAACCAATCATGTGGCACCGTCAAATAGATTAGAAAAACTAAAAGAAAATAAGCAATTATTTCAAACTTAACCAAACCAAACCCAGTCCAAAGAAAACAAAATGGGGTTCTTACTTCTTAGTCGAGGAATTCCAACCCAATCCCTACCCCTAATTCCTATTTTACTCCCACCCCCTCTAACCAAACGCTCCTAATTTTACAATTCTATTGGTTGCTTATTATGATTTGTTCCCATGTTACTCGATTGCCAGAAGTCCATCAACCACTTCAGTAACTACAACTTCCCATTTGCCGCCGTTGAGATCTCTATCGGGACCGTAGCGGAGTTGTTGGTAAGATTTCAGGCAATGGACATGAGCTCTACGGTAGACTTGGTTAGCTAGAGTTTCCTCCAAAATTAATCAAGATATATATACACATAGTAAAATAAATAAATATTGGGTCGTGAAATACGAAGGAGGCCACGGTCTCACCCCTTCCTCCAATAGTCCAATCCTTTTCAGTTTTCTCTCTTCCTCTGATTCTCTCTATGTAAAAATCTTCACCACAGCTCCGTTGGGACTTTTTGAAGATTCTCAACACCACCGACTCTTTGCCAGATCTCTCTCCGGTATGTCTCGACCTCCCCTGTCGCATCCCGGGACTACTTCCGGCCCCAGAATACGACGGTAACCGCCGTGATCCCGGTCTAGAGAGAAATCAATATGTCCTTGGACGTATTAATAACCCTCCGGATCGAAACCACAAGGCTATAAAAGAAATAACCAGCACACAAATAATATGAGAGTCAAATATGAAATGACAAATATGCAGAATAACATACAATTATTTTACAAGCGGAAGGTAGCAAATGAAAATACCCGAGACAAATAAAAATAAAGGGAAATGGTCTCAGAAATACAAGCCCGAATGATGTCTCAAAGTACGCAACAGATTATTTAAGAATACCAAATACGGAAATCATAAAACAGAAGTCATAAGATATGGAGCCCACACCAGAACGGGTGTCTCCGAAAGTAGAAGTGCACGATGACCGACGTCGCTCCACTAGCTCCTAGTCCAGCTCCTCCAAAGATGGGTGCTGAAGACCTGAAAAGATGTAGGAGTGAGCAACTCGTCCTCGCTAACCCAAATGGGGCCCAAAGCCAACCAAGTCAGGGTTTAAAACCCATGAGAAAGCATATAGTTTACATAAGTGTAAAACGTATAGTAATACGTCCAGGGCATTTAAAACATATGCAATAGCCACGCACGCAAAGCTCGAGTAAAACATATTGACCACATAAGAAAGAACTCTCAGGATCCACATGGCCGAATATCCCGGGTTTGTCTTCACAGCAAACCGGGGCCAACTACCTATGCGTCGATAAATAAATAGTAGCGAGAGCATCCATTTACAGCTAATGCCCAACTAATATCTTGTAACAGCGCACCGCACTTACGTCTCGCTTAACTCTGTGCGAGACGAGCGTAAGTGGGATAATTAAAATAAACAGGGCATTGCCCCTCCAGAGGTTCACGGTCATCGACACCTTGTGAAGCGTAGTCTAAAAGCTAGGTCCCGTCGCTCTCAGGCCAAGCACTGGAAATCAGTACAACGGTGCTACTCTTTTGATCCAAACGCACACACACACACCAAATGCTGTGGTCATATAATAAAACGATGCAGCTATACTTTTATATGTAAGTATTGAAAAGCCACTAACCCGGGAGGGTTTCGGCTCACCCATTGGGCGTGCCCCCTACTACCTGATATGCTGATACAGCTGGCTGCGCTCCAACTCCTAGTCCTCCTGAAACCAACGTCGATGTGCTCCTGAGTCTGTGGGTGAGATAACAATGAGAGTCAGGTATATGCAATTCGAGGATTTTCTATCTACGATTATGACTTGATAAACATTCTTTGTTTATCTTCCTGACATTAGGATCTAACTTATTTAACACTCCGATTCTCGAACCGGCGAGAATTCAGGATTATTTCTTATTCAGTATTTACGTCGTTTTGCCACGTTTGTAAAACAAAAGCCTTTAAAACATTTGCCCGTAGTGATGGAAAACGTAAAAGTAAGTGTTCTACGGTAAAAGTCAAAAGTCAACTTTAAAATAGTAAAAGTCAACGGTCAACAGTAAAGCCAATTGACAACGGTCAAAAGTCAACCGGTGAATAGTAAAAGTCAACAGTAACAGTAAATAGTAAAAGTAAAAACAGGGTTAAACAGTAAACAGTAAACAATAAATGTAATTATTTAATCTGTCAGGGGTAATTTGATAACTTTACCCCTGGGTAAAACTGTAAAAGTGAAACTGACACGGTAAAAACTCTGGTTTTTACTGTGCCGGTTTCCGATCGACTGTGTCGCCGGAATAGGTCGGTTTTCCGGACAAATCGAGTCCTTTGGCTCCTCTTTCCTCCTTCTACACACCCTAGGCTATCCAACAACACCTCAAACAAAAGAAAAGATCGAGTTTCGTACCTCAACACTTCCTCCCTGGTTTTTCCTGCAAAACCCCTCCGGCAGAGATCCGCTGGCCTTCTCCTCCTTCCTCCTTGCTTCTGGGCAGCTCCTGGTGGCGCCTGGGAGCTTCCTGGCTCTTCAAACACTCTGGATCACTTCGTCCTCCTCTGCACAGTGTTTCCGAGTTTTCCTTCCTCTGTTGGGCGGTGTTGGCGGCAGTGCTGGGGTCGCTGGTGGCCTGGGCAAGGTCGTCGGTGCAATGCGAGGCGACTGGTGGTGGCGGTAGGCGTCGACGCGCGCGGATGGAGGGAGCATCTGGGCTGCTGGTTGAGTGCAGGAGGGAGAGAGAGTCTCGGTGAGGGAGAGACAGAAAAGGAAAGTGAGGGAGAAAAGAAAGGGGAAAGAATAAAAGGAGAAAAGGAGAGGTGAGGGAGTGGATAAGATGAGATAAGGGGATAGTTTTTTTTTAAAAGAAACCAACGACCACGATTCGACGATCGAATCAACGGCCACGATTTAATCCCATTTTCAAAATAATTTACCAAACTAAATAATTTTTTCGAAAACTATTTAAAAACAACCAAACGTCAAATTTAAATCGTAAAAGTTGTACGAAAAATTGGTGAAGTGCCGGAAAATATTCCGTAAATACTTTCACGCATGTGGCGACGTGTGTCCTAACGTAAAAACGTTGGACAAAAATTTAAGACGTACTGAAAAGTAATCGGAATTAAACCCTAAATGTGTCGGAAAATTAAATAAAATTATCGGGGTCTCACATCCCCTTTCAATTCTTTTTAATTTTATATATGCTTTTGTATGGAGTAAGTATGAAGAAAGATTGAGAATCTGTGGTGTTTGGTACCGTGGAAGATGTATGTGTGCTTTTGGATACAAATCTAAGCTTAGATATTATATATATTCTATCTATTTGGATTTCTGGCTCATTTCGTACGTGCTTGGCTTGATGAAACTTAGTTTTTGTTAGGAGATGTTTTGGCAAAAACTTTGTTTACAGAGTATAGTTGTTAGTTTTGGTTTGTTTTCTAGAAGTTGGAAAATTAGGTAATTGCAGGGCCAAATTGACTTGCTGGGTTGCTTGAATGTTTGAGAGCAGTACAAGCTTTTCTATAGTTTTATCAGATTATGACAACCATTCTGTTATATTTTGCAAGTGCTATATGGCTCCAATTAGGAAGTATCATTCTGGGGCTAAAAAAATAGATTCAGAAGAGGGAGACACTAAAGAAGGTTCATGCAAAAACTATTCGACCTATAAATAATTTTTATAAGTCAATTAATGAACAAGCACAAGCTTCTACAATGAGAATGGAAATGCATAAGCAAGCCAAGGTTTGAATGAGGATCAAGATTTGGACGAGAAACCAGATTTGAATGAGGAACCAGATTTGAATGAGCATTATAGCATTTTATTTTTGAGGCATACTATGAGAACCATATTTTGTTTCAAACGTAATAGCATTTTATTATCATTAAAAGTTTTATTACTATATTTTATTGTTTCAAATAAATTTTAATAACGTGTACCAATTTTTCTCTTTGCTTCGAGCCCTAAAAATCTCAGGACCGACTGTGTTTACATGGTCCATCAGCTAGTGCATGTGAAGCAAATATGGACGTATGCTAGCGCGGTCCAACAGATCATGTAACGGACCAAATAGAAATAAGACACTCAAGCTAGAACAAAATGAAATCGGACACAAAAGCCAGAAGTAATGCTGTATAGAGGACAACCTATAAGTAATGCGCACAGTTGTTTGCCAACTACAGGCTCTACAGCCTTCCCGTGAGCTGTGGGGGAAGAAGAGAGAGAGCAAGACCCAGTAATAATCCAGAGGGATCGCCGGATCGAGCCGTTATCTTTTGAATAATTCATTTTTGTATTCTTCTATGAGTCTTTCGTACGAGATAATTATACTCTGCAGCAGTGAAACTGAAAGAACAAGCTCATCAGCCATTGCAATCTATTTAGTTTCATAGCCTTTGCAATCTATGGTCCTACATATTTGTTTCATTTCTAAACCCTAATTTGGGATCGATGGATCAGCTCCAGATAGAGAGTGACTGGAGTTTTGGGTTTAGCCCGCTTAATTTCTTAATTAAGCCCTAAATCAAATCAATTAAGGAAACAATGCCCTACAGAAGACAAAACTAGTGTTTTCTTTCTTCTGAAAATCATCAATCATTAATCCATTTGTTAGCAACATTAATCTATCAAGCTGAAAGGAGAGAGGGACCTAACAAGATAGAAGTTGACAGTTTGCGAGATTTTTCAGCACAAAGCCAAATAACAAAAGTATAGGAAGTCTTTGATGATATTAGACCTGAAGTGTACGTCCTCCATCAGCAACCTTTTATATTAGAAAAATGATTTTATGTCTTATTAAAGTTTAAGATTTGTAATCTTAATTATAGATGACGTAACATGTCACATGTCATTCTTAAGTAAAAATATGTTTTAGATTATTTTTGTCTTTATTGTATATAAAAATATTTTCGAAGCCATTTTCTTCATTGCATTTATGTTTAAATTTAAACACTAAATATATAATGCGAGTTATATATATATATATATATATATTTCAAATTATAGTTGTTTGAAAATATGAATTTATTTAAATATATATATATATAGTTTTTCCAAAGAAAATAAACATATATATCCACACATATTTGTCGGGAAAAGAAGTATATATATATAATTCATTCAAATGAGGATTCGACAGAGGTATTTTTATTATTATTTTGTATTTTATATTTAAAATTTGATGAATAATATATGTATACATATAAATATATTCTAATTAATATATGTACATATTGATATTGTACTTCTAATTGTATAACTAAAAATAGAATTATGAAACAAAAAGTTTAAATTGACTTTGGATTTACAGAGATGGAAAGAAATTGATTAATATTATAATTGTAACTCTAAAATCTGAAAATTTATTATAAGGTTAGACTATATTAGGAACTAAATTAAATAGTGTTCATTTATGGTAACTAAATTGTCTTGATAAAAAGAAACTAAATTGACTTGCGAAGGATAAAATTGTATATTTACTTAAAAATGACTTGAAACGATTTTTTAAATTGATAATGTGTCCATGTGACATTGCATGCCATATAGGAATAAAGTCAAAAATCTTAGACCTTATTAAGACCCTATAACAGTGCCCTTCATATTATTACAATCACATTTTTGTTTTTGTTTCAAGTGCATGTATGGGTAGCCTAATGTCCTATATAAACTCCCTGAATAAGAGACTAACCTTTTATGCAAACTAATTCATGTCCATATATGAGAGCATTTACGCACCCTTCAAATATATAACACGTCTACTATAGCTACATATCAAAGCCCATGCATATCTCAACTCTCAATACTTTTTAAGAAAATTCTTGAACCATAATGCTGAGTATTTAGGGTATCTTTTCAGCCCATCTTTATAATCGACATAGTTGATGCCAAACCGAACAGTGTAACCTAATGTCCATTCGAAGTTGTCCAAAAATGACCATGCAAAGTAGCCCTTCACATTAACACCATCTCTGCATACAGTGAAAATAAGATGTTAGATATGATCCCAACGATTCCTGATCCATTACTCCTCAAAACTCAAAATTTCTACATATCGGAACAGTAAGTTTGCATGGTAATATAATGAGAAGACGAAAAATCTGACTTGATTGCTTGTTGGAGGTAATAGAGATGGTGGAAGTGGTAGTCAATTCTTTGGTTGTCAGCAAGGGCTTCCTCAAGTGTTAACTTGGGATCATTAAACTCATCAACACCTGCAATACAAGGGAAAATGTACGTACTTTTACTTCCCATGTTCATGATGCAAAAACAAAATCCTCACATGAGTATTAAGAGCTCTAACTTACCATTCTCTGTGATATAAATGAGAGGATTGTTATACTTTCTCTTTGTGTAAAGCAAAATATCCCTGATGCCTCTCGGATAAATATAGAGGTCCTCTGAGGCAGCCTGCAGGAGATCATGTCATCATATAATGAATATTTGATCGTCACCTCATTGATACATGATCCTCCAGAGGAAGATAATTGATTCAAAAATGAACAAGTTCTGGATTTAATACAGACCTTTGGACCAATAGGGATTCCATTTCGAAGGGCTGGAATTAAGAGAAAAAAACAGCGTAAGTATTATAAGCATAATTTATTACCAACATTTGTCGACCATAGTTAATAGATAGCTTTCAGTTTAGGAATATACGTGACATAGTTGCAAGAGAGTCTGTCATGAAGCTTGCATTGGCCACTTTAAGTAGCTGGGGTGCGTCGGATACGTAGTTAGAAGTGTAGTAGTTCAATCCGATGAAGTCAAATGACCCTTTCAGCAATTTGGATTCCTCTTTCTTAAACTTAGGCAATCGGTCTCCCACAAGAGATCTCATGCTTTTAGGGTAGTCACCATTTGTCAAAGGATCCATATACCATCCAAGCATAAAATCCAGGCCTCTAAGCTGTGCAGCTAGGTCGCGCTGTGCCGTAGTATTTGGTACCAACCATTGTGCCACCAGGGTTATCCCTATCAGTCCTTTTTGAGACTCCTGAAACACGCCACAGTAAATTTGTTTTGTTATCAATCACTGCTTGAACATATGATATATATGAGTGTTACACATGTTTGATGAAATGTCTAGAACAACATGTTAATATGTTACAAACGAAGACGAGTTGATGCATACGTATGTCTGGTAAGGTAGAAGGAAACTTCTGCAATATGTTAATGCAAGTTTAAGAATATGATACTCATTAGTGATGCAGACCTGGTAATGTTTCTTATACAAGTTAACTGCAGCTGCATGAGCAAGGAGCTGGTAATGTGTGACCAGATATGGCTCCGTCGTTGAATTCCCTCCGGTGCAGTTAGGGTTTATCCAAGCGGAACATCGTCCCGGTGCCAATGCCCCGACTCCATAGCCAGCCACAGCAAGGGCAATTGGCTCATTGAATGTGATCCAGTGCTTCACTCGATCACCAAATTCCTTATAACAAAGTTCTGCATATGCCTTAAAATGCTTCCTGCATTTTTGTAAAAGCAATTGCCAGTAGTCGTATGAATTAAGCATGGATGACTGTCACACACAAAGAAACATAACACGAGCACAGACCAGTATATATATATATATATATATATATATATATATATATATATATATATATATATATATATATATCAATGCAAACGTATAGCAAGGTTTCATTCACGTACACAATATGAGGACTTAGGAAGCCGCCGTGCTCATCTTGCAAGGGTTGGGGAAGATCCCAGTGGAAGAGTGTCACAAAGGGCTTTATACCATTGGCAAGGAGTTCATTGATAAGGTTGTTGTAGTATTCTATCCCTTCCTTGTTCACACCCCCGCTTAATTTTCCGTCTGGGTAAGTGACGAATTTTAGTTAGGGGATCGGACCATATATAGTATATACTAATAAATAAACCGATTAAACTTACTTGGTAGTACTCTAGACCATGAGATAGAAAATCTGTAAACATCTAAACCCATTTCCTTCATAATCGCCACATCTTCCTACAATTTGCAACACACATGTAAATATTTATATTTGCTTAATTAATTAACTAGAACTATCTTGTAGTTTATGATAAAGAATAATTTCTTTTACCTTATAGCGATGATATGAATCTATTGCAACATCTCCGTTGCTACCATCTGTTATCTTATCTGCAATGAAACATGCATATATCTTTGAGGTATATGTACATAAAACAAATATATTGGCCCCGCATGCAGGAAGGTTAGTCTACATAAACCAGAGTACTAAATCATCTCAGAAAATTGATCTATATGTGTGTTAGAGTTTTTTTTTAATATGACTGTTGGTCTATGAATGTGTTAAGAGTTACGGTATAAAGAAAGCCGGTCTTTCTTAGCTTTCTGAATAAATTTCATTATCAGAATGTCGCATGTCGTCATATTGTACGTTCGTTTAATTTGAAAGTTCGTTTGTGTGACTAAGCTGCTTAGAGACCAACATTATGGTGCAACGTAACCGTGGTTCTCCGTTCAAACTATAGATTGGGAAATTGATCTTAATATTCTATCAGAAAGTTAGGTTGAAGATACAAAGAAAAGAGTCGGTGCATCTACCTAACGATCAAACACTGATCGATCGAAGACAATGAAATTACTCGAATTAGAGACAAACGTAAATCCACATCTAACAGATGATGGCTTCAAATTGTCAAGTATTTATGTAGTTTGGTCAATTTGCCTAGTCGTGAGCCGCCGATATCAAAAGGATTTTATATATGGACCTCTCGGACAGCTCTCCGTTTTATTATTGTTTTCTATATTTGAGATGAATTCCATGTGAGTTAGCAACAATCATCGATGCTACCAATATAATTAAAAAAATACTTGGATCAGATTTGAATTGGTGATCGAGATCAGAAGAACATATTGTTTAGAATGGAGCCTAGACATTGATCAAACGAATATAAAGAAGTTGAGCTAGAGATTTAAACCTGGATATTTGTGGGTGAAAGTATCCCACATACTTGGTCCTCTGCCACTTTCATTTGCAGCACCTTCGTACTGAAATTGGTTCATGCATGTTGATAACATATCAGATCAATCATAATAGCCAAATCAGAACAAACGCAACCAAATGAATTTTAACTTGTCATGCTAGAAAGATTTTGATGCGTGTAAATCAAAGAATGAGGGAACCATGTAATCTTTTAAGCCTCATTGTGGTGGAAAAATAAAACTAATGGAGGAATTATATATTACCTGGTAGGCTGATGAAGAAGTGCCGAATACGAAACCAGCTGGAAAACTGCTCCGGTTGAGAAAAGAAGTCGAGTATTGGCCACTGCTTAGATGAGATAGATCATCACCGGCCTGCGTTGCTGTAAATCCAGTACTACCTCTGACTAACGAGGCAAAAGCACTTGCTATAAGGCTTAAAGTGATAATGTTAAGGAAAGAAGAGCGTCTGGAAATGGACGCCATAGGTAGCAATGCGCATGTTGACCATCTCTACTTGTACAGCAGGCATTTATAGACGAACGATGAGAGATGGAGTCAATGATTATAGTTGAATATAATGAAAGAACAGAAGCAAAAGGAAAGGGACATATGGAACTGATTTAGTTTTTTTGGGTAATGAGAATCAATTAACTAGGTTACCAGGTCTAAATTGTATGAATTACTGTGTGTTCTGTCTTTCATTGTTGGGCGATAATTACTGCGGGTTTTTATACTATTTCCTTCTATGCCGGCCAGCTGCAACACAATGACCAGGTTCGGACTACTCGGAACAAAATTTCATTTGGTGAAGTGGCATGGAATCGTGGACGGCAACTTAACATTAATATTGTGCCGGTCGCCTGGGAGACCCTGCACAGAATATATCTGATCTATCTACTAATTAGTTCAAGATTAGTAGATCTTCATCCCTATCAGATTCTCAATTACAAAGTAAAGCCAACGGTAAATAAATTCTTTTCTGATAGGGAAAAAAAGAAGAAAAAAGCTTTTGAAGCTGACCCTAGAAGTTTTTGAGGTGTCCTCTAGGACACAACAAGAATATATGTGTTGATATCTCAAAAATCATACACTTTACTACTACACTTTGTTACGCAATTCATGTGAAAAAATCTATAATCTTCGGTTGAAATCATGATTTTAATCCGCAAGCAAACATGCCCATTAATATGAGTTCAAGTCACATCCACGCATATTTTGGGTTGCAGATATGGATATGGTTTGGAAGGTTATGGAAACGCATAATACTTATTTGTTGATTTAATGTTGTTGGTGATTTCGGTCTTGAGCCTGAAATCCAAACTCAACGACGTAAATCTACAATGCAATAGTGAATATGAGAATTGGGCTACATTTTTTCTTCTTCTTTAACCTAAAGCCCAAACTACTCACATTCCCTCTTTTATAAAGTATTATAAACCCAAAGCCTAATTAAAAGCCCAACATGACACCTTATCATTCATCAATAGTTCATCAATTTCTCCTTTCCCACATGTCGCATCCCGGGATTATTTCTGGCCCCGAAACGCGACAGTAACCGCCGTGATCCCGGACTAATGAATAACTGATACGTCATCTGATGTATTGACTACCCACTAGGCCGAAACCACAAGACTAATTTAAATAAAATGACATAAATACGAAGAGCAGATAAATGAATAAATAAAGATATATACAAGTGCAGAAGGTACCGTACAAGACTTAGACTACAAGATACATGAAGAAAGTCCAAGTCAGTGAATATACAACATGAGCCAACGAGCAAAGTACAAGTGGATAAAAGCTCGATAGGTCAGAGTGCGCCAAATGCGTCTAAATCAACAGTCACGAAGATCGAAAAGTTGAAGTACCACGAAGGATGAAAAACTCCTCCAGGGTGATCCCGAAACACAGATGCTGAACAATACGCACTGCCAAGCCCTAGTCACTGATCCATCTCTTCTAAAGCAAGTCACAGGGTACCTGCAAAGTATGGATGAGTACTCGTCCTCGCTAACCCAAAAGAGGCTGAACCCAACCAAGATAGGGTTGAAAATCAAAGGTGTAGTTCTCATAAATAGATACTACATATAGCTTTCACCGGTGATCAAACAATTCGTAAAACATGCAACAACCAAAAACTGTATTTGGTTTTACAGGCAGATTTATAAAATTCATTTTCCATGTGCCAATGCTAACATTAAAATAAATGAGCGCTTAAAGTAAAACAACAACCTGCAGGGCTTCACGGATCTGGGTGGCCGAATCCCGGGTTTGTCTTCATAGCAAACCGGGGTCAACTACCTATGCGCCTGAAGACTCGTAGTAGTGAGAGTGTCCATTTATAGCTAATGCCCAACAGATCACTCATAACAACACACCGCACTTACGACTCGCATAACTCTGTGTGAGACGAGCGTAAGCGGGAAAATAAAATAAACAGGGCATTGCCCCTCCGGAGGTTCACGGTCATCGACACCGTGGGAAAACATAGTCTAAACACTAGGTCCCGTCACTCTCAGGCCAAACACCAGAAATCAGGACAACAACACTACTTTTCGATCTGAATCATCACATGTATGTCTAGCCTCGGTTTTCTAAACATTTTATGAAGCGATAAAGTAAGAAAACATATATTGTGAGGCATCGACAATGCACAAACAAATATCACATAGCCTTTATATTATAGAGCACTACACAAATTTAAAATGCCACTAACCCGGAAGTTAGTGCTCACCCTAGCGGGCGGCTCACCCTATCTTATATGACGAAGCCGAAATCCTCGTGCTCCAAGCCTCAAACCTCAAGCTCTGAGTGTAGGCAAAATCCTGAATCCGTCAAAAGACAAGTCAACAACCAAACAAGTCGAAAGTGAAAACGTAACTGTCATTCTATAGTCAACTACTCACTTTTCTAGTTTGACCATGAAATGTCAAAGGTTGACTTTAGGGTTGACCAAGTCATTCCTGGATTGACTAAGAAATTGACCAAGTCTACTGAGTTGGTCAAAGTTGACCAAGACTTGGTAAACTCAATAAACTTTCCATTTATTTTTCCCGACACTAAAGTCTAATTATTTGATGTCTCGATTCTTGAACCGAGCGAGAATCGAGATTAATATACTCATCTGGTACTTACGTCTTTCTGTCGCCTATTTAATTTATAAAATCTTCAATTCATTTAACCGTAGCGATAAAAACGTAAAAATTGGTCTTCTACGGCAAAATTCAAAAGTCAACCGTGATAGTAAAAGTCAAAGGTCAACCATAAATAGTAAGCCAACCGATGAAAGGTGAAGTCAAAGGGCAATTCGTGAATAGTAAAAGTTAACCAGTCAAACTGTAAATAGTAAAAGTTAACAGGTAAATAGTAAAAGTCAACCGGTCAAAATATAAATAGTAAAAGTCAACCGGTAAAATAGTACTCGGGTAAAATTATAAAACTGTAAAAGTTAAACAATAAAATAGTAAAAATGGCATGTTGTAATATTGAAAACTAACAGGGGTATTTTAGTCAATTCACCTCACTGTAAAACTATAAAAAAAGTAAATCTACCACTGTCAAAACCAGGGTTTTTACCCTTGATTTTCCCGATCGACCGGTTCGCCGGAAAACTAGGTTATTCCGGCCAAACCAGCTTCCACCACTTGCAAAAACGTCTTCTATAACATCCAAGCAATCCAACAAGCTAAGAAACGAGAGAAAAGATGGTGATTTTATACCTCAAAGTCGTGCTCCACTGTTTTCCGGCGGTTCTCCTCCGGCGGAGCTCCGCTCGCCTCCTCCATGCTTCTAGGCGGCTACTGGTGCTGCCTGTAAGCTCATTAGCTCGCCTCCGGTCTGGTTTCACGTCGAACTCGACAGGGCAGTTGCCAAGCGTGATGGTGGCGGCGGTGAGGCTCGCCTGGGGCGGTCTCTGTTGAGGAGAGAGAGAGGGAGGGTCAGCTCGAAGAGGAAAGAAGGAGAAGAGAGAAAAAGAAAGGAAAGAAAAGGAAAGAGAAGAAAAAGAGGAAAGAAAAGGAAGAGATAAGGGAGAGAGAAAAAAATGTTTTTATAAAATCTTTTAACGGCCACGATTCGTCGAACGAATCCAACGGCCACAATCTTCTCCGATTTTAAAAATAACGAAAAACACGAAAACATTTTCCGTAAATCATACATTTGAAAATAAATTGTCAAATCACGTCCCTAAAACAGGACAAACACGTAGAGTGCCGGAAAGACATTTCGTAAATACTCATACACAAGTGCCGACGTTCGCTCTAATATTAAAATATTAGTGCGTTCTTGACGTACCGAAAAAAGTCGTAATTAAACCCTAGATGTGTTTGAAAATTAATAAAATAAGTCGGTGTCACACCCCAGCAGTTATATCCTTCCTCGCATCAGTCTTATACCCAGTCCATATGCAATCGTTTAAGATTGTCATCTCACCCGAGAAACCTATAAATCGGTCGAGAAGCATCTCCTTCTCCCTCAAGCCACAAGCTCATACTTCTGAGTCTTCCTTCCACGCCTCGTTCCAGGTTTAGTGCTAGTGTTGTCATTGTCACCGCAACAACCCCCTCCTTCTGAAAACCATCACCTCAAAGTAAGATTCTCTTTTCTATGATTAAGGACACAATTCAAGGATGAGTAGAAGAGAAAGTGTTTTACCCAAATAATTAGAGGCTTGAATGATCACCCCAACACCTTAAATCTAAGCTTATAAAAGGGGAGCATCATCAGGCACCAAAGAGGGGGAAAAACCTAGAAAAACCAATCAAGCAACCAGTCTAGAAAACTCATGCCTTCGATCCCAAGCTCTCGATCCTTTATGTGTAGATCACCAAGCCTTTCCAGCTTCCTTCTGCCCAAATCGTCATCCTGTCAATCCCTATATTTCCAGATTTCCTTTACCCAGAAACCCCCCTTAAACACATGCTTTCATGCATTCAAGCAATAATTTTTCTTACCCTTTCAAATCTCTATCATTGAAATCCATTCTTTTTCAAAAATCAGATTCACCGCAGCTCAATTCTCATTGAAACCCATTCTTTTTTAGAAACCAGATTCTCCGCAGCTCAATTCTCATTTATTGCAGTGTGTTTCTAGCTCACACACCATGCTTCATGCTGTCAAGCTTCTTTTGTTCTGAATCACATATAAAATCCCCCCTTTAATCGAATTATTGAGATTATTTCGGCATAGTCATGCTTAATTCAAAAAGAACACTCACATTTTGACGACTCTGTTGGGGACTAGGTTGTAATTCAGATTGTAATTCATGATCTAGTCCTTCTGTTCAATCATGCTTCTTATTCACTATTGTTGCAAGTGGTGGTAACATAGATATTTCTCTGTTTACATGATTCAGTTTTGTTGTTGTGTTCTTGTTGCCAAAAAGAATTGGAACTCCATAACATGAATATTTGCCTGAAGAAGGAAAGACAAACCAACGTACAAAATGGAGTCGGCATCGATCCTTTATTCTAGTGATTTACATTGATTGAAACTTGCGATAGGAATTCGAAATTGTATCTAACTTGACAGACTTTTGAAGAAACTTCTTGAACCAACCAGCTGAGAGTTTAGGGTATCGTTTGAGTCCATTTCTGTAGTCTATAAAGTTGAAGCCGAATCTACAAGTGTAACCCGTATTCCATTCAAAGTTATCAAACAATGACCACGCAAAATATCCCTTCACCTTAACCCCATCCCTGTTGAAAAAGATTAGAGTCAAAAATCAAAGGGTAATATTCAGCTCGTTCTACAATTTAAGAACTTACTTCATTGCTGAAAGAAGATAACTGAGATGGGCATCGTAGTAGTCAATTCTATGATGATCGGTTAGGGATTCCTCGAGCGATAATCCGGGATCGTTCAGCTCATTCACTCCTTCAATGCAGCAAGAAATGTTAACGATTTAATGTGCATCAGATAGTAGTAACATAGCATTTCGATTAGAATGACACAGATTGAAAATCATATCAAACCATTTACCGTTTTCAGTGACGTAGATAACTGGATCATTATACTTGTTCTTTGTGTAGAGCAATAGCTCTCGAAATCCTTCTGGATAAACATAGAGCCAATCCAAAGCGGTCTGCAAAATTTAATTCTAAAATCATTTGAACTCTCGTATGATAATATAGTTATCTAATGTAATTAGATCAAGGTCGTTGATGAACTAATTGGTACACACCTTTGGACCAATAGGAATGCCATCACGCTCCACTGTCAAAACGTTCATGTTCAAGCCTCGTTAGAATTAGGTACCTAAGATAATTCCTCCAGATAGGACTTAAGAAGATAAAAAGCTTATATTTCTACTCACCTGAGAGATTAACAAGAGCGTCTGTCAAGTAGCTTGGGTTATTTGAATTAGGATGAGTAGCATTAAAATGAGGTGCATTGTAGGCTGCAAAGTTAGCAGTGTAGTAGTTTACTCCAATAAAATCAAATGACCCCTTCAGCAACATGGATTCTTCTTTTGTGAATCTTGGTAATCGGTCTGCAACAAGATATCGCATGCTGTGTGGATAGTCTCCGTTAATCAGAGGGTCCATAAACCTAGACAAGAACATAGATGAGCACTTTGAATGTACTCTTTCTGCCAAACCACCATATTTAACTATTGGCTTGCTAGAGTAACTAAGTAGCTACATACCATCCATACATAAAATCCAATGCACGTTCTGTAGCATCAACATCCCACTTTGCATCAGAATATGGCACAAACCAGTATGATAGTAGTGTTATTCCAATCACGCCCTTCTGTGATGCCTGTATGTATTCAAAAATTTAAAACAAAGAGGAAAAACAATTAGTCTAATGATATCCAACTTAAAATTTTCCATGAAGAACCTGATATTTGTCTCTGTACAACTTCACAGCTGCTGCATGAGCCAGAAGTTGATAATGCGTCGCCGAATATGGCTCAGTCCCTGAATCTCCACCGGTGCAGTTTAGGTTTTGCCAATCAGAACATCGGGTTGGTGCGAACGTTCCAATCACATAACCACCATTGGTGTAGCTCCATGGCTCGTTTAACGTGATCCAGTACCTAACTCTGTCACCAAATTCTTTATAGCAGAGATCTGCATAGTCCTTGAAATGCTCCCTGCATGTTATATATAGTTATTTTACATCGTTCTAAACTTATAATATATACTAGTATATATGTAGAAAAAAAGGGTTTAAGCCACGGAAATTTTCAAAGCCAAAAAATTTTCGTCGCTTAATAAGCTCTTAAGCGATGGAATTATGAAGGTCATAGAACTTTCTATCACTTAGGCTCTTTCTTTTAAGCGACGGAAGTTTCCATCGCTTAAGCAATTTTACCTATGTGACGCAATGTTTCCATCACCTAAGTAAATAATTTAAAAAAAAATCTCCGACGGATTTCCTTCTTCTTTTGTTCTTCTTCTTCTTCTTCTTCTTCTGTTCTTCTTCTTCTTCTTCTTCTTCTTCTTCTTCTTCTTCTGTTCTTCTTATTATTCTTCTTCTTCTTCGGCCTTCCTTCTTCATCTTCTTCTTCTCTTCACCTTCTTCCTCTTCTGTTCTTCACTTGAGCGAGAATTTAAAATTTTGAAAGTTTCAAATTTTACTTAAGTAAGTTTCAAATTTTTGTTCTGTTCTTCACCTTTTTCCGTCGCTTAAGTAAGTTTCAAATTTTTGATTGAATTTTGAGCGTCAAACGGTGAAAATTTGAAATTTTACTTAAGCGATGAAAATTAGGTCCGTTGCTTAAGCAAATCTTACTTAAGAGACGAAAATTATTTACTTAAGCGACGGACCTAATTTTCGTCGTTTAAGTAAAATTTTAAATTTTCACCGTTTGACGCTCAAAATTCAATCAAAAATTTGAAACTTACTTAAGCGATGAAAAAGGTGAAGAACATAACAAAAATTTGAAACTTACTTAAGTAAAATTTGAAACTTTCAAAATTTTAAATTCTCGCTCAAGTGAAGAACAGAAGAGGAAGAAGGTGAAGAGAAGAAGAAGATGAACAAGGAAGGCCGAAGAAGAAGATGAAGAAGAAGAATAACAAGAAAAAAAGAAGAAGAAGAAGAAGAAGAAGAGGAAGAAGAACAGAAGAAGAAGAAGAAGAAGAAGAGGAAGAAGAAGGAAATCCGTCGGAGATTTTTTTTTAAATTATTTACTTAGGTGATGGAAACATTGCGTCGCATAGGTACATGCCTTAAACGACAGAATTATGGATTTCCGTCGCTATTAAAAAATACGACCAGCCTTAGACAACGGAGGTTCCGTCGCTTAAGCCTTAGACGATGGAGGTTCCGTCGCTTAAGCCTTAGACGATGGAAGTTCCGTCGCTTAAGTCTTAGACGACTGATAATCGGTTTTAAGCGTCAGAACTATTCCGTCACTTAAGGGCTTATTTCTGTTAGTGACTAGTCCGTACTATAATTTTCACTTACACAATTTTAGGGCTAAGGAAACCATCGAATTCATCATCCAGAGCTTGAGGGGTATCCCAATGAAAGAGCGTAACGTAGGGTACAAGACCTGCAATATTCAAGTTTTCGACCACAGAAAAATGATATCTAGTTAAGTAAGTACTAGCTAGTACTGCAAAGAGTACTCTAATATAGCAAAGTATACTCAGAATCTCCCAAGAATGCAAATGCAAATGTTATGAGTACTACCGTTGGCTAGAAGCTCGTCGATGAGGTTATTGTAGTATTTGATTCCTTCCCTGTTCACGCCTCCACTCAGCTTTCCATCTGAGAAATTGTTTATTTCCAGAAATTATAGGAAGAAACAAAGTTGAGTAAGCATTACGAGGTTATGTCAACCGTAAGATTGATATAAAATCTATATATATATATATATATATATATATAATCACTTGGTGTGTTATTACTTGGTAACTGTTATAACGGATGGAAGAAAGAACACAGATTTACGTGGTTTACTAACGACATGTTAGCTACGTCCACGACAGAAGGAGAACAGTTTTATTATCTTGAGGAAACACAACCACCGAGTGCTTAATACAATTAGGTTTAGGTCGTTTATATACTAAACCCTAAACCCTATATACTAAACCCAATAGGAAACCATATCTCAGTATAACAGGGACTCTAAACCCTATATACTAAACCCAATAGGAAACCATAACCCAGCATAACAGGGACTCTAAACCCTATATACTAGATCCAATAGGAAACCATAACCCAGCATAACAGGGACTCGTGGGCCTTGGGGGCGTTGCCCTTCGATGACACTGGTTGAACAATCTTGCTCGCGTGACTGTTGTTCGCGAGACTCTCGCTCGCGCGACTGTCGCTCGGGGGGCAGTTTCGGTCGCGGGAGAAATATCCTTCGCGTGACTTTCGCTCGCGGGAATAATTCCGCTCGCGCCCCCGAACCCCCAATCCAGGGCGCGTTGCCCCTGGACCCCAAATCGCTGACCGGACAGCGAGATCCCAGAATAGCTGGTACCTCCAGATGGCTGATTCAAGGCATACATTAACAAATCTCCACCTTGACTTGAATCCTCCCCGAATGGCTGGTTCCTCCAGATGACTGATTCAAGACATATATTAACAAATCTCCACCTTGACTTGAATTCTCTCACAGATAACAGATGTACCAGATGCATCACCCCGAATAGCAGGTACCCCCAGATGAATGGTTCAAGGCATATATTAACAAATCTCCACCTTGACTTGAATCCTCTCACAGATAACAGATGTACCAGCTAACAGATGTACAAATAACTTCTCTACCAGATAACAGATATACCAGATGTACTCCTCTGCCTCAGATGTTACACGGATGTACCAGATGCACCACAATAGTGCCAGATGTACCAGATGACTCCTCTGCCTCAGATGTAACACGGATGTACCAGATGCACCTTAATAGTGCCAGATGTACCAGATGTACCAGATGGCTCCTCAGCCTCAGATGTAACACGGATGTACCAGATGCACCTCAATAGTGCCAGATGTACATATAACTCCTGTGCCTCAGATGTTGCACAGATGTACCAGATGCACCACAAGAGTGCCAGATGTACCAGAAGACTCCTCTGCCCCAGATGTTGCCCCAAAGGGCAACTAACAGCTTGCATCTGCAACCAAGACCAAATCCTCTTCAGAATTGATGTCAACTGCTGCTACAGCAGCAGTACCTGATGCTTTCTCATGCTCCTTCTTCTTCTTTGGACATTCGTTTTTCCAATGTCCCTTTTCTTTACAGTAGTTACAGACATCATCAGATTTGGAACTCTTTGAAACTGGTTTCTTGAATTTCTTCTTCCCTGAGCTTCCCTGCCCCATACTTCCACTGGCTACCAACCCAGCAGCCTGACTGTCTGAACTTGTACCGGTGGCCTTATGACGCATCTCTCTAGTATGAAGAGATGATTTAACCTCCTCCAGAGTCACTGTATCTCTCCCACCAATAAAAGAATCCATAAAATTCTCATACGACAAAGGTAGAGATACCAGCAGAATTAGAGCAGCATCTTTATCATCAACTTTAACATCAATATTACGCAATTCTAATAGAATTGTGTTTAACTGATCTAAGTGATCTCTTAGAGTCATGCCAGATTCCATTCGCAGACTGAACAGACGTCGCTTTAGAAGCAACTTGTTGGTTAAAGACTTCGTCATGTATAGACTCTCAAGCTTCAACCACAGACCAGCCGCAGTTTCC
Organism: Comarum palustre; assembly: GCA_951800085.1. Classification (NCBI taxonomy): domain Eukaryota; kingdom Viridiplantae; phylum Streptophyta; class Magnoliopsida; order Rosales; family Rosaceae; genus Comarum; species Comarum palustre. The sequence continues at coordinate 31,890,703 of OX637573.1, read as the reverse complement.
TCCTCTGCGACCTCGGTGATTATGTCATCTGCAAGACACAACAAAATTGTCGAGTGTGCCTTCTCCTCCAGACTGGCCATCTCAGCGATTTCTGGATCCCCCGGCTTCTTCACCAGCGGCGCCCACATCCCTTATTGTTTTAACAAGGCTCGCATCTTGATCTGCCATAAACTGAAACTGTTTCTCCCCGTGAATTTATCGATCTTCACGGTCAAACCAGACATCTTTCTTCCCAGAATTCGGACCCCTCCTGGGCTCTGATACCAGTTTGTTATAACGGATGGAAGAAAGAACACAGATTTACGTGGTTCACTAACGACATGTTAGCTACGTCCACGACAGAAGGAGAACAGTTTTATTATCTTGAGGAAACACAACCACCGAGTGCTTAATACAATTAGGTTTAGGTCGTTTATATACTAAACCCTAAACCCTATATACTAAACCCAATAGGAAACCATATCCCAGTATAACAGGGACTCTAAACCCTATATACTAAACCCAATAGGAAACCATAACCCAGCATAACAGGGACTCTAAACCCTATATACTAGATCCAATAGGAAACCATAACCCAGCATAACAGGGACTCGTGGGCCTTGGGGGCGTTGCTCTTCGATGACACTGGTTGAACAATCTTGCTCGCGTGACTGTTGTTCGCGAGACTCTCGCTCGCGCGACTGTCGCTCGCGGGGCAGTTTCGGTCGCGGGAGAAATATCCTTCGCGTGACTTTCGCTCGCGGGAATAATTCCGCTCGCGCCCCCGAACCCCCAATCCAGGGCGCGTTGCCCCTGGACCCCAAATCGCTGACCGGACAGCGAGATCCCAGAATAGCTGGTACCTCCAGATGGCTGATTCAAGGCATACATTAACAAATCTCCACCTTGACTTGAATCCTCCCCGAATGGCTGGTTCCTCCAGATGGCTGATTCAAGGCATATATTAACAAATCTCCACCTTGACTTGAATCCTCTCACAGATAACAGATGTACCAGATGCATCACCCCGAATAGCTGGTACCCACAGATGAATGGTTCAAGGCATATATTAACAGTAACAATCTTGACCAAGAAATTGAAAATCTGTAAGCATCAAGCCCCATATCTTTCATTATCAAGATATCTTCCTGCATATAAGAAAATGGGAAAATACGAAAGTAAGCATATATGCCAGAAATAAGCAAAGCTGTTTTCCTTTTTAAATTCCTTGTAGAATTATCCATAAAGAAAGGGTGAACTTGTACCTTATAGCGATGATACTCATCAATAGCCACATCTGCAGTACTGTGGTCGTGGATCTTCTCTGTTGTTTTTTGCCCAGATGTTTAGTAGAAAAAAGGAATAAAAATTATACGATCGTGTACTTTACTCAAAGATAAGAATTTTTTTGTAGTTATTAATGAAAGATATCCCGAACATTTGAGAAGAAATTGGAGTGGGATAAAAGACTCACCGGGATACTTGTGAGTGTATGTGTCCCATATACTTGGACAGTGGCGGAACCAGGAATCCTAAATAGGTAGGGCTGGTACTTGATCACTCCTTCTCCTTCACCCAAATGTATTAATCATCAACTGTATGTTAGCACCCAACTGAATGTATTAATCATCAACCGTCTGTCGCTCCAATGAGTTTACGGCCGTACTTGATCACTCCTTCTCCTTCCCATACCTGTAAGAGTTACATAAATGAGTGTCAGGATGAAAGAAACTAGCATATTATTCCTCACTCAAGATTTGAAGCACAGATCCATGGTATAGATTCATGGACATGTAAAACTCCACTTGATTCTCCATTTCTAAATGTTAAATCCAGTGAGGTATGGATTTGTCCTAGAGTGACCACTTCAATTCCTAAAATGAATTTAAATACACAGATGTATGAGTTCAAAAAAATTCATGAATATAGATGTATGTGTACTGCAGCAGTGTTTCAAGCAATGTATATAAACTGGCGTAACTTTAATTTTGCAGAAACAAAATATACAGTCCTCATATAGATTCATCAGATAATACTTTTGTAGCATAAATCCAATATAAAATTTCTGAATCATACTACCATAAACACATTACATTGCATATACATATTAAACCAGTTAATAGTTTTGGATATAACAAAGTTTTAATATATCCATATTCAGTAGTGCAATATAGATTTATGCAATATGCTGCTACTGCCATTTAACTGTTCCAGCAAATTTTCTCTTTGAAGATCAATAATCAGCATAATTTCACTAGCAGTAGCACAAGTAATGATTCATATAGTGACTGGATTCAGAATGATATTAAAAGCTACTTTGTGTAACTATATTAGTACCAGTTTGAAACATCAAGTTATAATTCACGAAGCATATATAGGTAACATCAAAACCAGTTAAACCACAACTCCACAAGATGTATATTTGCACCTCACGATTCACGAACATCCAGAATTCCAGATCAACAGAACCACAGAATGATTCCTACTTCCTAGCAAAACCCAACAAAATGAACAGAGAATCAGACAATCAGTAGTAGGGAACTAGGGATCAGACACCCAATACTGAAAAACAAGATCAAGAATTCAAGATGGAAACTTTACCATTCAAGGAGGACCCAATCAACAGAAGGATTCCGAAATCCGAAGGAGGACCCAATCTCCAGCACCGCCGCGCTGCAACTCCTGCAAGGTTCGATCCGTTCGAACTTCGAAGCTTCCGAAGCAGTGGCGGAAGGACGGTGAGCGTTTTGCCCTCAGATCGCCGGCAAGGTTCGAACCGCTTCTCGCCGATCTCACTGCCGCTTCTTGTCCCTGTCGGTGAAGTCGTGAAGAATGAGGAATTGAGGAGTGAGGGAAGGGAGGACCGGAGGAGTGCTGGGCTGCTGGCTGCTGGGAGAGTCACTCCGAATCTCAGATCTGTTTTTTTTTATATGCTGGACGCGGGTTAGTTGGGTATATATACCTACGGGTTTTTCGAACAAAATCTCGGTAGGGCTATAGCCCTACCAGCCCTCACAGTGCTTCCGCCACTGTACTTGGACCTCTACCACCTTCGTTTGCAGCACCTTCATACTACAAATTACAAACGTAGAGGAACTGCACAAATGATCAATGTAATAGAAAATCGAGCGTAAACATTGTCACAAATTGAATACGATCTGATATTCTGATTCACAGTAAATTACACGACCAAAATCAAATCAATCGATCTAACACAGGCTATGCCGGGCTAGGGTTTAGTTCAAATAATCATACCTGGTAAGCCGATGAAGCTGTTCCGAATACGAAGCCAGCCGGAAAACTGCTCCGGTGGAGGGAAGAGCTGCCACGGTGCCGTGAGTTGGCAGCTCTACTGGTGATCACAGCAGTGCAGACAAGAACAAGTAGGAGGAGGGTTATCCCTAATCGGAGTGCCATAACTATTTTCGTATTTTCTTGGCCTAATTATTGGGGTTTGGTATTTAAACATCCCGCCCTAATAATCTTGTTTTCAATAGGAACCGGTCAATGCGCAAAATATGTTGAAAGTAACATGTAACGGTGCGTGTTTTAGGGTTTTCAGGTTTGTGATATAATTTGCCTTGTAATCCATTCCAATTAAGTAAACAGTGACAATAAGTTTTACCCATGACTATCTTTTGGAAGCAGTAAGGGCTAATGAAGCATGGGGATCGAGGAATGGAGGGATCGAATCTCACCCTTTCCGTATTTAACATAATTCATCAATATTCCTGGCCACAATGCTCAAATAAGGATGGATTCTCTCCAACACAAATATATACAACAGCCAGCATTTCGCCTAGTAATTGAGAAGTACATTTTGTCATTCTGATAATATATACCTCTCAAATACATTTTGTCATTCTGATGAATGATGATATAACTTCGATTATGACTATCCTTGCTCTTCTGTGTACCCAATGCAAAATGATAATTCCAAAATACATAAAATGATAGAATGTATTTTTGATACACACACACACACACTTCAAAATCAAGAATTCAGTACTTGAATTCTCTTCATTGATCTTCTAGTCATTACTCATTCAGATTGATATATTTAATCTCTACTTTTGCAAAAAGTCCTTGAACCAAGCTGCAGAGAGTTTAGGGTGTCTTTTGAGTCCATTTTTGTAATCCACAAAATTGATACCAAACCTACAACTATAACCATCAGCCCACTCAAAGTTATCAAACAATGACCATGCAAAGTACCCCTTCACCTTAACCCCATCCCTGAAACAAGAAAAAGAGACACAAAAGATATCTGATAATCTGAGCAAGGTATTAGCAAAGACACAAACATAATGAGGTAAAGTCATACTTAATTGCTTTCTGAAGTTCATCAAGATGGCGATTGTAATACTCGATTCTTATATTATCACGGAGAGCTTCCTCTAGTGGTAATTTTGGATCATCACGGTCATCCCATCCTTCAATAACGTACAACAGGATCAATGTACTTATTTAGTTTCACATATAGATTGCAATGTAACCAATGTCATAGCTGCGAACCAATTCTAGTTTATGTATGATTCGAAACTGCAAGCTAGATGTCAGTACATAAAGCAGAAAATCAAACAAAAACTAATTAATTACCATTTTCAGTGATGTAAATAAGCGGATTGTTGTACTTTTTCTTTGTGTAACGCAAAATCTCTGCAAAACCTTGCGGATAGAAATGAAGCCAATCTGAAGCAGCCTGCAAAATTATTTCAAACAAGCACAGGACGGATCATCATCATCCATAGTAACTAAGAATTGTACATACCAATCAAAATGCTCAACTATATCAGAGCATATCATAACTAAGAATTGTGTATATATACAAAATGAGAGTGCTTAACATTGTGTACTTACCGGTCGACCAATTGGAATACCATTACGCACGGCTGCAACAACAATATATTCCAGGGTTTTCTAATTAGTAATAAGTATGTGTTTATGTAGTACAGGAACAAAGCCATATGATAAACTGGAAGTTAATCTTCTAGAGTATATTCTACTAACCAGTAAGATTAGCAAGAGAGTCTGTCGCGTAGCTTGGTTCTTTAGCATTACGAAACGGTATATTGGCTGCATAATTACCTGTGTAGTAATTTAAGCCAAGAAAATCAAATGAACCCTTCAGCATCTTTGATTGCTCTTTTGTGAACTTGGGTAATCGATTTCCGACAAGAGATAGCATGCTTCTTGGATAGTCACCATTTGTCATGGGATCCATATACCTGAAGAAAAGGTTTGTTATTTGTATGTTACTCCAATTTTCCATAGGAAAAGATGAGAATCATATATGTTAGTCACTATGTTCATAGTTCATACCATCCAAACATAAAATCCAATGCTCGTAATGCTGCAGCTTGGTCTTGCTTTGAATCAGAATATGGCACAAACCAGTGTGAATTAATCGTTATCCCTATCATGCCCTTCTGTTTTGCCTGCGCATATTCAAATATAAGCATATGCTTCATATCCCGTATTAAACAGTGAACACATGATTGAAGTGATATATAGTACTCATAGTAATGATGACTGGAAATTCACACCTGATACTTGTGCCTATACAACTTTACGGCGGCGGCATGAGCTAGAAGTTGGTAATGTGATGCTAAGTATGGCTCGGTTCCTGAATTGCCACCTGTACAGTTTCGTTTTTGCCAAGCAGAACATCGACCTGGTGCAAACTTTCTAGTTGCATAACCATTACGGCTGTAGCTATGGGGCTCATTTAAGGTGATCCAATGCTTAACCCTGTCACCGAATACCTTAAAGCAGAGCTCTGCATAGTCCTGAAAATGGTTCCTGTACAATGCATAACATAAGGGAATGAAATAAAAGTTACAAGGACATTCCTATCAATGTGAAAGTTTATTACATATTTGAAGGTATGTCCAATTTGTTATTGTCATTCTGCAACAATATATCAGACTTACACAATTTTTGGACCTAAGAAGCCACCGTATTCATCTTCTAATGCTTGTGGAAGATCCCAATGAAAGATTGTGACAAAAGGCTTCACACCTGCATTCAACAGTTGATATAACAGTGAGACTGAATGTATTTTACATTTTCATTTCTAAATGGTGCAAGATTAAGTGCATGATGAATGACCATTAGCTAGGAGCTCGTTGATGAGGTTGTTGTAATATTTGATTCCTTCCTTGTTGACACCCCCACTTAGCTTTCCATCTGCTTAATAGCATGAACAAAGTTAATTCACAAAATTCAGTTCAATCGAAAAGTTAAAAACAAAGTATCAGAAACACAGTTGCAATCGCTACGAGATTGATGAACAGTACTTGGTAACAATCTGGACCATGAAAATGAGAGTCTGTAAGCATCGAAACCTAGGTCCTTCATAGTCCAAACATCTTCCTACAGAAAATGATTAGAGAAAAATGGATCTACTGAATCAAAAATGACATGAATATGGGATGATAAATACATATTCATAATCCACATTTCCACAGAATACACAGTGCACTTACCTTATAGCGATGATATTGATCAATAGCTACATCTCCGCTACTGTGGTCAAAGATTTTCTCTGATTTTTCCCCCAATATTCACAACACAGAATATATGTTAGAACTACGGAGAGGACATGACTAGTAAATCGACATTAGGGACCTAAGATCCAGTTTTCAAACAATTCTGATTTCAATATTCAAGTCATCTATAAAAGATAAGAATTGAACCTGGATACTTGTGAGTGTATGTGTCCCATATACTTGGTCCTCGGCCCCCTTCTTTTGCAGCACCTTCATACTAAAATTCAAACACAAATGAATTGGTAGTCTTGCAAACTAAACATCAGTCACATAGAGAATGATTTGGCAATTTCAGTGACTGATTGTTACAGTCAAAGGAACCATAATCCTAATGAAGCCTAATTAATCTTTAATACTCAATTCCCGATCATATCTCATCACTTGGGCTAAATGGCTAATCCCAAAGAAGGTTATATGGTTTGGAATTAACCTTCGATTTATTTGTCCTCTCCATAGATCAGCTGGCCAGATTTATTCAAACATGCATGTAAGTACATACCTGGTAAGCTGCAGAAGCTGTCCCGAAGATGAATCCTGCCGGAAAACTGCTTCGGTTGAAAGAAGCATTGTCACATTGCTCAGAGTTAGTTGCTCCCCTGATAGTCATAGCACAGCCAAGAACACCAAGGAAGCCCAAGAGGAGGATGCCTTGGATTGCCATGTACTAGTAAACTGTTTTTTTCCAATCCTGCGTGCAGTGAAATCGATTCACCATAAATAAGTAGTGAGCCATCTCAAATTCTCAATGCTATATATGGTATATATGTACCTTTAGGGAAGAATATCCAATCATGTTAATATATGCCTTGAACCAGCCATCTGGAGGTACCAGCTATTCGGGCCCGAGGCCCACGAAACCTGTTATGCTGGGTTCAGTCGACTCGCACGAGCATCAGTCGCTCGCGCGACTGTCGCTCGCGGGAGCAGTTTGAGTCGCACTGGGTTATGGTTTTTTCTGTTGGGCCTGATATAGGGTTTAGGGTTTAGTATATAAATGTTCTAAACCTAATTGTATTATGCACGCCGCACTCTGTATTCTGTGTTCTTCCTCAAGATAATAAAATTGTTCTCCTCTGCCGTGGACGTAGCTAACATATCGTTAGTGAACCACGTAAATCTGTGTTCTTTCTTCCATCCGTTACAACAAATCATTTCAATACTGGCGAAACGGCCAATGAAACTGACCAGACCATTAATAATACAATGAGCTAGCCTCAATTTCCAGAGGATTTCAATCTCTCCGAAGCAAGGATTTACTGTGATCAGTGTGATGTGTTCAGCTGCAGTTTTGCCATCACATTTATACTGAAGAAAAAAAACACAACTAGTATCAGAAACAATCAAAACACACAAGGAGAGTGGCACTGTGGGAGTGTGGGCACCCATAGCCCCATACTGGGCTAGCTCTGAGCTTATACTTTTCTCATTTGACGTTTTAGTTCTTGGATTGTAATGTAAAAGTAGAATTCCGGGTTGCTTTCAGCAGCTGACACAAAAGAGTGCGAAGACAAATATTAAGCGCACCAAACACATTGGTAGTTAAGATGCCACATGTATTAGTTTGGTGGGCCGTGGGCGTCAGTCGGGGCATGCACACGGGTGTGGACAACAGGGACGTCGAGGGGGAATTGGGCGTGTGGGCTGGGATGTATTGGACTTGTGGAATCAATGGTTTTACTTTCCTCCCTCATAAAGGATATTGGGCCTATTTTTTCATTTTGTTAAATTTTAATATAGAAAATAAATGTATATATTTCAAAAAATAATAATTAATTCATACGATTCTTTTTTCATGGATGTGACTGTAAATATTACTGAATATACGAGTCTCAGTCTGCCTCGTTCTTTTTATTAAATGATATATCATTTATTCAAAAGAGCTACAATTGATATAAACGATACAATTCAGAGCTACGGTCTTCTTCCAATAACGAGAGGTTTACTCTCCTAACTCTAGATCTGTGAAGAAAAATCTTGAACCAGTTTGCTGACTTTTTAGGGTGTCTTTTCGGCCGATTTTTATAATCCACATAAACGAGGCCAAATCTAACAGTGTAACCATCAGCCCATTCAAAGTTATCAAGAAATGACCATGCATAGTATCCCTTAACCTTAACGCCAGCCCTGCCCACCAAAAAGAAGAGTTAAATTAACTAGCTAATTAAATTCACTGATGAATATTTATCAAAATGACATTAGATTGGCACTCACCTAATTGCTGCCTGAAGTTTCTGAAGAAGTCTCTCGTAAAATTCGATTCTTGTATTATCATCAAGAGCTTTCTCAAGTGACCATGTTGGATCATTCACTTCATCCCATCCTACATACATGAAACACACACTTATTTAGTTCTGGCCATGGAGTACTTGCAATATCCACTATTGTGGTTTAGTGATACACATACCGTTTTCAGTGATATACACAGTTGGATTATTGTACTTGTTCTTGATGTAGAGCAATAGATCTAGAAATCCTTGAGGAAAGACGAGGAGCCACGATGAAGCAGCCTGCAGTAAAAAAGTATGTCATCATTTTGATACTACTCATATACAAGAATCCTAATGCAAACATGGATCATGAGGATTTTGACGGATTTATTTCTTTATTCTGCACTCCTACTATTACCAGATTCATTATTGAAGTATAGGAGAATAGGAATAGCTCATTATAAAAAAAAACGAAGAAGAATAAAATATATAGGAAAGGAATCGCTTAAATAAGTAAGATTAAGACAGTAATCTATAGTGAGATGACTTGAAATTTATAGTAATCTATAGTTGATTAATTAGTTCAAGCTGAAGGATGATTAAGATAGTACATACCACAGGACCAATAGGGACACCATTCCGTTCGACTGCCACAACATAATGTTCAAGCTTGGTTAATTACTGTGTAGTCATAATATAATTAACTTAATAATCAGCAGCTTAGCTCAACTAATAAGTTTATTAACATGTAATATTAACAAGGGAGTCTGACGTATAGCTTGGTTGCTTAGGATCAGGTTTAGTATGTAAATCTGCTGAATAACCACCGGAGTAGTAGTTCATCCCAATGAAATCGAATGATCCTTTTGATTGCTCTTTAGTGAACTTAGGTAATCGATTTCCGACAAGAGATCGCATGATTTTCGGATACTCACCATGTGTTAGGGGATCCATAAACCTTAAGCAACAAATTTAGGATACAACATCATTGAAAAGAAAGTTAGAATGCAAGAGATTAGTTCTAAACAATGTGGTTAGTTGGGTATTGGTTACACTAGTCTTTCAGTTTAAAATAATTGGTACGTACCATCCCAAGTTGAAATCCATTGCCCGTTGTGCAGCATCGTGATCACGCTTCGAGTCAGAATATGGCGTGAACCAACCTGTGTTTACCACTATCCCTATCACAACCTTCTGTTTTGCCTGTACAACAGTATGTGAAACAATATGTGAAAAGTTCTTAAGAAATGCAGATCTTAATTAACAGTGATGATCACTTGGAACACTTTTAGTATATGTAGATGGATCACCTGAAATTTCTCTCTGTATGCCTTCACTGCGGCCGCATGCGCTAGAAGTAGGTGATGTGACACCAAATATGGCTCTGTCCCTGAATTGCCGCTGGTGCAGGTAGGGTCTTTCCAAGCAGAACATCTGCCTGGTGCCATTCCTCCGGTTGCGTAACCATTGACGCTGTAGGTGTGCGGCTCATTTAGAGTTGTCCAGTGCTTGACCTTATCACCGAATTCTTTGTAGCAGAGCTCTGCATAGTCCTGGAAATGTTTCCTGTATATTCCATATAAGAAAAAAAATGATCAAAATGCAATGCCAGTTAGGACCTACAAGTGAACAGGTACATTCATCATTAATTATGACCAAAGATTTATGGTTTTAATCCTATATAGCATGACATTGCTATAGGGCTTTCATAAGGCCTAAAATTTATGATCTTAATCCTATATGACATGGCATGTCATATAGACACTTCATTAATTTTAAAAATCATATCATATAATCCATATGCAAAATACAATGGTATCCTTTTTAAATCTGAATTAGACAATAATTATATCAAATTATTGTTTCATCTACATGATTTAGTTACATTTTTCATTGTGTTTGATTTAGTTACCTTAAATGAATTATATTAAATTTATTTCTTAAAGGAGTCTAACACTATATATAATAATTCAAATTATGAAATTAATAAATTTTGTGAATCAAAATTCAATTTCAAAATTTTTAATTATTTATTATTTTTTTCTATTACTGTTAGAAGTATGATATATTAGAAATATGATATATATATATATATATATATATATATTCTTCATTGAATTTCAATATAAAAATATAGAATAGAAAAAACCACTATAGAATCCTCTTTTGGATGAATTATTTATGTATAAAAAAATTTGTTGAATATAAATAATATACATATACGTAAATTTTTTCTTTGTACAAACTATATATTTATATGAATATATATATATATATATATAATATACACACATTCAAATGAATTCATATTTTCAAACAAGTATATTTTCATATATATATATATATCACATTATATATAAATATAAGCATGAACATATAAAAGAAATGGCTTTGAAAATAATTTTATAGAAAAGAAAAAAAATAATCTAGAGCATTAGATTTGGGAATGATAAGATTGTACATTTACTTAAAAATGATACAACATCAGTTTTTGAATTAATGATGTGTCTATATGACATATGATGCTACTTAAAATTAAGACCACAAATTTTAAGCTTTAATAAGACCTATAATCATTTTCTATCAAAAAATAAAAAAACATGGGGTTAGAAGCTCTTTTGTCGTCGTGGGTGTGGAGTAGTCTTGTCCAAATGACAAGATTTGGAAGAACATTATCTAATATGTAAGACAACTTTTGTCCATTTTAGTGTCCTAAGAGTCAAGTCTCGTTTCAAATTGTAATGTATATATCTTGCCCCAGCCAATACATGGTTAGCTTGAAATGTCAGAACCCTCCCGCCCCAGGTTGGCCATATCCTGCAGGTATACATCTACAATCAGAGAAATCAAAACCTAAATGATACCTGGTATGCGGCGGAAGCTGTCCCGAATACGAAACCTGCCGGAAAAATTGCTGCGGCTGAGAGAAGTATCATTACGTGACTTCTATGACTATTTATTCCTGTACTGCTAATAACAAGTAGGAGGCCAGAGAGAAGAGTACCCTACGCCTAACCGGAGAGCCATAGTTATTTGGGATAGAGCAGTTAATTAGAAATCTATCTATGTCAACTTCGGGAATATATAAACGTAGTACCTCCCATCTATCTATTTTTAGGGTAGCTTCCTTCCTTCCCCAGCCTCTTGTACTTCAACAGAAGCGGTCAATGCTCAAGGATTTTTATGTGAAATCGTTGAAAAGGTCGATGGTAGTTTGAACATCCAATGAAAACAGTATCATAATTCTCCGATTTGTTGATCTATTGTCACTAAACCATATGAAAATAATTTCCCAGGATGAAGTCCAAAAACAACAATCATGTCAAATAAAGTCATAGATATTAGTCATCCGGAATCATATCTAATAATTTTACATTGATTTTAAAACTAATACGAAGATTAAAGATCGACGTACGTTATATATTTTTGTATATTTCATATATTTACAAGAGAAAGGAAAAATACATAAATGTCTAATCTTTTTATTTAAAGGAACATATAGGTACATACACAAACTTATATGTTCATTGAATCATTATTATTAGGTATGGCGTGACAGGTCCAATGTCTTCACTAATTTCCAAGAAAATTCTTGAACCAGTGTGCGGAGAGTTTAGGGTATCTCTTGAGGCCATCATTGTAATCCACATAGTTGATGCCAAACCTTACACTGTAACCCATATTCCATTCAAAGTTGTCAAACAATGACCATGCAAAATACCCCTTCACGTTAACCCCATCCCTGCTCGATCAAAAAATGGAGACCAGTTAATTAGTTATTAACTATAGTAGTAGTAAATAATTAATTAGTACCATTCCTGTTAATTAGAACTTACTTGATCGCTTCATGAAGATAATGAAGATGTTGATAGTAAAAGTCAATGCGGTAAGTATCGGCTAGGGCTTCCTCAAGTGATAATTTGGGATCATTGTGTTCATCTCTTCCTACAATACAAAAGCATGTAAGATCTTTAATCTAATAGCGTACATAGAGTGAAATTAAATCACGTAAGTGTTAATATATACTAATTACCATTTTCAGTGATGTAAATAAGTGGATTATTGTACTGTTCCTTCGTGTAAAGCAAAAGTTCTCGAATTCCTTCTGGATAAACATAGAGCCAGTCTGAAGCAGACTGAAAAATCATTTGAATCAATTTAATGAGGGATTGTTATTTTCATTAAATTTTGTAAGCAAACTTCATTAACAAAATAAATATGTTAATGAATTCATACCTCTGGACCAATAGGAATACCATCACGCTCGGCTGCAACAACATAATCCAAACCTTGTTAGAAATTTAGTTTTTATTGCAAATTTAAATAATTACACTTCTGAATCAGTATAATGTTCAACTCACTGGAAAGAATAGCGACAGCATCTGTAATGTAGCTAGGGTTCGCAGCATTCTTGAGTTGAGGTGCATAAGCAGCATAGTTAGCGGTGTAGTAATTCAATCCTAGAAAATCAAATGAACCTTTTAACATCTCGGATTGCTCTTTCGTGAACTCCGGTAACCGATCTCCGACAAGAGATCTCATGCTGTGCGGATAATCGCCATTTGTTAAGGGATCCATATACCTACAAAATCATCAGTTAAAATCAAGGTTCCAATTAATTAAATGATAATTAGCCGTAAATTTGATCAGTATATTAAAATTAGATTACATACCATCCAAACATAAAATCCAATGCTCGTAGAGCAGCTTCTTTATGGTGCTTGGCATCAGAGAAGGGCACAAACCAGTGGGATAGTATTGTTATCCCTATCACACCTTTCTGATCAGCCTGTATGTGTATATATTTGAGTAAGGTTTAGTACACTGATGGATGTTTTCTATTTTCTACAAGAAAAAGAAACTAAGACATAGCAAATACGTTTATACAGAATTGGTATTTGCGCAGATATACCTGATACTTCTCTCTGTATGACTTTACGGCGGCTGCGTGAGCTAGAAGCTGGTAGTGTGAGGCCAAATATGGCTCTGTTCCTGAATCTCCACCGGTGCAATTCAGGTTTTGCCAATCAGAACATCGGCACGGTGCAAAAGCCCCGATTACATAACCACCGCGGGCGTAACTCCATGGCTCGTTTAATGTGATCCAGTCCTTAACTCTATCACCAAATTCTTTAAAGCATAGCTCTGCGTAGTCTTTGAAATGATCTCTACAAAAGAATAAAGAGATCTGATTAAAAATTTAGATACAAATTCACACTAGTTAATTGAAGACTTATAAGATCATTGCACTTACACAATTTGAGGGCTCAAGAAGCCACCATATGCATCTTCTAAAGCTTGAGGAAGATCCCAATGGAAGAGGGTGACAAAGGGTTTTAGACCTGCAATATTAATCAACAATTAATCATCAATATACAGAAATTTCATGATAAGAAATTCTTAGTGAATATACTGATCAATTAGATTATAACTACGTACCATTGGCTAGAAGCTCGTTGATGAGGTTGTTATAGTATTGGATTCCTTCCTTATTCACACCCCCACTTAGGGTTCCATCTGACCAATAGTCAAGAAAAACAATTCAATAAATATAATCGAATAACCAATTAAAAGTGACACTGGAATATGATATTTGCAAAACATTGATCTACCTACTACAAGAAAAATAGTTTTTTACAACACACAAAATAGAATGTCATAAAAAATAAATTTTTCTTCAAACACACATTAAATGTGTCATAAAAGATTTTGTGTGTTGTAAAAGACCTTTATATGCCTCTCCATGGGTCTCACGTAACCATGTAAATGTTGTAAAAGGCATCATACGTGTGTTGTAAAAAATATTTTTGTGTGTTGTAAAAGAATTTTTATGTTATAAAAGTCTTTTGATATATTTAATTGTGTGTCAAAAAGACACTTTCTAAGTTGTAAAAACCTATGTTGTCTGTCATAATGAATAATTTTGCTTGTCGTGAAAAATGTGTCATAAATGACCAATTTTCTTGTAGTGGTAGTCGATTTGATCATCTTACTTGGTAACAATCTAGACCACGAGATGGAGAATCTGTAAGCATCAAAACCCATATCTTTCATGATGCCAACATCCTCCTATGAAACACAACACAATCAGAAGAAAACAATCAAATTAAGTCCAGGGAAAAAAACATTAATTCTAAAAGTAATTAGTCACTTGTAGAAGTTTCTACATTTCATTTATTCTGTACCTTGTATCGGTGATATGCATCAATAGCGACATCTCCAGTGCTGCGGTCCTTTATCTTATCTGTTTTTTTTTCAATTAGCACATACTTAATCATGAGTAATGATGATAAAAATTAAAAATAATAATAATTCAATATACATATATTCATGATAGAATCCATGAGTTATTGAAAAGTAAATGTAAAAAATGCTAGAAAGTAAGCAAAAATTCTTTACAGACTACGTACATTGTGTTAGACTTGATTGATATCGATATAGAATGAGATTAAAGCTAGGTTTAGACAACAGATTGTGACGTAAATGCTCATCATGCGGCTTAATTGTTGTAAAATGAATCCATACTAGTAGAAAAACACTCTTGAGCGACGGAAATTTTTCAGGCCAAAAAATTTCCTTCTCTTAAGCAGGGCCGGCCCAGCCTACGGGCGGGCTTGACGACAGCCCAGGCCACAAAAACGAAAAGGGCATCAAATTTGATTTGTTATGTTTATTTAATTATATTTATAATTAATTATTTACCATATATATAATAGGACATACATGAAAAAAAATAATAAACCAAAACTTTTGCGATCAACGTCGTTCATTCTTCGTGACTCCATCGTTTCTTCTTATTTTCTCCTTCGATTTACACACCAATCATGAACTACAATTACTACCCAAAAGCTTTTTTCATATCCAAAGCAAAAACTCTATAAATTTGAGGTTTCAATGAGTGTTTTATCCCATCCAATTCATTCTCAATTTTAAGTCTCCTCGAATCCTCAATATCCTATTGTTGTTTTACGATGACCAGACGGTTTTTTTCGACAGTCAGTATCGCAATAGGTAACAGTATTTCTCAATTTTAATATTAGTATTGTGTATTTGTCAATTTTTATGTTTAAGTGAAAAAAATTGTATGAGTTCCAAACCCTAAAGAAAGAATCGAGTTTCATCTATCCTAAATCTTTTATTTAAAATGTAGGGGCACCAAAAAAATTTTCGCCCAAGGCATCTAGATACCCAGGACCGGCCCTGCTCTTAAGCTCTATCACTTAAGCGATGGAAATTATTTACTTAAGTAAAATTTTAAATTTTAACCTTTTGGCGCATAATTTTTTTGAAACTTACTTAAGCGACGAAAAATAGTTTCGTCGCTTAAGCAAAGGATTCAAATTTTAAAATCCCGCTCAAGTGAAGAACAGAAGAAGAAGAAGAAGAAGAAGAAGAAGAGGAAGCAAGCCGGTGAAGAGAAGAAGAAGAAGAAGAAGAAGAAGAAGAAGAAGAAGAAAAAAAGAAGGTGGTGGCGGAGGAAGACGAAGAAGAAGAAACATTTTGTAAAAAAACAATTCGGCCGGAAATCCGCCGGAGAATTTTTTTTTGTTGAAAAAATCTAAGCCTTAAGTAACGGAAACATTGCGTCCCCTAAGGTCCGTTTTCGTCGCATAGGTACATGGCTTAAGCGACGGACTGATGAATTTCCGTCGCTATAAAAAAATATGACCGAGCTTATACGACGGCGCTTAGGCGACGGAAAGTTCGTCGTCTAAGGCTTAGGCGACAGACTTCGCTATGAAAAAATATGACCGAGCTTATACGACGGCGCTTAGACGACGGAAAATCTGACTTCAACGACGAGACATTTTCGTCGCCTAAGGCCGTTTTTCTACTAGTGACATTGTTGACAATTCAAATTAATTAAGGTACTTCTATTTTAATGTGTTGTTATTGTTAATTTGTTATTATCCAGGAATTATCATACACGT
Source organism: Comarum palustre (assembly GCA_951800085.1). NCBI lineage: Eukaryota > Viridiplantae > Streptophyta > Magnoliopsida > Rosales > Rosaceae > Comarum > Comarum palustre. The sequence continues at coordinate 31,874,035 of OX637573.1, read as the reverse complement.
ACATTCATACTTAAACATCACAAGGAAATAGACAAGCATATACGTAAAAACTAATATACGTGTAAAATTATGAGTCTTATTTTTTGAGAACTATTGACAATAGTGGCGGAGTCAAGAATTACGAACGAGTGAGGTACATTAATAAAAATTAAATAAAAATAATAATATTTAAAATTAATTTCTGGAGCTGACTCCTCTAAGGTATTTGAATTACTATCATTCTTATTTTTCTTTTTAGTGGACGTGGTAATTTCTCTAAGGTATCTGAAACTGCCGATCTTTCTTCAATAAGTTTGTTTATTTTCTGAAAGTATATATTTCAACATTTTGAATGCGATGAGATAAAGATTTGAAACTCTCTTCAATATAAGTTGTAGTAATCCATCGTACTTGACTATATATAGATGTATTATATTTGTTATATATATGTGGATTTCTTTTGCTACAGGAATTATATTTAATATGTAATCTATTACTGAAAAGAAATGAAAAACTTAATTTAATATTAATAAAACAAAAAATGTGGTAATAAATAAGCATAAAAAATAATTATTGTTGACAAAAATTGAAAAAGAAATATGATGCATATTTCTAAGAAAATCTTCCTCTATCTTTTATAAGTCTCATCAATAATGAAGTATGTCCAATCTCTGCATATTTCTAAGAAAATCTTTCTCTATCTTTTATAGGGAGCCCTTCTAGTGAGGACCTCTAAGTTGAGGACTAGTTGAGGACTTTTCGGTTTATCCCGCTTTTCGATCTTATATCCACATCTTAACCGTTCATTTTATAAATATTTATGAGTAGATCATTTATGCAAATTTTCAACTAAATTGAAAATCGTTAAGACATTCATAAGTGTGATTTACCAATTATGAACTTGAACGGTTCATGTTTAACAGATTTGGTTCATCCATTGATTTGATCTAAAACTAGTACTTAACGATCACCAATTTGGCTAAAATTTTGTATGATTGATCTACTTATATAAATCTACAACTTCAACGTTTAAGATGTCAAATTTTGATCAAAAAGTTGGTCTAATAAGTAATTAATTGAAAAGTCCTTAACTAGTCCTCAACTTAGAGGTCCTCATTAGAATGGCCCCATTTTTTATAAGTCTCATCAATAATGAAGTATGTCCAATCTCTCTAAAACACGTATCTATACATTAATTGACATGTCAAAGACAAATCACATATGAGAAAGCAGGGGAAGAATGGAAGACCTGGAAATGTGTGAGTGTATGTGTCCCATATGCTTGGTCCTCTTCCATCATCTTTTGCAGCACCTTCGTACTATAATTCAAGCACCAATTGATGAATGAACACAACCATATACATTAACATGAATTATACTTAAGTGACATCTTTTCTAGGATTCGACCTTCAAAGAACTAACTAAAGAGAAGCTAGTGGTATACCTGGTAAGCCGAAGAAGCTGTCCCGAATATGAAACCTTCCGGAAAGGTGCTCCGGTTGATGGAAGTAACATCGTAATGGCTTGGGGAGGTAGCTATACTAGTTGCCAATCCACAGCTAAGTAGGATTACGAAGATGAGAGCGCCTTGAAGTGCCATAACTGATCGACTATGTTTTCTGGCTCTTTACTTGACCCTTTATATAGAGGAAATCGTGACATTATAGATAAACATGAGACATGGTCCAAGACTCTCATTGTCACATGTTTCATTTCAAAGGCATTGTACGTACGTTCAAGATAAACTCTTTGCATATGGCATGAGGTCAAGTAATTTGAATACGATGTACGAACAACTAAACAGTGGGTTTTCTCAAAAAAACTAAACAGTGGGTGGTCAATGGATACAATAACCATGCAATTAATATTAATTTATTAGCTAATTAGATCTCCTATATTGGTTTACTAAGAAGGAAGATGATTGTAAATTTGTTGTGTGTGGGTCGGAATCAGTTGATTTCATATAGTTTGAATGGTAATATCATGATTTGAAAACTCGTTAAGCGCTTTCAGAGCAGAAAATGGGCTTGGAGTGCCTAGAAGTCATCTAGGTGGACTAAGTGATCTGTTTTAGAACACTGCACATAGGCAAAGTTCAAAAACTCGTTAGAGGCTAGCTACTAGGACGGATAGTTTGCTTAGAGCACCTAAACCCCATCTTGACGGACGGGCTAAGCGGCATTGTTTTAGAACACTGAGGTGATATGAACGCAAGAAGAGCTCTTACCCCCTGTATAGTAGATTGCTAATTATAAGATCGAGATATACACATACTGGAATAACGTATAAACCACAAAACCACAAAGGATTGCAAATGAATCCGATCCTAGATCAATGCAATTCAAACATCAGAACTGTCCGTTTTGCCCCTTCTTCATGGATCATTCGTACGTACACACTAGGAAATGCACAGAAGTGATACGGAGACTGTTTGGTGGGATGGACATGAATACGTCTTATCACTATGAACCAAAACTTGTAGGCATTCTGATTATGATGGATTGATATGGATATACACATGACGAGGATTTGGCATGATCACGAACTTGATCGACTAAGTTCAACGAATTTCGGACGTACTATATACAGTAGATGGTGCTAGAACAACCCAGAAATAAAATTCTCCTTAATTTGTATTCCAACTAAGACTGGAAAATGAAAACTCATCCATCAATCTTATCTAACAATTTGAAAACTGGTGGCAAGGAAGAGTTCCTTAAGTACGTACTTAATTAGACGACCTTTATAAACTTGAGGTGCATTTTCGATATACTGAAACGAAAAGTCATCAAGTTCATGTTCATCTTCTGAGTTTCTAGCTATATCTGATGCCATGAATATATATAGATTCATGATTTCTGCAGCAACTTTTCACAGTAAACGTGTTCTTATAAATTTCGTTTGGTTGACCTAGCTGGTGTGTATTCATGCACTGCGTTTGCATACATCGTCAATTTTGATGGTTGTGTATGGTATATACTACCCGTGATGTTTGGGATTTTACCCGAGAAATAAAGAAAAGTCGTGGGCAACTTATCATCTTCAAATTAAGAACAAAAATACAATAATTAGAAATCGTTAATACAAGTGAACAACCTAAGTAATGAAAATCAAAACTAAAAGCAACACACGTAGATAGAGGAAGTTCGTTCTATCAGCGGGATGCAGTGTAGCTAATATCGCCCAGCTCCCTAACCTAATGCGGCACCGGCCGCAAGACACTTGATCAAGTTGCGAACAATATTCGCAATTGCATCTGTGCCTGAATAGAAATATTGAGAAATGATAGCCAGTTAATTCGATTAAAGAGTAAATTTTCATTTGATACTAATTATTAGGCTTTATTGCCCATTCCAAAGAAAAAAAATTATTACCCTTTTCAATATAAGGTTACTCTATTTGTGCTCAAATAAACAAATCATATTAAAACTTAAAAAAAAACTAAATTATTTTAAGACAAATATACTTTCACATCTTAAACTAGAGAGAGAAAAATAGAGAAGAAAGAAGACTTGGTTGAAACCTCATCACACAACGTAACAGCCATCGGACTCTGGTAACCGACCGCCGAACTCAGTCACCGGTTGCTGAAATCCGGTCACCGGTAGCCAGAATCCGGTCACCGGTAGCCGAACTCCGGTCACCGGTAGCCGGAATTCGATCACTGGTAATTCGGTTACCGACCCCAGTAACTCGGTTCTTGACCCTCAATAACCACCACTATCTCAGTACTGACACCCAAAAACTCGAATTTTCTCCGGTTGCAGGATTCCGATCACTGGTAACATGGTTACTGATCTCAGTAACTCAATTATTGACCCCTAATAACCACCGGTAGCAGCTCAGTTACTGACACCCAATAACTCAATTACTCAGTTATTGACAGTCAATAACTCAATTACTCAATTATTGACCGTCAATAACTCAGTCGCTAACCGTCAATAACTCAGTTCCGTCAATAACTCAGTTACTGACACTACCAGAATAAGTATCATAGCCGACGAAAAAAAAATTACCAGGCCGACGAAATTTTTTTTCGTCGGCTAAAGTCCATTTTAGCCGACGAAAAATAATTTCGTCGGCTAAGTGAAATTTTCGTCGGCTAAAATGGACTTTTAGCCGACGAAAAAAACTTTCGTCGCCTAAGTGAAATTTTCGTCGGCTATAGTCTGTGAACTATAGCCGACGAAATTTTAAAACTTTGGCCGACGATATATATAATTTCGTCGGCTCAAATTCTTTATATTTCCAGATCCAGACAGTAGCTGATTTGAAAGAAAAAACGGGAGAAAAAATTTTGGGGTTGGCGAAATTGTTGGGTGTTGTCGAAATCTGTCGGAAATTAGTTTGTGGCGCTATATATATGTACGTATATGTATATATCTTGTTTTTGAGTTGATTTAAGAGTTTTATTTTCGTTATGCACATTGAGTTTGAGTTTTAATTAGAGTTGATTATATTGTGTTTTAATTAGAGTTGATTATATTGTGTTTTGAGTGTGATTGAGTTGATCGATTTGGGTTTGATAATATATATGAAGTTGTTGATATATATATATATATATATATATATTAATTTGATTATATTAATTAGTAATTATTATATATATTAATTGTACGTTAACTCAGATATAATATAAATTGAATGATTCGTAAATTTAATTAATTAGCGTTTATACATATATATTATGTTATTTTCTCAGGATATGGATAAGAGTTGGATTTCGCTTCCAAAATGGGACAAAAGATATGCTAAAGGAGTTGTTAGTTTTATTGAATATGTGATCAATAATGCTAAAGGGAATACAATTTTCTATTGTCCGTGCACTAAATGTCAGTGTCGCAGCGATATGTATCAATTTCCAATTGACAAGGTTTGGCAGCACCTTCAAAGTAATGGGTTTTGGGAGAAGTACACATGTTGGATATATCACGGTGAAACATCATCAAGGGGTCCGCATGATCATGGGCAGTTTTCTGAGACGGGCAGTACATCCAACGATCCAACAACGGCCTTCATCAACGATATGTTTCCTTATGAGAGGGGTGTATGCTCTGAAGGACCGTATATGTCTGACCCGGTGCAGCCCTTCCCTAGAGTTGTCAACACTGCTGGTATTGACAGGTACAACAAACTACTTGCTTTCCAACAGACCCCTGTGTACCCCGGTTGTCAGAAAACGGTTCTTGAAAGTGTGATGGACGTTATGAAGATTAAAGTTGAGACAAAATCGACTGTGAAGGCTGTTGATGAGTATCTACAGTACACTGCTTCGATGCTGCCCCACGGTCATCGTCTTCCTACCACTCATCATAAGGTCCGATGTATACTGAAAGATCTTGGGCTTTCCTACATCAAGATCCATGCATGCAGATATGATTGTGTTCTCTTCTGGGGTAAAGATCCAGAAGGGAATGACCTTGGTGACCTTGAAACATGTCCAGTATGTCAGAGTGACAGGTATAAGTTGACTCCTGCAGGCAATAGGAAACCTATGAAGGTACTTCGGTATTTCCCGTTGAGGGATAGGCTGGAACGGTTGTACATGTCATCACACACGGCCAAATCTATGAGATGGCACGCTGATAGGGAATTGCAAGGCGAAGATACCCTTATACACCCTGCTGACGGGGAGGCCTGGAAGCATATAGACAAGGAGTTTCCTCATTTTGCGTCTGAGGTCCGAAATGTGAGGCTCGGGCTCTCATCCGACGGGTTCAATCCTTTTGGCAACATGAGTCTTCAATACAGTGTATGACAGGTGATTTTGGTACCATACAATCTTCCTCCATGGATGTGCATGAAGAAGGAATACAATATGTTGAGTTTGTTGATTCCGGGACCCGGTTATCCAGGGAAGTGTCTCGATGTGTATTTGAGACCCTTGATTGAAGAGCTTAAGTTTTTTTGGGACGTTGGTCATCCCACTTATGATAAGTTCATGCACGAGATGTTCCAGATGCATGCTATGGTTGTTGGTACCATTAGTGATTTTCCTGCTCGTGGGATGTTGTCGGGCAACGTTGTTAGGGGATACAAGGCTTGTCCAGAGTGCCTAAGCGATGAGGGGAGCAGTAGTCATTGCAACAAGATATGTAGATTGGGTCACCGTACTCTCCTTCCGTATGATCACGAATGGCGGTTCGATGACAAGGCATTTGATGGGACTGTAGAACTTGGTGTGCCTCCTAGAAGATGGACAGGGGAAGAAATTTTAGCAGTGCTTAATGAGTATGATTTTGGGCAGCTCAGCAATCATCCCAATATAGTGGCGGCAATACCTGACAGACCCGACAGGTATAAATTTTGGACACATAAGAGCATATTCTGGGAACTCCCATACTGGAGTAAGTTGTTGATCAGGCACTACCTAGATGTGATGCACATAGAAAAGAATGTGTGTGACAGTGTGGTGGGAACCGTGCTGAACTTGGAGGGAAAGACGAAAGACGGTCCGAAGGCACGCATTGATCTTAAAAAAATGGAGATACGAAGACATTTGTGGTTGAAAGAAGGGAAGAAAAAAATGCCTCAAGCTCCGTACACCGTGAAGCCTGAACAGAAGAACGTAATTTTCAGGTGGTTGAGTTCTGTGAAGTATCCTTCAGGCTACGCAGGAAATATAGCCCGGTGTGTAAACATTCGGGACAATAAAATGTACGGGTTAAAGAGTCATGACTGTCATATTCTGCTACAACGTCTCTTCCCTATTTTCATTCGACCCTTCCTTCCCCGTCAGGTGGTGGAGCCGTTAGTAGCGTTGTCAAGATTCTTCCAGAAGTTATGCACAAGGGAAGTGACAAAATCTGATCTCCGGGAAATGCAACAGGACATTATTTATATCATGTGTAAATTTGAGAGAATATTTCCTCCAAATTTTTTTGACATCATGCCGCACCTGATGATCCATCTTCCCGAGCAATTGTTGCTTACCGGTCCAGTACACTATACTTGGATGTATCCTATGGAAAGGTATGTTTTTTACACCTAATGTTTTTATTGTACATGTTCATTGTATAATCGTAACATATGACAACAAATTTATTTATTTACAGACAACTTGGAGACTACAAAGCTTATGTGGCTAACAAATCCGCGCCTGAAGGATGTATAGCAGAAGCATATATTGCGCACGAGTGCGTCACCTACATGAAGTTGTATCTAGGAGCATTGAAGGAAACTCCACAAACCATGCCGGTTGATGAACCGAAGTTTAACCTTTCCATAGTCTCAAATGATGTTGAAGTTTATGGAATTTTACCAGAGTCCTACAAGTTGCAACCCCATGAGCTCGTCATAGCCCATTGGTGGGTATTGATTAACTGTCAAGAAGTTGAATACTGGAAAGACATCCATCTACACTGTCCAGACATTCAAGGTGATCTCGACTACCACAACAAGGAGTTCGCGAACTATTTTGGCGATTGGGTATGTAATTCTTCAATTTTGTATGTTGCAAGTCTCCTTGATTGCATAATTATTCATATTTATAATACATTGAATCTTTGGTTGCAGATGAACCATATTCAATTTGATGGTCACCCAAATTGGTCTCACGAACTAAGACTTCTAGCTATGAAGCCGATAATGTCAAGAGTTTACCCGATGTGCAAGGTCAATGGCGTGCAATTTATATGTGAAATGAGAGACAACAGACGAAGAACACAGAATTCTGGGGTTATGGCGCATGGTGGCCGGAATGGAGTTGATTATTATGGTGTTCTTGATTCAGTGGTGGAACTCGTTTATGGGCAAGGCATGACCGTGCACCTGTTCAAGTGTAGATGGTTTGATACTAGAAGCTCGCAGAGCATGAAGATTGATCAGTACGGGATTTTATCGGTGAACACTGGCACAAGCTGTTACGAAGATGACCCCTTTGTTTTTGCGACATCGGTGAAACAAGTGTTTTATCTTGATGACCTTGTTAAGGGTGACGCGTGGAAAGTAGTCAATCTTGTGCACCCTCGAAACATTTACCGGGCGGCTACACTTGGAGAGGCCGAAGACGAGGAAGAAAATGTTGCATATCAAGAACACAGTGCAATAGATATTCCTGACTCCTCTACAATTCGCCTTAATAATTTTAAACCGGGTCGTTCGGTTAGAATTCGTGATTTAGACGCTCGCCTTATGTTTATAGGTGGAACCTAATATTTCACCTTTACCGGGTTACAATTAAATGTGAAGCCACTCTGGGCCCGTTGTCTGGGCCCAATTCGCCATAAAGCTAAGTAAAGCAAGGGAAACTACTCCCACATTGGAAAGGGACAGGAATGCTGCCTTCAATGCTACTATAAATACCGGCACATGCCTCCCCATAAAGGGACGATGAAACTTCTTGACTATTCCCGAGTTTTATGCTTAATTGACAGTGTCTAACTTAAGCATCGGAGTGGCTTCCCTCGGTAAACCCGGGGACGCCTCTTTGACGTGTTTGTTCTTTACACAGGAAAACTCGGAGTACAGGGAAGTTCGCTATTTCTGGAGCCGTGCAACCCGCTAAAGGGGCCACGAGCCACCCGGAAACAATTGGTGCTCTCGTTGAGAGTCGAACTCAGGGCCCTCTCGCTTAATATTTTGAAGAACAATGATGGAATCCTCCGGGTTATGGAAACCCGCGAAATTTCGACAGTGCGTACATCCCAAGTAGGTACAAAAGTTATCTACAACTGTCCAAGTTTATTATATTTTGATGTTATATATATAAAGCCTTTCAGGCCTACATAAAACCCGGCCGGGTTATGTCTATCAAATCAGTTTGTTGAGTGAATGCAGGCGATCTCCATTTGACATGAAATATTGCAAGCCTTTCACGGCCTTATTTCATGGTCAAAACTTGTCAAGCTCCGATAAATCTCCGATAATCTCCGATAATCTCCATTTGACATGAAATATTGCAAGCCTTTCACGGCCTTATTTCATGGTCAAAACTCGGCAAGCTCCGATAAATCTCCGATAATCTCCATTTGACATGAAATATTGCAAGCCTTTCACGGCCTTATTTCATGGTCAAAACTTGTCAAGCTCCGATAAATCTCCGATAATCTCCGATAATCTCCATTTGACATGAAATATTGCAAGCCTTTCACGGCCTTATTTCATGGTCAAAACTCGGCAAGCTCCGATAAATCTCCGATAATCTCCATTTGACATGAAATATTGCAAGCCTTTCACGGCCTTATTTCATGGTCAAAACTTGTCAAGCTCCGATAAATCTCCGATAATCTCCATTTGACATGAAATATTGCAAGCCTTTCACGGCCTTATTTCATGGTCAAAACTCGGCAAGCTCCGATAAATCTCTGACAATCTCTGGTAATCTCCATAACTTGAAATATTGCAAGCCTTTCACGGCCTTGTTTCAGTCTTTGAAAGTCTTAACGGACCCATACAGCCCTACCGGCACTATTTTACTTACATGCTAAACCGGCATTATATGTGTAAATTATCACATTTGCATATTTTGCATCAGATTACCGTGTTATTTGGCAGGAAGCCCTTGAAAGTCCTTATGGGCCCGTAAAGCCTTAGCGGCCCTATTTTTTATTCACATGTCAAACCAGCACTATGTGAATTTTGTCAACTCTTGCAGGTTATGCAACGGGTTGGAAGTCCTAACGGACCCGTACAGCCCTAGCGGCCCTATTTTCATTTTATAACATTAACATGTCAACCCGGCACTATATGCAAATTTTGTCAACACTTGCAGGTTAAGCATCGGGTTGGAAGTCCTAACGGACCCTTAAAGCCCTAGCGGCCTTTCAAAGTCCTTATGGGCCCGTAAAGCCCTAGCGGCACTATTTTTATTTATATGCCAAACCGGCATTATATGTGAATTGTCACACTTGCAAATTATGCATCAGTTTAACGTGTTATTTTACAGGGAAAAATACCGTGTTATAGAAAGACATTCCCACCCAAGGCCTTAGCGGCCCATGGAAGTCCTAACGGACCCGTAAAGCCTGAGCGGCCCCATTTTCACTTTATAATGTTAACATGCCAAACCGGCAATATGCGTACATTTTGTCAACACTTGTATATTATGCATCACATTACCGTGTTATTTGACAGGAAGCCCTAACGGACCGGTAAAGCCCTACCGGGCCTATTGTTATTTTATGACGATAACATGCCAGACCGGCACCATATGTAAATTTTTTCTACACTTGCGAGATATGCATCAAGTTAACGTGTTATTTGACAGGAAAAATTATGCCAACAGCTTGAATACTTTTATTCGAAAGTCAGTTACAAGAGCAGTAAACCGCTACAAAACAGACTACACTACAAAAGCAAAGACAAATACTTAGGCTCCAGCTCAGGGCGCTGCAGACCCGCTACCACCGCCAGTGCTCGAGCCGCCACGTCCTCCCCGGGGCCGTATGATAAACTGTCCCCTACGGAGCGGTGGCCGGTTTTGAGGACCACCGACAATCCCACCACGGGAAGTACCTCTCCGGGCTGCTGAAGAATGAACCGAAGGACTCCGAGCCGGGTTTGCAGGAGCCCTAGGGTTTGCGGCCATGGCAGGAGTCGACCGGGAGGTGCCTGCAGCCTCGTCGGGTCTAACGTGACCTTGGTGACCATCATACCCGGCTTTGTCGAGCCACCCTTGGCGAATCCCGGCGCTAACAATTTCGGCACGAGCCTCAGCCCTCGCCGACCGCAGCTTCAGCTCAAACTCGGGACTCGCTAGAAACTCGGAGACAGCAGAGTCCCTGGCCCGGGAAACAGCCTGCACCAACTCGCCTTTCTGCTGCTCCACAGAAGTCACTTGTTGCTGCAGCGCTTGATTCTGTTCAGTAAGCTGAGCAATGGCGGCATCTTGAGCACACCGGTCCTCCCGGTGACCCTCGATGACTTTCTCCAATTTCGAGTTCTTGGCCACCAAGTCTGCTACGTGTTCTTCTGCCTTGGCCAACTTTGCACTCGACGCAATGGCTGATGCGCTTGCGAATTCCCGGACCCGGGCCAGGTTTTCTTCACTCGCCGTTACCTGGTCCCGGGCGGCCCGGAGATCATCCCTGAGGACTCTCTCTCGCTCGGGGATGCCTTCGGTTATGAGCCGATCGGTTGCCAAGTACGACAACCTGACAGCCTACACGAATCAAACAACGGGTTAGTACAAGGAAACAAAAACAAAAGAAGAACGGGTTAAAAGAAAAAGACACTTACCCGCATCAGTTTCTCCTGCGCCCTCCGGGCTACAGTCACCGGGTCCTCATGCTCCAGTACATAGGAGTCGGCGGCGCAGTTCTTCAGATCCGCTACCATTCTCTGGATGGCCACGTCCGCCATTCCCGCGCCCGCCAACTCCTCCATGATTTCAGTGGTGTCCCGGTGCTGCTTCCTCTCCCTCCTCTCTTTCCTCTCCTTCCTTCTCTTCTTCCTCTCGGACCTTGCCGAGCTGGATGCCTCCCGGGTGCGTTTGTGGGAGGGGACGGGTTCCACTTCGCGCACTTCGTCGCTCCCATCACTCCCCTCAGGGTTCTCACTCATCACCCCTTCGAAACCGACAACTTCTTCACCCCCGTTGTCAGCCTCATCTTCAGTCAACTCCTCTTCACCCGGGAGCATAGATGAGGGAACTGCGCTCATCACCGGTTCTTCAAACTCTACCTCTTCGTCTGCTAAGGGGAATTGAGTCACCGGTTCTTCAATCACCGGCTCTTCCGCCACCTCCTCCGCGGGGCTCCCCACAATCTCTTCATCTAACTCCTGGTACATCTCCGTGCCAAGTACCTCAGCAAGGTACCCTGGGATCTCGTTGAAGTGCAAGATGTTCACGAGGAATTTCTCAGTATCCCCTTGCTCTGCTTCTGGGCGCAGGAAAGCCGCTTTCGTGGTCAAGTTAATGTCGTATAATTGACCATCCGTTGCTTGTGTCCGGATCCCGGCCCAAACAGCCTTATCTTCAAACCCGTCGTATATTCTCGGGTTCTTCCGCTTGGTAAACTCCATTGGAAGAAGAGCTGCAGAAACACATATATCCCGTTACACAAGAAGCATTTAATAACAAAAGTTGAAGGAACACGAGACAAACCTGGGAGCTCCATCAACCGGCACCTGCTGTACACATACAGCCTACAAAGCCGGTATGAACTCCGGTCGTCTTGCCCCCGAAAAGCCCACAGCATCCTCCGGATCCTCCTCTCCATCACCGGCTCCAGAGGAATGTCGGAGACATCTGCAACACAAACAACATAATTATAACCCGGGATAGAGAAAAGAAAGAAGAATCCGGAGAGAGAAGGACTCACTCATCAGTGGCTGGAAGTCACCCGGTACTTGAAACGCGTATCCCGGGTCTTGAAAGTTTCTTATCAAGAAACTTTTCTCCCTCCAGGTCCGGCTCACGGAGGTTGGCAGGTCCTCGACGATCTTCTTGAAAACCGCTTTGGACTTCAGTTGGATGGTCCCACTGAAACCCGCCTTCCGGGAGTACTCGGCCCGGTACATGGCGTGTAACTCGTGATAGGTTGGCATCTGCTGCTTCAGCACCTTGTACATAACGCACAACCCGAGTAGCTGCCTCCACATGTTCGGTCCAACTTGCCCGATTGCGAAGTTGCTCGCAGCCAAGAGGTACTGCACCTCTACCTTCAGCGGGAGTGACAGGCCGCAGCGTAGCTGATACTCGTGGCACAGCGTCCACCCATCCCCGGGAGCGAAGAACTGGTCCTCGGGTTCTAAAGGCCGTATTTCTACAGACTCGGGGATCTTCCAGTTGCTCCTTAGCTCCACGATCTCCTCCGCTGTCAATGAGTACCCGGGAGGGTCAAGAGCGGTCCCATCAGTGAAGGTTACGGAGGCAAACTCGGGGACGTGAGTGTCCATTGTTTCGTTGGCCATCTGCAAAACAAGAAAACACGGGGGCGTCAACAAAACTCAGGTAACCCGGCGTCACGAAGCTAAATTCCCAGACGCATAGACCCAGAAAACCTTCCTGGGAACCCAGAAACAGTACACAAATCGTCCCAAAACGATCAAAAAGGAGGGAAGAAGACACAGTACCTTAGTTTTGAGTGTTTGAAGGGGTTTTTGAGATCGATCTGAGTCTTGAATTCAAAAGAAACAGCGACAAAAGAAAGCGACAGCAAAAAGCACGAAAAAGTTATCGGGTTTGGAGGTGAGACAAAACTGTCACCCTCAACCCCTATTTATACAGTTAAGGGCGTGCACTGAAGGGACGTTTCAGTTTCTCGAGGGAAACGACACGTGTCGCGCATGCCGCTTCACAAAACCGAAAAACTTTTCAGTTTCCCCCCACTACAACCCGGAGACGTCGTTTTGAGTTCTCAACGTAAAGAGTGTCTGCGGGTTCCGCTTGCGTACGGACTTGGGGGACTGGGTACCCCTGGTTTGGTTGCTAACTTTGTAACCCGGTAAAGAAACGATTTTAAGTCCCCACCCAAGCGTACCCCTTGACTGAGGACTTGGGGGACTTGTTTATAGGTGGAACCTAATATTTCACCTTTACCGGGTTACAATTAAATGTGAAGCCACTCTGGGCCCGTTGTCTGGGCCCAATTCGCCATAAAGCTAAGTAAAGCAAGGGAAACTACTCCCACATTGGAAAGGGACAGGAATGCTGCCTTCAATGCTACTATAAATACCGGCACATGCCTCCCCATAAAGGGACGATGAAACTTCTTGACTATTCCCGAGTTTTATGCTTAATTGACAGTGTCTAACTTAAGCATCGGAGTGGCTTCCCTCGGTAAACCCGGGGACGCCTCTTTGACGTGTTTGTTCTTTACACAGGAAAACTCGGAGTACAGGGAAGTTCGCTATTTCTGGAGCCGTGCAACCCGCTAAAGGGGCCACGAGCCACCCGGAAACAATTGGTACCCCGGGTTTGGTTGCTAACTTTGTAACCCGGTAAAGAAACGATTTTAAGTCCCCACCCAAGCGTACCCCTTGACTGAGGACTTGGGGGACTTGTTTATAGGTGGAACCTAATATTTCACCTTTACCGGGTTACAATTAAATGTGAAGCCACTCTGGGCCCGTTGTCTGGGCCCAATTCGCCATAAAGCTAAGTAAAGCAAGGGAAACTACTCCCACATTGGAAAGGGACAGGAATGCTGCCTTCAATGCTACTATAAATACCGGCACATGCCTCCCCATAAAGGGACGATGAAACTTCTTGACTATTCCCGAGTTTTATGCTTAATTGACAGTGTCTAACTTAAGCATCGGAGTGGCTTCCCTCGGTAAACCCGGGGACGCCTCTTTGACGTGTTTGTTCTTTACACAGGAAAACTCGGAGTACAGGGAAGTTCGCTATTTCTGGAGCCGTGCAACCCGCTAAAGGGGCCACGAGCCACCCGGAAACACCTTATTGATGTGGATCCAAATCAAGAAACAGACGACGACTCTTGTGATGTAGAAATGCATAGATTACCGGAAATTAATTTTGACACCGAAGAAGACTCATCGGATGATTCTGATTACGAGCCTTCTTAGTTATTTGAATTTGTACTACAATTTGATGTGTTTCATATGGTACAAGCTCTACAATTCATAATGTATCTTAATGTTGGTTATATATGCAGGAAATTGTTATGGGTACGGTTAAACCAACTGTTTTTTTTATCTATTTGACAGTTTTAGCCGACGAAATATAACATGTTTCGTCGGCTAAGATACTTTTAGCCGACGAAACATGTTATATTTCGTCGGCTAAAAGTATCTTAGCCGACGAATACCCTAATATTTCGTCGGCTAAACCCTAAACCCTAACCCCTAAACCCTAAAGTATAGCCGACGAATACCCTAATATTTCGTCGGCTAAAGTTAAATGAATAAAATAATAATTTTATACCGCTAGCTGCGTCTCCTCGATATGAAACTATTTGTAGCTGACGGTCCGGACAGAATACGTATTTTAGGTGGCCAAATCACCGTTTGTTTGTGTTTAGGGGTTTGACCAACGGGATTGACCGTGCGGATCGAGCCCGACCGTGTGTCCGATGATGCTGAAATTTTACCCTCACACATGTTTCAACATAATGATGATATCTGACGGTCGGTTTTCCGTTTCACAAGATGGATTGTCACAATCAAAGTATGCCTACTAATGTTGTATAACTAATTGACTAAGTGTTAAGTAAATGTTCCGTTTTAAAAACAAACTATACGTAGATGCTTCAAACAAAAAAAAGTCGTGAGATAAGATATGACCGGAACGATGAAATATGTCTACGGTTGAAATTTCACGTAATTCCGATAAGTTTCGGTGCCAATACTTGCGGTCATTGCATTTTTTCTATTCGTTCGCCATAGAGGACGCCCTATCTCCGACGGTTATTTTTCTTATAAATTTTATACCACTAGCTGCGTCTCCTCGATATGAAACTATTTGTAGTTGACGGTCCGGACAGAATACGTATTTTAGGTGGCCAAATCACCGTTTGTTTGTGTTTAGAGGTTTGACCAACGGGATTGACCGTGCGGATCGAGCCCGACCGTGTGTCCGATGATGCTGAAATTTTACCCTCACACATGTTTCAACATAATGATGATATCTGACGGTCGGTCTTCCGTTTCACAAGATAAAACAAATAAATTGTGCATGAACTTACGGAATATGAATAAAATATACTTTAGCCGACGAAATTACTTAAAAAATTTCGTCGGCTATAGTTGGACTTTAGCCGACGAAATTAGGGTTTTGTCGTCGGCTAAAGTCCAACTATAGCCGACGAATTTTTTACTTCGTCGGCTAAAGTGGGACTATAGCCGACGAATTTTTTATTTCGTCGGCTATAGTTCTTCCTATAAATTCGAAAGCAGCCGAACAGAAGCCCACTTCTCCACTTTCTCCACTCCGCCGGCGAATTTCTCCCTCTCCTCTCGATTTTCTTTCGCCATTTTCGACGGTTTCCAGCCTCCACTCCGCCTCCCTCATCTCCCAAACCAATTAGGTATGCAATTTCATGTTTATATTGGATTATAGAACAAATTTGGGTTGTTTTTTCAATATATTGAATTGTGTTGAATTATATTGTGATAATGTTGAATTATATTGGGTGTATTTACTGAATTTGGGTGTATATTTGGTTGTAGTTGGGTGAATTTGGGTGTATTTGGGTGTATTTGAGTGTATTTGGGTGTATTTAGATGTATTTGGGTGTATTTGGGTGTATTTAGTATATTTGGATGTATTTTGGGTGTATTTAGTATATTTGGGTGTATTTAGTATATTTGGGTGTATTTGGGTGTATTTAGTATATTTGGATGTATTTTGGGTGTATTTGGGTGTATTTAGTGGATTTGGATGTATTTGGGTGTATTTAGTATATTTGGGTGTATTTGGGTGTATTTAGTATATTTGGATGTATTTGGGTGTATTTAGTATATTTGGGTGTATTTAGTATATTTGGATGTATTTGGGTGTATTTGAGTGTATTTAGTAGATTTGGATGTATTTGGGTGTATTTAGTATATTTGGGTGTATTTGGGTGTATTTAGTATATTTGGATCTATTTTGGGTGTATTTAGTATATTTGGGTGTATTTAGTATATTTGGGTGTATTTGGGTGTATTTAGTATATTTGGATGTATTTTGGGTGTATTTAGTAGATTTGGATGTATTTGGGTGTATTTAGTATATTTCGGTGTATTTGGGTGTATTTAGTATATTTGGATGTATTTTGGGTGTATTTAGTATATTTGGTATATTGTTCATTTTTTATTTGGTATATTGTTCATTTTTTATTTGGTATATTTTTTATTTTATTTGGTATATTGTTCATTTTTTATTTGGTATATTGTTCATTTTTAATTTAACAAAATATTAATTATTTTATTTAGGATGAAAGGATTATTCAGCAGATCAAAGAGTTCGAAGGGCCGGGGTGAATCGTCAGAGAGAACGTCTAGCAACCCTCGAGGTTCGTTTCAGGGCCCAATGACGGCCCGACGGGCGTCTCTTCTGGAGCCGACACATTCCTCCAGGCAGCCAGATGGCCCTCCCGCCTCCAGGCCTCCTAGCGCCCCTCGCTCTTCCGGCCAGCCGGACGCCTCTCGCTCCTCCAGGCAGCCTACCGCCCCTCGCTCCTCTGGCCAGCAGGACGCCCCTCGCTCCTCCAGGCAGCCTAGCGCCCCGCGCTCCTCCAGGCAGCCCAGCGGCCCTCACTCCTCGAGGCAGCTGTGGCCTCCGACTCAGGCGGAGGTGTCTGCACCACGTATGCCTGAGATACGTAGGGCACCGGCACTGGGCCCTAGTGCATCGGAGGGTGGGTCTTCCGGGGTACAGATGCCGCCGCCCCTCCTCTTCCTTCCGCGCTTCATACCGGCAATACCTGCAGTCGATGACTCAGGGGCGCCGATTTATCCACTACCCCCCCAGGTGACCCCATCAGCGGTGTACCTGTTCGTGCCGTTTGCTACAGAGTTAATTTCTGCGAGGGTATCATCGTCGGCGACAGAGTCGGAGTCCGTCGCATCCGCCCCAACGCCCTCAGGTAATGATTATATAAGTAATTTGTTATGTTATAATGTTATAATAAAATTAATTTACTAATCATCAATTTATGATAGGTACCGTCGGAGCCAAGCCGACAAGGAAGAAGAGAGGTCCGGTCACGGGGAAAGCTCTCGAGAAGACAGTGAGTACATCGGGAAGGATCGTCATTGATACTGACGAGGATGGGAACGTAGTATCCGGCGGCAAGACGAGGATGTACTCTGGCCGCGTGGGAGCGCTTATTAGGGATAGAGTCCCTATGTTGTGGTCAGACTGGGGCGAGGTCCCACAGGAGGTTAAGGACATGGTCCACAACGCCATGTCGGTAAGTATAACAAAATTCATATTTAACATTATTTATTACATTGTAGATTTATGAACGTCTAAAGTAATAAATGTTTAAATGCAGGTGTGGTTTGACGTTCCCGAGTACCTGAGGAACACCTGGGCGGACGTTGTGCACGGGGGAAGGTACGTTGTAAAGTTAAGGACAAAAAAAACTATGTTTAATTTATAATATTTATATTTTTTTTGGCGTATTACAGGTACAAGGAGTGGAAGAACGAGTTACGGACCCACTGGACTACACATGGGAACGAACGTTCCGGCACCCCCCTTGAGTTCCAGTTCAGGGAGTACGAGTGGCGTTGGCTTCTGATATCGGAATTCAACAACCCACATAAACAGGTAATTAAAAATAATTATTTATTATATTGAATTATATTTAATACGTTTTAAAATATTTTACTAATTCGATTCCTTTGTAGGCCGTTTCCCAGGTGAACGCTCAAAACCGGCAACGCAACATGAGGAACCATCATGCCGGTTCTAGACCGTTCGCATCGTTGATGGAGGAGGCGGCCAGGGAACATCCAGAGGTCAACCAGTACGTCTATACGTACGAGAGGGCATATCCCGACTCCCAGGAGGATATTGTAAGTCGTTTTACGTTTTAAAATTTAGTAAATTATATGTATATATATATATATTTTAAAATGTTAATTAATTTTTTTTTCCTATCAAATTAGGCGAGGGTGAGGCAGGCTAGTGACGAGGTGATGGCTGCTATAGTCAGGGAGACATGGCCTGACACGCAAGAGGAGGACATGTCCGAAGCCATGTCCCGGATCGACAGTTCGGATCTCAGCGTTGGGGCCAGGATCATGGGCACAGCCTTCCCACCGCGAGGAAATAACTTCTACTGTCGGGGCCTGGGAAAGAAGGGCGAGGGGGTACTCAAAACCACTCCTGGGTTTCAGAAAAAAGGAGCCTCGACCAGCAGCAGAACGACTCAGCTTGAGGCGGAAGTTCAGATGTTACGGGAACAACAAGCCGCCCAAGCAGCATATAATGCCGAGAGAGAGGCCGCCCAAGCAGCATATACTGCCGCGAGAGAGGCCGCCCAAGCAGCATATACTGCCGCGAGAGAGGCCGCCCAAGCAGCATATACTGCCGCTCTACAGGAGTACACTATAGCATCCCATGCCGCCCAGCAGACACAGCAGCAGCAGATGTACCAGTACATGCAAGATTTTATAGCTGCACAGCAGCAGGGACTTCCGCTTCCGCCCATGCCCCCGCCTATTGTCTTACCTCAGCCGCCGCAACCTCCCCAACCTCCCCAACAACCTCATCCTGGAGCAGATATTGATTTAGACGATATCGATTTTATTTAGTTTTTTAAGTTTATGAACAATTATTTATTTAGTTTTTTAGGTTTATGAACAAATATTAATTTACTTTTTAGGTTTTATGAACAATTTATGAATTGAAAATTTAATGCAAAATGTTTATGTTACTTTAGATGGTGTGTTGTTGTTGGTTATAAAATTGTTTCTGTAATTTGCAGCTTGCTTGGATGGTAATGTATAAATTTTGTTTGGGTTTCTAGTATAAAAAGTACTATAGCCGACGAAATTTACCATATTTCGTCGGCTTTACTATTTTTTTTTTTCAACAACCTTTAGCCGACGAAAGTGTGCTAATTTCGTCGGCTAAAAGTATTATAGCCGACGAAAGTGTGCTAATTTCGTCGGCTATTCTCTATTTAATTTTTATTTTTTAAAAACTTTAGCCGACGAAATATTAATATTATTTCGTCGGCTATGTGTTGGATTATAGCCGACGAAATATTAATATTATTTCGTCGGCTAAGTGTTGGATTATAGCCGACGAAATATTTATATTATTTCGTCGGCTAAGGTGTGGATCATAGCCGACGATTTTTTTTATATTATTTCGTCGGCTAAGGTTTGGAGTATAGCCGACGAATTTTTTATATTTTTTCGTCGGCTAAGGTGTGGAGTATAGCCGACGACGGCCTTTATTTCGTCGGCTATAAGCATAGCCGACGAAATATAGCCGACGACTTCTTAGCCGACGACGTGTCGTCGGCTATAACCTTAGCCGACGAAAATGGTGAACAGGCCGACGAAAAAATTTCGTCGGCTAAAGTGCTTATCCTGGTAGTGTGACAATCAGTAAAACAGTTACTGCCATAGCCTAAAAGAAAACAACTACACTTACCACATAGCCATGCATCTTCACACATCGAATCTACTCTCTTCCCATACGGCCTCCCTCATTGTACCAACTCCTCCCTCATTGAATCAACTTCACCTCCCTCAGAAACTTTGTTACATCCTCATCATGGACATCAGCCAGGTTGTCAATCGCGGAGCCACCGCCACCACCGACGAGTCCGACAATAAAGTGATGAGTTGAGAGAGAGAGGATCGGTTGAAGGTGGAGGTTTGGCAACTCCGGCGAACTTACATCACAGAGCTAGTCACCCTTACCACTTCATAATTTCTTCCTCAGCCTGAAATCTCAGTGCTTGGTCGCAAACCGAGCAGGAGGAGGAGATCCGGCCATGAATCTCGACTAGATCTAGTGCGGCGCAGACGGCAACAATCCAAGCTACTCCAGCAACTTGACGACGTCATCAGGTTGGCGTTGAGAAGGAGTGGATTGAGTCGTCGACGGCGTATAAGTTGGATGTGCGTAGTCCTTGATGACGACATCTGCGTTGGATGTGCGCAGTCCTTGACGACGGCGCTAGAGTTGTCGATGTTGTCTTCAATGCCTGTGTCGGTGATGTATGGATTGAGTGATCGAGAGAAAGAGAGTTCTGATCAAGAGAAGAGATAACAGTAAAAGGGTGTACGGTTGAAATTGAACTATGGGTATAATTATCTTTTTGTTAACAATAATTGAAACTGGTACAAAAAACAGATTTTCAATCAAATGGACTTTATTTGGGCTGTTTTTTTGTGTATTTGGTCGTTAACCCTAAATTTTACTTTTTCTACTGGTACAAGTTGAGTTACCTGTTCTCTTAGTCGTCATTATTGAACCTATCGGATTTGGCTCTCCTTTTCTTTTGAAAGGCTAGGAGCTAGGTTAATTATATTGCTAGTTCCAACTTCCAAGTGTTTATATTCCATTCCGATCGCAAAGAGAGTGCAGTTCCGTTTCCTAGTAGTAGATTGTCGGGTGAAGGATTCATGTTTTCCATTTAGCTGTGTTCTTTTTTCTTTTCTTTCTCTTCGATCTATTGTAGTTTTTTTGAAGGGTACGTTCTCCCATTCTCCTTCTCAATGTCAGAATATTTCTTTGAATGGATTATCCCTTCCTTAGATATGTTATTCCCGAGCTTAGTGATTTGTTAATTCAAGTTTTGTGAATGTACGCGTGGAGAAATAGGAGCCAGGGGCGGATCTACTTGAAATGTTGTATAGGCTGCAGCCCAGAGAAGATTTTTTGGTATATAGTATTACTTGTACATGTTTAATCTATTATTCTTGTTAGCTCAGTTGGCAAACAGCGTAGTTCAAATTTCCTCACAATGATGTGGGTTCAAATCCCTGCCATTCCCTGTTCTTTCACTATTTTTTCCTTTTCTTTCTCCATTTATCCCGTTTTCCCGTCAAGACCTGGGTTTGACCGCTTTTCCTTTCCTCCTAGTTTTACATTTCTTCGTTCTTTTTGCATTTAGTTTCTTTGCACGGGTTGCAAAAAAGCCTTCAAATAGAGGTAAAGAAGAAGAAAAGTTAGACGGGTAGTCTTCGCACTGGCGGCAGAGCAGATCTCCTCTCAGGTTCCTACTTCTCTTTTTCATCTCTTTCCTGTTAGTATCAGTACCACAATTGTGTATACTTATTAATATTGTTGCAGCACAAGCAGTAATTGAGAGTGCTTGGTTGATTAATTTGACATGCATTTAATTAAGAAAACCTACTAATTTTACATAGTTCTTGATAGAGTCAAATATTTGAAGACATACTATTCATTTAGTACTAATTATAGAGATTTATTGCTTATTCCAATGAAAACCTTTTTCATATGTCCATTTCAATTAATCTAAACAACATTACCTTTTAGCCCATACCTAAACAATAAAACATCTATCTCCCCTCAGTATTACCTTTGCCTCCACGGTAAAGCCACTGTCATGTGAACCGAGCTATCCTCTGTTACTGGAGATCGTAACGGCGATGGCGAAGAAGATGACATCACCATCATGCCGACAACGAATTGCGGCAATCACTCCACCTTTCTCCTCTCTAGATCTATATCTCTCACCGCAATTTCTCCTCTTGTCAGAACTGAGAAAATCTACTAGTCTTCAACCTCCGGCGATGACGCCTAGTCTGATTTGGAGTTGCTTATCTCCAAATCCAAATCACCGAAGCCCTCAAGCTCATCATCACCTGTTCCAAGATACGCCGTTGTATTCAGATTTGGCTTCATCAACTTCGTCGGCTCTAGCTTCGTCCACATGGCTGGAGGTTCGAGAAAAACTGGGCTTGGTGCAGGTGAATTGGTGAAGGTAAATTGTTGAAGGTGAATTGGTTTTGGTTTGGAGAATTGGTGCAAGTGAGATTGGAGCAGGAAGCTTGTGTGTTCCAATTTCGATTGGAGGATTATTTGTCCACAAAGGTGAGAGATGGGAGAGATTTTGAGGTAATAAACTGTTACATTTTGCAAATATCTTGTTTAGAAATCAGCTAAAAACTCTCCTTCTCTTTTTTTGTATGGTTAGTGGCAAATGTTTTACTTGAAAACAGTAGGTAACAGAGTTTTCCCCTTTTTAAAATGGTAAGTTTTACTTTGAAACGCTTCATCTCGGCCAAATCTCGAAGCTCGTGAAGCTCCTTCAATATTCAAGTCATTTTTCATCTCGGCCAAATCATTTTTTCTTCATTTTGGTCTTGAATTTCATTGATATATATATATATATATATATATATATATATATATATTGTGAGTTAGTTATTGTCCTTATTTATATGAATTTGAGTTGTTGAACATCAATACTGCATTGTTGTATATTATTACCGAAGGATTTGAGTTGTTGAACATCAATACTGCATTGTTATATGTTATTACCAGAGGATAGTAACCTGGTTATTAGGGTAAATAATTGATTACTAGTTGTAGTCATTAATTACTGAGGTTTTATGAGTTTTGACTGATTTTTTTGTGGTTACTGAGGGACGATAACCAAGTTTTTAGTGGTTACTGGGGGTCAGTAAACGAGTTATTGGTGGTTACTGGAGTCAGCAAGCGAGTTATTGATGGACAGTAACCGAGGTATCGAGTTACTGGGGGTTAGTAACCGATTTATTAGTGGTTAATAGATGTTAGAAACTGAGTTATTGGAAGTCAGTAATTGGAATATCGAGTTATTGTGCGTCAGTAACCGATTTTAGTTGTGATTATTGAAGTCTAGAACTCAGTTACTGAGGGTTAGTAACTGGAATATCTGAGTTACTAGGTATCAGTAACCAATTTACCGGTGACCGGAGAAATATAATCACTGGAGTCTGGGACCGGCGACCAGAACCCGGAGTCCGGCGGTGCTCCAACAAAGTCTTCTCTCTTTAGTAAGAAGCAAGGGTAAAAATGTCTTAAAAATTATTATTTTAATATGGATTTAATAAAGATTTGTGTGTTTGGACACAAATAAGTGATCTTTCATTCAATTAGGTTTTAAAGTCTTATTTTCATTGAAACATGGTTTGACTTTTATTTTTGTGTAAATGACTCATGTCTTCCAAACCTAAAAAAAAATTGCACAGGTAAAATTAGCCGACTCTTTTAGATTCCTGGATCTGCCACAGGGGCTAACAGTGAATGTGTAGAGTATGAAACAGAGTAATGATAAAGGAAGAATGCATACGAAGTAAAGCTCTGAAACAGAGTAATGATAGAGGAAGAATGCATACGAACAAAGCTCTGAAACAGAGCAAATGAATTTCTTATTAGATTTGTGACCGTAATTAATAATCGTATATGATTTACTTAACAGAAGATGATAGTTCCTCGACATGAAATAGTAAGTTACCTTATTGATCAAGGAACAAATGCAAAAACTGAGTACAGTGATCTTCAATGCAAATTACAAGTTTTACTACATATCCATGGGCAAAAATTTCTTTAGAGTTTCTTCAGAAAACTTTTGAACCAATGTGCAGAAAGTTTTGGGTGCCTAGTCTGCCCGTTTTTGTAGTCGACAAAGTAGATACCAAATCGGACGGTATAACCAGAATACCATTCAAAATTGTCAAGCAATGACCATGCAAAGTATCCTTTCACATTCACACCATCCCTACAAAACAGAATTGTGTTGTAAGTGGAATGATTAAACTAATATACGTATCTGTAATCTGGATCTGTTAAGGACTCACTTGATTGCTCTTTGAAGGTAATAGAGGTGGCGATAGTGGTAGTCGACTCTCATTGTGTCGTTAAGAGCTTCTTCAAGTGATAATTTAGGATCATTGAGCTCATCAATACCTGCATTATTCTCACAAGGTGTTATATTGATAGCAGTGATCTGTAGTTATCTGCATTTCAAAACTATGGGAAACATTGATGACGCAATAATCAAACATCAAATATAGTTACCATTCTCAGTAATGTATATGAGCGGATCGTTATATTTTGTCTTTATGTACAGCAAAAGATCTCGAATTCCTCTTGGATAAACGTATAGCCAGTCTGAAGCAGCCTGCACAAATCACATTTGAAGAGGATATATGATGCAATATAGAAGATAAATAATATTTTAGCAAATTATATGACAAAGAAAGCAAGAACACAATGTGATATGCATACCTTTGGTCCAATGGGAATTCCATTAAGCACATCTGCCACAAGATATAATTAAGATCGAATTCTAAAACATTCTAAGAAGCTAGCATATAGAACTGGTAGAAGAACAGAAATTTTGGATGAAAGAGTACTTACATGAAACAGAAGCACGAGCATCTGTTAAGTAGCTTGCATTGACAGAATTATTGTGAGGTGCATAGGCTGCATAATTAGCTGTGTAATAATTCAATCCCAGAAAATCAAATGATCCAATTAGCAATTTGGACTGCTCCTTTGTGAATTTTGGTAATCGATTTCCAACTAGAGACCTCATGCTGTGTGGATAGTCTCCATTTGTCAAGGGATCCATAAACCTGCAAAGCATGGAAATTCTAAGCCTATATGAACTCAAGAATACATGTGTATATATAGTGAGGCCAGAAAGTAGTATGGTCATGATTCTAAGCACTAATTACTCGGTTTAACGATATTACCATCCAATCATGTAATCTAGAGCTCTTAGTGCAGCATTTTTATGGTGCTTGGCCTCCGAAACCGGCACAAACCAATTTGAAACTAGAGTAATCCCTATCAATCCCTTTTGAGATGACTGCACAGTTTCGACATTAATTTGGTTAATTAGAAGTTTAGAACAACCTGGCAAAAGAAAACATATAGAGACTCAAATAAACAACAAGAACTAGCAAGGACCTGATATTTTTGCCTGTATAATTTTACTGTAGCTGCATGAGCAAGCAGCTGGTGATGTGCTACCAAATATGGTTCAGTACCGGAATCTCCACCGGTGCAGTTTAGTTGTTGCCAATCAGAACAGCGTCCTGGTGCCAAAATTGACAATGCATAACCACCAACACTGTAACTGTATGGCTCATTAAACGTGATCCAGTGCTTTACCCTATCACCAAATTCCTTGTAACAAAGCTCTGCATAGTCCCTATAGTGATTGCTGCATGTATAAAGCGTTTTGAGGATTAAAAATCAATGGCATATTTGCTGATCATTCATAAATGCAATTAGATTTTGAGTAGTGATTAAGATACTTACACAATGTGAGGACTTAAAAAACCGCCATACTCATCTTCTAAAGTTTGGGGAAGATCCCAGTGGAAGAGGGTCACAAATGGCTTTATACCTGCTCTATCAGAATTTATAAGTTTCACGTTGATATAAATAGTCGATATATAAGATGTAAGTTTAAGTTGTATATGACCATTGCTTAGGAGTTCATTGATGAGATTGTTGTAGTATTTGACTCCTTTCTTGTTCACTCCCCCACTTAGCTTTCCATCTAAGAATAAGAAATAGGAAGATGCAAATTACCAAATTAAAAAACAAATAATTTAATCAATAATTGGAGAGCAAATGATTAATTAGAGAGGAAAAGATTAAGATATATATATATATATATATATATATATATATATATATATATATATATTCTCTTGGTGATGAAGTTGGACCCAAATTCAACTTAAAAACCAGTCAATCGCAGGCAAACACAACCCAGACTACAGTCCAGCCAAGAGAGATCATCCAAGCTAGCTACTTGATAACAGTCTCCATTTCTGACTAATCAACTTACTTGGTAACAATCTGGACCATGAGATAGAGAACCGATATGCATCCAATCCCATGTTCTTCATAATCCCTACATCTTCCTAGAATCAAATATCACATAATCAGAATATATAGTAAGGGCGATATCTTGGCATGTAAAAACTGTACTTTTTTCTTACGTGGATATATTAAGAAATCCCTAAAATTAATCAGTCTGATTTTGGGAACTCTCTACTGGTGGAGTGAACTTCACACCAACTTAGTCTTAGTTGTTAATTATCTCATTTTTGAAAAAAGCAAAAAAAATGTAATCAATTTGATCTACATGCATGCAATAATGTGAACCTTATAGCGGTGATATTCATCAGTAGCTACATCTCCATTGCTACGGTCCTTAATCTTCTCTGCAATATATAAACATGAGCCTCAATTATTTAGAAATAGTTCTCAGCAAATAGACAAGACATATTTAACTACATTATCTGCCCAACTAAAAAACGGCATCTGTTTCAGCAGATATGGAGGATAAGATTTTAGATTCTTGCAATCCCAGATGTCAGAGCCATCCATACATACAAATGCCTTATATCGCATAAGTTGTTTAAGACTGTTCTTCTGCAATTGTAAAGGAAGACGAGCTGAGAATCAACAGCTAGCTAGTTAGATTTGTACGTACCTGGATATCTGTGGGTATAGCTATCCCATATACTTGGTCCCCTGCCATCATCTTGGGCAGCACCTTCATACTGAAACTCATCACACATACATGAACATGATGATGCTAAGTTTCATGACGAAGTTTTATTGATGATTGAAAGCTCAGATTACATATACATTTTTTTGATTCCGGCTAGCTTAACTGACCTGGTAAGATGCAGATGCTGTGCCGAATATGAAACCTGCCGGGAAACTAGTTCTGTTGAGGAAAGCAGTGTCGTAATGAGCAGGGGGTGTATCACTACTGGCTTCACCATTTCTCAATCCAAAGCCAAGAAGTAGAAGCACTATGGCTAAAAGCAAAGACCCCTGGATTGCCATTACTCGGGTTTTAGAGTGTTGGCTCCATATGCTAGGGATGGGTTTATATAGAGGGAATCGAAGAGCTCGACATGGATACGTGGCCTAGTCTGTAGATGACGAGTAGTTTTTCCAATACTGAATAGTAAAGAGAGAGTGACACACTATATATAATACTTTCAAATTAATCATGTATCATTATTATTTGAAGGTAGAATAATGATGATCATATCATTTTGTGGTGCGTCCATAGTCCAAAGTCCAAATTCATAAAACTACTAGAAGCGGCACTAGAAATTGACAATACATAGTTGCCGGAATGTGAACCAGTCTGGTGCGCTCGGCAAGTGGGTGAAGTGGCTCCGGCGGCCAAGATGATGGCATGTGGAGGAGTTCATGGAGAGGAAATGACACAGTTCTACTAATTGGAAAGGGAAAATTCTAAAAACTACGACCAAAAACTCTGTATGCATGGTATACTGTGCGGTATTGCAGACAAACCCATGGAAAGAAGACAGACTAGTGAAATTGAATGAACGGAATGATGACCCGTGACTAACACGCAGTCGTATGCCAGCTATATATCTGACTATCCATGCAGACAAATTGGTAACTAACAGAAGCTAATTACTCCCCTAATTGACAAATCAATTAGAATATTATATTGAATTAGATGAAACTTGTGTTATTATATTTAGGATTTGGTGTACGGACGCAAATCATTATCTACTTTGAATATATGTAGTTTGGGGTTAAAAATTTATATCCTTTTTGAGTCACGACATTATTATAATAAATGAAGTGAGCCTCCTAATTAGACTGTCTTCTAAACCTCACGTTTTGAAAGATAAAATATCTAGAAAAATTATAACAACAGTATATTAATTTTACTTTAAGTAATAATTTAGGTGTTTAAATTTTATTAAATAACATAATAGTACATGAACTAACAAATTAAGTCTAATTTTCATATATATCATTATAATACCGTTAAAAATTATTATTATTTTTTTAAGATATTTATTTTCTGACCGTTTCCATGCTCTATCAGAATTTATAAGTTTCACGTTGATATTTATAGTCGATATATAAGATGTACGTTAAGTTGTATATGACCATTGATTAGGAGTTCATTGATGAGTATGTTGTAGTATTTGACCCTTGTTCACTTCCCCACTTGGCTTTCCCTCTAAGAATAAGAAAAAGGAAGATGCAAATTAACAAATTAACAAACAAATAATTTAATCAATAATTGGAGAGGAAATGATTAATTAGAGAGGAAAAGGTTAAGATATATATTTTCTTGGTCATGAAGTTTGGCCATACATACTGATTTTCAGCCGCACGATTACTCCAACCCACCACCCCCTGTTGCACATGGAACAGCACCCACAGATCTGTTGTATGCATAGCATACAGATTTGCACAGCAGCCATTATAATTTGAAGGTAGAATAATGATGATCATATCATTTTGTGGTGCCTCCATAGTCCGAAGTCCAAATTCATAAAACAACTAGAAGCGGCACTAGAAATTGACAATACATAGTTGCCGGAATGTGAACCAGTCTGGTGCGCTCGGCAAGTGCGTGAAGTGGCTCCGGCGGCTAAGATGATGGCATGTGGAGGAGTGCATGGAGAGGAAATGACACGGTTCTACTAATTGGAAGGAAGACTAAGACACTGGTGAAATTGAATGAAAGGATTGTTGATCCGTGACTAACAAGCTGTATGCCCGTTATATATATCTGATTACTCCCCCTAATTAACAAATCAATTATAATATCGATCATAATTTGTAAAAAAACGATATATTTACCAAGAAGTAATAGTGTTGCCAATTGACTTGCATATAGTTTGTTTAAGATAAGATTGAATTAGATGAAACTTCTTTTATTATATTTAGGATGCGGTGTACGACGAAAATTAGTGTTTATTTCGAATATCTATAGTTCAGGGTTTAAAATTTAGGTCATTTTTGAGTCTTGACATTATTATAATAAATAAAGTGAGGATCACTTTCCAAACCTCTCTTTTAGAAAGATAAAAATATTTAACCCTAATAAATTTTGAACATGCTACAAAAGACAAATTGAGAATGTGTAGATCTAGAGGAGTCACATTTTGAATTTTTCATTGTACGTTGTTACACCATTCAATGATTAAAACACAAATACAGTATTCAAGACTATTATTATTCATCAAGCTGGACTAAATTCATGCTATTATTATTATTATTATTATTATTACTACGGATATCGATCAGTACTACTTCTTGAGGAAGTTTTTGAACCAGTGTGCTGAGAGTTTTGGGTGCCTTTTGTTTCCATTCTTGTAATCCACATAGTTGATACCGAACCGCACCGTGTAACCCGAACCCCAATCGAAGTTGTCTAGCAATGACCAGGCAAAGTAGCCCTTCACTTTCGCACCATCCCTGTACACGTTGAAATTGAAGTGAGTTCATACTTAGATATACTTGCTGATTAACAGTAGTGTTGGCTTGAGTACTAATTGACTAAGAGACTTATGCTCAATGACCATTACATATACGTCTAACGTTGAAAATAAAACATCTTTACTTAACAAGGCCGACTAGACTCCCAAAAGTATGTAACATGGTCGACAAATTAGTTACACCCGTCTATATTTCTCACTTACTTGATTGCTTTTTGAAGGTAATAGAGGTGGCGAAAGTAATAGTCTACTCTCTGAGTGTCATACAAGGCTTCCTCAAGTGATAGTTTCGGATCATTGAACTCATCAATGCCTGCATTATATATAGATCATGTAGTTTATGAACCTAATACTTTATATGTTTACTGTAAATATCATGGCTAAAAAACCACCAACTTACCATTCTCAGTAATGTAAATAAGAGGATCTTTATACTTCGTCTTTGTGTAGAGTAAAAGATCTCTAAGTCCTTTTGGATAAACATATAGCCATGATGAAGCAGCCTGAAGATAGTCATGGAGATTTTGACGAGTTACGGATCGATATATGTAACTTCATAACAAGTAAAAGGACTAACTCTATGCTCTATCAAGTACCCGTGGACCAATGGGGACGCCATTTAGCACAACTGCATGCAACAACAAAGTAACATAAATTAATATCTTCATCAAAACCTCACTATTCTAAGAGAAAAGAAAAATTGTAACTTCTGGCTCTGAACTGAAATTGATCGGTAACTTACATGAAAAAGTAGAACGAGCGTCTGTTAAGTAGCTTGCATTCAAGGAATTGTTCTGAGGCGTGTAACTTGCATAGTAAGTAGTATAGTAATTAAGTCCAAGAAAATCAAATGATCCCATTAGCAACTTGGATTGTTCTTTTGTGAATTTCGGTAATCGGTTTCCGACGAGAGATCGCATGCTGTGTGGATAGTCACCGTATGTTAAAGGATCCATGAACCTATAATGCAGGAATTCAAAGTTTATTTATATCTGATGCTAGCAATGAACATCCAAACGCAACTGTATATATATGTTGTTAATGTCATAATTTGACTCGCTAAAAAACTTGACTTTTTAATGCATTCAACGTAAGACGCGTTGAAATGTCAAAGAGTCCACATAAGACTAAAGCGTATCATGACTTAACCAAGAGCCTGCAAGGCCACGAGGACCTCCAAGACCTAGAAGCCTCAACGCACAATCTTTCTCTAAGATGTCTTGTAA
The DNA here is from genome assembly GCA_951800085.1 of Comarum palustre. Lineage (NCBI taxonomy): Eukaryota > Viridiplantae > Streptophyta > Magnoliopsida > Rosales > Rosaceae > Comarum > Comarum palustre. Next base: position 31,843,205 of record OX637573.1, on the reverse strand, counting down.
TCGCCACCAGGCATGTCTCCTAGACATAACTAAGAGTGATTCAAAGAAGAAGGTGTCGTAGATACGCGACACCCTTCGCCCATGTCACCATGGGTCAAGCATCGACAACAAGTATGCCTAGAGCTTTGACTCCAGAAATACCTCGAGCATCGACTTTGTGCATGCCTCTAGCTTCGACCCGAGGCAATCCTCGAGCTTTGACTTCAAGCATACTTCCTAAGCATGACTTGACAGTGATTCAAGGATTTATGAAACATGCCTCTAGCTTCCACCGACTCTAATACTTCCGCACCTTCCATCCATGTCACCAACATTTTCTCCTATAAATACAAGCCTCCCCCAAGGCTAAAAGGATCCCAACACATCATCATTTCCACAATTCCATATTTTCTCTCTACTCTCCCGTTTTCCACCGTAGAAAGTTTAGGAGAGACTATCTCTCCCTTCTTTCCTTCAACCTGCTAAATTGCTAACTCATGCGTATATCTTTGTCAATCACAAAATCCCCATGCCACACGTTTAAGCATCATTCTTCTCCAAATTATCATAATGTTCAAACACTTATCTAACTTTGACATCAGAGGGTGTTTGACCGGCCTTAGGTTGGTCATCCGATAACCATCTGTCATTTTATATTTGCAGGTCGATCAATCTTCATGCATTAGTCAGAGGAACTCCACCAAATGAGTGGAGGAACTCCACCAAAAGAGTAAATGAATGTCATAAAATGAGTGGAGAAACTCCACCAAATGAGTGGAGGAAGGTCATCAAAAGAGTCGAGAAGAAAGACCACCAAATAAGTGGATGAAGTCCCCCGAACAAGAGGAGGAAGTCCATCAAGCGAGAGGAGGAAGTCCATCAAGCGAATGGAGGAAGTCCACCAAATGAGCTGAGGATGAAGCCCAACATCATCCGAAAGTAGTTCACCAAACAAGAGGAGGAAATCCTTCGAATGAGAGGAGGAAATCCTCCGAACGAGAGGAGGTAGTCTCCCAAGTGAGTCGAGGAAGTCCTCTGAACGAGAGTAGAATATCCACCAAGCAAGTCGAGGAAGTCAAATGAGTAAGTTCACCGATGTCATACCTCCAGTCACGTACAGTGGATTACCAAGACTCGACATATAGTCATCGCGACATACTTCAGTCACCGAACATAGATGACCAAAACCAATAGAAATAGTCGAACTAGCCGAAAGGCGAAGATAGACCAACTACAAGGAACAACTCCACCACTTTACACATGACGTCAACGGAACCCGAAGAAGAGGACATAGAGCTGGTTCAACAACCAGCCGCTGCTTGAGTTTATCCACTACTCCAACTAAACCAACTCATGCGGCTCAACCTCAGCGCGCACCCGTGTGAACCGCATCGCACAGCAGCGCACCCGTGTGAACCGCAAGCGCACGCCCAGTGCCCACGCTTAATACGCATGTCAGCGCGCACCCGTGTGCACCGCAAGTGCACACCCAGCGCCCACGCTCAGTATGCACCCGTGTGCACCGCAAGCGCACGTCCAGCATCCACGCTCAGTACGCACCTCCGTGCGCATCCGTGTGTACCTCCACGCGCACCCATGCGCATATATATATATATATATATATATATATATATATATATATATATATATAATTAGCTAGCTTGACAAAAAAAACCCACCACTAAAACGCTATAAAAGGGGAACACCCTCATCCACAAGGGGACAGACTCCCACTCTCTAAGAGGAAGCTCAACTATCCTTGTTTCTCTAAATTCATCACCAAAAAGAAGAGTTCAACGACTCATTGGTATTCAAGCAGGAAGTACGTAGCACTCTTGTGAGGCCTCATCAACATATACCAATCAAATTCCTCAAGCTAACAATCATAAAACGAAGTCGGTCAACATCACAAGAAGAGATGAGCCCCCACCCTTGAATGTTAGTCCCCACGACGATCCACGTCAGATTTCAACGGAGGACCAATCGACTAAAGTGTACAACGAGATTTTGCATCAACATATGCTAATACTCACCATCCAAACGTAAAATCCAAAGTTCGTAAGGCGGCATTTTTGTGGTGCGTTGCCTCTGAAATTGGAATGAACCAGTGAGACAGTAGGGTTATTCCTATAACTCCTTTCTGAGATGCCTGCAGATTTTCAATGTTTAGCTAAAACCACACTAAAAACAAACTTAATAAAACAAGACCTAGCTAGCTATATATTAACCTGATACTTCTGCTTGTACAACTTTACAGCAGCTGCATGAGAGAGGAGCAGGTTGTGTGCCACCAGATACGGTTCAGTACTCGAATCTCCTCCGGTGCAGTTTAGATTCTGCCAAGCAGAACACCTTCCCGGTGCTACCAACCCCATGGCGTAACCAACACTAGAGTATGTCCACGGCTCGTTCACCGTGATCCAGTGCTTCACCCGATCACCAAATTCTTTGAAACACAGCTCCGCATAGTCCCGAAAATGGTTACTGTATACACATATATGCAGCATATATGACATATATAATGGTATTTCAAAAAACATAGATCACAGTAGTATTTGATAACTGCTAAGCATCGAAACGATCAATGCTGGCAACAAAATCTCTATAAATGAATACAGTTAAGACTGTAAAAAATGTCAAAGTGCGAGCGACAAGCGTTGTCCGTAGATTATTATTGTATCGATATTGTCTCAAATTAACCACCTTTAAAGTGTTGAGTTTTAATCACAAAAGTCCCAGTATCAGTGACGAAGCCACTTAAGGGCCCAGTGGGTCCTGTGCTCTACTGAAATTTGCTACAAATATTTTCTTAATAATCAATGGGTCACAAACTACAAGCATGCCCGAGTAGTAAGGATGTATCAGTTTTACCTTGAGGTCTGAGGTTCAAGACTCCTTACCCGTAATTTTTTTCCAGCTCATTTTGACATGTTTTACTTAATTTGTTTATTATCTTTTGGTATGTTTTTATTTACTTAATTTTTTATTATCCTTTTTTTCTCAAATGATTGTGGATGTTTTTCTTGACTAATTATTTTCATTTACGCAATTGCTTGTTTTCAGTTCTTTTACTTAATTTTTTAATTATTTTTTTCACATGATTGTGGATGTTTTTCTTTATTAATTATTTTCATTTATACAATTGCTTAACCTATAAATATTTCATATACAGTTTTAATATAGACCATACAAGTATACAGTCTTAAAATGACTTTATAATATGAAACTGTATATATAATAATAAGAATGTTATAACCAATGGTGAGTTTATTTATGACTTTATATAACCAATGGTGAGTTTATTTATAACTTTATATGTGTGTGTGTGTGTGTGCACATATGTGCCCTAGTATACTTCAAATTCTGGCTCCGCCACTGCTTGGTACAATTAAGAATGATTCACCTACATATATGTTTTTATTTGTCTCTTTTCTGATGTGATATCTCTCTCCTCCAACACTCCCCCTCACGTGCAACTTAAATTTTAGGTCTGCACGTGAAACTGATTAAGAAACTAAACCCGGGCCACATGGTTAACCGAAAGAACTCCAAACTCCGAATCTCAAACTCCAAACCAAACTCTGAAACAATTTCAACCAAACCAGAACCATGATCTCTGAAAGAACGCATCCGAGCTCGTGAGAGAAATTGGAGAGTGGTCTGCACTGATACCATGTCAAAGTGCAAGCAACAAACGTGGCTTGTGAATCATCCTTGTACCGATACTGTCAAAACTTAACAATCTTTAAGGTGTTGATTTTTAATCACAAAATGTCGATACAATTAGGATTGATTCATCCACATATATGTTATATTCTATTTATCTTTTTTCTGATGCGAGATCTCTTCTCTTTGACAAAAAATTGTACATAAGATAAAGTTGTCCACTTACACAATGTTAGGGCTTAAGAAACCACCGTATTCGTCATCTAAGGTCTGGGGAAGATCCCAGTGAAAGAGGGTCACAAATGGCTGTAAACCTATATTATCATGAGTAATGGAGAGTTACTATTACTTGACTGATGAAGCAAGTTGGATGAAAGGTATATTAAGATTAAGTCGTATAACCAACCTTTGCTTAGGAGTTCATTGATGAGATTGTTGTAGTACTGGACTCCTTCTTTGTTCACTCCCCCGCTTAGCTTTCCATCTAATCATTTTTCATAGTGACAAAAGAAAATGAAGTTAGGTCCCATATTAAGTAGTGAAGTCCCATCATGGAAACAAGGGCCAGGTTATTTTGAACAGAAGCAACTAAAAGAATTGTTGATCAGATATTAGAATCATCATCAACTTACTTGGTAACAGTCTTGACCATGAGATAGAGAACCTATAAGCATCCAGATTCATATCCTTCATAATCCCCACATCTTCCTACAATCATAATACACACAATAACGAAAGGTCAATTATTCCCATTTTCATGGTGTTCCAGCTTCTACCAACAAGCTAGGGCTTCGAATATTATAAACAATTGCCAATTAAAACCTTATAGTGGTGATATTCATCATTAGCTACATCTCCATTGCTTCCATCCGCGATCCTTTCTGCAATTAGTCATAGAACACATCAAATTGTTTAGATACTTCATAAGCCTCCTTCTCGTAAATGATTTAATGAATGAAGAATTAGGCAGTATTAACAATTCTTCTATCAAATGGCTGGCTGCATATATTGTTGCCCATTCACTGCTACTAGGGGCTTTTTTATTTGATAGAGTAAACTCAAGTTGTCAAAGAAGTTTATCTCTTTTTGTTTGTTTCGTATATAAAAAAGGAACGGTCTCTCAATATTATTTTATTAAAATAAAATAAAGATTACGAAGAGAAACAAAGAGCCGGACTAAGACCTTTCTGATTATCAATTAGTTTGTTTAGTTAGTAAGATTAAGACAAGTTTGACATGAGAAAACAGGAGACTTTTCCTAGCTAACTCTAGTAGGCCATGATCCATCAATGAAATATTCATCATTTTTATACTCTTATATTGGGATTTTATTTGCAAGTAGAGGTAAAGGATCAGCAAATTCATGTCTTGGCTATATGTTCCTTTGGTGTGAACACCACTCGCCACAAACTACAGTTTGCCACTATATATATATATATATATATGTGTGGCAAACTGTAGTTTGTGAGAGTGGTGTTGTAAACTATAGTTTGTGACGAGGGGTGTTCACACCAAAGAAACATATATATATATATGACATTACGTATTGAAATGAAAATAATTTTTATTAAATAAAAATTAAACATTATGTGACAGTTTTATTAATTAAAACTTAAAGGCAACCATCTATACTTTCTTTTAAAAATATTAATCGTTACTTATAGATGGACATTTCATTGTGTTTTCGGTCGATAGATATAAGATTCTTCTATGTCTTCTTTATGTGTTCATCACTTCATACAAAATGTTTCCTTTTGTGAGCAGTGTTTGTACGTAAAACAAATAGTTGATGTTATTGTCAGAACATCTCTAACAACTTCTTTATATTCTTGAATTTTTTAAATTTGAAGAATTTTTATGTTTTGTGGTCCAACAGCTTCCTCATCGCATTCTTCAAATTTGCAGTAAAGTCATCTTTCTTCTAAATTTAATTCTTCACCAATAATTCCAATAAGAATCAAACATATTTAAAATATTTTATTGATTGTTTATAGATAAAATAAAATTTCAATTATTTTTTTTGTTATAATTAATATTGTAATAACATATTATATTGTTCCATTAAATTAAATGTTGAATTCTTTAAAATAGAGAAGCTGTAGGAGTTGAAACAATTTTTTTTAAGATTTTGTATTTTACTTTTCTATTTTAATTTTTTTTTGAGAAAACCGTTAGAGATGCTCCCATGTACCAATCAATTTCTCAAATCATAAAAGAATGATGCATTCTCATGACTTTCAACTCTTATCTGACAACATGCGTGAATCAGAAACACCGAATCGAATAGAACCGAAATGGAAAAAAAAACAAATTTTATTTATGAAATCTTTGATTTCGATTCCGACTTCAGTAAATTTTGTGTGGAGCTAATTGAGAAAGAAAACAAATTGATCTCTTGTCGAATAAAGATAAACGTATTAATTTGAAACTAATTATAATGCTTTGATATACAAATTTGTTAAACTGTTAATGAATTTTCGTCATTGACTAAAATGCATGATTCCGTCATTAATTAATTAAATGGCACACCTAGCAAAGTAACAAACTGCATTAGTTTAATTATATGAACTGGCCACAATTTAGTGTTGGCTTCAACCGATAGAGATTGAAACGGCTATATTGAGCTGGGCAAAGAAAGATAACAGCAGAATTGAATGTGTGAAATGATTTTTGAGAAAGAAGTGGGAGAAAAAGAAATGGCAGAAAGTGTTCATGCTGTAATGTTTTGAAACATGCATGTAGCTTTTGCCTTGTGTGTTCATGCCACAATATTTTGAAACATGTAGCTTTAACCAATGATTTCATCAGGAATATATTGTAAACTAACCAGAGCTTTTAGCTCGAATTCGATCGATCGAAATGTTCCAATTCGATTGAAATGTTCGAATTCTCTCATGTTTATTGACACGAAGAAAATCGAAAATATACATAAATCCATTATTTCAACAATCCGATTATGTGATAGCTGATAATAAGCAAGTAATGCATGTCAAATACTAGTAAAGGAGAAAGAGACCTGAATGTTCGTGGGTGTAGGTATCCCATATGCTTGGTCCTCTACCACCTTCTTTAGCAGCACCTTCATACTGAAATTTTGCAAACATACATGTATGAATATACATTTCATTAACACTGAAAAAATGCGTGAACAGTAGACTTGCAGAAAGACAGATTGAAGGGTAGGTAACTATTTGAACCACAACCGAGGAGATCACCACTTACCTCATAAGAAGCTGAAGCTGTCCCAAATATGAAACCTGCCGGGAAACTAGTCCTGTTGAGGGAAGCAGTGTCATAGATAGGAGTCCTACTGGGTGAAAGAGCTTCACTGTTTGCCAATGTAAAGCCTGCAACAAGTAGAAGCAGTGTGCCTAGAAACAAAGATCCTTGCATTGCCATAACTGGTTGGTGATATATACTAGGTTTGTTCTGTCAAGGGGGTTTATATAGAGGGAAGTAGTACAGGGGAGGACAATAAATATTTTGTATTAACACCAGTCATTAATTATAATTTGTTAATTTAAAAGAAGTTTATTACATATTGTTGAAGGAAATTACATTTTTTAATGTGTGCCTTCATAAGATTAGATATCAATTGTAATAGAATTATATGTACTTTCCTTATATATTGTATCAATCATCTATGAAATGACAACGATATTCTCTCTAAAATTTTCTCGATCTATCAATTTTTTTTAGATCGGAAAGTTCAACCAATTTACCAGCAACAAGTAATAACAAGATTACACACCCTTAAAGACCGACATCTCATATGACTCAAAGACTAGTTAGCTAGAGAGCTAGACCCAAGCCCGGTCTTGAGCCAAGACAAGTAAGGCCCAAGTCTAGGACATCCAATAATAGGAGGCCCCTTGCTATTATTGGTATATGTGATGGTAAGTAGTTGTCTTAACTTTCAAAATACCACAATTTGAATCCCATAGGCCATATATTTTTGTTTTTCTTTTATTTTTATTTCGCAATTAGAATAAGAGAAGGCTGATCCAATTAACCTCGACGCCATCCGCCGCTCCACACCAACAAATATGAGGGTTGAATTCATTAGATCAAACCCTAATTCCCTTCTAACAACCACGTCCCTATCCTAATTCTATCTCTCAATTTATTTCTCCCATAACACATTAAATTATATGAAGATTAACCTGTGTTCTTTTTACTAGCTCATATCAATGACTAGAACTTAAATATAAGCTATAGAAACCTAATTAATTTCAAATTTAAATACTATATATCACGGATCTACTTAAAAATGAGCCAGCTATTATACAGAGAAATTTTTAAATGATCTTAGAAGACCATGTGGTAATTTGATGTGGTCCTCCCTGTCTAATTTAATTTTAATATGTGGATTTGTTACAACTAAATTATAAACTAAGATTTTCTATATTTTGTGAAATTTTTTTATGAGTTTGGACCATGATTAAAGTATATGGTTTAGGGGATATGGTATGTGGTTAGGATATATGGTTTAGGGTTTTAGGGTTTAAGATTTAAAAAATTAACAAAAAACCTAAAATGATATTTGACAAAATTACTAAAATAGTTTCATTATCAATATTTATGTGTCAAACATTAACTGAAATAAAGGATCACATCAAACTGTCACGTGGTCTTTCGAAAACATTAAAAATTCCTCATATTGTACATTGTATCAACTCGATCTCAGTCAACTATTCATTAAGAGTCTTATCTATCAAATAAAAATCTACCTAGGTAAACTTTGAAATTCTGGTTCCGATCCACTCTTTAGAATATGAAATGTAGCTAGGTTCATCAAATGAAGACAACACGTACACATTCACATTGTTTAAATAAATTAACCACGTGTACGTAAGGATAATATATTTCATGCTTATGATAGTTACGCTTACAAAAAAGACAGCTTATTTGAATACAACTATTGCCAAACTTTAACTCAATTATTGCTATAGGGGCAACATTTCCAAATCTCTAGCTGTTGAAGCATAGGTATGTTTCAGATCCGATAGTTATTTTCAGATCAGATCAACAAATTATTGTTTAGGTTTCTTTTGACAATGAGTCTACTCAATTTTCTTTTATATATGCATCTTCTAACATTAAACGCAGGGAATTATGACATGATTTTATTACTCTCCGACAACAAACTGGAATTTCATGGATGGTTGTTGGTGACTATAATGCTGTGTTAGGAGCTCATGAGAAATCTACAGGGCCATCTCCTTCTCAACTCTCTTGTGCAGATTTTCAAACTATGACGTATGATTGTGATTTTGTTCATCTTGATACTTCATGTCGATACTTTACATTGTCAAATGGTTGGAGCTCATGAAGAGAGTTGCTTGGACAGATGTCTTTGTGATACTTCTTGGTTTAAAGCTTGGCCTTTCACTAGCTGCATTGCTCTTCCCTGTATTATTTCAAATCATTCTCCGTTGATTTTCTCAGCTGCTAAAATTTCTCCAAGTAGTCCTAAACCGTTCATATTTTCAATCAATGTGGATACATCACTCAGATTTTCGTATTATGGTGTCTAATTGTTGGAGCTCCTTCCAAGTTCCAAGGTGGTAGATGTCTAATGTAGCACCCCAGGGGGGTAAACTACAGTAGCCACGAAGTTAAGCCAATAAGAAGCCAACACGTCCGAAGGACGTGCCAACAACTTATTAACCTAAAGTCGTAGGCTTTTTAGTGAGTAAAATAAAATTTAAACTTTAAATACTTTGAGTGGCACCACATGAAATTCTTAAAACAATCATCAGAGTTTATCTAATTTCGCGGAAGGTGGTAAAGATAAAGGGAACAATTTAAAAACTTTAGCGACAACAATAAAAATACACAACATGGTTAACAAATCGGGATGACACTTTTACTGTTTAGATAGTAAACTCTGGTAAATGACTCAAGGGTAAAGCCGGAATAGGGAGTACACTTGGACCGAACATCAAGTAAGGAATGAAGCTCCACACATAGCTCTCTCTATCTTTCCCGTCACAGTACCTGCAAACAATCTGTTGTAGGGGTGAGCGTCGTCCTCGCATGCTCACGTAGGCCCACCAATGATAGGTTTGAAAACCAAAAACCGTATATATACATATAGATTTGAGCTCGTAATAAAACCATTTATAAAATCCTTGGCACACAAAAACCATCATTTTATATCCTTTAGGAAAACATGCAGTATGCTAAAAACATAGGGGCCCAGAGCGCTCAATGTACAAGTACAGCCTGCAGGACTTTCGAATCTCCATGACCGAATCCCGGGTTTGTCTTCACAGCAAACCGGGGCCAACTACCTATGCGCTTGGAAACACATAGTAGCGAGAGTGTCCATTTCCAGCTAAATGCCCAAACAGCGCATCTCACTTATGTCTCGCTTAACTCTGTACGAGACGAGCATAAGCGGGATATTTAAAATAAACAGGGCATCGCCCGCCCGGAGGTTCACGGTCTCGACACCGTGGGAGTGCTAGATACTAGGTCCCGTCACTCTCAGGTCACACACCGGAAATCAGGACAACGGTGTTCCACACATCTCACATTGACGTATAAAATCATTTACGTCTAGCCTCGGGTTTTCTTGGCCCAATCATAAATCATTTAATATACAGAAAACTTTCCCGAGGCATCGACCATGAGCATACACAAAATCATGCACTTTCTCATACATATATAAAACCACTACCAAGGGGGTTTAGATTCCCTACCTGGAATTGCTGTTCCACGTAGCTCCAAGATTTCAGGAACTGTCTTGGTGAACCGAGGTCACCTCGTAAGCTACCTCGTCCAATAATCACTGCAGAATAGAGTAGCTTAGCAACCAAGAAACAATAACAGTTCAGTTGACCACTACATTCCTAGTTTGACCAGGAATGACCGCATTGACTAAGTTGACCAACCAATTTCCTTTTATGGCACTTTAACCTTTTGACTTTCTTTTCCTGTTATCGACTCTTTACTCGATTTACCGAAAGTCTGACTTGGTTTCTAAACTTTCCTTTAACCACTTTAACTTGACGTTAGGGCGTCGCATAATAATTCGTTGAATTACTATGGACACCCAACGTGTCACACTAATCAATTCATTTACCAAGAGTCGATTTACCAATTTACGTGAAACACCAACTTTACTTAACATGGTCAACTTAACATTTTCCAGAAATTCCGGTTATCATTTTTCGATAACAATTTAACGCTTTACCAATCTGTATCAAACCTTACTGAACTTCTATTCTTTACTAAACCGTTTTTCAGAAAATGGGACTTTCCCAAAATAGAAACTTTCCCAAAATGGAAAGTTTCCCGAATTAACAGGTTTCCAACTTAAAAGGTTTCCTAAAATGGAAAGACTCCCAAATACGGTTAGTTTCCGTTTTTATACGTTTCCTTTTACGTGAATTCCAATTACGACTCTTTACCCAAGTAAACGGAAACAACACCTTTGAAGGGATCGAAGACTACCTCTCGGCATTTCAGCCGGTTTAACTGCATCTCCGGAATCGTTACCGGATTCCGGCAACTTGCCGGAATCCTCTGCCGGATTCCGGCCAACTTGCCGGAAATTCACCATAGTTTCCCTCGTTTCTTCACCTCCAAGTTACGACAACACAACGAAAACAACAACCAATTAATATCAGAATAATCTCCAACAATCCAACAACACAGTACTTGGTCAAAACTAAAGGGAATGGAGCTTTACCCTTTATTCACCCAGATTCGAACTCAGACCTCCCTCTGCTCGCCAAAACCTCTGCATACAGCCCTGCCTCTTCCTCCAAATTCGATCCAAGGAATGCAGCAGCCTCAGTCACCACCTCCACCTCTGCTCTGCCCTGACTCACTGCAGCTCCTCCATCTCCGCGCCACTGCCTCGATCACAGTAGCTCCCCCTGCCCAAACTCTCTGCAGGTTTCTCCAGAACCTCACCATCTGCCTCCAAGCTCCTCCTCAACCCTAAACCGTGGCTTCCAACTTCACCTGAGCTCGAGAAGCTCAATAGAAAACGTCACCGGAGCTGCAAGCCTCGAAACCCAGAAAACAGTAAATACACAGTGGAAGAGGGAGCTCTCGAGCAAGGCTCAAATCGATGATCAGAAGCAAGGGGAAGGAAGAGGAAGTGAAGAGGAACAAGAATATACCTCCCACGCGCCGAACCGCCGCCTGGTTCGCCGGAAAACAGCCGTTGACCGCCGAGCCAGTGAACTCCGATCTCCTTGCACGGTCGCCGCCTCGGTGAGCTGAGGGTATGGAGGAGTAGAGGAGGAAGAGGGGAGAAGAATGGAGGTGGTCCGCCGGCGTGTAGTGGCCGGAGTCGCCGGCGCTGGGCAAACTGAGCGGAGGCAGAAGAGGAGCTCAGTGAGCTCGGGAAGGGAAGCTGACCGAAGTGGGACTTTTGACTTCGGTCAAAAAGTCTCACTTCTATTTATACACAAACCGACGGCCAAGATCAAAACCCTAATTGATCTGACGGTCCGGATTTAAAGGAGGTAAAAGGGTAAAGGTAAAATGGTAAAACTGATTTACCGGAATAATAATTAAGAGTTACCGGAAACTTCGAAAATCCGTAGAAAATAAACCGAAGCTCCGAAAAATAATCTGAAAATACCGGGAGACTCGTGTCGACACGTACTATGACATCGAGTCATTAAATCAGGTATTCGAAGAACTTTGAAAAACTCGAAAAGAACGTGGTAATTAACTCGCGAAGTTACCGAACGCGACTTAAACCTCAGTAACTCGCCATTAACCACGGTTAAAACGTGCGGGGTCCCACACTCTACCCCCCTTAAAGAAATTTCGTCCTCGAAATTCACATACCAAACTAGTCACTGATCAAGGGTCTATTTCTCTGTCAATCTCTGTTCCTTCCGGAATTAAGTTGACTAAACTTTGCCAGTCCACGTGTTGCAACGTCACAACCGATACCCTGGTGACTTTAGTCCACCAATAGCCTCGCTTACCGCGAGTCCAATTTTCTCCCAGTCCACTGAATTTTCCACTGAAGCTTAAAACTCTGCTCGTAACCCGAACAACAATGCCGACACCAAGGCATGAACACTTGAGCATTTCCACCTTTCGCTACCACGTGTAACGCCCGCTGAAGTCACGATCGAAGCTTAACAGTCGATTCGATCGTCAATCTTGCAGGTTCTATAGCCAAGTAGCAAACTCGAACCTTTCACTTTCCCGCCTCGATCGCAAAGACAAGATACGATCACAACAAGCTGTCACATCCGCTAACGTACAGCGTCACAAAGTCCTCGTGCCAAAACAACTTTAACAAAACCTTACTGTAGGAGAGGATGCACAAATACCAACTGACAAGCGATAATCCACAAGATCACGTCTTTCTTTGCAGCGTCGTGCTTACACGATCGTTGAACCACGAACGATGTCTCACCAACGAAGAACCACTAATGATGAGCCAAGTCAAACAGGTTGTCATACTTTCATCTCCTAGATGACTCGTAACGATGTCGTCGATAGACTTTTCCTCGAAGTCAAAACCGCGAACTTTGTATCCATGTTACCGAAAGTCGAAACAGACACTCGCAGACGCTTTCGCTAATCCACTCCTTTGATACCACCACGACGTCGAGTCGTCTCATGCGAATGTTTCCGTCAGGCTCCATCAGAAAGATAACCGTCAGCCTTGATAACACGTTCGAGAAGATCTGAAGACGTCTTAGCTACCAAATCCTATTTAAAGGATCAATACGTCTTCGCCTCTGAAGCTGTCAGGTCGCACCTCGTACGAAGCTTTCCGTAAGATAGAATCTCAGGTTCCACGCTTGCTAGGAAGGATGTTACACGTCATCACGTCGTAAAACGTTCACCAGGTCTCTTGCTTTCTAGACGTTTCCCTCATTACCGTGTCTCGTCATAGATCACAGCGTTTTCTAACTCAAACCGAACAACGCATTATCTATGAATCAGTCATAGGCACCAGATACCTTGAAAACACACCTTCTTACCCGTGATCACTTGTTGAAGAAGTGATTAACTCAAGGGTAATTTCCACCTCGAAGTCCAACACTTGGTTGAACTGAGACTCCTTGATAATGTCCTCTGGCCACAAACTTTCTCATCTGCTTTGCACTTTTTCTTTTCAGTGGCCCGCTACCAACTTGCACTGAAGTGATGTTCTCTTTTGTCACTGACTTCCACAAACTCGAAGCTGACCGAGATTTCGATATCTTGAACATCGGTCAATCTTAACTGCATGTCTATTGCAGGGAAAATTAGTACCTACTTCCTTGTCAAGCCAACACGTTACCACCAAAGTTTATGGTACTAACTGAATATCCTTTGGTACACTCTCTTCCTTGTTCCAGACCGTTTGTTCAAATCACGAAGCTACCACTTGGTCATCAAACAACGCTTTACACTTTTCCTCACTTCAGGCTTTCCATGCCTAGAATTCCAGCTGAAAACATCATGTCCAATTTCACCCATGGACAATTTGATAACGTTGCAAACTCTAAATGCAAATTATCGAATGAAGCACAAACTCGAGTTCGTCGTTCCAATCTTTGACAATTCGGTCGTCCAACATTTTCCTGACACCTCATCCAACATACCAAGTCGAGGGTAAGGCCTCACATATTCTTACTATCATGTTCACATCACATACTCTTAATTCCGGACCTCAAAAGGTCAACACAGTTTCCAAAGCTTCACCACGCGTCGGAGTATCCACAAGCGTCGACGCCAAGCTTTAACAATGCACTGGGAATGATACGATACTCATCGCTGAATCAACGTCCTCGATTGTCTCTTTCACATTGCGGAGGATAATACCAATCACCTCGACGCCACATTACAACTTTCCACACTAGGGGAGAGCCACCACTGATCCGCCGTAACTCATGCTAATACCCAACCAAGCACGTACGACAAATGCAAACTCTGTCTTAAAGACTAAGCAAACAACGGAGTCTCCTAACTCCAATAAGATCTGGGATACCACCTTGGATTCCACCAACAATAACATCTCTTTTCAACCACGAACTTTTTTTTACAGGATCTGCCGCTAAGGGAATCTGAAATCTCCTTTAAACTCTGGGACCTACCACTACGGGATCCACAATCTCTTTCTCAAGGATCTCCCACTACGGGATCCTCAATCTGAATCTCAAACCCAAGGACCTCGTCTCCAACTCACTATCTCAGCAAGGAGAGTCCATAAACACAATCCAGGTGCCATGCTCATGTACAAGAAATCTCGTGGCCTGCGGCTCAAACAACATGCTCTGGCCCTACATGCAATCTCGTAGCACAAACAATATCCATCATCCATAGCACATGCACAAGGTTTTCCTCCATATCATCAACAATCCAAAACAGGATGTTTTCACATCCATAATCCTCAAGTATGCCAAGTTTTCAGAGCTCAAAATCTATAGTTTTAATTTACTGCCACTCTTATCATATGTCGCAGCCCGTGTACTGTGAGAGAGCTAAGTGTGAAAATACTCGATGACACAATGACCTCAGTATCAAATAGGTTTGGATATAACGGAAACACAAGAAATTCTTCTATGGTCATTCAGGGTACTCAAGACAAGACAACACAATGGTTAAGATACTCAGGCAGGACATAACACATGAATAGGATCAAGAGGACAACATGGCTTTTTAGTTCAAGGCACAACTCACTGCCATAAAACAAATCTGAGTCACAAAAGGGATTTCAAATGCTTTTAGAATGCAACGAGTCGGATTTAAGGAATGACACCAAGGGTAGGAACACGACTCGTGAACGAATTTAAAGTTGTCGCTAAAATTTAAAATCGTAAATGAAAATTCCCAAGAGAATTTTCAAAACCCTTTTTATGCCAACTCACGAAACTCTACTAGCTCCGAAGTTTCTTAAAGACCACTTTCGGAAAAAGTTTTGACGCCCAAGCACAGACTTTAAGGCATCAGAGGTTTTAAAACATTTTAAAAACAAAAGTCCGGGGAACGATTGCTCTGATACCACTGCTGTAGCACCCCAGGGGGGTAAACTACAGTAGCCACGAAGTTAAGCCAATAAGAAGCCAACACGTCCGAAGGACGTGCCAACAACTTATTAACCTAAAGTCGTAGGCTTTTTAGTGAGTAAAATAAAATTTAAACTTTAAATACTTTGAGTGGCACCACATGAAATTCTTAAAACAATCATCAGAGTTTATCTAATTTCGCGGAAGGTGGTAAAGATAAAGGGAACAATTTAAAAACTTTAGCGACAACAATAAAAATACACAACATGGTTAACAAATCGGGATGACACTTTTACTGTTTAGATAGTAAGCTCTGGTAAATGACTCAAGGGTAAAGCCGGAATAGGGAGTACACTTGGACCGAACATCAAGTAAGGAATGAAGCTCCACACATAGCTCTCTCTATCTTTCCCGTCACAGTACCTGCAAACAATCTGTTGTAGGGGTGAGCGTCGTCCTCGCATGCTCACGTAGGCCCACCAATGATAGGTTTGAAAACCAAAAACCGTATATATACATATAGATTTGAGCTCGTAATAAAACCATTTATAAAATCCTTGGCACACAAAAACCATCATTTTATATCCTTTAGGAAAACATGCAGTATGCTAAAAACATAGGAGCCCAGAGCGCTCAATGTACAAGTACAGCCTGCAGGACTTTCGAATCTCCATGACCGAATCCCGGGTTTGTCTTCACAGCAAACCGGGGCCAACTACCTATGCGCTTAGAAACACATAGTAGCGAGAGTGTCCATTTCCAGCTAAATGCCCAAACAACGCATCTCACTTACGTCTCGCTTAACTCTATACGAGACGAGCGTAAGCGGGATATTTAAAATAAACAGGGCATCGCCCCCCGGAGGTTCACGGTCTCGACACCGTGGGAGTGCTAGATACTAGGTCCCGTCACTCTCAGGTCACACACCGGAAATCAGGACAACGGTGTTCCACACATCTCACATTGACGTATAAAATCATTTACGTCTAGCCTCGGGTTTTCTTGGCCCAATCATAAATCATTTAATATACAGAAAACTTTCCCGAGGCATCGACCATGAGCATACACAAAATCATGCACTTTCTCATACATATATAAAACCACTACCAAGGGGGTTTAGATTCCCTACCTGGAATTGCTGTTCCACGTAGCTCCAAGATTTCAGGAACTGTCTTGGTGAACCGAGGTCACCTCGTAAGCTACCTCGTCCAATAATCACTGCAGAATAGAGTAGCTTAGCAACCAAGAAACAATAACAGTTCAGTTGACCACTACATTCCTAGTTTGACCAGGAATGACCGCATTGACTAAGTTGACCAACCAATTTCCTTTTATGGCACTTTAACCTTTTGACTTTCTTTTCCTGTTATCGACTCTTTACTCGATTTACCGAAAGTCTGACTTGGTTTCTAAACTTTCCTTTAACCACTTTAACTTGACGTTAGGGCGTCGCATAATAATTCGTTGAATTACTATGGACACCCAACGTGTCACACTAATCAATTCATTTACCAAGAGTCGATTTACCAATTTACGTGAAACACCAACTTTACTTAACATGGTCAACTTAACATTTTCCAGAAATTCCGGTTATCATTTTTCGATAACAATTTAACGCTTTACCAATCTGTATCAAACCTTACTGAACTTCTATTCTTTACTAAACCGTTTTTCAGAAAATGGGACTTTCCCAAAATAGAAACTTTCCCAAAATGGAAAGTTTCCCGAATTAACAGGTTTCCAACTTAAAAGGTTTCCTAAAATGGAAAGACTCCCAAATACGGTTAGTTTCCGTTTTTATACGTTTCCTTTTACGTGAATTCCAATTACGACTCTTTACCCAAGTAAACGGAAACAACACCTTTGAAGGGATCGAAGACTACCTCTCGGCATTTCAGCCGGTTTAACTGCATCTCCGGAATCGTTACCGGATTCCGGCAACTTGCCGGAATCCTCTGCCGGATTCCGGCCAACTTGCCGGAAATTCACCATAGTTTCCCTCGTTTCTTCACCTCCAAGTTACGACAACACAACGAAAACAACAACCAATTAATATCAGAATAATCTCCAACAATCCAACAACACAGTACTTGGTCAAAACTAAAGGGAATGGAGCTTTACCCTTTATTCACCCAGATTCGAACTCAGACCTCCCTCTGCTCGCCAAAACCTCTGCATACAGCCCTGCCTCTTCCTCCAAATTCGATCCAAGGAATGCAGCAGCCTCAGTCACCACCTCCACCTCTGCTCTGCCCTGACTCACTGCAGCTCCTCCATCTCCGCGCCACTGCCTCGATCACAGTAGCTCCCCCTGCCCAAACTCTCTGCAGGTTTCTCCAGAACCTCACCATCTGCCTCCAAGCTCCTCCTCAACCCTAAACCGTGGCTTCCAACTTCACCTGAGCTCGAGAAGCTCAACAGAAAACGTCACCGGAGCTGCAAGCCTCGAAACCCAGAAAACAGTAAATACACAGTGGAAGAGGGAGCTCTCGAGCAAGGCTCAAATCGATGATCAGAAGCAAGGGGAAGGAAGAGGAAGTGAAGAGGAACAAGAATATACCTCCCACGCGCCGAACCGCCGCCTGGTTCGCCAGAAAACAGCCGTTGACCGCCGAGCCAGTGAACTCCGATCTCCTTGCACGGTCGCCGCCTCGGTGAGCTGAGGGTATGGAGGAGTAGAGGAGGAAGAGGGGAGAAGAATGGAGGTGGTCCACCGGCGTGTAGTGGCCGGAGTCGCCGGCGCTGGGCAAACTGAGCGGAGGCAGAAGAGGAGCTCAGTGAGCTCGGGAAGGGAAGCTGACCGAAGTGGGACTTTTGACTTCGGTCAAAAAGTCTCACTTCTATTTATACACAAACCGACGGCCAAGATCAAAACCCTAATTGATCTGACGGTCCGGATTTAAAGGAGGTAAAAGGGTAAAGGTAAAATGGTAAAACTGATTTACCGGAATAATAATTAAGAGTTACCGGAAACTTCAAAAATCCGTAGAAAATAAACCGAAGCTCCGAAAAATAATCCGAAAATACCGGGAGACTCGTGTCGACACGTACTATGACATTGAGTCATTAAATCAGGTATTCGAAGAACTTTGAAAAACTCGAAAAGAACGTGGTAATTAACTCGCGAAGTTACCGAACTCGACTTAAACCTCAGTAACTCGCCATTAACCACGGTTAAAACGTGCGGGGTCCCACATCTAATGTTTATTACTTTGCAAAAGTTAAAGGCTCTAAAGCATTGTTTGCGTGATTAGAACAAGTTGGTCTTTGGTAATGTTCATGAAAATGTTGCTGCTGTCCAAAACATTATTGTCGGTATTCAACAAGATATTGCGACTAATGATATAACCGATAAGAGATTTGAGGATAAGATTGATGCAAAGTCTTCAGTCTTAAGTGCTCTCAGAATGCAAGAAAACTATTAGAAAGATAGAGCCGAGTAAAGTGGTTCACTGATGGAGATCAAACACTCCTTTTTTCATACTTATGCAAAAGTTCTAGTAGCTAAAGCTCAAGTGTCCTCAATTCAAGACAGGGAAACATTACTCATTGATCCCACAAGAGGCACTTAGCCGAGGCTTTTCCTTGCTCTTTCAAACTAATCAGCTAAAGCCTATATCTTTTCCTAGAAATTGCACTCCTCATTCTCATGTATTATATGCAGATGATCTTGTGGTGTTTTGTCGAGGAGATAACACACTCTTAACCGGCTGCATGATTTTCTGGATCTTTATAGTTCAGCTTCATGTCAATTTATTAATGCATAGAAGAGCACATTCTATATTGGAGCCAAGTATCGGCATCAGAAAGCAGTAATTCAACGCATATTGAGTTTTCAAGCAAGATGGTTGCCTTTCATTTATTTAAGAGTTCCTATTTTCTCTGGAAAACCCTGTAATTGTAATCTCCAAGTTATTGCTGACAGAGGACAGAGCTAAGTCAATGTAATGGGTTGGCAAGGTAACTACTCTTAATGGCTAGACGCAGTGAGCTAATACGATCTGTTTTCCAGAGCATTCTTCTTTATAGTCTCTCAGTGTATCAATGGCCAACTCATCTTATCAGAAAATTATCTTCATGGACACAAAATTATATTTGGTCTGGTAATATTGAGACCCGAAAGATTTTTACTATTTCATGGTAACAGGTTTGTGCTCTGAACAACGAAGGTGGAATTGGTATTCGTGACCTAAAGGCGCTTAACTTTGCGGCTATTTTAAAGATGGCATGGGATGCTCTTACTTCTCTTACTCAATGGGGTGATTACATGCGATCCCGGTATCCTTTTTTGTTTAGATCGAAGATGAGCTATAAAAATCATCAATTTGGCCAAGTATTCGTTCTATTGTTCCTCATATAATTCAAAACTATCATTGGGTTATAGATGATGGTCGATCTGTGTCTTTTTGGAAGGACAAATGGCTTCATGATTCTATTCTGAAAATTCTGGGAGTCACAAATTTGTTAGGAATTAGTGATTTACAGGTGTTTAACTTCATTTCAAATTAAGCTTGACAGTTTCCTCCATTTTTCTTGTAACATCTAAATTTCTTAAAATTGATTTTTCTTCTTATAAATAGAAACTAGACGTCGCCACGAGTTCGTAATATTTTTTATTTAATTTTTCAGAATCCCTATTTATTTTTAATGTTTTTTAAAGGTTTTGTCAAAATTCTCTTATTTTGCTCGGATTTGCTGACGTGGCGCATTCCGATTGGATGTTGTGTGACACATGGTGTGAAGAATAGTTCGCAGCTGACTTGATGACATCAGCAACAACCTAAGTCATCTGCCACATGTCGTGAGGTGGCATTAGGAGAAAATAGTTTTGTGTTTGATTGACAAGTGTCATCTTTTCCACCAATGGTGATGTGACATGTGATAATTCTGTCACTATAAATATGGAGTCAGCTATTCCGTTCCTGAATCACAAGCTCGCTCTCTCTCCTAAAATTCTCTCTCGTCACTATCTCTCTCTAGTTCAAGTTTATGTTGTTTCTCTTTTCGGAGTTACGACTAAACTTCATCGGATAATAACTTTTGATCAGTAAGTCCAAATTTTATTCTGCGAAGGGCTACGAGTTCGTAGCGATGCCCTTTTTCCAACCATTGAGTTCTGGAAGGTAGTCATAATATTGTTAGATGGCCCGCTATAGGAGGCTCGGTTTACGATCAATATTCTAGGTAGAGTTTCGATGCTATCGAGGTGAGTGAATTCTTGTAATATGTTTAAAATATTCTTATATGCTTTTAAATTAGTCGAAAAGCATGTTTTTAATATTTTACGAAATATCTCTCTATTTTATAGTGAAGCATGTCTATTTGCAAAATGTGCGGTTATTTATATTATTATAACGTATTGGATTTATTGTTTGATTAGTTATGAAACATGTGAACTTCTTGATTGGTTATTCTGAATAAAGGATGTGGCACACTATTGCATAGGACATGATGGTCATTAGGTTCTCGTGGTGGACCAAATTGAAGGATAGCCAATAAGAAGCACTACTAGAACAACCACTTTAGCCAACGAAATTTTTTTGTCGGCTAAACCCTAAATTTTGTCGGCTCAAGTCTTAGCTGACGAAACGTCGTCGGCTAAGAAGTCGTCGGCCAAGAATTTAGCAGACGAAATTACTGTTTATTGTCGGCTAAAGTCAGTTATTTAGCTGACGAAGAATTTTTTGTCGCTTAATTTCTGGACTTTAGCCGACGAATTTTTGGACCTTAGCCGACAAAATTTAATAAAATTTGGTCGTCTATAGCTATTATTTTTTTTTTCTTTTTTAAACTTTAGCCGACGAATTTTAGAGTAATTCTTCGGCTAAAGTTATTATTATTATTTTTTTTTAAACTTTAGCCGACGAATTTTAGGGTAATTCATCGGCTATAGTTATTATTTTTTTTAACTTTAGCCGACAAATTAATTCGTCGGCTATAGTTATTTTATTTTTTTCATATTTTTTTCTTTTTATTTCTTGTATTTTTGATTAAAACTTTTTACTTCTTTTTCGTTTTTACACCGGTGGTGGAGAAGGACAAGAGGAGGAGGAGGAGGAGAAGAGGATAGGAGCAAAGCTAGGAGAAGGTTAGGAGAGGGGGAGGAGGAGGAGGAGAATTTAGAGAAGGAGGCGGAGGAGGAGGAAGTTGGAGGAGAAAAATTTAGAGAATGAGGAGGAGAATGATTTAGAGGAGGAAGGAGGAGGAGAATGATTTAGAGGAGGAGGAGAAGGAGGAGGTAGGATGAGGAGTACGTTGTTGCCGCCGGAGTAGGAGAAAGGAAGATGAAGAGGATGAGGAGGAGAAAATGAAAAATATAGAAAGTTTTGAACTTTAGCCGACGAAATTTAGTCGGCTGAAGTTCAAAATTTTAGACGTAAAAATTTCAAAATTTGAATTTTAATTAACTTGAATTTTAATTAACTTTAGCCGACGAAATTTAGTCGGCTGAAGTTCAAAATTTTAGACGTAAAAATTTCAAAATTTGAATTTTAATTAACTTTAGCCGACAAATTTCGCCGGCTATAGTTATTTATTTATTTAACTTTAGCCGACGAAATTAGGGTAATTCGTCGGCTATAGTTATTTATTTATTTAACCTTAGCAGACGAATTACCCTAATTTCGTCGGCTTTAGTTATTTATTTATTTAACTTTAGCCGACGAATTACCATAATTTCGTCAGCTAAAACCCTAAACCCTATACGTAGAAGCTTCAAACGAAAAAAAGTCGTGAAATAAGATATAATCGGAATGGTGAAATACGTCTATGGTTGAAAAATCACGTAATTCCGGTAAAGTCTCGGTACCGATAATTACGGTTAACTCAATTTTCCATTCTTTCTCCCTAGAGGTAGCCCTATCTCCGGTAGTTATTTTTCATAAAACTTTTATACCACTGGTTGCGTCTCATCGATTTGAAACTATTTTCAGTTGAAGGTCTGGGCAAAATATGTAATTTAGACGGTCAAATGACCGTTTCCGTGCGTTAAGGGGTTTGACTTACGGGATTGACCGTAAGGATCGAGCCCTTAACGTTGTCAGATTAAGTTGAATTTTTTCCTATAGACATATTTCAATATAATGATCAAATCAGACGGTCGGAATTTTGTTTCTCAACTTTGATCATCGAAATCACAACATGCGTACTAATGTTGTATAACTTGTTTATTAAGCTTTAAGTAAATGTTCCGTTTCTAAAACAAACTCTACGTAGAAACTTCAAACGCAAAAAAGTCATGAAAAAAGATATGACCGGAATGGTGAAATACGTCTACGGTTGAAAAATCACGTAATTCCGGTAAAGTCTCGGAGCCGATAGTTGCAGTCAATACAACTTAGGTGTTTGACTTACGCGATTGACCGTCTAGATTAAATCCTTAAATTTATCGGATACAGTTAAATTTTTTACCATAGATATATTTCAACATATTGATCATATCTGACGGTCGTATTTTTGTTTGTGAATTTTGATGACCGGAATCACAATATGTCTACTATTTACCATTATTTATCTATATGGGGAGTCCTATCATCGAGAGGTAAATGTCTCAAAATTTTTAGATGGACATTTGCGTCTCATTATGGTGAGTGTTTGTTGTGTTGAAGGTTCGACCAAAATACCTCATATAGGTGTAGATATGGGCATTTTCGTGTGTTAAGCGTTTAGAAAAACTTCATTTTGAAGCCTTAAACGAACTCGGATGGCCAAAAAAGCCTATATATCATGGCAATAGCCATGTGTTTGACTCGTAGGGCCGTTCTGCTTCTAGATTGGTATCACAATAGTCAATCGGACACCGAAATATCCGTAGTGCAATTTTGTAACTAAAAGTTACTTTAGCCGACGAAATTAGGGTATTTCGTTGGCTAAACTTTTCAAATTTCGTCGGTTAAACTTTTCAAATTTCTTCGGTTAAAATTCACATACTATAGCCGACGAAAAAATCACTTTAGCCGACAAAATTTTTTTTGTCGGCTAAAATTTAACTATAGCCGACGAAAAAAAATTTCGTCGGCTAAAATTCCACTTTAGCCGACGAAAATTTAACTTAGCTGACAAATTTTTTTTGTCTGCTAAAGTGAACTTTAGCCGACAAAAAAAAATTTCGTCGGCCTGTTTTTAGATATTTTGTCGGCTAAAGTCTTTTTTCTTGTAGTAAAGGGAGAATGAGATATGAAGAATTAATTGAATTGTGTTGTGTATACGATATACGTATTTTATAGTGTGTGTAAAACGACATGGCTTCGCGGACATATTTCATTGGTCTACTCACTTAGCGCGTGGTTTTGCTCACCCACCTATTTCTAATATTTTTCGCAGAGAAATATTTAGATTTGAGCGAGCTAGGAACGAGGTAGACAACGAGTCTATAGTGAAGACCCTAGAAGTTTTACTTTTATTTACATTCCACTTTGTAACACATCTTCACGCCTCGAGAACGGCACCTGCTGGTGAAATCCCGCTAACACCGGGACCGAGGTGTGACATTTCTTAATGACCTTCTCGGACTTGTATAAGATAATTTTAGAGATGTGTCTCCTTGTAGTGAATGAATATGATACGCTCATTTAGGAGTTTACTATGTAACACCCTGCCCCAAATATTTACCCTTTTACCGGGATTAGGCGGGTTACAGAGGGTTGTAACCACACTTTTAGCTTTTCTTGAATTAATATTCGAGTTTAATATTGAGATGTTCTCGATTCTGAGGACAGATAAAATTAATGTCCTGAGATGGTAGTTTATGTTAATACAAGTTCTCCGGTATGCCGGAAATATTTTTTTGGAGCCACGAGCGGTTTAATATGAATTTATTCAGTTTACATAAATAGTGAATCATATGATATTTACCTTATCGTAAAAATGTGACTTTACGATAAGTCGAGAATTTGGGGAGGCTTCATTTGAGAAAGTTGTAGGGGCATTAATACGAACCCGTGGGTATGTCCAAGGCTTTAATCAGAGTTCGTATGCGGAAGTTATTAAGGATAATGAGTTGGCAAAATATCTATTTACTATTCATAGTAACTTTTTATAATTTAATCTGGGTCGTCAGATCAATTAGAGATTGATCTGGGTCGTTGGATTTTCGTATATATTTAGGGGGCGTTGACCTGACAGTCTCTCTCTCTTCCTCCCTATCTTTCCTCCCTCGAGCAGCTCTAGACCGCCCCGACTGCCCCACCGTCGGTGCGCGTCGTGTCTCACTGCCATCATCAATGGCTTCGCCGTCCCCCGGCGACCAAGCCTTAGTCTCCAGCCATGCCAGATTTCCTGTGAGCGCCGTCAGCAACGGTGAGAACAACTCGAGTCCTTCGGGCTCGACTTAAAACCAGTCGAGAAGGGGGAGCAAGGAGCTTCCATGAAGCTGTCAGGAGCAAGGAGGAGGAAGGAGGAGCGCGACGGAGCTCTGCCTGAGGGGATCTGTCAGAGTTCATCAAGGGAGACTCCAAGGTATGAATATCTTGATTTTTCTTGTGTTTGAGGTGTTGTTAGACTGCCTAGGATGTCTAGAAGCAAGGAATGCAGGTGGAAAAACTTGGTTTTCCGGCAAACTTGGGATCGGAGAAGACAAGGGTAAAAACCTTAATTAGTTTTTACCGCGACAAATTTACCTTTTACTGTTTTACCACGTGTGTGAATTGTCTGAACTGCTCCTGGTAGTTTGAGATATTTACAGGGCTACCGCTAGGACTGAAATCCTAGAAATGCCCTTGGTAGATTTGTATATTTACAAGACTGTCATTGAGGTTAAAAAGTCGATACTGCCCTCAGCAGTTTTAGATAATTACAGGGCTGCCCTTAAGGGTGAAATTCTAGAAATACCCCTGGCAGCTTAGCATATTTACCAAGCTGTCATTGGGGCTGAATTTACAATATTGCCCATGGTAGTTCTAGGTATTTACAAGAGTGTCATTAGGGATAAATTGACTATTGTATCATTAGTGTGTTTGTATGACTACGTGGTTGCCATCATATTTACTTATGTGATTAATTTTTATCGTAGGTTGTTTGTACACTTGGTTTGTTTTAACGGTATAAAGTATGTATGAGATAGTCCTGATAGTTAGCAAGGTTGTGGATACCTCGGTGAAGAGTTTAAACTACGGATTTGCATTCGAAATATGCTCTCTATAATAGTTTATCAACCGATAAATAGAAAAATAGGATTCGCGTTGTTGGGACGTTAATTAAAATAAGAGCTTTGTGTGGCTTGATCCTTGAGTACAGGGTACGTAGACAGCCTGACCGGGTTTCGGGTGCAGTCACAAATAATATTTAGACCCTAGGTGCTCTAAAGTAATTAGTTTGAAATCCAAATGCGGAAATCGGGATAAGCTCCTGTTGTGAGGTCTATTCCGGTATCGTTTGGACTGTTGAAAATGGTTTTGGAAAAAAGGGTTATCCCTTCTCAAGGGGGCCATTACGAGTGAATTTCTCTTAGGATGGGTCTCGCACGTCCTATCCCAGGTTTAGGGAGGTAAACTCGGGCCGAGACGTGCAACTACATATGGTAAGTTGTATTTTTCTTCTAGCTATAATTTGCTGAGGCGACATTTCATTTTGAAAGACTGGGCTTCTACTATGTGGCGTTCTCATATTCCTCCACTTTATTCTTTTTTGGCTTGGAGATTTTTTTGTAACCATCTGCATGCTGATGATCAGCTGGAAAATAGTAGGATTTTGGTTATGTCAATTTGCCAACTCTGTAATAGTTTTGACGAGTCAGCATTGCATCTATTTTGACATTGTCCCTTCTCCCAACGAATTTGGGGCTGGCTTGCAGCTTAATTTGGAACTACAATTGGTGCATATGGTTTGTTGTTGGATTTTCGGACTGAGTTTTGTTATAAGTCTTTTTCCCCTCAGCTTTATAATTTGTGGTTGACAGTTGGGTTGTTAACCTTTATCACAATATGGAAGGCATGGAATAAGCTCAGGTTTGATAATCGTTCCCCTAAAATTTCAGCAATATGTTGCTCAATTATGGTGTGGATAAGACATTTTGGTCTTCTAGTTCCTGGTCACTGTAAGGGTGTTCTTGATTCACAGCTATTATCTTCCCTAGGTGTTGGTCCCAAGTCTCATAAAGCACCTAAGATTCAACTCGTCATATGGCAGCCTCCTATCTCCCCTTGGGTCATATTGATGGCTTGTCCAAAGGTAACCCTGGGCCTGCAGCTTGTGGACGGATTTTTCGTGATGCTTTTGGTGTTTTTCTAAGGAGTTTTTGTCAATCCTTAAGATACAAGTCATATTTCTACGCAGAGTTTTATGATGTCATTGTGGCTATTGAAGTTGCTTTTTCGAGGGGTTGGTTTACTCTGTGGTTGGAAAGTGATTCTATTAGTGTGATAATATCTTTTTTCTCCAGGTTGTTTTCCCCTCCTTGGGATCTGAGAGTCAGATGAGAAAATTGTCTGAAATTAATCAGTCAAATAAATTTTAGAAGTAGTCATATTTTAAGAGCGGAAAATATAACAGCAGACAAGATGATAAATTTGAGAAATTTTTTGTGACTCATTTATGTGGTATGTTAGCCCTCTTTCGGAGATACACAAGTACTTGCAGGCTGATACTTTGGGACTTCTAAATTATCGTTTTTCTCTTTAACGACAGCTGCACACAATCATGTTTGTACATGAGATATGAATATTCTATTCTCTTTTCTTGTTTTCTTGTATTTTTATTTTTGAACCTTGTATTTTTTTCGTTTTTATTTGATAATTATAAGGATTAATTACAAAACACCACATGAACTATGATGCTATTTTCATGTTAAAAGTAAATATAAAAATGATACATTTAATAAAATGATGAAAATACCCTTAAAATTTAACGGTATTAATTGTTAAGGTATCAAAATTAATGCTAATGGAAAGAAACTTGAGGTATGTAAATACAAGTTTTTGATAGTTAGGTTGAAAATGTAAACAACATCTTAGTTCTTGTGGTTTTTTTGTAATTAATCCTTAATATAATAACCCTTAAAAAGTCTTTTTGAAGGGTACGTTCTCCCATTCTCCTTTTCAATGCCAGAATATTTCATTGACAGTGTGTTTGGATAAGGCCAAATAACATGGAATTTAAACAAAACATGGCATTTGAGGTTTCCTTTCCAAACAATCTCCTGTTTGGATTAACATACCGTGAAATTTGCAATTTCTGTGGGAAAAAAATCGGGGGAATTGAAGATGGAAATTCCCGACTTCAATTCCATCAAAAATTGGCGTTTTTCTTCAATTCCTTCCGAGCACGAGATTGAGTTTTCCATCGCGCTCAGCCAGAATACTTGGCGGTAAAATTTCTATCGCGTGCTCAATTTCTTTTATCAATTTATAGCTGCAACTACGACAACATTCCAACTTTCAACCCTGCTCTGTTCTCTTCTGCCAATATCATCGGTAAGTCGATGGATTTGTTTAATCCTCAATAGTATTATGTCTTCTCGAGTAGGCTTCGCCTCATTTTAGGATTTGTTCCATTGTTTCTTACATGGTAATTTTGAGGCCATTCTTAATCAACTCAAAGGGCGATTTTATGCAGTTTCTTCTGAGGTTAGATTTCAACATCTTTGTGCTCTTCTATATATTACAGTTTAGTGAGATGAGTAATATGATTTTGACTTCTGTATTCATCGAGGGAGACGTGGGAGAATGAATTTTTTTATGTTGGAAGAATGCATACGAAACAAAGCTCTGAAACAGTGAATGTGTAGAGTATGAAACAGAGTAATGAAAACGGAATAATGCATACGAAACAAAGCTCTGAAACAGAGCAAATGAATTTCTTATTAGATTTGTGACCGTAAGTAATGTTCGTATATGATTTACTCAACAGAAGTACAACATGAAATATAAGTTACCTTATTGATCAAGGAACAAATGCAAAAACTGAGTACAGTGATCTTCAATACTATATATCCATGGCCAAAAATTTATTTACATTTTCTTTAGAAAACCTTTGAACCAATGTGCTGATAGTTTTGGGGGCCTAGTCTGCCCATTTTTGTAATCGACAGTTGATACCAAAACGGACGGTATAACCAGAATTCCTTTCAAAATTGTCAAGCAATGACCATGCAAAGTATCCCTTCACATTCACACCATCCCTACAAATAAAAAAACAGATTTGTTAGTGAACTGATTAAAGTAATATATATATATATATATATATATATATATATATACTTGTAAAATCTGGATCTGTCAAGGACTCACTTGATTGCTCCTTGAAGGTAATAGGGGGTGGCGATAGTAGTAGTCGACTCTCTGCGTGTCGTTAAGGGCTTCTTCAAGTGAAAATTTCGGATCATTGAACTCATCAATACCTACATTATTGTCACAATGTGTTATGTTGATAGCAGTTATGTAGTTAAATGCATTTCAAAACTATGGGAAACATTGATGATGCAATTAAACATCAAATATAGTTACCATTTCTCAGTAATGTATATGAGCGGATCGTTATATTTTGTCTTTGTGTACAGCAAAAGATCTCGAATTCCTCTTGGATAAACGCATAGCCAGTCTGTCTGAAGTAGCCTGCACAAATCACATTTGAAGAGGATATATGATGTAATATAGGAGATAAATGATATTTTAGCAAATTATATGACAAAGAAAGCAAGAACACAATGTGATATGCATACCTTTGATCCAATGGGAACTCCATTAAGATCAAATTCTAAAGCATTCTAAGAAGCTAGCATATAGAACTTGGTAGAAGAACTGAAATTTTGGATTAAATAGTACTAACATGAAAGAGAAGCACGAGCATATCTGTTAAGTAGCTTGCATTGACAGAATTATGGTGAGGTGAATAGGCTGCATAATTAGCTGTGTAATAATTCAATCCTAGAAAATCAAATGATCCAATTAGCAATTTGGACTGCTCCTTTGTGAATTTTGGTAATCGGTTTCCAACTACAGACCTCATGCTGTGTGGATAGTCTCCATAAACCTACAAAGCATGGAAATTCTAAGCCTATATAAACTCAAGAATACATATGTATATATATAGTGAGGCCAGAAAGTAGTATGGTCATGATTTTAAGCACTAATTACTCAGTTTAACGATATTACCGTTCAATCATGTAATCTAGAGCTCTTAGTGCAGCATTTTTATGGTGCTTGGCCTCCGAAACCGGCACAAACCAATTTGAAACTAGAGTAATCCCTATCAATCCCTTTTGAGATGACTGCACAGTTTCGACAATAATTTAGTTAATTAGAAGTTTAGAACAACCTGGCAAACGAAAACATATAGAGACTCAAATAAACAACAAGAACTAGCAAGGACCTGATATTTTTGCCTGTATAATTTTACTGTAGCTGCATGAGCAAGCAGCTGGTGATGTGCTACCAAATATGGTTCAGTACCGGAATCTCCACCGGTGCAGTTTAGTTGTTGCCAATCAGAACAGCGTCCTGGTGCCAAAATTGACAATGCATAACCACCAACACTGTAACTGTATGGCTCATTAAACGTGATCCAGTGCTTTACCCTATCACCAAATTCCTTGTAACAAAGCTCTGCATAGTCCCTAAAGTGATTGCTGTATGTATAAAGCGTTTTGAGGATTAACGTCCTATGTTGTCGGGACACAGATACAAACAGTCGTCCTTCACATTGTTAGTCCAACTTGAGAAGCGTCCTCCGGCTGCCAAACCACTTAAAATAGAAAAATATAGGGGTTTCAGGGACCCGCATCCAGGGACGGAGCTACGTTTGGGTTTGAGGGGGTTAGGACCCCTGCAAGTTTTTCAAACATATATATAATCATATATGATTATACATCAATGGCTGCTTTAGGTTCTAAAACACATGTATAGTTATACAATGATACATGCAATATAAGAAAATGTTCTCGGTAGAAACATAATTTTATTGGTTTTCTTAGTACAAAGTTTGTGGCTCATTACATACCATAAAAACTCTCTTTCCTTATATATTTCGGACCCCCCGTGATATAGAATCCTAGTTCCGCCACTGCTCGCATCTCCATCTCAAAACATTCCTTTCTCTTTGTGACTCCGCTAAAACAGAACATCTCAGTCGTCCTAAGAACTCACACATGGAGACTTAGGAAATCACGTCCATGCCTTGCTCCCAGAAGAACCTTACTTCCAGCACAAACTTAAGAAACTTCACACCCGAGAGTCCTTATCGACTAGGGACTTGAGGACTTGCTAACATGAGGAGGAAGACCTCCACTTAGGCCGGAAAAGCAGTCTAATGTCTGGTTGCCGGTGGCCTTGAGTCCCACCTGCCACCCCAAAGGCAACTTGAGCAGGTAGGACAAAACATACCAAGTCATTTCCCCTGTAGCTCACATTATAAGCCCCTAAAAGAGGAATGTTGGGAAGGGTCTTTCTGGCAGTCCCACATCGGGGAATAATACGCGCGGTTCCCAAGACACAACCATATAGGCAGACCAAATGACCATGAAAAATGTAAGATTCTTCTTACCTCAAAACTCTGTAAGTCGCTTGCACCACAGTTCTAATTTAGGTATTGGAGAGTGGAAGAATTGGCCCACCTCGGTCTTGACTCCTAACGCTGCTGCTACTTGTTCATGATACCGGACATCAGGATCAGTGGTATTCCATCGTTCTGAACTCTCAGAAATCAAGAATAACATATATATCTATATATATTCTCTTTGTCATGAAGCTGGACCCAAATTCAACTTAAAAGCAACCCAGGCTACAGTCCAGCCAAGAAAGACAATCCAAGCTACTTGATAACAGTCTCCATTTCTGACTAATCAACTTACTTGGTAACAATCTGGACCATGAGAAAGAGAACCGATATGCATCCAACCCCATGTTCTTCATAATCCCTACATCTTCCTAGAATCAAATATCACAAAATCAGAATATATAGTAAGGGCGATATCTTGGCATGTAAAAACTACTTTTTTTTCTTTCGTGAATATTAAGAAATCCCAAAAATTAATCAATCTGAGTTTGGGAACTATCTACTAGTGGATTGAACGTCATACCAACTTAGTCTTAGTTGTTAATTATCTCATTTTTGAAAACAGAAAAAAAAAATGTAATCAATTTTATCTACATGCATGCAAATATGCAATGATGTGAACCTTACAGCGGTGATATTCATCATTAGCTACATCTCCATTGCTACCGTCCTTAATCTTCTCTGCAATATATAAACATGAGCATCAATTATTTAGAAATAGTTCTCAGCAAATATACAAGATATATTTAACTACATTATCTGCGCAACTAAAGAAAACCCCGATCTGTTTCAGCAGATATGGAGGATAAGTTTTAGATTCTTGCAATCCCAGATGTCAGAGCCATCCAAGCATACAAATGCCTGATATTGCATAAGTTGTTTAAGACTGGTCTTCTGCAATTGTACAGGAAGACGAGCTGAGAATCAACAGCTAGATAGTTAGATTTGTACCTGGATATCTGTGGGTATAGTTATCCCATATGTTTGGTCCCCTGCCATCATCTTGGGCAGCACCTTCATACTGAAACTCATCACACACACACACACACACACACACACACACACACACACACACACATATATATATATATATATATATATGAACATGATGATGCAAAGTTTCATGATGAAGGTTTAACGATAATTGAAAGCTCAGATTACATATGCATTTTAACTCCTAGCTAGACTGACCTGGTAAGATGATGAAGCTGTCCCAAATATGAAACCTGCCGGGAAACTGGTTCTGTTGAGGAAAGCAGTGTCGAAATGAGCAGGGGTGTATCATTACTGGCTTCACCATTTCTCAATCCAAAGCCAAGAAGTAGAAGCACTATGGCTAAAAGCAAAGACCCCTGGATTGCCATTACTGGGTTTTAGAGAGTTGGCTCGATCTATATGCTTGGGATGGCTTTATATAGAGGGAATCGAAGAGCTCGACATGGATACGTGGCCAACTCTGTAGATGACTAGAAGTTTTTCCAATACTGGATGGTCAAGAGAGAGTGACACACTATATAATACTTTCAAATTAATAATGTATCATTATTATTTGAAGGTAGAATAATGATGTTCATATCATTTTGTGGTGCGTCCATAGTCCAAAGTCCAAATTCATAAAACTACTAGAAGCGGCATTAGAAATTGACAATACATAGTTGCCGGAATGTGAACCAGTCTGGTGAGCTCGGCAAGTGAGGTGAAGTGGCTCCGGCGGCCTAGATGATGGCATGTGGAGGAGTTCATGGAGAGGAAATGACACAGTTCTACTAATTGGAAAGAAGACTGACTCTGGTGAAATTGAATGAACGGAATGATGACCCGTGACTAACAAGCTGTATGCCCGGCCGTTATATATCTGATTACTCCCCCGAATTAACAAATCAATTATAATATCATACTTGTTAAAAAACTATATATTTACCAAGTAATAGTGTTGCCAATTTGCTTGCATATAGTTTGATTGTTTAAGATAATATTGAATTAGAAGAAACTTTTGTTCAACATATTAAATTTCGACGATTACGAAAATATCGACCTTCTGAAAAACGAATATTTTGACAGAAATTTCGAAAAAAATAGATAACAGTAAAAAATTGAGGAAATTAACGAAAATTTGAAGAAAAACATGAAAATTTTAAATGAAATTTTAAGTGATGTTTTTTACCATATTATGTACTATATTTGAAAAGAAAACCTTGAATAAATATTGATTTATAGGAAGTTGTAGTAATTTAAAGTGAAAAAGTAAGTACTGAACTGTTAAATGAGTATTTTAAAACAACGTAGAAGATCTATGAGGAACAAAATTTTCGCTATATTCATCATCTCTATATGTGGAGTCTTCAGTGTATTGTGAAGAATAATCATTAAATAATATCTCACATTTGTAGTTTTGCATGTATTGACTTATATGTCAACCATATGGGTTAAGAGGGACTGACCGTGAGTTTTCATACTGGGAGTTGTGTGTAGTAGGCATTGGGCATCGCTTGACCTTGGTCATAACCATAATCATTGAAAGATTGTGCTTCCGACTGTGATCACGAGTTATCATTTGATTACACCCCATAAGACATGAAATACATTGAATAAGACATTAATTGCCAGATTTTTGTCGTAAGGGTATATATATGTTAGATTATAAACTTTGGGTCAAAAAGTAAGGGATCAAATAGTAAGGGTAAGAATTAAAGTAATTGTTTGAATTTTAACTTGAAAATAATAAACTTTTGGGCAAAGAATAAAAAAAATTGGAAAATTTCGGAAATTTTCAGAAAATATTGGAAACTATCGAAAAATATCGAAAATTTCATGAAATTTCGAAAAATTTCGGACGAGAAATGCTTGGAATGTGAAAGATATTTCGGAGGTTCAAAAATCTAAAAATTTCACCAAAATTTTTGATTTTTAGAATTTTTCTTTTGTTATTATATTTAGGATGTGGTGTACGGACGAAGATCAGTGTTTATTTTAAATATCTGTAGTTGAGGGTTTAAAATTTATGCCCTTTTTGAATCATGAAATTATTACAATAAATAAAGTGAACCTCCCAATTAGACCGTCTTTCAAACATCTTTTTTAGAAAAATAAAAATATTTAGGAGTATTTGATGTTACACTCAATTTATTAGACCTATTTTAAATTACACCCATTTTTAAGATTGTTTTAAAATACACCCAAATTTATTAATTAAGTTTGTTTAAACAAAATAAACCTATTATTTAGGATAAAAAATAAAACCAATTTTTTTTAAAATTACAGAAGTTGTCATTATCTCTAGACGTTAATAAAATATTATCTCATGAAGATATGAACCCTAAACCCTAAACCCTAAACCCTAACCCCTAAACCCTAATCCTAAACCCTAACCCCTAAACCATAAACGCTAAACCCTAAACCCTGAACCATAAACCCTAAAACCCTATACCCTAACCCCTAACCTAAAACCCTATACCCTATACCCAAAACTCAATTCATCTATTTGTAACCTAACTTAAAGGTTATAAACAAAATGCATGGTTAATACCTACACCATAAGAACAAATTAAAATATCGAAAACATAATTAAATCAGAATGACAAAATCATCAAGAGAAAAATGGTGACAAATTTTAGTTTTAAAAATAAAACTTATAAGACATGTTAAATAATTTGAATTGGGTGTAAATTAAAATGAAATATGTGAATGAGTTTATCTTAAAAGATGCTCTAATTGTTGGGTTTTTCTCTAATTTTCTCAAATATTTAACCCTAATTAATAACATTTTGAACATACTACAAAAGACAAATTGCGAATGTATAGATCTATAGGAAAGACATTTTGAATTTTTCATTGTACGTTGTTACACCAATCAAAGATTAAAACACAAGTACAGTATTCAAGACTATTATTATTCATCAAGCTGGACTAAATCCATGCCTACATTACGGATAACGGGTACTCGGACTTCTTCATGATCATATCGATCAGTACTACTTCTTGAGGAAGTTTTTGAACCAGTGTGCTGAGAGTTTTGGGTGCCTTTTGTTTCCATTCTTGTAATCCACATAGTTGATACCGAATCGTACCGTGTAACCGGAACCCCACTCGAAGTTGTCTAGCAATGACCAGGCAAAGTAGCCCTTCACTTTCGCACCATCCCTGTACACGTTGAAATTGAAATGAGTTCATACTTATATATACTTGCTGATTAACAGTAGTGTTCGCTAGAGTACTAACTGACTAAGAGACTTATGCTCAATGGCCATTAATTACATATATGTCTAACGTTGAAAATAAAACATCTCTATTTAAGAAGGCCGATTAGACTCCCTAAAGTATCTAACAAGGTCGACACCCGTCTATATTTCTCACTTACTTGATTGCTTTTTGAAGGTAATAGAGGTGGCGAAAGTAATAGTCTACTCTCTGAGTGTCATACAAGGCTTCCTCAAGTGATAGTTTCGGATCATTGAACTCATCAATGCCTGCATTATATATAGATCATGTAGTTTATGAACCTAATACTTGATATGTTTACTGTAAATATCATGGCTAAAAAACCACCAACTTACCATTCTCAGTAATGTAAATAAGAGGATCTTTATACTTCGTCTTTGTGTAGAGTAAAAGATCTCTAAGTCCTTTTGGATAAACATATAGCCATGATGAAGCAGCCTGAAGATAGTCATGGAGATTTTGACGAGTTACGGATCGATATATGTAACTTCAGAACAAGTAAAAGAAAGACTAACTCTATGTTCAAGTACCTGTGGACCAATGGGGACTCCATTAAGCGCAACTGCATGCAACAACAAATTAACATGAACATCTTCATCAAAAACTAACTGTTCTAGCTAAAAGAAGTTAAAAATTTGTAATTACTAGCTCTGAAATCTATCGGTAACTTACACGATTGAGTAGAACGAGCGTCTGTTAAGTAGCTTGCATTCAAAGAATTGTTCTGAGGTGTATAACTTGCATAGTATGTAGTATAGTAATTTAGTCCAAGAAAATCAAATGATCCCATTAGCAACTTGGATTGTTCTTTTGTGAATTTTGGTAATCGGTTTCCGACGAGAGATCGCATGCTGTGTGGATAGTCTCCGTATGTCAAAGGATCCATGAACCTATAATGCAGGAATTCAAAGTTTATTTATATGTGAAGCTAGCAATGAACATCCAAACACAACTGTATATATGCTCGTACTCACCATCCAAACATAAAATCCAAAGTTCGTAAGGCGGCATTTTTGTGGTGCGTTGCCTCTGAAATTGGAATGAACCAGTGAGACACTATGGTTATTCCTATAACTCCTGTCTGAGATGCCTGCAGATTTTCAATGTTTAGCCAAAACCACATGCACTAAAAAATAAAAATCAAATAAGACTGGCTAGCTAGATATATATTGACCTGATATTTCTGCTTGTACAACTTCACAGCAGCTGCATGAGAAAGGAGAAGGTTGTGTGCCACCAAATAGGGTTCAGTACTCGAATCTCCTCCGGTGCAGTTTAGATTCTGCCAAGCAGAACACCTTCCCGGTGCTAACGACCCCACGGCGTAACCACCATTACTGTATGTCCATGGCTCGTTCAACGTGATCCAGTGCTTCACCCGATCACCAAATTCTTTGAAACACAGCTCCGCATAGTCCCGAAAATGGTTGCTGTATATACATGCATCATATATGACATATATAATGGTATTTCAAAACAAATATATTACAGAAGAATTTGATAACTTGCTAAGCATCGAAACGATCAACGCATGCAACAAAGCCTCTATAACTGAATAAAATTGGGACCATAAAAAATTATATGTAAGATAAAGCTTTTCACTTACACAATGTTAGGGCTTAAGAAACCGCTATATTCGTCATCTAAAGTCTGGGGAAGATCCCAGTGAAAGAGGGTCACAAATGGCTGTAAACCTATATCATCATGAGTAATGGAGAGTTACTGATTACTTGACTGATGAAGTTAAGTTTTTTTTGGTCGTATGAAGCTAACTTGGATGAGAGGTATATTAAGATTAAGTCGTATAACCAACCTTTGCTTAGGAGTTCATTGATGAGATTGTTGTAGTACTGGACTCCTTCTTTGTTCACTCCCCCGCTTAGCTTTCCATCTAATCATATTTCATAGTGACAAAAGAAAATGAAGTTAGGTCCCATATTAAGTAGTGAAGTCCCATCATGGAAACAAGGGCCAGGTTACTTTGAACAGAAGCAACTAAAAGAATTGTTGATCAGATATTAGAATCATCATCAACTTACTTGGTAACAGTCTTGACCATGAGATAGAGAACCTATAAGCATCCAGATTCATATCCTTCATAATCCCCACATCTTCCTACAATCATAATACACACAATAACGAAAGGTCAATTATTCCCATTTTCATGGTGTTCCAGCTTCTACCAACAAGCTAGGGCTCCGAATATTATAACCAATTGCCAATTAAAACCTTATAGTGGTGATATTCATCATTAGCTACATCTCCATTGCTTCCATCCGCGATCCTTTCTGCAATTAGTCATAGAACACATCAAATTGTTTAGATACTTCATAAACCTCCTTCTCGTAAATGATTTAATGAATGAAGAATTAGGCAGTATTAACAATTCTTCTATCAAATGGCTGGCTGCATATATTGTTGCCCATTCACTGCTACTAGAGCTTTTTTTATTTGATAGAGTAAACTCAAGTTGTCAAAGAAGTTTATCTCTTTTTGTTTGTTTCGTATATAAAAAAGGAACGGTCTCTGAATATTATTTTATTAAAATAAAATAAAGATTACGAAGAGAAACAAAGAGCCGGACTAAGACCTTTCTGATTATCAATTAGTTTGTTTAGTTAGTAAGATTAAGACAAGTTTGACATGAGAAAAAACAGGAGACTTTTCCTAGCTAACTCTAGTAGGCCATGATCCATCAATGAAATATGAAATTGTTTAGATACTTCATAAACCTCCTTCTCGTAAATGATTTAATGAATGAAGAATTAGGCAGTATTAATTAAAGTAAAATATTTGTGTCCAACCCAGTTTTGATGCATTCGTCCAAACTCTCTCTTATTTGCATACGTTTTGCAATATAAATCATAATCGTTCAAAAGTTGAATTAACCAATAAAAATCAACCATGTGAAAAATCAATATAAACAAAATTAGTTTGCTCAGTTAAATACATCAAACAAATAGACAATTCTGATGAAAGGTCGCAGTATCATAATCAGTCGTTTATTTGTTTGATACATTTGATTGAGCAAACAAATTTTATTTACATTGATTTTTCATAAAATTAATATTTATTTGTTTATTTTACGGTTAAATTTTTGATTTATATTTCGAAACATATATAAGTAAGAGAGGGCTTAGATAAATTAGATACAAATATTTAATGGTTGGCTGCGTTGTTGCCCGAGAAGTTTCTCTTTTTGATAGTATAAACTCAAGTCATCCGAGAAGTCTCTCTTTTTGTTTGTTTCGTATAACAGGAAAATCCAGTCTTTACATTCATTAAAATAAAATAAAGACGACGAAGATAAACGAAGAGCCCAACCAAGACCTTTTCTGTCGACACAATCAATTAGTTTGTTTAGTTAGTAAGATTAAGACAGGTTAAGTTTGACACGTAGCATATTGACAATTGAGAAAAAACAGGAGACTTTTCCTAGCTAACTCTAGTAGGCTATGATCCATCAATGAAATATTCATCATTTATATACTCTTTTATTTGCAAGTGGAGGTAATGGATCAACAATTTCATGTCTTAGCTATGGCTATATTTCCTTTGGTGTGAACACCACTTGCCACAAACTACAGTTTATTATATATATAGGATTTTTTCATTGAGTGTCTTTTTTTTTGACATATATATATATATAAGATGGATTAAAGATTACATCAATTTTTTGATCACATATCAACATCTTTATCATTTAATATTTAGATCCATATATGTAGATATTCTCTGTAAAATTTCCTCTAATTTGGTGATCGTTAAGGCTTCAAACTAATTGAAATCAATTGAAGGATCAAATCTGTCAAACCTGAACCGTTTATGCTTTAACTTTTAATTCACAGTTTTGAGCACCTTACCGATTACTAATTTTGAAATTTTACAGAAGTGATCTACTCATATAGAACTACATGTTGAACGGTAGAGATGTGATTTTTGTGATAAAAAGTTAGTGTAAACCTTGATCCCACATATA
The DNA here is from genome assembly GCA_951800085.1 of Comarum palustre. NCBI lineage: Eukaryota > Viridiplantae > Streptophyta > Magnoliopsida > Rosales > Rosaceae > Comarum > Comarum palustre. The sequence continues at coordinate 31,803,893 of OX637573.1, read as the reverse complement.
TGTCAAAAAATAAATCCTCATTAGAAGGAGACTGTATATATATATGTGTGTGTATATATATATGTAGACTTTCTAGGCTGCGGACGTCCGCACCAAACCTATGTGTGATTTTGCCCTACTTTTTTATCTTAGTTTTAGATCTTAACTGTTCAATATATATATATATATATATATCATCTCTGTAAATTTTTATCTCATTTGGTGATCGTTAAGGTATTCAAATCTGTGATTTACCATGAAGAAAACTGACGGTTCCTGAATTGTTTAACCGGAACCGTCAGTTTTTTTTCATGGTAAATCACAGATTTGAATGCCTTAACGATCACCAAATGAGATGAAATTTTACAGAGATGATTTATACATATATACCTAGATATTGAACGGTTAAAATTTGAAAATAAAATCAAAAAATGGGGCAAAATCACACATCCACACCAAACCCTTTGATGCGGACGTCCGTAGCCTAGAAGCCTTATATATATACCTAGATACTGAACGGTTAAGATTTGAAAATAAAATCAAAAAATTAGGCAAAATCACACAACCACACCAAACCCTTTGATGCGGACGTCCGCAGCCATATACATACATACACACTAGCCTTCTTACACGCGTGAGTGTGTTTTTTGTCAATTTGATAGTCATTGTACAATTTTTATTATATTGATCAATTATTAATGTGTGGTTTTTTTTCAAAAACAGCTCTCTAAAATTTGAATTTTATGTTAAAAGAAAAGTTGACATAAACACACACTAGCCTTCTTACACACGCGAGTGCGTTTTTTGTTAATTTGATAGTTATTGTATAATTTTTATTAGTTTGATCAATTATTAATAATTTGCGGTTTTCACAAACAACTCTCTAAAATTTGGATTTTATGTTAAAAGAAAAGTTGAACAATAATCAACAACCAAAATCTCTAAAATTATAAATATATATGAAACACTCATTCATATGTCATAAATTGAATATCATACAATACAAAAGTTAGAAACATGAGCACATAACTTTGTTTTTAGATATGAAAGGTGATTATATAAACCGGATCAAAAGGGAACTAATTGTGAAAGTTTACATGTTCAACATCAATTTTTCAAGTGGATGAAGTTACAATATCAACTTCTTAAATCCTAAATCTGAAACCCTAATCTATGTAATTTAAATTTCAGTGAAAGCAACATAATAATCAAAATAAGAAAAATTACACAGTAATTGACTTAGATAGTAATATAAAATGATGTTTAACTTGAAATCTAAATTTCGTCTCGAAAGAAAATTGAAGAATAATCAATAACAAAGATTTATAATATATATATATATATAATAAGGAATATCAAGAATAACAAAATTAAATGCACCACCAATATTTTTTTATTTATTTTAACCAAAAATAAGAAAAACTGAATGGCAATATGTAATTAAGTAAAATAAAGGAGCAAAAAAGTCAATTCATTTTAACCGGTTAGACTGTAAAAAAATTCAAAATTCAAGGAGCCAAATCGGGCGGCAACAGTAAATCCCACTCTGCCTAGCTTATATATATCACATTAGATATTGAAATAAAAATAACTTTTTTGAACAAAATTAAACATAGTTTCATTAATCAAAATTTAAAGACAGCCACATCGTACATTTTTTCAAAAATATTAAACTTTACTTATCGATGGACAGTTCAATGTTTTTTCGGTCGATAGATAAGATTCTTGTATGTTTTCTTCGTATGTGTTGATCTGTAATTCATACAACATGTTTCCTTTTATGAGCAGTGTTTGTATGTAAAACAAATAATTGATGCTATTGTCATGTACCTATCTATTTCTCAAATCATAAAAGCATGATTCGTACGCGTTCTCATGATTTTCAACTCTTATCTGTCAACATGCGTGAATCAGAACACTGAATCGAGTAGAACCGAAATGGGAGAAAAACAAATTATATTTATGAAATCTTTGATTACGATTCCAACTTCAGTAAATTTTGTGTGGAGCTAATTGAGAAAGAAAACAAACTGATCTCTTGTCGAATAAAGATAAACGTATTAATTTGAAACTAATTATAATACTTTCATATACAAATTTGTGAAGCTGTTAGTGAATTTTCGTCATTGACTAATGATTCCGTCATTAATTAATTAAATGACACACCTAACAAAGTAGCAAACTGCTTTATTTTAATTATATGAACTGGCCACAATATAGTGTTAGCTTCAACCGATAGAGATTGAAACGACTATATTGAGCTGGGCAAAGAAAGATAACAGCAGTGTTGAATGTTTGAAATTATTTCTGAGAGAGGAAGATTGTAAAAATAATACACTAATTTTGGTTTACTAATAATTAAGGGTTCTTAACATTTTAAAATAAGATATTAGTACATGAACTAACAAATCCTAAATCATATTTGTATACGTCGTTAAGTTTTCCGGTATATGTTAAGTAGTGTCATATTTTGAAGGGAAAATTGGTTCGTTCAACTATTCATGTCTTTCATTTATACATAATTCTAAAACTACAATAACCGTCCATAATAATAGGTATGAAGATTAAATATTATTTTAAATTTTAATACAAAATAATAATATATGGATAAAAATCGAGTGTCAAAATACTATTTTACCCTCATATATTTAACACCGTTACAGAAAACTTAACGTTGTGTACGAAAATGTTGTTGAGTTTATTATTTCATGTACTAATGTGCTATTTTAAAATGTTAAGGAACATTAATTATCAGTGGTTCAAAGTTGATGTATCATTAATAAAATTTTCCTTTCTAAGAATGAGGTGGGAGGAAAAAATGGCAGAAGGTGTTCATGTTGTAATGTTTTGAATCATGTAGCTTTTGTCTTGTGTGTTCATGCCACAATTTTTTGTCTTGCACTGTAACGATTTAACCAATGATTTGATCAGGAATATATTGTAAACTAACCAGAGCTTTTAGCTCGAATTCGATCGATCGAAATGTTCCAATTAGATTGAAATGTTCGAATTCTCTCATTTTGAAGAAAATCGAAATTTAACGAGAAATCCATTTTCAACAATCCGATTATGTGATAGCTGATCATAAGCAAGTAATCATGTCAAGTACTAGTAGAGGAGAAAGAGAGTATAGGCACCTGAATGTTCGTGGGTGTAGGTATCCCATATGCTTGGTCCTCTACCACCTTCTTTAGCAGCACCTTCATACTGAAATTTTGCAAACATACATGTATGAATATACATTTCATTAACACTGAAAAAATGCTTGAACAGTAGACTTGCAGAAAGACAGATTGAAGGGTAGGTAACCATTTGAACCCCAACCGAGGAGATCACCACTTACCTGATAAGAAGCTGAAGCTGTCCCAAATATGAAACCTGCCGGGAAACTAGTCCTGTTGAGGGAAGCAGTGTCATAGACAGGAGTCCTACTGGGTGAAAGAGCTTCACTGTTTGCCAATCTAAAGCCTACAACAAGTAGAAGCAGTGTGCCTAGAAACAAAGATCCTTGCATTGCCATAACTGGTTTCTGGTGATATATCCTAAGTTTGTTCTGTCAGGGGGGTTTATATATATAGAGGGAAGTAGTACACATGGAGAGCCAGAAAATGCATAACTTAAATTGGTAATTAATTTATTTAGAGATATGGATAAATACAAATAATTATTTTCATTATATGAACAATATGACATTGGGACTCAACAAGGAGGATGAATCGAATGAGAAATAATAACATTAATGAATTTTATCAGGTGAGGTATTAACATCAGTCATTAATTATTATGTGTTAATTTAAAAGAAGTTTATTACATATTGTTGAAGGAAATTAGATTTTTTAATGTGTGCCTTAATAAGATTTGATATTAATATTGTAATATAAAAATTGTATTCTCTATATATAGAGGTTTATTATATGAATGAAATAATAACGATATTCTCCATAAAATTCTCTTTTCCAGTTTATTTCTTCCATAACACATTAAATTATATATGAAGATTAACATGTGTTCTTTTTCTCAAGTACTAACTGATATCAATAGCTAGAACTTGAATATAAGCTGCAGGAACCCAATTAATTTCAATTTTAAATACTATATATCAGGAAACTGTATCTACTCAACAATGAGTCGGCTGTTGTATCGAGAAAATTTTAATTTCTCCCAGATTACTACGTGGCAATCTGATGTGGTCCTCCTTTTCCAATTTAAATTTAATATGTGGATTTGCTACAAATAAATTATAAACTAAAGTTTTCTATATTTTGTGAAATTCTTTTGTAAGTTTGGACTAGGGTTTAAGGAATACAGTTTAGGGGATAGTGTATAAGGTAGGTGGTTAGGATATAGGGTGTAGGGGTTTTAGGGTATTTGATGAAAAACCTAAAAGAATATTTGACAAAATCACTAAAATAGTTTCATTATCAAAATGTATGTGTCAAACATTGAGTGGATTGAATGACCATGTCAGACTGCCACGTAGGTCCTTTAAAAACGTTGAACATTTCTCTTATTGTAGGTTGTATCAATTCTCAATCAACATTGCATAATTCTAAGAGGTATTTATATGTTTTAAGAGTCTTATATCAAATACAAATCTACCTACGTAAACTTTGAAATTCTTCCGATTCTGCTCTTTAGAATATGAAATGTAGCTAGGTTCATCAAATGATGACAACACGTACACATTCACATTGTTTAAATTAACCACGTGTACGTAAAAATAATACATTTCATGATTATGATAGTTTACACCAACAAAAAAGACAGCATATTTGGATACAATTATTGCCAAACGTTTTTCATACTCTACACTGATAATATCAGATACACGCAGGTGTTTTGTTTTATTCAATAAGACATTAAGACGTCAGTTTTTTTTTTCAAATGAATTAGGACGTATATAAATAATTCGGTTCATGAAATGGTTATTGTCGATCTTGTTGATAGAAAATGTTACTATGTAAATGATCTTATCTTGTTTAGCCATGCATGAAGTCTCAACATGAAACTACTTTGAAATCTACTCAAACACACGAAGTCGATCTAATATGGCAATTCTCTCTTTCTCACTCACGATCGAAGCAGAGGTGACCGACTCATCCATTGCAAACATCTTGGACCCGTAAGTCTTTCTGCTATAAAACAAAGGAAATTGCGAGTAACCCTGGTGACTTGGATGGATTCAGCACCAAATATTTGCAATGTGCAATGCCTGCTTGAAACTTGTTGGCAGATACACGAACAAGTACAAACTTATAATGATCGAGGAAGACGACTCGAAAATGTCTACAGGGGTGTAAGAAGTTAACCTCAAAGAATGATCTCGAGCTTCGAATTCTTGATCGAATTTTCAGAGAAAATTATAGAAACTTGTCCTGTATAAGATTAGTACACGTTCGAATAAACCATTTTGCAAAAACCCTTCATTAATTCATCGATCTTCATTATAATAATTGGTCTTTCTTTTGAGCATGGGATGGTGACCCTAAAGAAAATGAGCTAATTCATGTTCAAAGAAGAAGAAAAAAAGAACCAGTTTTATCACGCTATAGACTTGTTCAATCAAGCAGATGCATTAGATAATCTCAAAAATCAAAATCATTCTTCAGATCGAGTTCAGGGTATTCTTTCTTCGAGAAGGCGTGTTTAAACTTCAAAGACCAGCATAGTAAAAACAAACATATCCACATTACTGGCTGGCTAGCCTGTGGCGGATTCAGGAATATTATCCAACTAAGACAATCTCAAACCAATTAGTAACATATAAAATATACGAAAAATTTGATTGTGAAAATAAAAAACATCAATCAAACAACGATGTAGACATTAATTATCAAATATCTAGACTTCAGAGTATCATTGTCAAACTCCAAAACAAACCAGCAACATTTATTTAACAACGATAAAAAGAAATTGAGAATAATTATTTGAAGCTTCTCGATAGATTATATATATTATGTAAAGATTAAGAGAGTAGATGTGAATTGATGATTAGATAGACTATTGGATTGAACCATTTTATAAACACGGTAAAACTTCAAATCCTTTTTGGACTCCTCTTTTGTTACTTGCGTCAGTTTTTTTTCTTTTTTTTCTTTGAAGTTCTCTTTTAACGACGTCATTTCAGACTTCGCATTAAATAGAACGACGTCGTTAGATTGAGAGTCATGAAAAAACAAAAACACCTGTAACTCTCTGCAGGTTGTCCTCTTCCTCACTTTCTCCCCTAAAATTTGTCTTATTCTACACATGGATCCGCCCCTGTGGCTAGCTGTAGCTTATGCATGCTAAAATTTGAAGTTTATCTAAAATGTTTCTGTTTAGATGTGACACTAACAGTGTAGCGAATTATGCATATTTAAATTTTGTAGAGGACTTGAATGAAAATCAACTATTACAAAATATATAAAAAGAATGGGAATTGTATAATGTTGATTATTTTTCACTGAGATTAGGTAGTTTTCAAATTATTCAATCAAGATCTCTGATACAAATATACTAAGAATGAGAACTATTCACAGTTCACACCGACTTGTTTAACACATGAAAAAGAAATCTAGATTGACATAAATATGGTGCCTAAGATTGATTGAACACGACGTCTATGTTGTAGTTAGGTGTGCTCAGATTGAATATTCCAATACATATGCTTCGCCTCATCTTGATGTTTGAGAAATAAACATGAATAAAAGTAGCTGTTGAGGTCGATCTGCAATTCATATCAACGACAGTCATATTTGATTGCGGAGAATCCAAGATGACAAGAACCACTATAGTGATATATTTGTCCTCATGTTTGTCTCTGTGATCTGCACACTTATCATATTCAAGTAACGTGGTTCATGAGGAACAATAAACAAAGATGGTAGTCTTGACTGATCAGAACGGTATGAACCAACGAGTTTCGAAACTATTCAAAGAAATCATGAAACTGGTTGTTCATCATCCGATATAGTCAGACACAGAAACAGAAGTATCAACCAAGCATGAATGAGCATCATGAATTCAGTAATACTCGATGGCTCTCGTTTCTGTGTAAACTCGATGACTATCCAAACTGTAAACAATTTCACATCAGAAATGCAGCACTGCCATCTTCAGCAATAACTATTAGTACCGTTGTTGACATATCAATCTCCTTTCTTTTCATATTTAGACTAGAAATATCGAGCTTCTTTATTTTGTCTTCAACAATATCAACCACTACCATGAACCCACATTTGATGCATATAAAGGGCCACAGACAAGTAAGCTTTCCCTCAATTTGCTAAGTTTAAAATGTCATTACATCACAACAATTGAGTAGTTGTTACTACAATCTATTACCAAGTCAGTACAGTACTAGTACAGAGTGGCCATATAAATTCTATATAGGAGCACTTTGTAACGTTTTACCTTTACAGGTTAGAGTAGCCATGAATATCAACACTCAGAAACCAACCATTTGAGATCTGAAGATCACCATTTAGTTTCCTACCTACAAAGTTGACTCTTATTAAATGAAAAACCATTTGCCACAAAATCCAAGCATTCATCATATCAGCCCAAATCATATTCATGATCCAATGTTAATACTCAGGCGAGCAGCTTTTGAGGCCTCAAGCATCTCAATTTACATAAAATCAAGTCATACCCAATTTATTGTTGCAAACTTAGTTACTAGTTATTACTAGCACTACTGGATAAACTTATGTACAATACTTGAAGGTACCTAAACATGAAGGGCAAACCTAATCTGGTTTTATACCAACAGATGAGTACTGCAACAGGAAGAAAAGAAAAAAGAGCTAAATGTAGACTGAACACAGGTCCAAAACCAACCTTCAATTCACTGAGTGAAGCAAAGTCCTTTAGATGAGAATTGCAAAGTTAAAATGTGATTTATCATGTGCAACATAGAGAACAAGAGCCCTGTATTTTGTTAGCCTAAGAAGAAAGAAGAAAGTGTCTGTCCTGTAAAATAAACACCCCCAAGGCTCACCAAGGCCCCTGCATCCTCTTCGCTGCAGTTGCACCTTTCAAGATGTGAATTATAGATTCTAACGTAAAATACTCTATTTTCTTGTCTGAGGCTCTTTAGAATAAATTTCCTACAAACCCAGTCAACCTAAATCAATTTTCTCATGTGTATTAAACCATCATACAGGTCTCTCATAGCTATTCTTTATCAACACGTAACAGGGAAATATAGCTATTTAGACGAATCTTCTGAAGCAGCATGTATAGAAAGCACATGAGTTCTATGGAGCTTATATTATCAAAAGACAACAGATGTAGTCTAGAGTGCATGTGTCTGTTTTATGCACACACCATTTCAGGCATTCATGTGTTTGGGGAGTCAAGTTTGGGGACAGACAAAACAGTCAACAATACAAGGTGAGCAATGAAGCCGAAACAAACAAACATAAAGGACTGATATTGCAAGAGTTCAGTTCTCAATCCAGCAACCAAAAGCTAATTACGGAAGACAATAGAAGATTACATTATAAAAGCAAATTAGATAAGATGACCTACATAAAAGCCTTGATAAAGTTGTGAGAGAGAACAAATATATTTTTAACAAAAGAAAAGTTTAAGATGGTGGATGCTTAGTGTAAATTATTTAATTTTCATTTTATAATCAGAATGCTGAATATTGTAAACTTTTAAACCAGAAACATCCTTAGTGTATATACACAGCTACTAACAGTTAAGAACATCCAAATGGAGAATAATTCTACATCACATCTGCTTAGAGTTGTTACTCATACAGACAATAATGCATACCCTAACAGTTATCACATACTAGCAAACAAGACAGAAGACAATCTGAGAGACAGAAACTGCTTAAATATGTTCTGGGAATTATACAAGACAAGGCAAAGAAATCAGATGGTCAAAATTTAAATTATCAGAGCGCACTTGGGAAAACTACATCCATCAGAATGCATTCCAAATTTCACAAATAAATCAAAAACGAATAAGGAAACAAATTACCAAAGAAAGAACAATTAACCAGAAAAATGAAGAAAAAACTAGAGATTTACTACTAGGTCTCACTTCCTGTCACGTGATTGCTCTGGCAATGTAGAAACCAGAAACCAGCGCAATGTGCAACCACACCCTCACTTGCATTCAACGCCAGCTTCAGCAGCTCGACGGGGTTTATTTTTCCGCCTGCTCCCATTATGCCGAAATCCATTAGATTTAGTTGAGTCATCTGTACTTGATCGTGTTCCATTACCGTTTTCCTCCTTCGCTGAATCTGACTTCTCCTTGGCTTGTGAGTTCCGCTTCCTCTTCTTTCCATTCTCTGCTGCAGAGGGGCTTTTTGTTTCTTTGCTTGTGATACCAGTTTTTGCATTCTCAAAGTCACCTGGTTCTACTTTTTCTACTTCTTCTTCTTCATCAATTTCATCCTTTAAAGGCTTTAGTGGTCTTCCTCTTCTCTTTTGTGCGGGTATTTTCTCTTCCTCACCGCTTCCAGGATCATCATGATTGGTGACAGTTAATCTCTTTCCCTTTCCTCTACCTCTCCCCATATCTCGAAACTCCACAGAAGAAAAGTTCATGCAATAGAAGATTTCTGCTACAAAGGAAACACAAAAGATGTGATCTTCAAAAATGTTTATGTACGAAACAAAGGAATTTGTGACTATTATTCATCACACAACACAACTAGTGCAATATTAAATATGTGGGGGCTTTTCAAAACATATTTGAATCGCATTACAGATTCTTAGGTTGCATATCAACCAACAAAAGAAGCTAGACAGTGGGATAAAACTAGATGAAGAATCAGCAGCTGCTTCAAATGAAAGCTCCATCACATAGCCAAATTTAATGGCTACAAGCTAAGCACCCACTGCTTCACGTGAGAAAACTTCTAGGAATTCAAAATTGAATATGTTTCAGTTCCTTAAACATATCAATTAGCCATTTGTCTGTCAAGCACTTGATTCAAATCACATTTAAATACTCCTAAAACTTCACAATATGCACTCAAGAGCTGAAGACAAAGCATCTTATGAGAAGTCTGAAGCAGAGTACTTCCATTACATTTGAAGTTAAGGAAAGTCACCACTCTAGGTCACTTTACCCTGTTGTTTACACCTCCAATGGTATTCTTAACTTGATAACTCCACAAGGTAATAGCCTCAATTAGTAAGAACTATATTTCTGAAAAACCTCAAACACCTCAATATGAAAAGACAGAAGTGTTTCTGTGATTTCATCCAAATCTGATCTTGCATGTCTGGAATCGGGTTGAAGATATAAACTATGAACACAAAGATTCATACTTTCCACCCAATCAACTTGAAAACCATGTGGGTTTACTAAATACAGCTGGAAACCACATCAGAACTAATCACAAAGACTCAGACTTCGGAAAATCATGTAAACCGAAAGCAATAAACTTAACTATCCGGAAGCCACATAACTACAGACCCAACAGAAAAAGAAAGATTGAACCTCCAAAACAAACAAAAATTTCCAAAAACAATACAAGCAAGATCCACCAAACACAATCAGCATGAACAGAAAACATGATGAACTCAATATCACAATAAGCTTCAACGTCATGAACATCACAAAGCAAATAAAATAGAGGAATATTCCAATCCACAAAACATTAAAGAAAGAAGAAAAGAGAGATATGACACTGACCTTATATGAAATAAAGTGTTTGTTGCATCTTCAAGAAGAAACTCAACACTTTAAATCCGTGAGAGAAGTCATAGCAGACTTAGAAATGACCAGAAACGATGCGGGTTTTGCCTCAGTCAGTAGATTCGTACAGTTAGAGAGCTATAAAAGAAAAAAGAAATGGAAGACATCAAAAAATATGATCTAAAGGGGAAGAAGAAACATAGGGTACCCAGATCAGCAAACGTTGAGAATCGAAGAGATTAAAGATTGGCACGTGAGAGTGGCAGAGACCAAAGAAACTGGCCCAAACTGAAACACAGAGAGAAGAGAGAAGAGGAAAGAATTTTAAAGAGATATTTGTTGATTGGTTGTGTAGTCTGCGACTCTGTAAACTGTGATGTGTGCATTGTAGGTTTGAATGTGTAACAAGCTTGAGACATGGAGGTGGTTTTGGTAATTGTGCCATGCTTAAACTAGGTTTGAGTATATGGTTTTGTCTTATGAAATCTGTGTGCTTTACAGTTCACACTAGTAAAAATGTCAACAAGAACATCTGCTTTCTATATCCAACTATCAATTCGTGTTATTTTATTAATAAAATTATAAATAGTGAGACTTTAAATGAGTAGATTTGTCGTTATTCTAATTTCTTACCTTCGTTTACACCGTTTAATTTTCAAATCGTGACATAACCATCGAATTGAAATGACTCAATTGAAAAACATAGTTTAAATCATGAAAAAGATTTCATGAACAAAATTGATTATGCCAAAGCAATAAGAAATTTCGAGATATGCTATTTACTGCCGTCAGTCCGTAAATGAGAAGAACCATATTTAACTCTTAGAAAACTCTCTATATTTTACACTAGTTTCAAAATAAAAGTTATTTACACCCTTTTACCCCAATGTAAAGAACAAAACTAAAAACAAAAGTGTTGCTTTTTTTTCCTTTCTTTGTTAATTTGTTCTGTTGTGCACCTTTGAAAATAGATCAATGGATTCCGCAAGACTGCTTCTTTTTAGCTAGTAGAGTGGCCATGTAACAAACCTTATCTAGTATCTACTCGATTAAATTTGCCAAAGCCATCATCCTAATTCTAAGCCTTCATCTTTATCTTCAATAGCCGTTCTTCTAACTCATTTCAAGCCACATTTTATTATGCCCTCATGAAAAAAGAGGAAGGGATTGGGATGTACCCAACGATTGGCTCCATTTATAAAGGATACAATACCATTTAAGGCCTAGTATCCCATACTCTTTTATGAAACTTTTCAGACCTAAAGATGATGATACTTAATTGGCCAACATAACTTGATCAAAGCTACAGGACCTTGTCAAAATCTCATAGAATATATAATATCTTTTTCATGACCCAAATGATTCAAATGGTAAAAAAACAAGTGACTGGTAACAACGTCAAAAGAAGTAATCTTCTGCACTACAAGGACATTGTTCTTCAGGTCATTCTGATCAGCATAGTAGACAATACTCGATAAAGATCCTACCTTTCTTGGGCTGATTTGTTTACAGAAGTTCATTCGCAACTAGTTAACTTGACTATGATAAAACCAACCAAGAAAACGAGCCTAATTGATGGAAACTAGTAATGGAGGACAGCCAGGTGCCTCTGTGACGCTCCTTCTCTGGTTCATAATTATCGAAAGTCTAGATGAGAAAAAACAGACCAAAAAAACTCCTTCAATTTCCTATTTAGCGGTTTCCAAAGAAGCTTCAAACCCCTGAAAGAGAATGCAACAACTCACACCTTCAGATTGGGGAGCTTCATCCTCACTCGAAAAGGTGGGTGCAAATGTGAGAGTAAATAGTGGGGGTGATTCTAAATTACCAAAACAAAAACTGGGTGGGTGCTTCCATTTTTCTACACAACGGAATAGACTTGGTAGCAACAAGAATCCAATATCATATCATTGCTTCCCACATAAACTTAGAGCATTTGATGCATGTGGTTGGAAAGAAAACAAAATAATGCGTGGGGGCTCATAAAGGGTGGTCCAAGAAGTCTCCCATGACCCTCCAGGACATGGACAACACCCAGTCTTATATATGCAGGGCATGGTTTCTTCTACTTCAAGCTTGTGTCTTTAGCCAATGCAATTATTGGGAGAGTGGGTGAATTAGGGCTCTTTTCAATGGGCTAGGTTATGACCCCTTACTTTCCTAGCTGTGATAACTGTTGATGTTAGGGTTCTTCGATGACAGAATGCTTGGGCGACAAGTTATGGCTGTTGCTGACTTAGTCTTGCAGTAGAGTTGCTGCGAAGTTGCTGCGTCAATAATCCCTATTGCTCAGGGAATTTGTTTTGATTTGAACTAGTTTCTAGGACTCAACCACGTTGATAGGGTTGTTACAACGTGGCTGTTATTGCTCTGATTTTCATTATGTGTAAGGCTATTTAAAGCCAGTTTACTTCAATTGAATGTTAAGATATTGAGTTTCAAAACAGATTTTACATTTGGTATCAGAGCCCCATCCAGGGGTCCCTGATTGAAACTTGAGAAGCAGCAGTCTTCTAAGCAAGGAGTAGCAAGGTCATGGCGACAGAAGGAAGTTTCGTGCAACCAGCGATTCCAAAGTTTGATGGACACTACGATCACTGGGCTATGCTCATGGAGAATTTCTTGCGCTCAAAGGAATATTGGAGTTTAGTTGAGCATGGGATTACTGCAGCAGCAGAAGGAGTTGTTCTCACTGAGGGACAAAGGAAGGTGATTGAAGATCAAAAGCTGAAAGACTTGAAGGCCAAGAATTATCTTTTTCAAGCAATTGATCGATCAATTCTAGAGACAATCTTGAACAAGGATACGACGAAGGACATTTGGGATTCATTGAAGCAAAAATACCAGGGCACTGCACGGGTCAAGCGTGCACAGCTGCAGGCTCTTCGAAAGGAGTTTGAAGTTCTCCATATGAAAGTAGGTGAAACTGTGAATGAGTATTTTGGTCGAACTCTCACTATAGCTAACAAGAGGAGAATCAATGGTGATAAACTGGAAGATATTGAAGTCATTGAGAAGATACTGAGATCAATGACTCCTAAGTATGATTACGTTGTCTGCTCCATTGAAGAATCCAAAGATCTAGACACCTTGTCGATTGACGAGTTACAAAGCAGCCTTCTTGTGCATGAACAACGCATGAATGGACATGTTGTGGAGGAACAAGCCTTGAAGGTCGTCCATGATGATTCATTTAGAGGACAAGGACGTGATCGTGGAGGTTATAGAGGACGAGGGCGAGGAAGGGGCAGACAAAGCTTTGACAAATCTGCTGTTGAATGTTACTATTGTCATGAACATGGGCACTTTCAATACGAGTGTCCGAAGAAGCAGGCAAAAGCAAATTACGCAGAGACCAGTGAAGAAATTCTGTTGATGGCCTATGTAGACATGCAGAATTCCAACAAAGAAGAGTCGTGGTTTCTTGACTCAGGATGCAGTAACCACATGTGTGGTAAGAAAGACTTTTTCTCTGACTTTGATGGGAGTTTTCGAGAATCTGTGAAGCTAGGGAACAACTCGAGAATGAATGTGATGGGCAAAGGTAACATCCGGATGCTGGTGAATGGGTTTGTCCAAGTTGTAACTGGGGTCTTTTATGTTCCAGATCTCAAGAACAATCTGTTGAGTATCGGTCAACTGCAAGAAAAGGGAATTGACATGGTGATACAACGTGGGAGGTGCAAACTGTATCATCCAAAGAGAGGATTGATCATGGACACGGCAATGTCCAAGAATAGGATGTTTGTCCTAACTGCTCAGATTCAACCAGTGGAGCAGACTTGCTTTAATTCCCTCATTGAAGATCCTGCTCGACTTTGGCATTATAGATATGAACATCTAAGCTTCAATGGTTTGAAACTCCTTCAACAAAAGAAGATGGTGATTGGTCTCCCTCTACTAAAGGCATCTACAAGGGTGTGTGAGCATTGCGTGGTGGGCAAGCATCAGAGGGATCAGTTTCCTCAGAAGAGTACTTGGAGGGCTTCTCAGGTCCTACAACTAATCCATGCTGACATCTGTGGCCCGATAACTCCCATCTCCAACAGCAAGAAAAGGTACCTGCTGAACTTTATTGATGATTTCAGTCGTAAGTGTTGGGTCTATTTTCTAGTGGAGAAGTCAGAAGCTTTTGTCACTTTCAAAAGCTTTAAGAGTAGAGTTGAGAATGAAACTGGTGCATGCATAAAGAGTCTTCGTACAGACAGAGGAGGAGAATTCACGTCTCAAGAGTTTTCTGGTTTTTGTGATGCAAACGGCATTCGTAGGCAACTTACTGCTGCATACACACCGCAACAAAACGGTGTTGCAGAAAGGAAAAATAGAACCGTCATGAATTTGGTTCGAAGTATGCTGTCTGAGAAGAAACTGCCAAAGACATTCTGGCCTGAAGCAGTTAACTGGACTATTCATGTTCTGAATAGAAGTCCAACTCTCACTGTAAGAAACATGACTCCTGAAGAAGCATGGGGAGGACTCAAGCCGTCTGTGGATCATTTTAGAGTATTTGGATGTGTTTCCTATGCACATATTCCAAACAACAAACGGACTAAGCTCGATGACAAGAGTGTGAGATGTATACTACTTGGAGTGAGTGAGGAGTCAAAGGCATACAGGTTGTATGATCCCATTACTCGAAGGATAATCATAAGCAGAGATGTGGTGTTTGAGGAAGATAAAGGATGGGACTGGAATGACAGTCATAAAGAGGAGATCCTAGCTGATTTAGACTGGGGAGAAGATGAGACAGAAACTACACAAAGAGATACAGATGGTGACAATGCTGAAGCAAATGATGGTCTTGATGGCAATTCAGAAGAAGAAGATGAGCAGGATGTTCTACTTGACTCAACAGGAGAGAGTTCAACCAGCTCCAGTGAAGGAAGAATTAGAAGGCAACCAATCTGGATGAGGGACTATGTGAGTGGAGAAGGCATTTCATCTGAAGAGGATGCTGCTTACTTAGCTATGTTTGCTCATAGTGATCCCATTTTGTATGAAGACGCTGTGAGAAGCTCAAAGTGGAAAAAAGCCATGGATTTGGAAATTGAGGCCATTGAGAGAAACAACACATGGGAACTAACAGACTTGCCAAATGGAGGAAAGAGGATTGGGGTAAAATGGCTATACAAGACCAAGCTGAATGAGAAAGGTGAGGTGGATAAGTACAAGGCCAGGTTAGTTGCAAAGGGGTATAGCCAACATCATGGAATAGATTATGATGAAGTCTTTGCTCCTGTGGCTCGGCTTGACACTATCCGAGTGGTGATTGCTCTTGCTGCACAGAAAGAGTGGATAATCTATCAATTGGATGTAAAATCAGCCTTCTTACATGGGGAAATAAATGAAGATGTCTTTGTCGATCAGCCAGTTGGTTATGTCAAGAAAGGTGAAGAGCAGAAGGTATATAAGTTGAGAAAGGCACTGTATGGACTTAAGCAGGCTCCTCGAGCCTGGTACAGTCGAATAGAAGCATATTTCTTACGGGAAGGATTCCAGAAATGTCCTCATGAATATACCTTGTTCACCAAGGTTTCTGCTGAAGGTAAAATCCTGATTATCTGTCTCTATGTAGACGATCTTATATTTACAGGAGATGATGAGCTAATGTTTGCCAAGTTCAAGAAATCAATGATGGAGGAATTCGATATGTCAGACCTCGGTAAAATGAGGTATTTTCTGGGTATTGAGGTACTGCAAGGATCACAAGGAATCTTCATTGGCCAAAAGAAATATGCTCAGGAGGTGTTAGAAAGGTTTAACATGGAAGGTTGCAACTCAGTTCTCAATCCAATTGTTCCTGGAGTCAAACTCGTGAAAGATGAGCACGGTGTGAAAGTGAATAGCACCTTGTATAAGCAGCTTGTGGGGAGTCTTATGTACTTGACTGCTACTCGGCCTGATCTCATGTTTGTAGTCAGTCTCATTAGTAGGTTCATGGAGTCACCCACTGAGCTTCACTTAGCAGCTGCAAAGAGAATACTGAGGTATTTAAAGGGAACCTTGATGCTTGGAGTGCTGTACAAGAAGGGAGGAAACAAGGAACTGATCGCATTCACGGACAGTGACTACGCTGGGGATCTTGAGGACAGGAAAAACACCTCTGGATACGTGTTCATGATGAGCTCAGGAGCTGTGTCTTGGTTGTCTAAAAAACAACCTGTGGTCACTCTATCCACAACAGAATCAGAGTTCATTGCAGGTGCTTCGTGTGCTTGTCAAGCAGTATGGCTAAGAAGGATATTGGAAGTACTTGGGCATACTCAGCATGGTCCTACGAGGGTGAGTTGTGATAACAGTTCTGCGATAAAACTCTCTCGAAATCCAGTGATGCATGGTCGCAGCAAACACATTGATGTACGGTTCCATTTTCTTCGTGAACTCACTAAGAAAGGCATTGTGGAGATGGTACATTGCCCTACTCAGGAACAAGTTGCGGATGTGATGACAAAACCACTGAAGCGAGATACTTTTTCAAAGATGCGTGAGTTAATGGGAGTTGTCTCAGCTTCAAGTATAAACTGATTGCTTCTGCAATTTAGTTTAAGGGAGGATGTTGATGTTAGGGTTCTTCGATGACAGAATGCTTGGGCGACAAGTTATGGCTGTTGCTGACTTAGTCTTGCAGTAGAGTTGCTGCGAAGTTGCTGCGTCAATAATCCCTATTGCTCAGGGAATTTGTTTTGATTTGAACTAGTTTCTAGGACTCAACCACGTTGATAGGGTTGTTACAACGTGGCTGTTATTGCTCTGATTTTCATTATGTGTAAGGCTATTTAAAGCCAGTTTACTTCAATTGAATGTTAAGATATTGAGTTTCAAAACAGATTTTACAATAACTGCTTAGTCCATTCTATTCTTGGACTCTATTGAGCTTTCTTCACAAGCGTCTGACCCTAACTCCACTTTTTGAACATAGTAGTAAATACTTCAGCAAAGACATGTAAATCCCAAGCTAATCCAATGATCAAAGTAGACAATGGTAAGATGTTTCCAAAAAAAGTAGACAATGGTAAGATGATAGATCGGCAAAAAAACTCAAGTGTTTCAGGAGAAAGTGTGAGGTATGACCTATGAAGAATTGAAGATAACTCCGCATTAGGAAGAAGGTGAGAGAACATCCCATTTGCTTCTGAAAATGTTTACTGATCACTCATTCCATGCTTGAAGAGTATTTCTATGGATTTTCTTATGTCATAGGTGGAGGGTTATGGATTTCTGAGCAAGGAGTAGTAAGTTACACTTCATCTTGAGAAATGGATAACTACAATATGTTGCCAACTTGTTTTGAAACAACATTGACTTCAAGCCTAAAAGGTTATAATTCGTAATCTAACTATATACCGGGAAGTTTCAAGGGAGATATAAACTAAGGAAAGAAAGAAAGTGGTACCCAACATTTGAAGCTGTTAACCTGCAATTCCAGTTATAGTATCTCAATTTGTTCAGCCATCAACTCTAGTACTATATCTCTCATCTAAGAAACTCCATCGTCCTGTTGTCTGCATACAAAGAAGGAAACACAACATTCAGATGAAGGGTGTCAATAACTCAACCAATTGAAATATAAACATAAGAAGTTCGCTATTCATGGTCAAATATCTGATACTTTCCATTATAATAGCTCATGCTCTATATTGAAAGCCAAATGGCTGGACATACAGAAAAGTTGGGAATCTCAATTCAGCTGTACTGGAGATGTCTGGTAAGAAGCCGGAATCTACTGAACTGATTGTATCTTCTTAGAGGCAACCAAGTCATGTCTTTTCCAACTTCCGCTGCAACAAGCTTTCCTTTTAGTCAAGCCAACTAAATCCAGGTTTCTTAAGGACCTTCCTCTGCTTCATCACCTTCCTTACATACTCAACTTCTTCCCACTCTCCATCAGCAGCATAGATATTTGAAAGTGTTACAAAACCTCCAGGTCTCTGTAACTCCATTTGCAGAATATCCTCAGCCATCAATTTAGCAAGATCTCTCCTTTCATGGACTTTACACCCGTTGAAAAAAGCTCCAATCATGGATTTGGTGACTTCTATAGGAATGGACTTCACAAACTTGTAAGCTTCTACCATCTTCCCTGAACGGCACAAGAGATCAACAACACACCCATAGTGTTCTTTACTCACCACAATTCCATGGCTCTCTTTCATGGACCTGAATATCTCTAAACCCTTTTCTACAGAACCACTATGGCTGCATGCAGAAAGTACAGAAGTTAAAGTCACTACATTAGCCTGAACTCCTTCCTCTTGCATTCTTTCGAAAAGCTCTACTGCAGAATCAACCATACCATGCTTTCCATAACATCCAATCATTGCATTCCACGACGCAACATTGTTTACAAGAGTCCAGTTAAATACACTTAGAGCATATTTCACAGTGCCACATTTCGAGTACATGTCAATAAGAGCACTAGCAACAAAGACATTGATGTCACACCCCATCCTACATATCAATCCATGAATCTCTCTCCCTCTTTCAACTGAACCTAGCAATCCACAAGCTGGGAGCAAACCTGTGATAGTGACAAGGTTGGGTTTAACTCCAGACAGTAACATAGCACTGAAAAACTTAAAAGCTTCACCTGCCTCCTGGCTTTGCACAAAACCTGAAATTATTGCATTCCATGTAACCAAATCAGGAACAAATCCTTCTTTAGTCATCCTAGATAGCAGCACATATACTCGATTCTTATCTCCACTCCGAGCATACCCGGCTATCACTGCATTCCAAGTGAAATCATTCGGTTCCAATCCCTCCAACTTCATCCTCTCAAACAACATTGCCCCTTGATCAGTCCTTCCCACATTACAATACCCACATATCATAGATGTCCAAGAAGCCACATCCCTTTCGCGCATTCGATCAAAAACTCTATGACCATAACACAAGCTTCCACATTTGCAATACATATCAACCAATGCATTCCCCAAAGCAACATCCTTTTCAAACCCCAACTTACACACCACAGCATGAACTTCCTTCCCCTTGTTCAAGTCCATCATACCAACACAAACCTTAAGCATCACCGGAAAACTGAACTTATTCCCAACCATTCCCAGCTCTTGCATCAAAGAAAAGTACCCAATTGCTTGCTCAAACCACCCATTAAATGCTGAAGCAAGAACCATCCAATTCAATGAGAACACATTTGGGTTGGGAATTTCATCAAACACCTTCCGTGCAGAACTCACATCACCACAACTTGCATACATGCCCACAAGCTTTGAGCTCATAGATAACAAGTTCATGTCAAACCCAGTTAATAACAACACTGCATGGACTTGCTTCCCTTGTATTAAAGTCTTTGCTTTCAGGCATTTTTGCAAGCAATAAGCAAAATGGTCTGGGGAGAACTTGAACAATGAAAAAGACTTCATTGTTTGAGTATGTATAATGACTCAGACAGTCAAACCCATGACTTTTTGTGGTCTCCTAGTGGATATGAGATGTTGAAATTCATGTATAAAGGCAAAAGATTTGAACTTGTGTTCAGCTCAAGTGAACTTGAGTTCAGTCTGTCTTGTATGTTTGCTTGCCTTGTTTACACAATTGTTATTAAAGTTGATTTCATTCAAGATTTTGTATCCTACATTTACATGTTATGGTGTTGTCCAACATCTTGGGTAAACAGTAGCATTTATCATCTTGGGGGTAATTTGATGATGGTAAGGGTGTGTATGTATGGTGAAGAGAGTTCGTATGGGTGAGTTTCGTACAAGTTTTTGGTGATCTTCAAGTTTGCTAATTCCAGAACGTGATTCTTCGACTACAATCTTTATCTTAGCACCACAGTAGCTCTTCATATCATGTATGTGCTTCAAAGTCCCTTTCTCATTACAAATGTCATATTTTCTCCTGAAATTCAACCTCCAGTCCAAAAACTCTGACGAAGGCTGCATCATTATAAAAATTTAAAGTAAAAAAAATGCATAAAAATTTACCAGAACACCCTCTATTTTTTAAGTTTGAATTGTGACTAACGGAGGTGACGGTCAAAATTACCAATATTAAATCGGGCTAAAAAATAATGCATCGTTCTGATGTTTCAGAAAGTTGGTGTATCAAAATTTATAAGGGCTGAAAGTTGGTGTACTGTTTGGACAAATTTCTCTTATATATATATATATATATTAATTATTAGTCTTAATTGATAGTTGGTCAAAACTCAATATTGGAGAAGTCCATTTTGATCAAGTGAGCTTCACATTGTTGACTTAGGTTGATAAAAATATATAAAGTCTAGATTAACTAGGTTGGTTATGTTTAAAGTTATGCTGCCAATGTTGTTTGGTGTGAGAGAAATTAAAAGTACGAAAATGCCTTCGAGTGAAAGACACATGCAACAACTTGACGGAACAAGTAACAGAAATGGACGGTTGGGTAGTAATTCAACAAATTTATAAAAGTTAGGATAGAAAAATGACAAAAAAGAGAGGGTATAGTGAAAGTTAAAGTAACAAATCAGCTAAAACGCCTATTTTCAATAGTCAAACCTTAATCTAAGAATCCAAATACTGGACATCTCCATCCGCGTATATCTCTCCTGTTAGGGTCGAATACCGTGGGTACCCTGCCCGCTAGGGATTATTGCCATCCCAAGATCTCTCTTTTTCTTTTCTTTTTTTGGCAGATCCATAATACCATCTCTAATTTCCATTCAATTTTTTTCAAGTCTCAACTCAAACCAGTTACATGTTTTCATAAAAGTAAACATGTTTCCACTATTTCAAGTTACTGCCCTAGGGAGGGAGCATCATTTGTCAGAGGATTGTAAGGACTATATGCAAGCCTTTCAGTCCATCCGAATTCAGCACATCCATCCGAATTCAGCACATCTTCAGAAAAGCAAATAATGCCGCCCATAGGTAAGCTCACATTGCTAGTACGTTCCTTGATATTTTTTAAAGAAAAGATTCCAAAGCTTTCTTATAACAATTTAACATCCTAAGAATACAAATCCAAAGCTTCGATTCAACAATTAGGAAGCAAATCGCAGCAAGAATATCTTCCACCAAATCCTTAACAAAATCTTCAAATCGAAGAGAGTTTGGTCGGCGCGCACCGCAGGGATTCTCTCGGTTATCAGTTTAAGGTAAGCACTGCATAATACAAAAAGAGACCCCAAGAGTTTAAATGGGAGGGTACACTTGTAAATGCCCAACTTAACTATCGTTAACTGTAAAATAAGATATACAAACTTTTAATTATTATTATTTTTTTAAATTTTGGTATATGAGGTTTTAAAATTATTTCATGTTTTCATCCGGACTTAAAATTGGTGTCTCTATATATATATATATAGCTATTAATAGGATTAATTTACTCTCATACCAAAAAAAAAGATGATTTTTGCCTCATACCAAAAAATAAGATTTGAACTTGGTGTGTTCAGCTCAGGTGAACTTACTATGTTTTACCTTGTAAGAATAGTGTTTTCTTACTAGTTTTGGGTTTACTCAACTGTTTCAAAGTTGATTTCATTCAGATTATGTATCAACATTTACATGTTATGGTGTTGTCCAACATCTTTGGATAACAGTAGCATTAACATCTTGGGGGTTTTAATCAAGTTATTTTCACACTACAACAAACCAAGGGGATATTCCCATTTCCCAGGAGTATAGATTGAAACCAAATTACCTATAACACCAACCTACTCTATTACTCAATGATTCAACATGGACAAACTAGCCAGTACAGAACACAGGGTTTTGACAATCTTCTTGGCACCCAAATTCTATTACAGAAAGACCAACACTTCAGGTTGGGGTTGTATTGTCTACAAAAAGTAATCCAATACTCAAAAGGACATCTTCATGAAGACCACTAACAAATTTTAGCTGGGGAGCAACGAGCAACAGAACCATATTCAGGTTGTGTATTTCCTGTAAATAGCTCTAAGAGAACTTTCTTGAGACTTCGAGTGAAAGCCAACCAAAACCTTGGCACAATCCCTGTTGTATGATAAACAACACAAGTCAAATCATCAAGTATATCTGGTAGCTAATTCAATTTCTCTATGAAACCACTTATCTAACACACTATGCATAGCTGTAAGTGAGCTCTATTACCTTAGCTTTTCTTCACAGTAACCAGTATGGTGCTTCAAAGTTTCAGTCCAGAAAGGCATCTTGTTGAGGGTGCAACGGGCAGCATAGACGGCTGCAGCAGCTATCAGGGATGGGGAGTGCCTGATGGTTGTTTGATAATCCAACACTCCAAGTTCGGCAAGAAAGAAACCCATATTCTTCATCTGCATTACAATTTACAAGGGTAAGAAAAGCTTAACATTCATTGCTTCACCATAGCAAACAGATTAAAGTATATGGTTATAGTTTCTCAAAAACCACAGCACATTAAGTACCTCATCATCAGGTGAAATGGATGCTTTGATGTATCTAGCAACAAAGACATAAGGTGTGGGAACTGTCAAATACCACCCCAACTTCTCTAAGATCGCTTTCTCCATTGCACGAATCTGACTGCCTGTATAGGTGTGCTCTGATAAGAACACAAAATTCTGAACCTGCATATTTGGACCATTTCATGTAAGTATGACTTTTGGTATCAGTGTCAATGATTTTCAATTTAAAAACAAGTGAAGAACCAATACCTGTGGAGCCCAAACTTCCTCATCCTTGGATGCTATCACCATAGAACTAATGCCAACCAGCTGAAGTTCCTTCCTACTTACTATCCTCCTTGAAAGGAACCGATCAGTTATATTCACGGTGAGGTAGAATGTTTCAGGTGTTAGATCAAATTTCCTGTGAACATCTATCAACCAGTCTACAAGGATAGCCCTCATCTTCGAATTAAGATCTGGCTGTTTGTCCATGTAATCTCCAACTCAGATGTTATCCTGCACATGTATTTTTCATGTGTCTGAAAATGCATACAAGAAGCCTAAAGGGAAAAATGTGAATAGGGGGTAAAGGACAAGAGGTTTACCTCATCAAGTCTGTAGAACTTGTACAAATCTTCAACGTACTCAAAACCTGCCAGTTCATCATTGACATCAGCTGCGTCAAAATCCACAATCTGCTGTTTTGGTTTGTTGGCGACTCCACAGGCCATAGCCTGAAGCAAACAAAAGTTTAATACCCCAACAAACAAACAGAAGCAGTACTTTGAAATCGTATGTTTAGAATTCAATGAGAACTAACTTCTAAGCTCACCTTGCTTCGAGCTGTTAGTGTTGAAGAGAAAGCCTTGACATCCTTCCTTGGACCTTGTACTGGCTTGCTTCTATTGACTGTCTTCTCCTTCTCTTCATCAGTTGCCTTCTCAGTAGCATTCCTTGTAGGTGCGCATTTTCTATTCTGAGCTGCCTGGTCTACATTTACCAAAGCCCAAAATGCAACATAGTTTCAGGATCAACTCCAAGATTTGAAAGCTAAGACTTCATGTGAAATTAGTATTGAAAAAGAAGCTGTCAAGGGCTATTACCACATTGTTCTTCTTGTCATCATTTGGTAACAGGTGGGCATGAAATCTCCTTGTCATGGGGCGATTAACCTGAAAAGGAGGCTTCCCTTTGGTTTTGACCTGACCTCCCTGAACATTTGTCCTGTCTCTAAGTGCTGCTCGCTGGTTCCTTCTTGGTGCTTCTCCATCCCCTTCAAGAAACACAAGCATCAGTAATACAATCAAATGTACCTTCCTGTAAAGAACTACATGAACTCCATCAAAGTCTCAAACACAAGAAGAACAAGTAGTACATGAAAGAAGACAAAACCTGGTTGGTTAATAAACCCACAAAAGAATCACAACAAGAAATATGCAAAAAGGTAAACTTGTACAGATAAGAGTAAACCCAGAAACCCAAGACACTAAGAAGAACAAGTAGTACATGAAAGAAGACAAAACCTGGTTGGTTAATAAACCCACAAAAGAATCACAACAAGAAATATGCAAAAGGTAAACTTGTACAGATAAGAGTAAACCCAGAAACCCAAGACACTAAATTTCTGTAAAGAAAAAACAGAGACCCAGAAACTCATGAACCAAAGCCCCACAAACCCAGAAAGGAAAGACTCTAAATTTATGAAAGAAAAAGGCAGAGACCCCAAAACCCAAGAATCTTAACCCCACAAACCCAGAAACATGAGTACCCAATTCAAATCACAACAATCAAATATATATAAATCCAAAATTTAAGATATCAACATCCAGAACCAAATTCAATATTTAGATACATATAAATCCTAAAACCTGCGAAGTAGATTAGTCCAAAAAACCATAGAAACTCATGCAAAACCCAAAATTTAAACCAAATTCATAAAACCCAGAAACATTCATATAATTAAGAGTAAACCCAGAAAGGAAAGACTCTAAATTTATAAAGAGAAAAAGGCAGAGACCCAAATACCCAAGATTCTAAACCCCACAAACCCAGAAACATGAGTACCCAAATCAATTCAGAACCAATACAAACAATCAGATGTCTCATACACGCAATTAAAGGTACGAAAATTAAAAACCGAATGCAAAACCAAGAATATAACAATCACATGAATTTAGCCCAAAAAATCACAAATCCTAAAACCCACGAAGTAGATTAGTCCAAAAATCATAGAAAGTCATGCAAAAACCCAAAATTGAAACCAAATTCACAAAACCCCAAAATATTTACGAAACATAAAAGAAGAATATCTCTAAATTGGGATCAAAATCGATGAATACCTCTGGGTTGTGGAGGAACAACTGCTCTGGTGTCCATGATCAAATCTTGATGAAAAGGACGAGGAATCCTAGTGGGTTTTTGCCTTCAATAACTGACTCGTCTAAAGATTCTTGCTTTTTTCTCTCTTCTCTTTTTCTCTGATTTTGCTCTGCCTTTTTTGGGTTTTTTGAGAGGAAAAATGAGCATAGAGGGGTTTATATTTGAAGCTCATAAACCGACATTAAGCCCCCAACGGTCTTCTTTTTACTTTTTCGTTTCTAGTTCGAAAATGAAATTTGTGTTTCTAATTTTTCAGTGTATAGTCTAGAGAGTTGTGGCGTAATTGGATGTTTGTTCCTTTTCTTCTCCCTTTTATATGCGAGAAAAATATGAAGTGCGAAAACTCTGATCTCATACATAAATAACATGTGATTGTGTAATAATGGAAAACGATTTAGCCATTTAGGTAAAAATTATTTGATTCACTAAAGACATCATTTTGACTAATTAATAGTTTAACACCAAATGGTTTAAATGGTGGGTCAAAGTGAGATATAATTCAACTCTTTTTTTGTAAGTGAATACAACTTAATATATGTGAATGTTACGAATTGATGACTCATTTAACATTATAGACTTTAGATATTGATGAATTTATGAGGATGCAAATATTAAGTTTAGAGTATTATATGAAAAACTCGGCACAAATTAAAGGAATTTGGCCATTGTTTCTTTTTATCCGTTTCAAAGTTTTCAATACATGGTTCCATCAACTCCACTTTACATTGTTCGAATCCATAGTCATATGAGTGTTTGGGCGTAATTGTTTGGGTGATGGTGTGCCAACGTTTCTGGATTCAGCGTAACCGTCTTGTTTTGATGTTGCACACTTTCTTCCTGACTTATGCTCCAAGCGACTGGATGAATTCTTTTACCAAACCCAAAATTTCTCTTAAGGTTCTTAACAACGAAGATTAAAAAGATATTTGTTAGAGTAAACCCCAATAGTATTGATGGAGGGTAGCTTCAGAAGGATAAGTGACGAATCAGATCATGAGATGGAGGCATGATTTCATTGACAGATCAGTAGGATACCAACGGATTGGTCCCGTCAAAAGACACTGAAGAGTCTTTTTGGTGGTATGTGCGTTTCAGAGAGACGTACATAGTATTTTGCAAGTGCTGCAAAGGGTTATGTTTGTCAGTTGATTCATTCCCTTCTCGTTTGTCAGAACCTCATATATAGAGAGAGCTAAGTTCACATATTTTTGCAGATCAAGGTAACATATATCCTTCCTCAAATAACTCTTGAAGATCTTCTGTATATGTGCACGTCTTCTAAACAAAAAGATTTGCTCAGTGAAGGAGTCAAATACACATTGATTTGACAACAATCAGCTCTATGTCAAATTTGACACAACTTCTCTACTGAGTCAAAACGCGGTCTTGCCTCCTCCTGTCGTTCATCGCCTTGCTTTGCCTCCTATCCTTCATCTTTTCTATCGTTCTCCCTTCCCAAACGAAACCTGAGATTATTTTGATTTTGAATCTACAACTTTTCTTTCAAATCTTCCTTCTTCTTTTGATTTTCTCATGAGCATGGATTCTCAATTATCAAATTCATCATCAGACGAAGGATTTTTGGATCTAGCAAATTCATCTTCAGACGAAGAACTACTGAATATGCAGATTGTTGTTTTACAAGAAGATAGGGGAAGGAGAAGACGACGAGACTCTATTTCTGGTCATATTTATAAGAACATAGATCGTCTTCAAGGGCACCAAAGGTTGTACCATGATTTTTTTTCTTCAGAAAATTCGATTCATGGAGAAGATGTATTCCGCAAGAGGTTTAGGATGCATCGAGCTCTGTTTCTTCGAATTCTAGAAGGGGTAACAACTCACGATTCATACTTTGTTCAAAAGAGAAAAGGAGCAAGTCATCTTGGATTATCGCCTCTACAAAAGTGCACAGCTGCAATGAGAATGCTTACATATGGAGTTGGGCAGATGTTGATGATTATATTAGGATCAGTAAAAGCACACTGCAATTGAAGCCTTGAGAAGGTTTGTCCAAGCAGTTATTGATGTTTTTGGCACTGAATACTTGAGAAAACCTACTCCTGAAGATATTAGCAGATTGTTATTGATTGGTGAGAGCCGTGGGTTTCGAGGAATGCTTGGTAGTATCGATTGTATGCATTAGAAGTGAAAGAATTGTCCAACTGCTTAGAAAGGTATGTTTTCTCGTGGAGAACACCATGAACCATCTTTAATTCTTGAAGATGTTGCATCAAAAGATCTTTGGATGTGGCATTCAGTTTTTTGGTTTACCTGGTTCTCACAATGATATAAACGTTTTGGAGCATTCGCCTCTGTTCGTTGACCTTCATGAAGGTCGAGCTCCTCTGGTCGATTTTACAGTGAATGATCATGAGTATAAAATGGGTTATTATTTGGCTGATGGTATATATCCTTCATGGTCCACTGTTGTCAAAACCATTCCATGTTTGCAAAGAGAGAAAGCAAAGAATTTTGCTAAGACTCAAGAGGGATGCAGAAAAGATGTAGAAAGAGCTTTTGGTGTACTTCAATCACGTTTCGCAATTGTGAAGGGACCTGCTCGGTATTGGGATCATGAAACTCTTCAAAAGATTATGAAAACATGTGTTATAATGCATAATATGATTATTGAAAATGAACGTGCCGAACACACTGCAGCTAATGATCACAAAAATCTCGCAAGACAGTATGTTGAACTGGATGAGTGAATTGAAAATATTCTTGTTTCACGTGATCGCATAATTGAGTTTGAAGAATTTATCAGCAACCATTTGGCTATTAGAGATACTATGCTCTAAGCTGACCTTATCAAGCATCTATGGCGACTTCATGTGGCTAGAACGAATGCTTAGATGTTGGTTGGCAGATATACGGGATATTGTTATTGTTATGTATTCTTGTTCATATGGTTATTATTATTAACTCTTGTTTTCTCCTATGTATGCAGTTGTGGAGCTATGTGTTCTCGTTAAGAGCTGTTGCGGATTGTCTAATGCTTTTAAATGTTATTTTTATTATTTTTCTCCCTTGATGCAGTAATCTGAATCTTTACCAAATTGAAATAGGAGTGTGACAAGAAGTTTGAACAATCTAAATGGAGTAGTGATTATTTTGTTGTAGTCTGAGTATATGTTATAAGGTCTTTATTATATGAATTGGTTTGCATTACATGCAGCAATGACATCTAGTTCTATGAAAATCTTGTCATGGCTTATACATCCCAAACAAAGTTGAGGAGAGAATAACAATGGTGGATCCATCAGTATCTACTGCAAGTACTATGAGATACTACCATTTACATTTGGTTTTCCTTGACTCTTTGTTCTGTATTTAGATGTTGAATTCACTTGCATTAGTTGCATGGTTATTTTCCTTGGATAGTTATGTATATTATTTCGATTTGATGAATACAACTAGCGTGGCTTTCCCTTAATCCATAGTTAGCATCCTGCCATCACAAAATTATCGTTTAGGTGATGTTTTAGTAGTTTAGGTGAACAAGTATTCTGGATGTGTAGCTGCTATATATACAAAAAACGAAAGTGGCAAGACTGAACAAGACAAGGTAAACTATTTTTGCAGCAATTATTTAGTCTTTCAGCTATTTAAAATCAACACTAATATCTATCTGTTTCTACTATATTCAGATTGTAGATGCAAAAAATGTATGAAGCACAAGAAAATTCTAAATGGAACCTTGATCATGCTTGGAATTTGCATGTAAATGGAACCTTGATCATGCTTGATCATTTTGATTGTACTTGTGTGTATTGTAATGTTACATTCGAAGCACAATGATATTGTTCGTTTTTAACAATCACTGTTGTTATCACTTTGTTCATGTCTAAAGCAATGTGCTTGTTGAGCGAGTTGTGTTTCTTCGATGATACAAATATTTTGTGCAATATAGAGCATAATGTGATTATGTATGAAAATTCTTGATCAATATGTTGTTTTTGCTTGTTTGATTCATAGATTTTAAATTTGACATCTCCCATGGAGATGAGATTTGTCATTTCAAATTTATCATCTTCATTTCAAATGTGTCATGTCACTAGTCAAATTTTGAATTTGACAAAACTAAATGACATCTTCATTGAAGATTCTCTTAACACACCATACTTATATCTTGCATGAATCTGGAAGTGTATCTAACATAATTGCTTTTGAATAACTCTGGGCGTGCATATAATATGAATCAGGGATGATCAAAACCTTCCTTACATGGCTTCATGCACGTCACCATGCGTCCAAATTCTCCTTTCATATAAGATCTTTACTATTTGGTCAATCTTGATCAACAAGTAAGTCATATCAATTCCCAAAACTTCGATACTTCGATAACAACTTGGATTAGGAACCAGCACGGCTTGATATCCAAGTAGGCTAGATGTCAACTTGAACCACTTTATACTTGGTTCAATCAAAAATATTACCCTGATAATATCATTGAAGGCCATAGGACTTGGCCTCAAAAGTATTAAGACACCGCCAACAGTCTAAGAGGCTCACAAACTTGCAAACTTTCAAAAAATTAAAATTCCTGATTTCTGTCTCACTATGTGCCCCTAGTTTTAATGTCTGAAACGATGAATGAAGGATGTCAAAACTTGAGCCTCAAGCCTCCTAAGAGCAGATGCAGCAATGGACTAAAAGGGTGGGTTGGAGTGAAAACTCCTTCCACCGTTCTTAAATCAGCCTGGGGTAATGTTGGGACCCACCATGAATTGGTCCAACCCGACCAAGAGGTGGATTGATTCTCAGTCCATATATTAGTCTGGGGTAATTTCCGCGGAGCCCACAAATCAGTCCCCCATGTGCAACAACGGTCCTTTTCCAACGGGAAGAATTCTGAATGAAAAAAACGGACACTTAATCTAGACCATTAATTATGATCTGATGCATGAAATTCAAACACAACGGTATTATTCCGGAAAATGAAAAAAATATTTTTAAAATCTATAAAATCTCCTATAAATACCACTCTTCTTCCTCATTTTTCACAAATTTAATCTATGCATCTCTTCATTCTCCTATCCATCTCTTCCTTCTTCACCATATAAGTTCTTCACCATATTACATTTTATTCTCCACCAATTCTACCTATATATATATATATATATCCTTCTTCACCTATTTGTTTTTTTTTCTTTCATTCCCCGATAACAAAATGGGAGAGGCCGGTTGTACAAATTGCGTTGTTGTACACC
Source organism: Comarum palustre (assembly GCA_951800085.1). Classification (NCBI taxonomy): domain Eukaryota; kingdom Viridiplantae; phylum Streptophyta; class Magnoliopsida; order Rosales; family Rosaceae; genus Comarum; species Comarum palustre. The sequence continues at coordinate 31,773,320 of OX637573.1, read as the reverse complement.
GGACGCTCGACAAAGTAATCTTCCATCAAGTTGGCTCCTCTTGCTTGTCTATGTCTTTCAACGTTGGGAGCACGACCCGGGCGTGAACCGCGACCTTGAGGAGTTTGCATCTGCATATGTTGATATTGAGCAAGCAATGCCGCAGTTTGAGCATTGTTGGACTGAATCTGTAGAATGTGTTCTTCATCCTCTTCATCCCAATCCCTCAAATAATTTCTTATGTGATCCATAAAAAAATAACAAAACTGAAATAGACAACAAGATATGAAACTAGAGGGAGGAGATGATGAGGTGAATGTAGAATGAATTGGAAGTCTATTTATTGACATTATTGGGAGACAATTTGTTATCGTTAATACACGTGGCATCTCGCGATTGGTTTGAAATCTTATCAAAAATCTTCTGAATTATTTTAGAAGATAACGAAATTTAAAGAGGACATGTGGCTTGTTGCGATTAGTTACTCTATCCTATACGAACTCATCTCAATTATTTAAGCAGATAACGATGTCTGAAAAGAACACACGTCGTTCGTTAATTGGTTATCGTTATTGAAAATTATATAAAAATATAATTAAATTGTTTTTATAAATGGAATTATGATATTCCTTACTAGAGTATAAATAAATAATTTAAAATCTAATAATAAGATATAAGATAATAATTAATAGTTGTGTTTTGAAAAAAACAAATGTATCAAATGTAAATAGAAATTGGTCCTCGGATTGATCCCATTGGTGTATTGTTAAATAGAGGACTAAGGACTGATTTGGATGAATAGTGGATTAGCCCAGACTCAGGATTAGTCCAACCCACCCGAAATGGGTGCATTTGCTCTAAAGAAAACATGGACATATAGAGAACGTTCTAGTGTGCATTCGCTGGTCAAAGAAGCTAGCAAGATCCATCCACACGCTCACAAACACATGATGAAGATTTTTGTGCATTCTGACATTCTGGTACTCAAACTGCTATATCTCTCTCCTGGAATGTCAGGATGACAAACCGTAAATTTTGTTGAAAACCATCTTATCATTCAATAAACCTTTGAGTTTTCTCAAAAGCCTGTGAATTCGAGTTCGACTTGTGGATTCAAGTCACAACCGATTGATGGATTTCAATCACTTTATCTCATACCTATACTCCGCTGCATCATCTCAAAAGAGTGACCACCACTACAGCGGCCGCAACCTTTATGTCCGGTATGACTCTCTCACTACCCAATCTCATCTTTCGATTTAAATTTAAAATCTCAGATCTAAGAGCTACAATCCATCGCAGAGCTAAAGTCCATTGCATGTAATCTTACTAACGACTCAGCTACGATCTCGATAGAGATCACCGCGGTGACAGTTGGGTTGTTGTTTTTGAAGTGGTTGATGAACTTCTGGCAATCGAGTAACATGGGGAACAACTCGCAAATCGACCCAATCAAAGTATGCAGCCATTAGAATTGTATAATTAGAAGCGTTTGGTTAGAGAGAGATGGGAGTAAAAGAGGAATTAGGTCACTCTTTAGGGTAGGGATTGGGTTGGAATTGGTCGGCTGATAACAGCTAAAAGGAAGGCAAGGATGATTTGAACCCATTTTGTTTGTATTGGGTTCGGTTTGAATTATTGCTTATTTATTTAGTTTAGCTAATCTATCCGGTGGTGACACATCATCAGTTAACTGCAAACTCAGCAGTTAACTGGCACACATGCAAAATACAGTTTTTGGTAACGGAATTGTTAACCTGGGGTATGAATATGTCCAACAAAAGTTAGTTCAGGTGGCCAAACGTTAGAATTTCATACTTGGGTATGAAATTGAAAACGCCTACATAGTTCAAGAGGTAACGTGTAATTAATTCTTATTGTTATTTATAATCTGAATCGCTAAACTAATTTGCAAGGTCTAACAGCATGGAACTTGTCTAAGAAGAAGGATCTGGTGGAATTGAGACTTCAGCAATTCCTTCAAGCATATGAATAGTTTCTTTCATGGTAGGTCTGAGTGATGGATCTTCCTGAATGCACCACATTGCGATCATCACGTACTTCTCCATCATCTTGATGTCTTCCATTGCCTCATCATTTCTCTCCAACAACAGATGCAGTTTCTTTTGCTTATAGCAGTCATAAGCCCAGTCAGCAAGTATCATTTGATCGTCATCTTCTGCTTCGTCGAATTTCTTCCTGCAGCAAATGATCTCTAACAACAGAATACCAAAGCTGTAGACATCCACCTTTGGTGTGATAGGTGAGTTCCTAAACCATTCGGGTGCCACATACCCTTTTGTTCCCCTAATTCCTGTAATAGTTCGAGTCTGGTCCAGTCTCAAAAGCTTGGCTAATCCAAAATCAGAGATTCTTGCTGTGAGTGAGTCATCTAGGAGAATGTTTTGAGGCTTAATGTCACAATGTACTATGTGGCTGCTGCACTCCTCATGCAAATACAAGAGCCCTTTAGAAACTCCTAATGCAATTTGCCTTCTCTGGAACCACCTTGGCCTCGCCTCTCCGAAAAGGAAGCTTGCTAGAGTACCATTTCTCATAAACTCATACACAAGAACTCGGTGCTGCCCCTCGTTACAATATCCAAGTAGTTGGACTAAATTCCTATGATTTGTTCTCCCAATTGCTCTCACTTCAGCGTTGAATTCCAAATCACTTTCTCCAACCTTTGCGTCTAAAATCTTGACAGCAACACATTTTTCTTCATCACATGCTAAAACTCCTTTGTAAACTGTCGCAGAAGCGCCGCGGCCTAGCTCTTCCTTGAACTCATCTGTGGCTTCTCTTAGCTCCTCATAAGTGAAATACTTCAAGTTCATGTCTTGGAAAGATTGAACCGCCACAGTTCTTCTAGAATGCATTTGAGATATAACGACATATGTTACCAGAGCTAAGATGATGCTCAGAATCCCCATGCCACTAAGGAGCACTGATCCAACAATGATCAAAGTCGAACCATACTTCTTTTTTGAATTGGCTCCTCCAGTTTTCGAAGTAGAATTGCCTTTCCTTATTTTGAAAAGAGCTTTTGCACTAACACTAGAATCAATCACCCCATTCGAAAAGGGGAGTCCCTTCTTCCAACACTGATCGATGTTATTGAAAATGGCAACAGTACAAAAGCAATCCTCTAGGCAATTCTGCCTGCACCAATCCTCAGACACCGGTTGAAAAATCTCGTAATCATTAAGAGGCATGTTAGTGTTTTGCATCACCTCAAAGTCGAAATCATCCTCCTGTGCTGCGGCATCTCCACCACTGCAGCTTTGTGGAACAAATTCTTGCATACATCCTTTGAGCTTATCATCTGGATCAATAAAACTGTAACCACCTGGACATTGACAAGTTGGTACTGCATCAACAAGCTCACACAAGCTGTTGAACCCACATGCGCCACCTCCTTTATCTTCAACAATCTTCAAGCAAATATTTGTTGGTATGGAAGCAGAGGCAGTAGACCACGTTCCCCCGCCTGTGCTGCTGCTTTTAGGGTAAGTATATTGCCTCAAAACTCCATCGTAGTCGAGTGTAACTCGCTGGTAGTACTCTTGGATTGCAACAATGGAGCTAGCTGATGATAGTGTACCCTGCATGGTCCCATTCGCGGATGCAAGGTAAATATTACCAGACTGATTGAAGATGAGTTGAAATCCAATTTCTAAAATATTGGCATCCAACTGGGATGACCAATATGCGAAATTGGTAGAATTTTGAGGGAAATGTGTGGTGTAGAACACAAGATTTCCATCAGGTTCTAAGGATAACATGAATCTACCTCTGGAGTAATTTGTCTCCGTGTAGCGAGCATAGAGTATGCCAGTTTGGTTTAGCCTCTGAGTGGGAAGAATCGTGTCGGTTGGATGATCAAAACTCTCCCACAAGTAGGTGGAGTTTTGGTTAGCAAGCACAAAATTTCCGGTGTCGAGCATGGCTGCATATGAAACTCCGGTACTAGAAGAATTGGTAGTCCATATTTGATTGCCCTTTGTGTCATTGAGCACAAATTGGCCACCGTTGTTGAGCTCAACTGTTGATCCTTGTGTCACAAGTCTGTCCCCGTTGGCTGACCACACAATAGTTCTCTCTGGTATTCTATTGAACCAGATGGCTAGTAAGAAACTCTCTTGCCCAATCTGTTGAAAACCAAAAGCAAACTCACCAGATGGGGATGACCAGGATGAATTCTCGTCTTTTTTTGCAGTGAGGGATGAGCCTAAAGATATGTTACTCGACGTTTGAGCAATGGTGGAACAAAGAAGAAGCGCAAGAACAAGGAAGCAAAGAAGGTAAGGAAGATTGAAGGCCATTGGTTTCTATCAAGTTGATCACAACTTGACAGTATCACACACACGCACAGGAGCTAGAGGAAGAAGAGGCAAGTATTACTAGAGATTGATCATACTATCCACCCGAAGTTGAACCTCTTATATAATTAATCTCATTCATGTATATTTGATGTATTGTATATGGTTGTAGTCTAAGGCTTGTCCTAGGATGTGTACTCGACCGGTCATCAGTTAACAATGAGCTCATGCTCATCTATGACTTTTCTTGAGATTATAATTAACTTGTCCTAGGATGTGTACTCGACCTGGTCATCAATTAACAATGAGCTCATGCTCATCTATGACTTTTCATGCCTGATGGCTTTTTGAATAAAGTAGAGTACCTGTCTTAGCTAGGTGCCTCGTAAGAATTATTATTATTAGAATAAAAATTGTAGTTTTACCTCGAGGGGGACGTCACACCGATATCTCGGGTTATAAAAAAATCACTCGCATCCTGAAAGAGCACATCATGTATGATATTAGGAGATTCTTCAAACCATAACCTATCCATCACTCTACCACAAGCAAGATGAGCTAAACCATCTGCTACACCATCTGCTTTCAGAAAATATGTTAAATAGTACATGAGTGAAAGACAGTTATGCACTGCTTACAATCATCTATGATTCGACCTACTTTCGAAAATGTTTCCTTACCTGAATTCAGAGCAGCAACAAGTATAGAAGAGTCACATCTATGTTGTCCCATCCTTGATGAATCCCGAGGAGCAAACCTTCTCTACACGCCTCAGCTTTATATATACTAGCCTTCAAACACGCGTGCGCTTCGCTCGTGCAGAAGGACTTTGTTCACGCTTGTAAAATATTTGGTTTCTATATCACTGCCTATAACCGTCAATAGATAATGTATCTCAACTTTAAGACTTATCAATCATATTAATTATATATTTACATTGAGATGTAGATAATTTGAATAACAAATCGATACACGATACATGTGAATTTTGTAGTTCGATCAATATTATGTAATAATTATCTGAACCTTTAATGAAAATTACATAATTGATTGAGATGACGTTAACACCAAATTTATATTAATAACCAAAATATCTAGACTTGCAAGTAAGGAACACTCATTAGTTCATGTCATAAGCTGAACTGATAAACTTAATCAATAGAAAAATTAATTGTTGGCCTAAACCCACATATCAGCATTCATATGCATCGTCAAAATGAATATTTTGAAAAATTGATATAAATGAATATAAACCCTGAAAAATCGATACAATTATTAATCGATATGATAAACCCTAAACCCGCATGTCAACATTCATATATATCGTCAAAATTAATATTTTGAAAAAGTGATATAAATGAATATAAACTCTGAACAATCGATATAATTATTAATCGGTTAAAATACACTCAATACAATTATTTAGTTTTAGAGCTGATTCAATTTTCTTTCTATTATTATTATTATGGAGATGTTATTAACAAAACCGGGTATTTAACAAACCAATCAACCTATTATTATAATTAATATAAATTATTTTTAAATGAGTGGCAAAACTATAAAAAAAATAAAAAACTGAGGGCATATCTGTCAATTAATCTATTAATGGCTTGCTGTAAAAAAAAAGAGGATGCCGAAGTGTATTTTTGTCAGACAAATTTATTATTATGCAATTTTCGATAGTTCTATCAATATTGTGTTACAACTCTTTGAAAACTCAAATAAAAATAAACACATTTAATTGAGATGAAGTTAGTCCTGATATTGGTTGTCTAGCCGAAGTCGGTTTTTGCTTGTTCGGTTAATATTGTATAACAACTCTCTGAAACCTAAATGAAATAGCACAATCCCTAAACTTTAAATCCAAACTCCTAACCCTAAACCCTAAATCCATAACCCATAAACCTTAAATTCAATGTGTTTGAGATTTGGTCATATATTTGTTAATATGCATAAACTTTAAATCCAATATGTTTGAGATTTGGTAAAACATTTGTTAATATGCATTTGAAACCTATTAGATTTAATTACAAATTAAATTGAGGAGCAAAACTGAATCTATATATAAAAGAAAAAACTGAAAGCTAGACCCGAAAAAAAATGAAGGCTAGACCTGAAAAAAAAAGTGGCAGCCCTGAAAAAAAAATGAACATGGAAAAAAGTGCTAGACCCGAAGAAAAAAAACAGAATAGGAAAAAAAGTAACAGCCTGAAAAAAAAAAGGAAAAAAAACTAAACAGAAAAATGGTAGCTGAAGGCGTGAACAGTAATCATCCTCCCCGCTTCTTTTAATATATAAAGACTAGATGAAGCCCGCGCGTTGCCGCGGTTTGCGATGACTGATATTGCTCTACTGTAAATGCTTCTATGTTGATGAGTTATGCTGTTATGTGGAAGCCCTGTTGATGAATGATACACATTATAATGTACATATATGAGTAATTCAGGAAATATCACAGTTAGATGATGCAAAGCAAAAGTGTTTACATAGATGAACTGCTAAAACAAAAGAGAAATTGAAAGGAAAATGCTACTAAGATAAAGTGGACATAGATGTACTTATATTTTTACATCACAGTAGAACACATATTCCTCTATTTATGATCCTGGCTTATACATCAGAATAATAGAGGATATCAAAAAATAGCTGCATAAACTTCCAGCTTCTCAAACATGTTGATCTGCATTCATTCTCAAGTTTAGTGAATCAGCATAAAAAACTACATATATATAGGCCTTGCTGAGAAGCTGATTACTCAAAAGGAGCAGGCCATGTCTACTCCTGCTTTGTCTTGGACTTTGCTTTCTTTGCTTCAACTATGTTACATGTTCATTCAAATTAAACAGCAAAAACACACATTAACATTTTGGTTTGGTACAAACAAATGTATAGACAGGGATAAAAAGAATGCTTACTTTGATATGTTTCTTGATGGTTCTTTCCTGCAAAGCATAAAATATGTCGGTCATATATAGTAATGAATAATACTGATGAATGGCCGATGTGCCACATACGATGCTTATCTTTTGCCTTTTCTATTGCAGGTGGAATGGTGTGCTTGTCATTCTCTGCATGTTCATTAACCAGCTCATCACATGTCAAGCCAAAGAGATTGTCTGCTGCTTTACCTATTATTGTTGTTGTTGAGTCTTCTTCATCCTCTAGACGCAACTCAAGCTTGTATCTGTGACAATGTAAGAGATAGTTTCAAATTTGAACCACATTGTATTTGTCCTGCATATTTCTGGTGTGGAACTTCATGATCTGATAGACAAAGCCAGAGCTGATTTTTTCCCTCACATATTCATAGTCTGCTTCTTTTACAACTGCATGAATTGCATCATTCTGCAAATAACAAAGTTAGTCGGTGGAAAAAAAAGGAATCTTACATACATGTATTATCAATTAAAAGTATGGCATTGCTTACATGCTTATCCACTAACACACATTGCAAACCATCAAAGCATTCAACAGGAGTCAGCATTTTTCCTCTCCAAATTCGATAGACTCTCACTTGTGTAGCTATGTCACTTGGAAGTATTGCTGATACTGGAATGATATACACTGCCATTGTTATGTGTTCCAGCTTTCTTAATATTATTAGGAAAACAGCAGTTAATCCCATTGTCTCAAGGTTCCAATTGCTCTTCAAAAATATTTCCAATGCAAAATGTTTTATAAACAGTTAGATGACAAAACAATGCAAGCAAAATCAAAGCAGAGTCGGCTTTCTTTCATTGATAGAATAATCAACATCATGGCTATCAAAGGAAAAACTCTTGATACAGAACAAAGATAGGGTTCAAAGCAAAAATTATTATAACCATCAGCTGAATAGCAAAGAAATTATGAATAGCTAACAATCACAGCAAAGCCGTATCAAAAGATAAGGATTATTGCCTACTTAAGAACATGAAAAAACATATGCAAAGAGCTTCCAAGGAAACATAATAGCAACATGCAGTGTTAAATAGAACAATGAGACTTCCAGAACAACCAATGGAGACATGCAAAACTTGTAAACTATTATCGGAAAACAGATATGTCATTCGATCAACTAAATTGACTGGAAATCTTATGATTTAACAAACGAAGCACAAAAATGAAAAACAATTTCAATTGAAATCACTTGGATTTACCCAAATATTGACATCATGTTATTTATAAATCAAGCAAAGAATGATCGACATGTTACAACCAGATTGTTTGATGACCACACTGTTCCATGCAAATAGGGTTCGTAGCTAGTCCAAGAACCCAACAAACGGCTATAGCTTTATATTGTCCCTGCTTGTTTGTAGATGAAAAATCAAAGTTATCAATACCATCCCTCAAATTCATGAGTAGTTGAAATCTGTAAGCACAAACCTGAAGCCTTGGTGGAGTCCTGCTTTCTCTAATTTTGGTGATGGCAACATCCTGGATTTCAACCATTACACAAAATAAAATGGAAAATTTATATGGTGCATTAACTATAGAAATGAAAGCATGTATAAGTAATGGTTGAACCCTATCTTCATACATATATATGTGAAGGAACTCAAGGATCTGAAAACAAAATTGTACTTAAAATTGAGGGAATGATATGTATTCAAATGGTCCCCAATAAAACTGTAGTGATAGCAAGTGTGAAACCTAACCAAATTAGCCTCATCTTGGAAGTGGCGCAATCATCTGAAAGGCTGCTCTATTGGCACAATACAACAATGAGCCAAGTCTAACCCAGTGTTGATTACAATCACCTCAGCAATGTCTACTGAAGAATTAAATACACTAATACTTAGGCGACCATAATGTTTACGTAAATGCAGAAGTCACTGGAACTTTCATTTGAAAAAAAAGTCTAGGCAATTGAAAAAACTTACGATTAGAAGCAAAGATATTAAGAAGGCTATTATACTCAGAGGTCTCAGTTCCTAGTTCATAAGATCTTAATCCAGACCAAAACCTGTTTTAGTGAGACTGTTCACAATCTACCAGGAAAGTAAGCCAACATAGAGACAGCCCAATCAAACTCAACCAATTGAAAACAAAAGCTGAAAGCTTTCACAGAGCAATTACCTGAACAAAGGAAAACCCAACCATCAGAAGAAAGAAGCTCAAATACCTTATCAGCTCGAAATTGTTCCGAAATCCTTGCTCTGGTCTTTGATTCCACTGTCGGATTGATTCTGCTAAGAGCGACAAAGACTCAAACCCAAAACAAAGATGTAACCACATAAGTGAGATATGATGTAAAGCATGGTTATCGACCCCAACACATGCAAGTCGTCGTGCAACAGAAGCCATGATACAAGTGTTCATATTCCACAACACCTAACAGAGCAGGTGTCGACCAACGCAGCCAAGGACAGGGGCATAATTTTTCAAAAATCAGGGGTAAAACCGATATTTCCAATGGTTCCTGGAGAGAGATGGAGACTCATAATTTGGTATCGAATAATGATTCTATCTTTTGGCCAATCGAACGGACATGCTGTCCATTTGGCTTCAGGTACTGTAAGGGAAGGGTTTATGAAAGGACGAGGAAACCGATTGGTCGTAGTCACCGAACGCTGCCGCTCCATCCTCGTTGATCTCTCTGTGTGTCGCCAGTGCACCGTCGGGTCGTCGTCGTCCTCAAGCCAGAAACTAGACCGTGCCAGGACAACCGTGGTTGCATCCTAGCGCGACTCGCCTCAGATCGAAGCTGCAAGAGGAAGACCAGATCTGGGTATTCCAATATGATCTGATCCCTACCGCTCCAACCTCGACATCACCAAGAAATCTCTGCCCTCTCACAAGATCAATTTACGTTGGATGAAACCGCCCACATCGAGACAACAAAACCTCGACTCCCAACTCCTAACTCTCTCTTCCCCTTCCTGACAAACACAACAGCCATCCGAGAAACCCCTGAAGGCAGCAAGGCCTGTACGACGACGGCTAGAGAGCTCGCCGCCGGACAGGAAGGAGAAAACTCTTGGTTTTGGTCGAGTGCGTGCAAGCGCGTTCTAGGGGTTTTGGTCGACCGTCGAGTTTTTTTGACTCCTGTATTTGTGATGGAATTTAGGTTTTAGGATAAAGGTGTCATTATTTCTTTTGATACGAGCAATGAGGTGTTTGACATTATACCATTTCCAGATGATCATTCACTCAGATATTTCTTGCACCAAATGTTAACGGAGTGGAACAAATACACACCATTGCTCTGGTTGTTTCTACCAACAACCAGTGCACCTTCTATGAAATATGGGTGATCGAAGAGGACGATGTCGTTGCGATCAACGTCGAAAATGGTGGCCAAGTAGCCAAGAAAGAGTACTCTGGCCAGACGCTTGACGTTTGACCAAGATGGGTAACAATGTGTCCAATTGTTGGCAATCGGCAGGGATATCCATGACTGATTTCTTCTGATTGTCGAAGAGCAAACTTGTGATCATCTACGACGTTACTGCTAACGAGTATATACCTTTTCTTATGAGCAGCGTTCCTATACATCAAGGTCTTTTTTATTTTTATTTTTTTAAAAGAAGATACTGCTGATTTTATTGTAAATAGAAAGAAATGTTCAAAATAACGCAATTACAAGAGATAGCTTGGTGACAAGCTTTCCTAAACACATCTAAGAAGTCAGTATGGTGTGTCATCAGAGTTTTGAAACGACTCCAAATAATATTCTTGGACTGTTCCTGAATTTTGAGAAAATAAACTGCTAACATTGTTCTAAAGTATACACGATGTCATCTATAGACAGACAAGACGTTATGGTAGTACCCACGGTGCAATGTCACGTGTTGCCCTCTTTCTTCACTTCATGCTTCGCAGAATGCCTTGAATCATCTTTCGGTACGTACTACTCTAGATAAGTCACTAATACAATTGATATCTCATGAATCCCAAATGTGAAACAACCGAAACCCTAAGGGGTTAGCATCCATATGTTGAGCCCAAAGAAGGGCCTAAAAACAAGAAACAAATGTTTTGGACAACCTACCAATAGATCTGGGCACCCAAATGTGGGAGAATCGTAGCCAAGAACGCCGCCGCACAGCTCCGCCGTGATACTCTGAAAATTTCCGCAACCACCCTTGTCTGGCCCGCAGAAACAATACCAGGAAGCATCGAATATCACTTCCAAACTTGGCTTGTTTCATCACCAGTCGCTTTTCGAAACCTTTCCATCTCAATAGTTCCGTCCGCTGTCATCTATCGGAGATACTCAAACAGAGGCGGATCTGGTCTTGGTTGGGGCCTCAACTTGGGTTTCCATGTCGTCATCCCATACACCCAATCAGCCTTGAGTCTCGCTCTACTAGGTAGAGCCTGACCTGATGCAGATGATATCATTCGCCGCAAAATCATGCCTCCCCAATATTGAAAATCTGAACCCCATCGACGGTTGCCAATGGAAACTTCATGGTTGAGAGCATAAGATTGCCAAAGATGTTTTGATTGAAAATCTGAACACACAACAAAAACAGAAGCAAGAAAACTAACAGGAAGCCCCTACCTTCCAAAACAACAGAGAAGGAGGACCAAAAAAGGACCAATGACAACCCCTAGGAAGGGGGAGCAGCCGCATCGAAGAGAGGGATACACACTAGGGATTTAGAAAACTAATCCCCAGTTGAGCCATGGTGGAAAATGATAGTACTTGTAGAAGGAGTAGTGAAAAGGAAAAGTACATAGAATGTGATAGTGCAAATTAAAAGACATGGTTTAAAAGAATTAACTAGTAGTGAATCAAGTTAAATATGAAGATCAAATCCCTTCTATTTTTTCATCCACGGTCCATTGGAATTGTCGATAATTTGTCACTTATGCATCTTCATATTTCTATAGGCTTTCATATATATAATCATATCCTTCATGGCTTCATTACAGTATAAAATGAAAAGTAGAGTTCAGCAGCATTATTCTGCAGCAGAAGACAGCCAAAGCTACAGACAATATATATGTTCAACTAAAGTAGCATTCTGCATTCTATTTAGTTCCTACAAGTACTATACTTACGATCTTTTCTTGCTGCCCTACAGTGACATTAGCGCGCTAATATGTCAAACAAAATGATTTCTTGATTTTCTTCCCTTTGTACAGAAAACAATACTAAAGTTATATAGCCAACTCAAATGACATCTCAAAAGGTAATTACATCTATATACACACAGTCACAGTCACAGTCACACACACATAATACATGCGCATACATGTGTGTGTATCTACCAAAATACTAATGTTTACTGCTGTAACTGTATAGTTTCATAGAGATGCCTTGGTCTTTAGTTACTTTCTTAGAGAATAAATTAACTGTAATTTGTCACTGTAAGGCTTGTCTGATGCTATGAGCTTGTAGTACTGATGCACAGTCATGATACTTATAAGATGCCTAAACATGATCTTTGACATTTGAATATGACTTGATGGATATGTGGAAGCATAAAAGTCTAAACTATCAGTGTCAATATTCCATGTCTCTGGTCACAGGTACAAACAGAACCATGCTTCTTAGTTGATCAACAATAACTGCTTCAAAGCATATGAACAGTGTCAATGGCTTCCTCCAACAGCAATCTCCGGCTTAAAATTGAATCGTCACGCTCTGAAATATAACCCTGAAACCTGAAACATCCAAATCTGAGACAAACAGACCTCGGATACGTTTGGATAGTGGGTAAAAATGACATTTCACATAATTTTTTCGTTAAACCTAAACCCATACGTTGATTATTGTGAGTTTAGGGCAATACCGCAATAGCAATATCATTTGCTCGATTCCGATTGGTATTGAGATTTGAGAGAATCCCAGAAATGAAGCTTGCTAAATGTTTGGCCTAGATTCTTGAGGTTTGTTACACTAAAACTAGCAGTTTCTGTTACTTCGGCTATGAATTCAAAATCAATACTCTTTGTTTTGAGGAAGACATTGTCTTTGTTTAATTAACACCTCTGTCGTTTCTATGATCTCTTTGTAGATGAAGTAGCTTTCCAATGAAGTTTACTCATGATATGGGTGGGTGGATTCATGTGATCCAGCAGACTTAACCAAAGGTAATGTTTGAGAAATTACTTTGCTTGTTTCATACATTATTCGGGTATTGGTAACATCATCCTGCAGTTACATGTAATTAAAAAGATAACAAAAGGAAAAACAAATGCTTATATGCATACAATAAAACACAGAAAATTTGAATGACTAGAAATGGTGATGACTGTGATCATTTGAATTGCATGAAACCTGAAGAGGATGGATCTGGTGGGAGTGAGACTTCAACATTTCCTTCAAGCATGTGCATGACATTTTTCATGGTAGGTCTTACGGATGGATCATCTTGGATGCACAAAAGTGCAATCATCACATACGTTTCCATTGTCTTGATGTCATCTGTTGCCTTTTCATCATCAGTCTCCAATAACAGATGTAATTTCTTTTGCCTATAGCAATCATATGCCCACTCAGCTAGTATCATTTGATCTTCATCTTCTGCCTCTTCGTCGAATTTCTTCCTGCAGCAGATGAGCTCTAATAACAAAATGCCATAGCTGTAAACATCCACCTTTGCTGTGATAGGCAAGTTCTTGAACCATTCAGGTGCCACATACCCTTTTGTGCCCCTTATTCTAGTAATCGTTCGCGTTTGGTCTGTTCTCAAAAGCTTTGCTACTCCAAAGTCGGCAATTCTTGCATTGAAGGAGTCATCTATTAGAATGTTCTGAGGCTTAATGTCACAATGTATAATCTGGCTGCTACATTCTTCATGTAGATAAAACAGCCCTCTTGCAGTTCCCAAGGCAATGTGCCTTCTTAGATACCAGTTTGGCCTTGACTCTCCAAACAGAAAGCTTGCTAGAGAGCCATTGCTCATGAACTCGTACACAAGAAGCCGGTGTTGCCCCTCATCACAAAATCCAAGTAGTTGGACAAGATTTCTGTGATTTGTTCTGCCAATTGAGCTTACTTCGCCTTTGAACTCCAAGTCATCTTCTCGTGCTATTGTGTTCAATCTTTTGACAGCAATGCATCTACCATCATCAGATGCTAAAACTCCTTTGAAAACAGTTGAAAAAGCACCAGAACCGATTTCTTCCATAAATTCATTAGTAGCTTCTTTTAGCTCCATGTAAGTGAAACATTTTAGATTGATGCCTTGAAGGATTGGAAAGAGTTTGCTCACCAGTGCTTTTCTATAATATATTCGAGAAATAACCAAAAAGGTTATTATGAACACACCCAGATGGGTTAGTACTATCATGAGCACTGAACCAACAAGGATTAAAGATGACTTATCTTTCTTTTTTGGAAATGAAACTCCAGGAGATATTGTTGAATTAGAACTGTCCTTCCTTTTTTTGACATGCAATCTCCAACCAGCACTCTTGTCGAACTTGCCATTCATGAGAGGGAGCCCCTTTTTCCAACAAGTATTGTTCTTCACGTAAAAAAGGGCAACAGCACAGAAACAATCTTCTAGGCAGTTTTGCTTGCACCACTGCTCATCTTCTACTGGTTTAATCTTATCATAGTCTCCAAGAGGCCAATCTGTGTTATCCAACACTTCAAATTCAAAAAGATCCGCTTCTGGTGAGGCTTGATCACAACTTTGGGGTATGAAGGCTGGCCTGCATCCTTTGCGCTCATCATTCGGATCAATATAGGTGTAACTGCTGGGGCAGTAGCACGTATTCAATCCATTTTCATCATGTTTACACAAGCTGTTGAACCCACATACACCAACTCCTGCACTTTTTGGAATTGCTGTGCAGATATTTGGAGGTTCGTAAGCCAAAAGGGACCAACCCCTTTCAACACTTGCGTTGGTGCTTTTACGGTAGACATAGTGCTTGAAAACTCCATCAAACTCAAGAATTGCTCTTTGGTAGAAATCTTCCATTGGTACTTTGTTGTTTGATAAATATAGCATGCTTCCATTCTTGTCTGTAAGATAAATATAGCCAGACTGGTTGAAGATTACCTGAAGGCCAGCACTACCCCCAGTTTTGATTGACCTGTAAGGAAAATTAGGGTAATCCAATGGGAAATGTGTTGTGTAAAACACAAGTTTTTCAGAATTTAGTATAAGCTGAAATCTTCCCTTTGAGTAATTTGTTGGTGTGAGTTGCGCATGGAGCATGCCACCTGCATTCAGAGTCTGTGTTGGTAAGATTGTATCGGTTGGTAGTTGAAAACTCCCCCACAAAATCTTCGAGTATTTGTTAGCCAACACAAGATTCCCTGTGTCAAGCATGGCTGCATAGGCAACTCCTGTAGCAGTAGACCCATTGGTAATCAAATGTTCGCCTGTTGCGATATCAGACAGCAGAAACCTCCCATCTACAGTGATTTCTACTTTTGATCCTTGTTGCACTAGATAATCACGAACTGACCAAACAATAGTCTTTTCAGGTATTTTGTTAAACCAGATGGCTAACATGAAGCTATCCAAACTGAGTTTTCGGAAACCAAAGGCAAATTCTCCAGATGGAGAGGGCCAAGAAGAGTTATCATCCATCGCAATGAGGGATGAACCCAAAGATATATTTCGGTAAGTATCAGCTATGGTGAAAAATGGCAGTAGTTGTAGGAGAAATAGAAAGCATAAAGAACTATGCATTTCAAAAGCCATATATGGTATGAAGGGATATTTTCCTCAAGGGCTTAGAGGGTTCATGATATGAATATCATTTGCATTATATCAGCAAATTTTGTAATCTTTTGTCCACTTTCTCTGAGTCATGCTACAAAATCATTGTAGTTCCACATTCTATAAAGTTATCGACAATTTTGTTGCTTACTTCAGCTTCTTTTGCATGTCATTTTGTATCTCCTGCTTATAGCTTCATGCTTCCTCTTATGTGTTTAACTGAAAAGTGAAAATGAACTTGCATTCTTTCCCAGTTGCCGTCTAAAAGCCGCATCAGTATGCTGAAGGTCAAGCAAATGAGCTGTTCTCGCCTTGGTATATGTGACACAACAGTAAGGTTAGATAGCAAACTAAATGAGGTCTACTGAGAACTATATTTTTTTTCTTTTTAATTTCTACTACTGGCAATCACTTTTATAATGAGTTCATACAAAGTTAGATGATTAGTATATTGTCTAGGAGAACAAATCAATAATGATGTAGCCTTGTAGGTGGATAGATATGGAGACTTGTTTGTAGTTTATTTTTGGAACATTCAATTGTTCTATAGTGTTTAAAGATTATCAATCTCCTTATCTAGCTATTAGACTCTCTCATAGGAGTAACTTTGTTTCTATTGGCTTGTCTGATTCTACGAATTTATATTTTCATAGCTAATACCTTAATTTGCCTAAAATAGAATCTTGACATGATCATTGAAGAGAATGAGTGATTAATGATCCCCTGACCACAGTAGATTTTTTTCCAGGGTTCTATATGCCAATGTTATGTAAGCAGCTTCTCTGCTAAAAGCACTTAGCCATGAAACTACTGAGAATTGCTACTGTATGGTGCTCCTATGTAAGAATCTTTGTTTAATGAGCAGAAGACTTATTGTAATTACATACAAAATTCAGAAAAAGAGAAGACATGTTCTCTCTTGCTTTCCTTGGCTCCAAGGACTATCTGACTAACCAAGTTGCTGGGTTTGAGAAGTCCTTCGGTTATCATGTGAGTGAGGGTAAGTTAGAACCAAGAGCTAAAAATAGAGTATTTGTAGGCTATGAGGATGAGGTTAAAGGGTACAGAATCTGATCTCCATCCGAAAGAAGGGTTATACTTAGTAGAAACGTAGTCTTTGATGAAAATTTTATGTTTAACCATACTGTGAGGTCTATTGTTGTATCAGAAAATGATAGTGTTGAGAAACAGGTGGAGCAGCAAGACACTCAAGATGAGAGTGAATCACAGCAAGAAGAACAACATCAACACTCACATTTAGAAACAGAGCCACTAGTAGTTAACCAGCACAGTTTGGCTCTTAATCGACCTAGGAGAGCAAATTTTGGGAAGCCTACCACGAGGTATGGTTTTGAGGACATGGTGGCTTATACACTACAGGTTGCTGAAGAGGTGGATCCCCACGAGTCATCCACCTACAAGAAAGCAGTTACATGTACTGAGTCTACCAAATGACTTGCTGCAATGAGAGATGAGATTGAGTCACTTCATAAGAATCAGACTTGGGAATTGGCCAAACGACCTCAGGAGAGTAAAGTTATCACCTGCAAATGGGTTTTCAAGAAGAAAGAACACAGATTTACGTGATTCACTAACAAAGTGTTAGCTACGTTCACAGGCAGAGGAGAACAGTTTTATTAATTCTTGAGGAAAACAGATTACAGATAACAGAATACCACACACTCTAGGTTAATAACCTAATAGGTATATATATACCCCCGAATGGTAGGCCCAACAAACACAGCCCAGCATAATAGACTAATTTAACAATCCTTGTTAAATTATGGCTTATGCCTGATTCAAGACATATTCTAACAATCTCTACCTTTACTTGAATCCTCTCACAAATAAATAGATGTACCAGATGCATCATAAAAGTGTCAGACGTACGACCATCTCTTCTGCCTCAGATGTTGTCTTCAAAAAAGGACAACTAACAGCTTCTGACATTTAACAAGTCCAAACAATGTTGGAACTTGCTATGTGGAACTGACTTGGTAAACATGTCAGCTGGATTATCAGCAATACCCACTTTGTTCACCTTAACTCTCTTCTCACTTCTCAAAAAATGATAATAAACAGTACAACCAAAAATGAGTAATCAGCAGACTTATCAGACCACACCTCATAAGGGGTTTTGAGATGTATTCCTGTGTGAGGTCCACGATTTATCAGATAACAAGCTGTACTAACCGCTTCTGCCCAGAACCTTCTTTCTAGTCCAACAATAGAGAGCATGCACCTAGCTCTCTCCAGAAGAGTCTGATTCATACGCTCTGCCACACCATTTTGCTGCGGTGTGTGCCTGATTGTATAATGTCTAGCAATAATTCCTTCATTCTTGCAGAACTCATTAAACTCAGACCAACAAACTTCCAGACCATTATCAGTTCGCAGCCTTTTGATCTTCTTCTCTGTTTGATTTTCAACTAACGCCTTCCACTGCTTGAAACTCTTAAAAGCGTCACTTTTATCCTTCATCATAATAACCCAAGTCATTCTTGAGAAATCATCAATCATTGAGACAAAGTATTTGTGACCTCCTAGAGACTCAACGCGAGAAGGAACCCAACAGTCAGAATGAATGTAATCAAGTGTGCCTTTTGTTCTGTGAATTGTTTTAGGAAACTTGCTGCGATGTAATTTTCTGAAGACACAATATTCACAAAATCCAAGTTCCTTGACCTTGTAGCCACCAAGAAGATTCCCTTTTGACAGAATTTGCATCCCTCTTTCACTCATGTGACCGAGTCTCATGTGCCATACCTTGGTCATATCATCCTTGTGAACCTCCGATGATGCAACAACAGCAAAACCTGACAGCGTAGAGCCATGCAAAATATACAAGGTACCCCGCTTGACACCTTTCAGAACCACATTAAAACCCTTACAGACACGTAGAACTCCACCTTCACCTTTGAAGCTGAACCCCTTATTGTCCAAATAGCTCAGTGATATCAGATTCTTGGTCATGCGTGGAACATGCCTAACATCGTTCAATGTACAGAATTTACCATCATGTGTCCGTATTTTTATCGAGCCTATTCCAACCACCTTGCAGACAAAACTACTAGCCGTAGAAACATTGCCTTCATTTACCTGCTCATAGGTAGTGAACCACTCCTTACGCGGACATATATGATAAGACGCCCCGGAGTCTAAAATCCACACATCAGTGTGATGTGTATGTTCATAAGCAACTAAGGCAATATCCTCTTCCGAATTGGTGTCATCTTCTGCTATACCAACAGTACCTGATGGTTTATCCTGCCGCATCTTCTTTAGACATTCTTTTTCCAATGTCTCTTCTCTTTACAGTAGTTACAGATATCATTAGGTTTAAGACCCTTAGAACCTGGTTTCTTAAATTTCTTCTTCTCCAAGTTTCCATGTCCCTTACTTCCATTGGCTACTAACCTAGCAGCCTGATTATCATATGACGCAGCTCTCTGGTGTGAAGGGATGATCTAACCTCATCCATAGTCACATTATCTCTCCTAACAATAAAAGATTGCACAAAATTAAGGCAGCATCCTCATCCTCGATTTTAACATCAATATACGCAACTCTAATAGAATTGTGTTTAACTGATCTAAGTGATCTCTTAGAGGCGAACCTTCTTGCATTCGCAGACTAAATAGACGTTGCTTTAAAAGCAGCTTGTTGGTTAAAGACTTCGTCATGTATAGACTCTCAAGCTTCAACCACAGACCGAATGCAGTTTCCTCCTCCGCGATCTCGGTGATGATATCGTCTGCAAGACACAGCATAATTGTCGAGTGTGCCTTCTCCTCCAGACTGGCCATCTCAACGGTTTCAGGATCCCTTGCCTTCTTCGTCAGCGGCGCCCACAACCCTTGTTGCTTTAACAAGGCTCGTATCTTGATCTGCCATAAACTGAAATTGTTTATCCCCGTGAATTTATCGATCTTCACATTCAAACCAGACATCCTGGCTCTGATACCAATTTGTTATAACGAATGTAAGAAAGAACACAGATTTACGTAGTTCACTAACAAAGTGTTAGCTACGTCCACAGGCAGAGGAGAACAGTTTTATTAATCCTTGAGGAAAATGGATTACGATAACAGAATACCACACACTCTAGGTTAATAACCTAATAGGTATATATATATCCCCGAATGGTAGGCCCAACAAACACAGCCCAGCATAATAGACTAATTTAACAATCCTTATTAAATTAGGGTTTATGTCTGATTCAAGGCATATTCTAACACCTTCACATATATATAGTACTAGCAAGAACCCCCATGCACTGCTGCGGGGTGATGACAATGCCCGGTCGCGCTTTTGTTGTGGTTTTTTTTCTTGAATCCTAAACATAACAAATAATCCTCGTATGTATTTGGAGACATCCATAACAAAACTAAACCACTATTAAACCTTTAAACCAAACACCATCAACAAAACCGAAATCCAAATGTTAAAGCATGTCATGACACTACCACTATACATTCGTGAATTAAATGAAACCAGAATTTAAGCTTATACGGTAGAGTAACAGAGTTTAACCATATAATTCATAGCCATGTATTTCTAGAACTCCTATTTATCTTCCAGCCATGCATTTTCATCTTGAAATTACCCATTGTGTTTATCAACTCAATCTTCTAGCTCAAGGATCGCAGGTGCAAAACCAAACCAAAACCAATATTCAAGAGAAAAACAAAACAAACCAACATTCATAAAAATCACTTTTAAAACTCTTACATTAGAGGCATATTCGACAGATTTAAGTTATATAATCTCATGTTTCTGTCTAATATTCCATCACATTCATAAAACCCCATCACTTACATATCAGCCTATAATTCGCTAAAATTCATTTTTTTCATACCTATGATCCAAATTATAACAGATATCAACACAATTACTCTACAGGGCAAGGTATTTATGATCGGGTGGGAAAAAATCAATTTTGAAGAAATCCGGTAATTGCACAGAAATTGAGACTTTTTAGTAATTGAAGCACATCTAGTTTATCCAAGAAATAAAACAATGGAAGTTATTTTCAAAACTAGACAAAAAATAGATAAACAGAAGAACTTAGAGGTAAAATAGACAAAAGAAGGCAAACGATGGTAGTATTGTAAATAATCTGTAAATAGGGGTAAAATTTTCTTATAAGAATGTCAATGTTGTAAATAATCCGCAAACAGGGACAAAATCGTCTTTCTATGTGTTAATGATAGTATTGTAAATAATTCTCAAACACGGATAAAATCGTCTTTCTGCGCTAATGATGTCAATATGATAAATAATCTGTAAGTAGGGGCAAAAACAAATTTTTTTTCATTCGTATGATCCAAACTATAACAGATATCAACACAATTACTTAGATACAAGGCAAGATATTTATAGATCGGGTGGGAAAAAAATCGATTTTGAAGAAATCCGGTAATTGCACAAAAATTGAGACTTTTTATTAATAGAAGCGCATCTAGTTTATCTATTAAGTAAAACAATGGAAGTTTATTTCCAAAACTGGACAAAAAATAGATAAACAGAAGAACTTAGGGGTAAAATAGACAAATGCAGGCAAACGATGGTAGTATTGTAAATAATCCGTAAATAGGGGTAAAATTTTCTTATAGAAATGTCAGTATTGTAAATAATCAGCAAACAGAGGCAAAATCGTCTTTCTATGTGTTGTTGATGATAGTATTGTAAATAATTCTCAAACAGGGATAAAATCGTCTTTCTACGCTACTGATGTCAATATGATAAATAATCTGTAAGTAGGGGCAAAAACGTCTTTTTCTTGGCTGAATGAACAGTGCAACGTTGATTTTGTTTTAGTATATATAATTAGGCAAATAGCACTGTTCATTTCTTTGGTGAAATGACAGTGCTGCCCCTAATTACAACTTATTTCCAGTAATGTTATTGGATGATATGAAATGACGATTTTACCTCTGTATCTAATATATTTACAACTGCTTTAGCACTGTTCATTTCTTTAGTAAAATGGCAATACTGCCCCTAATTGCAACTTATTTACAGTACTGTCATTGGGTGATATGGAATGACGATTTTACCCCTGTATTCAACACATTCACAAAACTGCCATTTTTGCTTTAGAGTTTGGAGACCGCGCTGGTGGTGAGCAGGTGATATAGGTGGCTTTTGTGGTGGGCATGGGGTCGGAAATGTCCAAGGTGGGTTTTGGCAAGGGGAAGACCATGATAATGGTGGGGAAATTGAACAAGATGGTAGAGTCTAAAGGATTGATGGTGGATTTTGTGCCGGCGGTGAAATAGGAAATGTACGGTAGAAGTTGCAGGCATGAAGACCATGATGTTGGGCGAAAAAAAATAGGAAAAGGCGCGGGATGAGACTAAACATTACGGCAAAAAAGGGCCGCAGCAGCGGGACTTGTGGGACTTTAGTCCCACATTGAAGAAGTTGAAAAGGTTGTGCCTTTTATAAGGGCTAACCCATTTAGATTATTAAATGGGTGTTGTGTGAGAGAATGAGCTTTAATGGGCTCTCTATGGATTTTCCATTGAATTGCACATATATTTACACAATTATATAATAGTCAAAGATGGGCCTTAGGAATATTTTATTTTAATTAATTAATATTTTGAATTTTGAATTTGATATTAAATTCGGAATAAACAGTTACAACTGTTCGAGCAGTTGCAACTGTTCATTCGGTCGCGTGACTTTTATATAAAGACGACGTTGGTCGTCGTTACAAAATACGGAAAACATTCTTCTCTCCTTCTTCTTCTGTTCTTCGGAGATTCACAAAGTAATTCGCTAGAACAAGTTCTTGTGCAATAACTTGTTTGTGATTGTTGTATCCTCTAGATAGACAGAAGCAACTACAGCACAAGTGGGGACGAATTTCTGTCTAAGGACACTGCTACGCAGGCCTCAATCGATCAAGTCAGTGTTTTTCAATTTCAATTTCGTGGTTAAATTATTTGATTTATTGTTGTTAATAGAATTAATAGTATATATATAAATCTGTTTCTGTACCTATTATTGATTGGTTATAACATGAGCCAGGTTGGGAAATGGTTGTAGTAGTAGTAGTAGTAGTAGTATAAGGCATCAAATAGTTTAAAAGCCATTGTAAAGTAGTTGGGAAGCAGAATATCAGCACCATTTGCACTGTGTTATATATGCCATTCTGGGGGTGAAATCCAATTTTTTGAAGTAAATCATTCAAGTTTTGGACAATCCTTAAGAATCTGAGACTTTTCAGCATCTATTTTTTTCCATATCCTGTTCAGTGTTGACTTACATACTATTTGGTGTAACTGCGTTAGGAGATCAATTCGTCTCTTTACTTGGATCATTCCACACGTCGATTTGTCTCCTTGCTTGGATCATTCCACAGGTCTTTACATTGTTCGAAGAGCCAGCTCAACTCTGCAGATTACAACCTTCGCTCCATAACCAGATCATAATCATTAGTTGGGGGTTTGTCAACTTTAATGGTTGATCATGAGTTACCTGACATGTCAAACCCTCATACTGATATATGAACTCAGTATATCATGTCCCTCCCTCTCATACTGACATAAACAACTCACCTCAAAATGAAAGTAGCTTGAAATCTCTACTAGCTGATCTAGGTGTAAAAGCATCTATAACAAATAGAATTCTTGATAAATGTCACTCCAACTTGGCTTCTTGATCTTCATCTAGCCATGTCTTAGCCTACAACAACAAAACGAGGTTCCTTTGTACCGTTTTCAGTAAAAAGTGGGGGTAAGGGAGAAGGATTCATTAGAAAAGAAAGTGAACCAGTAATTCAGGAGAGAAAGGGCATAAATTTCAACCAGATTCAGTTATCAGTACCTAACATACGAAAGCGTACATCTCTTATAAAAGAAGAAATGCATCCCATATTCAGTAATTTCATGCTCAAACACCCGTGGGATGTAAATCTAATGGTAGAAAGAATTATTTGTAAAATATGAAGTTTTTGTTTTGTTTTTAAAGCCCCTAAAATTTGATCCGATCAAATGGTGAATAAGAAAAGTTACTATCGTCAATAACATTTTAATGGAGCGTTGTCGTAAGTTAGACAAAGGCATCAGTAAATATCAAAATATGAGTTTAGTATCATATTGGTAGAGTTTTGAGTGTGAGTACACCAAAATGTATGCACTAATGCTGAATTTTCGACATAAATATTATGAATTTAAAAGTTCACAAAATGTGATAAAGCACCGTCATATTGGATCATGGTGTGGAGTTTGTTCCGAGTCATAAAGAGCCCTCTGCCGCTGTACTAGAGTATTGAGTGTCACTGCTGGCTGCCTAACTTATGCTCTGATCAGCACTGAAATAGCTCCTACGTCAGTTGAGGGCACTGCCTCAAGTAATGACCATGGCGGCCACACTGATAACATACCGAACTCCCTATCATTTCTAGTCCTACTTGGCACTGTCCATCATGGTATCTGCCACATCTCTGACACTGTGGATGGCCTCCCTGAATGGGAGCTCCACTATTACCACCAACACTGCCCCCAGACTGATTGGTCTTTTCCTTGTCTCTCTTCTTGAGGATGCTCCACCTCCGCTCACGTCCTCTTTTACTTGGACGTGGGTGGTGTCTTGATTTTTTAGGTTTAATGGATGTTAAAGCCGTGGAACTCAAACTAGTAGTAGCCCTCTCGGAAGGACTCTGGCTAGGGAAACCCACCTCTAATGGTGGTACACATTCCATAAGCCTATCCTCGTACTTCATGGCGGCCAAAAATACTTGACTGAACTCGGTAAATAAGGTAACTGCTAACATATCACGGAGTTCATCTCGTAGCCCTTGTAGAAACTTGTTGATTTTATCCCTCTCATTAGCCACCAAAGGAGATGCAAAATGATATGATCTATTGAAAAGCCGCCCATATTCCAACACTGTCATGTCACCCTGCCTCAAATTGGACTCAAACTCAAGTTCAGGGATCACACTTTCAGCCACAGCTAGATTGATGCCATAAGTCTCAGCTCTGAGTCGTTTGACATTCTCCATACTGTAATCACAACTAATGCCTCGATAAGCCACTACATACACTCTCTAGAACCCGCAGCTTTAGGCACCAGCAGTCGAGATGTAGTTACTTGTGACCTCGACTACATGTGGAGTATCCTAACGAGGTCAACATCTGCGAGGTAAGACCTGAAAGAAGACAAAAGTTAGCCAACTTAGGGGAACCACACAAAAGTTAAGAATCTACACGTCCATCCTTACACACATGATAACTATACCAACACCACAGAGTATATGATGGGAACCACTGCGGCCGGGTCATCTCAAGAATGAGTATTGATTTAAAAAAAAATGTTTAACAAATTAAGTCCATGAAATTCAAAAACATAATGATGTGCGACCACGTTAACGGTTAACATGACCACCCCCAAATTAATCCTAAAATCTAATGTGACACTGTAAGCGTACTTTAAGAGAAATTTCACCTTTCAACTGACATAATTACCCCTAAACTGGACAACCAAAAACCTCAGAAGTATAATATCCAATATTTTACATGCTCCCCAAAAATGACAAATTCTCACAGCTACAAAGAAAGGGTCTCCACAAATACATCAACTTCTCATCTAATCATAGACAGTACAAAGGTTGGTAATTCATAGCAATCTAAAAGAAGAACAAAGAGACATAGAACTCAACTTCACACCGGTTAGCAAACCCTAGAGGCTAGAGCTTCTGGCAAGAAGAAGCAGCTGTGAAGTGACTTTCAAAAGGGTCATTCCAAGGCTTGGACCTTGGAGGAGATCAATAATGAGATCTATCTGATGCAAAATTACAACACAGGAATCTAGTTAGACTAATAGGTTACTGCATACACGGTGAAGAAAAGATGTTGCTTTATGAATTTCATTTCTTTTCGTTACTTTGCTCTATTGTCAATACAACTAGTTCAAATTTATACGCTATGTGAAGTACTTTTTCTAAACATCTCGCTTTTCATGAACTGACAGACCCAAGGAAGCAAGTCCTATTAGATTGGAGAACAAGTTTCATGAGTTTCATGATTATCAACGAGATTGCACGACTTTTCTACCACCACCGAGATTCTAGACTCAGAGTTATACACTGAGACCTGTCAGCTAGCAACACATGATTCCCAAGATCTCAGATTTTGGTTTGGCCAGACAATTCATGAGTAACCAATATACAGCAACTACCAGCAAAGCCGTTGGCAAAATGTGAGGAAGGTTTATTTAATGTTTCGACAATATCCATAATGTAGGGAATACTTGTGTACTGGTGCTAGAGATTCTCACTGGCCGAGAGAATAACAATTCAGGGTTTTTAGCTAGATTAATTTTGTAAGACCTAGCGACGCCTTAACTATGACTACTCTCTACAGATCCCTTAACGTCATACTGGCAATGAATCAAATGGTACTTACTTTTTTGATATTCTAACAGTATGCAATGTAAATGGTTCATACTTCATAGTGAATTAACCATTGTTCATACCGCCAATGAATCAAATTTGTGTTCTGATTCATACTAATATTGAATGCCACTAATCACATATCGGTTGGACCAAAGGACACAGAGAGTTCTAACCAACAAACATATGCAGTACACAAAGTAGAAACCCATGAGAAATTGCAGAACAAAACAATACCTGGTTGTTCAACTCCAGCTGATTATATTGCTGAAATCAAAACACAAATACAACTCAATTAGAATAGAATGAATCAAAAAAAACCAGAACACAAACAAAGAACCCAATATCAGAAAACCTAAAATCACCTGCCTTTGATGAACCCAATATCAGAAAGTGAAGAAAAAACCGAACGATCAAACCTTTTAACTTCTTCTGTTTGTGAGGGGCCCTCAGTGGTGGCAGCTAGGCGGAAGAACAGGTGGCTAGAGGCAGCGAGGGCAAATTGGGAAACACATTAGTTCTTTGCTATTTGGACTACTATCAGGACTGGTATGGGCCGATGACAGTTAGGACTTTTTCGGCCCAACACTCGTGTAGGCTACTACCATAAAATGCAAATTTACCCAAAAATACCATAATTGTATGCCACGAACACTTTCTTTTGATTTTGTTTTATTACCATTTTTAATGATGTGGCCCTATACATGTATGATGCATGTTAGGAACATATGTTGTATTGGTGTATGTAACAAGGCAATGCCGAATAGGAAATCTTATTACACCACAGCCATTGCCCAAATCCAACGGTGCCAATTTCAAATTCCAAAAAAATGACCGTTGCAGCTGCGTCGGTTCAAATATGTCCCCCTTTTCTCATTTTTCATTATTCTACTGAGAGACTCGAAATCACAGAGAGATCAAAGTGAGCAAGAACAGAGATATAGAAAAAAGAAAGAAACTTTGGACGATTCAGGTCTTGAAGGCAAAACCCAGAAGGAGATCTCGTTCCTATTCATCAAGATTTGGCCATGGACACCAGAGCTGTTGTTCCTCCACAACCCAGAGGTATTCATCGATTTTGATCCAACCCAGGTGCTTATGGTTCGTTATTCTTCGTGGGTTTTTTTATTTTGGTTTAGATTCGCAGTAAAATTTGTCAATTTTGGGTTTTGTGTGAAAGTCTTGACGTAATTGTCATTTCTTTCATGTTTAGACTAATGGGTTTTTAGACTTTTAGGACGATGTGATGTTGTTCTTGATGGGTTTTGTAATTTTGTATGAATAGTAGAAATATTCTTTAAATTGATCGGTTTTGTAGCCTGAAATTGGTATTGTCTTCGTCCCCTGATTATGGGTTGGTTAGGGTATTTCATCTAGATCAGTACAAGAACGTTTCTTTATATTGTTTTCTTGATTTTGATCAGATGACTGGTGTTTATGGACCAAAACCCACTATAGGATCATCATGTTTATTTATGTATGAGTTTACTGCTAATTGGGTTCTCCCTTGGTACTGTATTTGGTTTCTTCACATTTACATGTGTTTGGTTCTTATAGAAAGTCGGAATTTTGAAGTGTTCACTCATGCTTGCTTTACTACTTGAAGGTAAAGTCCATGGAGAGGCACCAAGAAGGAACCAGCGAGTGGCTCTTGAAGACAGGACCAACTTAGGGGAAGATCAGATTGAAATCGAAGGGAAGCCAGCGGTTCAGATTACTCGCCGCATCACAAGGAGTTTTCATGCCCAGCTGTTGGCAAATGTACAGAAGAACAATGGGGTAATAACCCTTGATTAATGCTTTTCAGTACTATTTGCGATGAATTTCTAGCTCTTGAAACTTGGAGTTGATTATAACAGTATTTTGCATTTGACATTGTGAATTTGCAGAACCCAGTACTAGTGCCAGGTGTTTTAGATAAGGAACCAAAGAATCGAAATGGTGCCCCTGCAAAGAAGGTTACCAAGAAAGCAGCTGATGAAGATGTTGTTGTCATTAGTTCTGATGACGAAAATGGGAAGCCGGTACAAGGTCCAAGGAAAGAAGTGAAGACTCTCACTTCGATACTAACAGCTAGAAGCAAGGTGAGCTTAGAAGTTGATTTTTGATAAATTGTAAACACGTCTTGCCACTGTTTTGCTTCTGTTTGTTTGTTGAGTATTGAACACTTGTTTACTGCAGGCTGTGGCTTGTGGAGACTCTAACAAACCAAAAGAGCAGATTGTGGATTTTGATACAGCTGATGTCAATGATGAACTAGCAGGTGTTGAATATGTAGATGAATTGTACAAGTTCTACAAACATGAAGAGGTGATTACTTATCTTCTTTCCCCCACCCACATTTGCCTTTTAGCTTCTCAAAATATACCTTTCCTTAAACATAAAAATTACTTATGCAGGATGAATGCCGAGTTAAAGATTACATGGATATGCAGACAGATATCAATTCGAAGATGAGGTCTATCCTCATAGACTGGTTGATAGATGTCCACAGGAGATTTGAGATGATGCCTGAAACATTCTACCTGACAGTGAACATAATTGACCGATTCCTTTCAAGGAGGATGGTAACTAGGAGGGAACTTCAGTTAGTTGGCATCAGTTCCATGGTGATAGCATCTAAGTATGAGGAAGTTTGGGCTCCACAGGTAGTCTGTTGTTCCCTAGTTTGAGTTCAGGCATTATTGATTTCAAAATATTATTTACCTAAATTGGGGTTTCTCTTTATTGTACAGGTCAATGATTTTGTATGCTTGGCAGACTATGCATATAGTGACAATCAAATTCGTGCAATGGAAAAAGCAATCTTGCAGAAGTTGGAGTGGTATTTGACAGTTCCAACACCTTATGTCTTTCTTGCTAGATACATCAAAGCTTCCATTTCACCTGATGATGAGGTACTCGTACTTCATGTGCTGTGGTTTTTGAAGAAGTGTAACCGTTACTTCAAACTGTTTACTATGGTGAAGCAATGAATATTAAGCTATTCTTACCCTTGTAATGCAGATGAAGAATATGGTTTTCTTCCTAGCCGAACTTGGAGTCTTGAATTATCAAACAACCATTCGACACTCCCCATCCATGATAGCTGCTGCAGCTGTCTATGCTGCTCGTTGCACCCTCAACAAGATGCCTTTTTGGACTGAAACTCTGAAGCACCATACTGGTTACAGTGAAGAAGAGCTGAGGTAATAATGCTCACTTACAGCTATGCATAGAGTGTGTTAGACAAGTGGTTTCATAGGGAAATTGATGACTTGACTTTGTGTTGTTTATCATACAACAGGGAATGTGCTAAGGTTTTGGTTGGCTTTCACTCCGAGGCTGGACAAAGTGATGTTACTAAAGCTGTTTACAAGAAATACACAAAAGCTGAATATGGCGCTGTTGCTCGTCGAACTCCAGCTAAAATTTGAGTATTGGACTACTTTTTGAAGAACACCCACTTGAATATGCTAGTTGTGGTGTGGTCTTTCTGTGTTATAGAAATTGGGTGCCAAGAAGATTGTCACAACCTTGTGTTCTGTACTTGAATCTTTCAGTAATACAGATTGCTCCTTATTGTTTTCTACATTTTGTTATCTTGACCTGAGTGAGAGTGTTTTGCTCCTAGTATAGTTTTTTCACTTTATGAAGTTTATCTTCAGTAAATTTCATGCTAAGAATAGCTATGATTTTCACTTTATGAAGTTTCTCTTCGGTAAATTTCATGCTAAGAATAGCTATGATTGTCACAAGTAAATGATTTTCACAATTACGATATTTTAGTCGAGATCACTGACTGTGAGGGTTTCACACCATTTGAAGGCTTATTCTTTTTCAGTCTCAACTGAAGCAAGAACACTGTTGGCCTAGCAATGCCATCAATGTCATGAAAGCATTGCTTGTAACTGATGCCACACCAACACTGTGCAAGTCAGCAAGTGTGCAAAATACTAGCTACAATTTTTCAGATGGGCCAACAACCTGCATGGCCCAGTCCAACTGGGTTCCTCTCAGCTTAAAGCTTTAAACCCACATTTAATTTTCATTTCTACTTTTTGAGATTCAGTCATTTAGATAGGTTTCATAGGTTGATTCGAGCAACTGCTTCTTCTTTAGTACCACAAGAGGTATGCCATTTCTTCACTCTTCTCCTCTTGTCAAACAATTACTTGGCTTTGCTCCATTCCCAATCCTCAAACCCTAAAACCAAATCTACAAACTCTCATTGATGAAGCATTGAAACTCTTAGCAGAAATGATCAGCAAAAACGTTGTTAGTACTTGTTACTTGCAACTCTTTTATCCAAGGAGTTTGTGATAAAGACCGGTGGAAACAAGCAACCAGGTTGTTGAATTATATGGCAAGTCAAGGTATCTTTCCAGATGTAGTCACGTACAATGTCTTGGTTGATACACTCTGTAAGGAAGGAAAGGTTGTGGATGCCGAAACTGTGATCGAGAGGATGATTGAAAAACATATTGAACCTACTGTGGTTACTTACAGCTCGCTTATGGACGGTTATTGTTTGCGAGGAGAGATGGACAAGGCGAAACAAGTATTTGATCTAATGGTTCGGAAGGGCTCCATGGTCAATGTTCGTAGTTGTAATTTATTGATAAACGGATATTGCAAGAGTAAAAAGGTCGATCAGGCTTACAGGGTTTTCAAGAATATGACCTGTTGGGAGCTTGTTCCAGACACCATTACTTTTAACACTCTTATTGATGGTTTTTACAAATCAGGGAGGATACATGAGGCAGAAAAGTTGTTCTCTGAGATGCAAGGTTGTGGCCAACTTCCAGATGTGCGGACTTATAATATTGTAGCTGATGGCTTGTGTAACAACCAACAACTTTCTGCAGTACTGGAATTGCTCAGAGAATTGGAAGGCAACAAGTTGGAACTAAAGATTGTAAACTACAACACTATCATTGAAGGTTTGTGCAAAGCTGGGGAAATGGATTCGGCAATGCATGTCTTCTCTGGTTTGTCATCAAGGCACCTTCAACCAGATGTGTGGACATATAATATATTGATTAGTGGACTTTGCAAAGGAGGCCTACTAAGTGAAGCTGAGAAATTGTTCACAGAAATGGAGGAGAACGGTTGTTCTCCAAATGGCTGCACCTATAAAACAATTGTCCGAGGTTTTATCAATAACAATGAGACATCAAGGGCTACGGAACTTATTAAAGAAATGCGTAAGAGGGGTTTCTCTGGAGATGCATCTACTAAGGAGTTGATTGCTGATTTATTGTTAAGGGATAAAGTAGATCCAGTCTGATGCTGCAGTGCTTCTCCTTTGGCTACCTCAGATGTTCTGTGAATTCTGCTTGTAAGTCCACCATTCAAACACAACATTAATTCCTTGTCGCACTCCAATTTATTCAAAATCAGTAAAGCCGATACCCAGAATTGATCTTCAAGCAATGGGTGCAAACTGTGTTAGAGAATTGTCTTGCCTCTCTAGTTTTTGTTTTGTGATTTTTATAGTTATTTTTGCCAAACCAATGTTTCTCGTTTCATTGGTGACTGGTAACTATCATAGAGCAACATGGGGAAATAAGTTTTTATAATGTCATTCGGAAATGGTCGCATATATATATATATTGGATACACTATCTTTGACAGTTGTACCTTAGATGGGTGATTTGAATCGATGCAAATTTGAATTATCCTTGTTCCATGCTGTTGTTTTTACACTCTGATAACAATTTGGTCACTGACTATATAGATTAGAGAACACCTGTTTAGCCTTGAAATGCTTATTTTCACCCTTGAATAGGTGGAGTTTTATTTTGTAAAAGCGATTATGTACATGTCATACCATGACTTAATTTCTGTGCTTTCAATTTTCTTAGTTCTTCCACAGTTGTACCTTAGATGGGTGATTTGAATCGATGCAAATTTGAATTATCCTTGTTCCATGCTGTTGTTGTTAATATATGCCTTGAATCAGTCATCCGGAAGGTACCAGCTAGTCGGGGATCTCGAAACCTGCCCGAGACCCACGAAACCTGTTATCTGTTATGCTGGGTTTCAGTCGATTGAACAGTTTCATCCGCGCGAGCATCAGTCATTCGCGCGCGCATCAGTCGTTCGCGCGCGCATCAGTCGCTCGCGAACGATTGTCGCTCGCGGGACAGTTTCGTTCGCGGACGTTTAGTATATAAACGTCCTTAACCTAATTGTATCTAGTACTCGGTTTTAGAGTGGGTTGTTAGCGCCGCACTCTCTGTACTCTCTGTATTCCGCACTCTGTAATCTGATTCTTCCTCAATCAATAAACTGTTTTCCTTCTGCCGTGGACGTAGCTAACATATTGTTAGTGAACCACGTATATCTGTGTGTTCTCTCTTCCATCCGTTACAACAGTTGTTTTTACACTCTGATAACAATTTGGTCACTGACTATATAGATTAGAGAACACCTGTTTAGCCTTGAAATGCTTATTTTCACCCTTGAATAGATGGAGTTTTATTTTGTAAAAGCGATTATGTACATGTCATACCATGACTTAATTTCTGTGCTTTCAATTTTCTTAGTTCTTCCTAAAAGCTGCTTCCAACAACTCTTGGTTTTCTGAACTTTACTAATGAAAGCATTTTTTTTCTTTTGCAATTTAATGCCATTGATCTCCCAGTGGTTGATTTCTGATGCCATTATTCTTGCAGAGTTCTTCCTTTCAACCATTCCCATTACAGGAGGGCTGCAAACGGATTGGTGGAAAGGAAATTCTTCTGGGTGTTGCCTATACAATATTCACTGCTATGCCCTAAGCTTTCAGTTAGGTGGGAAGATGGCCAAATTCTTTTGAATTTTTTTAGTCGGACAGAGTTAAGTTTTGCCCTTCCCATTGGCTCTGGTTACTTTTGAGTGCAGAGTTCTCCGGAACTACTCTAGGGATTAATACTGCAGTACTCTGGTCTGTCTAAAATTTAACCTTTTCTTGTTCTAGGATTTATGCTTCTTTTCAAGCCTTTTAGTATTCCCGTGAAAACTTTTGGTGTGGATTTCTTTCTCATCCAGTGCTATGTATACTCTCACAATTGCTTAGCAGTAAAGTTTTGTGTCTATGGGAAGATTCAGGACGGTTTTGATCATCATTTTGATAATCGTTTCGAAATCTTGTTTCCACCGGTATTTGTAAGAACATCTTGATGAAAAAGCTGTCAGTATTTTGATACAAAAAGCAAAGATGTGGATTAAAAATGGTGTGGTTCATTGATCATTTCCTCAATGGTATTAACACAAAATCAACCAATGCAAGTTCTAAGAATCTAAGGTAGTAGGTTTATGTTCGGATTCCTTTATGGTATCAAATGGAAACTTGGACCCTTTTATTTAAAAGTACACATTCTATTATTTGTGGTTAACCAGTGAGTTAATTTAGATTACCAATGCAAATTTCTGATCCTATGTTAAGAAGGTACCCACTATACAGTTCGTTGTTAATCAGTAATTTAGTTTCCTTTACTGCTGTTGGATTGGATCTGTTTTCTATCATGTTTATGTGGACCTGCAACTTTGTAATATGATGTTGAATTTTGAATCCTTTTTTACTCTAAGGGTGTGTGACAGTGTGTCTGGGTTTGGGGTAGCAGACAGAAAGAAACCACCTACTCCAGCTCCGAGATTGATCCACACAGGCGAACTTGATCGAGCATGCCACAAAATTTTCTCCGGTAGCTTATATTCTCATTCAGCACAGGAAGGGTATGTTAGATCCAAAAGTAAAAAACTCATTTATAGAAAGGCAAGTGGACCGATGCCTGCGGTCAAGAAGGTCAGAGGACGCTTGGAGAGTCAAAAGCGCTCGCAAGGAGCACAGTAACAAGGTACGCTCGCGAAAGGAGTTAATTTGTTCACAGGGGGAAACGCGCTCGCGAAGCGGGGCGTGTGTTAGCAGAATCCGTTCGCAGTTGGAAAAGCGTTCGCGAGAGTATTATAAGAAGTTAGACACGTGATTGCAGAAAGGTAAGTTACCACCAGAATAGTGTTGGGCTTACATGATTGGGCTTTAAGAATTAGTCTTGCGCTACAAGAAGGATTATTTGAGGTCATACCTTGATTGGCAAGGAAACATCTACCCTAGTATTCACTATATAAAGGGTTGAGGTGCAAGAGAAATAACACAACTACATCTATCAACAAACAGACAACAACTTCGCCACGCGAAAGTCTTCAAGCCTCTCCGGAGCAACCAAGCCTGATCCGTCAGCAACCGTAGCCTGATCCGTCAAGCTGCAAAAGGGACTTAATCCGTTAAGTCTGACAGGTTTCAATCCGTTGAAATCTCTCTACTCCCCTGTTCGATCCGTTGAGCAGTTTTACTCCCGCAACCAGTTCTGGAGAATCCGTTCGCCAGTTTATATCTTGATACCCGCTGCTTAGTTTCTTTGCATACTAAGTAAGATTCGGCCATCCTCAAAGGTTGGAGAAAAATCCTAGAGGGACTTTTCCCTTGTAGGTCTAAGAAGAGAACCTAGCACAGAGGAAGAAGATCGGCGTCTGTCACGGTCGCTGTGAGAAGAAGTCAGAAGAGGGACGCAAGTAGCATCCAACTTCAAGGTTGTACCTGACCCAAAGGTACTGGCACGCCTAGCACAAATCTACAAGCCGGTTGTTTGAAGGACTGCAAATTCTAGACCAAACATCTGGCACGCCCAGTGGGACGGTGTCAAGATTACAGGCTTCGGCGAATATCAAAAGGAATATCCTTCGTGTTCCAAACCAGAACACGTAGTCGCAAGGCCACATAACTCGGCTTACTGTAGGAAGCTATCTGCAGAACAAGCCATTAGCAAGTTTGGTGCCATGACCAACGAAGGACAGTCACAGAACCTTGCTGAACACGTAGGAGCATTAAGCTCATCATTGGATAACCTGACTAAAGGTTTCCAGGAGGTCCGCGACCGTGCCCGGCAGCAAGACAAAAAGGCCGAGATTCAGGACCTAAGGTATGCAGACCTAGCAACTAAGATGAACGAAAATCAGCAAGCGCTGAATAAGAGGATGGATATGTTCATGAAGGCTTTAAATGCCATGAGAACTGAGCAGCTTATCCGCCAACAGCCTCCAGAAGAAGAGTTGCTAGAAGAGGTCGATCACCAGGTGGATAGAAGAACCGTGCACCGGGAGGGATTTGGTCCACTTCGTGTGGGTGATGACCAATTAGCGGTGCACAATAATCAGAACCCTGTAGGGGCTAGAGGACGACAGAGGGCTTCAAGGCAGCAACCACGTCGTTCGCCAACACCTAATCAAAGGAGACCTCAGCTGGACTGGGATGCAGTCCAGAATATGATACAGGAGGCAATAAGGGCAACTCCCGTTACTGCTGTGAACACTGCATACGCACATCCGTATCCAGAATGGGTGGCTGAAAGCCCATGGCCGGAACATTATCGGCAGATAAGATTCACTTCGTTCTCAGGAGAAGGATCTGAAGACGCAGCCACCCACATCGCAAGATTCACAGGCGAGTGTGGACCATATGGTGCGGACACTGTTTTTAAGTTACGCACGTTCGGTGCCTCATTGTCAGGGTCAGCACTAACATGGTACACTAAATTGATACCAAGATCGATCCCTGACTGGAACGTGATGGAAACCATGTTTAGAACCACATTTGGAACTGTGGAACCAGAGGTTGACTTGTCTTCTTTGACAGCTATGTATCAACAACCTATGGAGTCATCTGTAGAGTTCCTCAAGCGGTTCAAGATTCAACAGGCCAAGTGTAAAACTCCAATCCCGGAGCCTGACTTGATCAAAATTGCAATTCGAGGGTTGGAAAAGAGGCAGAGAGCAAAACACCACGATGGAGTGTTCTCTAGCATGGCTGACTTAATGAACAGGGTTGGCAGTTACCAGTACTTCCTGAATGAGCTGGACGAAGACGCTAACAATTCCAGGAACAACTTAGCTCTCATCCCAGGAACGCTGAGGCCCAGAATGCCTCCAGCAAGGCACAAGACTGTGGGGGCAATATATTCCCATATGGATCCCTACTATTCGGCCCCACAAGCTATGCCCTATGCAGACCCATACATGATGGGTTATGAGGAAGAAGTCGCAGCGGTAGAGTTAGCAGGCAGACAGCCTATCAAGTCCCAGGTGTTGAAAATGTCTAAAGAGCCAGTAAAGATTTCGTTTGCCGCGTTCGCCAAGCCGGAGTACGAATCCTATACATATAATGCACACAAGGCACCGGAAATTTTGGAAGATCTGACGGCATTGGGGAAGGTAAGGAATGACTTTGGACCTCCCCTTACACAGGAACAGCTCAAAGGAAAGAAGTACTGCAGGTTCCATAATCTTTGGAACCATAACACATCGGAGTGCATTCGCTTGAAGGACACTATCCAGACTTGGATCAACGAGGGAAAGCTCGGAGCGAATGAGGAAAAGACCGCAGCTTGGGTGGACATCGATCCTTTTCCCACGATCAATATGATTGATTTAGTGCCATGCAAGGGGAAGAAGGAACAGCCACTGCCAGCAAGGCCGAAGTTCAAAGAATACACTTATGATGCCAGTAGGGCTCATATTATCCTGAACAAGCTGATCATGGCCAACGAGGTGGCCATCCCATGGGGAGTCTACCCCCCAGAAGAAGCAATAGCTGGTAAGACCTATTGTAAGTTTCATAACTTGTGGACTCACAAGACTTCTCAGTGCATGCAGCTCAAAGATCAGATACAACAATGGGTCAATGAGGGGTCAATCACCTTTTGTGATCCAGCGGTAGCAGATGTGGCTGTGGTTGATTTGGCTCGAGGTAGCAGAAAACTGACGCTTGACCTGAGCACTATAGCTGGAGAAACAGAAGTTGTCAAGCGGAAAGAACCAAAGGCAGGTACGTCAGCAGTCATGTTGTGTGATAGGTGCAAAACTGAATGTGGCATTGCTAAAGAGCCACAACACGAGCAGAAGAGTGCTGTTACTACACCCCCTGAAGCATATCAGCCACACAGCCCAAAGCAGATGAGAAGATCAGCAAGCCCTAGTCAGAGGGATTCCAACCTCTACTTGCGGTTACGCCAGGCAAGAATGGAGCAGAAGAAGCCAGTGGTCTACCCGCAGGACGTAATAACTAAACCTTATATACCACCAGCTTCCCGGAATATCCTCAAAGACAACGTCTGGATGGTCAGAGAGAGAGGAAAGGTGGTAGAAGCCACACCTACTCAGACTAGGAACGTGCAGCGAAGATATGGTAAAACCAAGAGGCTTTTGGAGGCATTGGATAAAGGCCTAGTCAGCCCAGACCAGATCAGGGAGACTCCGGAACAGTTAAGGCGGAAGCTGGATTTATTGTCAGCTAGACCTTATTGCCCTATCAGAAACGTTCGCGATACCACCGAGACTTCTACCACGAAACATAGCGGACAGAAGAGAGTCTCGCGAGAAGAAAATAGCGGCGAACGAAAGTCTGTATGGTCAAGGGTGGGCATTGACAAAAGTCAACATACGCGAGAACCAGTCTGGTCACGGGTAGGTCAAAAGGTGGTGGGTGAAATATCTACTTCCACCTTTAGTAAGACACCTGAGACGTCTCCGACGAAAAGGGTTAGGATATCAGAAGTTCCTAAGAACGAAGACAGTAGCAAGACGTCGAAAACAAAGTTCGAATGGAGACCAAAAGCAGTTCAGCGTCAGGATCGGGGGTCCCGAGAAACAGATAAGGCTGGACCTATGATTGAGGTTGAACAACCGAGACCTGTTCCAGAGGTTTCTTTGGTAAAGCAGATGGCTGAAGCATTTGCCCGCGTAGAAGAAGAGTCAGAAGTCGATATACCTCGAGTCATAGAAGATGATATGGAGGAAAATGAGGAAGATGAAACTGGGGGCATGGACGAAAGTTTGCCATGCAGCGTGCTTTACGTGGAAAACGAGCATGGTGAGATGATTTCAGACCAATCTGAATCTGCTCAGGTGTACGTGACGACCGAAGCTGTGATATCAGTTCCAGAGACAAACACTTATTGCAATATGGTGTATGTCTTACCTTCTATGTATGCATTGGATGAGCCAATTTCGTCTGAAGTCTTCCTCAACATGTCAGAAGATGAGACTGGAGCGGAGTCATCCGTTCGCAGAGAGGAGTTTGCTGTAAAGAAGGATAAAGAGGACATGGACCCTGATTTGAGAAGGAAATACGTTTTGTTCTCCAAGCCTACATTCGCCATGAGGCAGCATTTGCGTCCATTGTACGTATCTGCTGACATGATGGACAAAAGGGTCAGTAGGATATTGGTGGATACAGGAGCTGCTGTAAGTGTCCTTACCGTACAGACCATGAATTACCTTCAGGTTCCGAAGGAGAAAATTCTAGAAAGCAAGATGAAGGTAAAAAGTTTTGCTGGAAACATAGCTCAGACACTCGGTGTAGTGATACTAAAAATTAGGGTTGGCCCATCAGAGATGTATCAAACTTTCTTCGTAGCTGAGTGCACTGCTCCTTATACTATGATTCTGGGCAGAGATTGGCTTCATCAAGCCGGTTGTGTTCCATCATCGCTCCATCAAGAGCTCGCTATCTGGAACCCAGAGACTGATGAGTCTGAAATAATCAAGGCCGATCCTAGACCATTCTCAGTAGCAGCTTGCTTTTTTGATGCAAGTTATTACAGTGAAGACATGAGGCCTTTAAGAGTCAGTGGCATCACAAAGAAAGGACATCCGTATGGGGTGACCTCCACTGAGCTTACGCAATGGGGATTGGCGCAACTTCAAGCAGACGCCAGTAGACCAATCTCCATGGTTTTACCCCGAAACAATCAATGAAGCCACAACTCAGCAAGGAGGAGTTGGAAGCCTACGCTTCCCTGCACCAGAGATTATCTATTTTTAGGCAGGAGCAAGAGGCTTACCAACAGGTGGCGGCAGTAGAGTGCGTTAACGATGATGTTTTGGAGTATTACGAGGAAGAGGATGAGATTATCCAGGCAGCTCCGGCAGCCTTGGATGATACTCCACCTAAGGTCAAGGATCCAGTAGAGAAGGTCAACCTGGGGACCCTAGAGGAACCAATAGAGGTTGGAATAAGTATGTATTTGGAGCCTGAACAAAAACAGAAGCTCATCGAGCTACTTCACGAGTACAAGGATTGCTTCGCAGAGAAATACAAGGACATGCCTGGTTTAGCACCAGAGTTAGTTTGTCACAAGCTACCAATCATGGATGGTTACAGGCCAGTCAGACAAGAACCTAGGCGAATGCATGCCGACACAGCGGCTTCAGTTAAAGAAGAGGTGGAAAAGATGCTTAAGTCAGGAATTATTCGACCTGCAAAGTATGCCAAATGGTTTTCTAACATAGTACCAGTCAGGAAAAAGAATGGTAAGATGAGGGTGTGCGTGGATTACAGGAATCTAAATACTGCCACACCAAAGGACGTGTATCCCATGCCCATGGCAGACATGCTGGTAGATGCAGTGGCAGGGCATGAGCTGTTATCGTTCATGGATGGAACCGCAGGATATCACCAGATTCCTGTGGAGGAGGAAGACAAGCACAAGACGGCTTTCAGATGTCCAGGATTTACAGGAGCATTCGAATACCAAGTCATGCCTTTTGGGCTTAAGAATGCTGGTGCCACATATCAAAGGGCGATGAACCTTATCTTCCATGACATATTAGGGAAGATATTGGAGGTTTATATTGACGATGTGGTAGTAAAGTCCAAGATTAAGGCAGACCACATAGAGGATCTACGAAAAGTCTTCATAAGGATGCGAAAACATTAACTCAGAATGAACCCAGCTAAATGTGTCTTTGGGGTTCAGTCAGGCGATTTCCTAGGGTTTGTGGTCCATCAGCGGGGTATCGAGATTCCAGCGGACAAGGTCAAGTCAGTCATAGAAGCTCCAGCCCCAACTAACAAGAAGGAGTTGCAGCAGTTACTAGGAAAGATTAACTTCTTACGCAGGTTCATCTCGAATTCAGCAGGAAAGATTCAACCCTTTACATCTCTGTTAAAATTGAGGGCAGATACGGAGTTTCGTTGGGAGACAAGTCACCAGGAAGCGTTCGACAGAATAAAGCAGTACTTAGTTTCACCGCCAGTTCTGATGCCTCCACGGCCTGGTCACCCTTTGAAGCTCTACATTTCAGCATGCGAAACATCCATTGCTGCACTTTTAGCACAAGATGAACGCCAAGATGATGATAAAGTGGTTGAGCATGCTGTGTATTACCTTAGCAGGACGTTGATAGATGCAGAAACCAGATATAGTGACATGGAACGGTTGTGCCTCGCGTTGTATTTCGCCGGTTACAAATTACGCCATTACATGTTATCTTTCACAACGGTAGTGGTGGCACAGACGGACTTGGTGAAATACATGTTAACTAGACCCATTCTTAGGGGTCGAATTGGTAAATGGGTGTTAGCTTTGTCTGAGTTCTCACTACAATATACACCTTTGAAGGCACAAACCGGACAAGCGGTTTCAGATTTTTTGCTTCATCATCCAGTGGAACAAGATTTACAATACAGGGAATTAGACGTGGTGGTCATTCTGATGCAGCCCTGGGAATTATACTTTGATGGGAGCAGCACTGAGAGTTTATCTGGCGCTGGGATATCTCTAGTAAGTCCACTGGGGGTTCGTCATGCATATTCTTTCCAACTAGAGTGGAAATGCACCAACAATCAGGCTGAATATGAAGCACTCATAATCGGATTGGAAATGTTGCTCGCAATGGGGGCAACAGTGGTAAGTGTGTTCGGTGACTCCTTGTTGGTGATCAATCAGCTTAAGGGGTTATACAAATGTACAACCTTTACTTTGGTTCCTTTTTGGGAAAGGGCTACAGAGTTGCTGGAGCAATTCAGTGATGTCACTCTGGATTATATCCCGAGAGCACACAACTTCGCGGCGAATGAATTAGCGCAAATCGCCACTGGCATAACTTTGGCTGATGGAGTCTGCGAGCGGATTTTGAAGGTGGAAAGGAGGACGTTACCTTCTTTCATGGCTCGGAGGGTAGACGCGGATGAATGGTATGTCGCTACGATAGAGGCTATCAATACAGATTGGCGTCAACCACTCATTGATTACTTGGATAATCCATCTACTCCAGTGGATAGACAAGTCAGATACTTTGCCACTAACTATGTGCTACGAGGTGGCGAACTCTTACGCAGAGGAGAGGATGGAGTTTATCTTAGGTGTATCTTTGGAAAGGAAGCTAAGCGAGTAATGAGAGAGGTACACTTAGGAGTGTGTGGTTCGCACCAGGCTGGACCAAAGATGAGGTGGCTTATCCGTCGTTATGGTTACTTTTGGCCTTCAATCTTGAAAGATTGCATCACCTTTGCTCAAGGTTGTCAGGAGTGTCAAGCGCATGGACCAGTGCGGCATGTTCCAGATGTGCCCATGCAACCCATTATTAAGCCTTGGCCAGCAAGAGGATGGGCGTTGGATTTTATAGGAATTATTCATCCAGCTTCGTCTCAGCAGCATAAGTTCATCCTATTGGCGACCGATTATTTCACAAAATGGGTGGAGGCTGTACCCTTAAAAGATGCATCTGCTCGTACAGTTTGCAGCTTCATCTTCAGCAACATCATTAGCAGGTATGGTATCCCAGAGTGTTTAGTTGCAGACAGGGGGGCAGCATTTCTAGCAAAGGAAACCGAAGACTTCATCACTGACTATGGGATTAAGTTTCTGCATTCCACACCATATTATGCTCAGGCAAATGGACAAGCTGAGGCTAGTAACAAAGTCATAATCAATATCTTGCGAAAGATGCTGATTGATAATCCTAGAGATTGGCATAACGAGCTTGATCATACTCTGTGGGCATATCGAACATCTAAGCGGTCACCTACAGGAACCACACCCTATGCCTTGATGTTTGGGCATGATGCAGTTTTACCCA
The DNA here is from genome assembly GCA_951800085.1 of Comarum palustre. Classification (NCBI taxonomy): domain Eukaryota; kingdom Viridiplantae; phylum Streptophyta; class Magnoliopsida; order Rosales; family Rosaceae; genus Comarum; species Comarum palustre. The sequence goes on along the minus strand of OX637573.1, from coordinate 31,731,111 downwards.
TGGAGATAAGTGTTAATTCTTTAAGGGTTCGCGAACAACATCAGTTAGTAGGAGAGGATTATGTTCAGGCCATGTTTCAAGAGCATGAACAGTTGGATACTACTCGTATGGAAGCCTTAGATCATATAATGGTTGAAAAACAACGAGTTGCTCGCGCATATGACGCCAGGACACGTGGCAGAAGTTTTGGAGTTGGCGATTTGGTTTGGAAAGCAGTACTTCCCTTTGGCGAACACGTTCGCGGCAGGGGTAAGTGGTCGCCTACGTGGCAGGGGCCTTTTGTGATTGACCAGATCGTGGGTAAAGGTGCTTATTATTTGCGAAATTTGGATGGAGAAGTCCATAATAACCCTATTAATGGGAGGCATCTGAAACAGTACTTTCCAAGTGTTTGGGCTTCTGACGATCCTTTGCCGCCACAGACCACAGAACAGCCTGTTTGCCAGCAAGGGGGGCAGAGTTTAGAGCCTTAGGATCTTGTTGGCAGAACTGGGATTTTGTCAGTTTCATTCATGTTGCTTAAACGCTTAACCTGTTTGAGGTTTTGGTTTTCTGCGCACATGATAAAACTGGGGGGCACCATAGATATACAAACCAATTAGGGTGGTTTTTTGAAATTTTTCGAAATTTTTCGACAATTTTTGGGAAGAACAAGTTATGTTTTTCAAGCCCTAATTTATTTTGAACCAACACCTGTGGTTTAAACATTGAACATAAACAATTTGTGTTTATTGCATAATATTCATGGATACATTGCAACAAGTACAGTGTTGAACAAGAACAGAGCTGCTTAAAGAAAGAGCTATTACAACTCCTTTCATAAAGTCTCTCTTCAAATTGTTGCAGGTTTTGCTTCATCTTCCACCTTGCGCGGCCAGCTTGTTGAAAGCAAGTCGACGGTGATGGGAGTAGAAGCAACTTGGTCTGACCTGGCGCGGAAGAGGCTCGGCAGGAGGAATCCTGTCGGCACAGAAGCCTTCTTCGGTCCAATACCAGAAGTCAATCCCCTCATCAAGTGGAATTTGGTTCCAGTGATGCACTTTGATGCGACTTCGGGGTTGGGCGCATCAGATCTTATTCCTGAGGTTAGGTTGTGAAGCCTACCCAGGATTTGAGGTTTGGTTGTGAAGCCTAGAGGACAGAAAGGTGGAAGAAAGAGGTCTGGCGGAATTGCTTTGAGACTGAAAGGAGAATACATGTTCTTGGTTGTTGAAGGTGATGAAAGGAATTGATCGACATTTATAGGCGAAATGCTAGGTCTTCACCGAAGGGAACTGAATGGTTTGCTATTCGTTCATTGGTCAAGCATTTATCACGCGTGCTGTGTTTGTTGAATGCGGTAAATGCGCAAGTTAATGGTGCGACGTTGCAGTTAAAGTTGGGAACAGTTTTCGAGAGGTCAAGGATATGGAATTAATTTGAAAAGATCTTCTGCATTCAGAATAACATTCGCGAACAAAGTCAGAACAGATAGCCAGTTAAATAAATTTACTGATGTGCTTAATGTTCGCTAAAGCAGTATCAAGGGCGTTTTTGATATTTTCTTCGTTGATCAGGGAATCCTCGATCCTGTCGTCCACCTGGTTGATCATTTGTTGCAGAGTCTGATAGGAATTCTTCTCTTGCTCCAGGGCGTTTAAGTTGTTCCGGGTTTCCTCTTCAACAATTGCTAATTGGGCCTCAATCTCAGCTTTTTGACGTTTGAGCTCAGCAAGTCGGTTAGGAAACAACTGGGTCGCGTTATGGACAAGTTTGGCAAGATTGGTGGCTTTGACAACCCGTTCGGCTTGGAACTCCTCTTTCTGTTGATAATACTGAGGAGCCTCCAATCGCGTGGCTCTGGCACGCTCAGACAAGTTTGCAGCTTTGGTTGTGAATTCCCACAGACGCTGCAATTTCTTCAAGAGTCTTTCGTCAGCTTGAACTCGAAGGAGACGAATGGCATCTTCAATTTGGATCCTAGTATGTGGGTGGAGAAGATCCTCGTGCTCCAGGTTGCGGAGGAATAGTGTCGCATCAGCGATGGATTGGTTTGCTTGAAAAGGATCCAGCATTAGTTGAACTTGCTCGATGAGGGAAGGCGTAGCATGATCAGAAGGGGAGGTCACTGGAAGGTTCTCCGGAATCTGGCAAGTAAAGAAACAATAAGTGTTTGTAAGAGTACAAACAGAAGCTGCAAAGTAAAAATTGTTACCTTTGGGTCAGTTTCAGTTGGGATTACCGGTTGAAGCGCTGGTTGAGCAATATCAGTCGCGCGATCGGCATTCGCGATAGCAGTTTCGTTCGCCGGAGAGACTGCGTTTGCGGGGGGAATTTCATTCGCGCGAGTATCAGTCGCTTTTCTCTGAGGCGAACAGGAAGTTGCCTCGCGGGGAATAGGCTCATTCGCAGCAACAGTTTGGAGTGGAACGAGCTTGGCGCTTTCACTAAAGATCTCTCCCATCATAGTATCCAGGATCGGAGAAGCAACTGACTCGGAGGAAGAGCTAACTTCAAATACAGGAATCGGTCCCTGAAACGACAGAAGCACAATTGAGCTCAAGTTCATTGAAATATTGCCAATTGAATGGTTTATCAAAACAATACCTCTTGATCTGTTTCAGCAGGAGTCCCAGTGTCCAGGTTAGCTGTGGGAGGAATCGCCTCTTGGGCCTCGGCAGAGGTTACTTCAGCTAGAACAGTCAGGTTCGGAGCACCAGAAGCAGCAGGATGTTGACTGCATTCCTCGGGGGATCGCGCGGCTTCAGGCTGATTCACCTATAAGACAATTAGAGGGTCAGTTGACTTGGCTGCATAAGCATACGAGCTTTCGAATTAAATGAACCCATACCTGGGGTTGAGAAACGGCCTCTCCTGTAGAAAGACTTGGTTTGAACCTTTTAAGAGGGCGAACACTAATTTTGTTCGCATGCTTCTTGGTTCTTTGGGGACGCTGCAGGGAAAGAAGTTGGTCAGAAGGGTATATAGATCAGGGAGTTGATCATTATAAAGGAGTTTAAAATACCTGGGGGGCAGGAGGTACTTCTGTTCGCGCCTCGAAAACCAAGGAAGAATCAGCGTTCTGGCTAGGGCCGTCGATGGCAAAAACAACCAAGTCTTCGGCATGACGGAATTGCGTCTGATAGGGTTGGAAAATCTGTCTAAACACAGATAAGTGGTCTGGGTTCCATTTGCCCTCGTTGATTGATGTCCACCACCTAGTGAACTCATTAGTAGCCGCGAAGCTCAGACGTACTCCGCCAAGGGGATAGGTGTTGACAGGCTGAATGATGTCTTTGAAACTGGAGGGGATGGAATCAGAATCAATCCCAGCATTATAGGTTTCTCGCCACGAAGTGAAATGGTTGCGGCTAGCCAATGGGGGATATGGAATGCTTTGGCACATTCCAAATTGTCTCGTGAAGAAGTTGGGGGCATAGGTTTCTACTCCGGCTCTTCCTGGTAGTTTGAGGTCGCGATTGGAAAGGAGGCGTAGAAAGAAAAAGAGCTGAAGGACGTTGTGGCGATTAGTTAAAATAAAACCTTCGTTCACAAGAGAAGGGTATGTTCGTCTGCAGACAACGGTAATAGAATCTGAAGGCAGGGTTTCCATGCTATACAGGTGGTGGAAACAACGCGAATAACTTATGGCTGGAGGATGTGGGGCGGACACGATGGTTTGGCCTAAAACCTTATCTTTTAGGAAGCTAGTGACGGAAGAAGAGCGGAAAACAGGGAAATAGGTTTGAAGCCACAAGTCCAAAATCCAAAGAGGACCGCTAACAGATCTGTGTTTAAAGGGCTCTAAGGAAAGAAAGTGTAGTGACCTATATAGTAACCCGGTGGCTAACTCTAAAAGGTTGAGAGAGATACCATTGTAAAGAAGCTCAGCCGTTCTGGCCCAGGCGAAAGTGGGTTTGTTGGTGGCGCTGCATTCAACATATTTGAGTAGCCAGAATTCCAGAAATGCTAGGCCGCTGAGGTCATCGTCAATATTCCCATAGTGACTAACCCACGCGGTGTATGAGTTGGGACGAGGCTGGTCAGAAGGAATTTGATGTTCCAGAGCAAGGTCGTTAAGAGGGCTTGGTGCGTTAGCGAACGGAAACCCGGTGATTGTATACACATCCAACAGGGTGATACCCATTGGGCCCGCGGGGAGATGGAAGGTGTTTGATGAAGTGTCCCAGAAACAAATTGCTGCTGCCAGAGGAGCTCTGTTGCAGCCAGACTTCAGAGAGAAGCAGAGTTCAATGGGATCGGCGATTCCAACGGCTTGCCATCGTTCAAGGTTCTTACTGCGGCGTTGTTGATACCACTGAATCTCGGCGTCGTTGGTGTTCGGCCACTGCCCAAATCTGGTCTGGGCGTCTGATTTCTGCCAGTCAACAAAGGAAGCTTCTTCCTTGCGGAAGATTAAAGGGGGAATTCGGGATGCATGTTGACGGTAAGGCAGCTCAAGTTGGTTTGGGAAAACATCGACCCAAGGACCCAGGTCGCAGGTTTGATCAACCTTAACTTTCAACCAGGAGCCCTTGTGTTTCGGAGCAGGTCGGAAGCCAGCCATGGCCTGGACGAAATTTAGAGCTTCATGCTCAGAAGGGGTTCTGGATGAGGTTTTCACAGCAGAGAAAGTATGTTTGGGTGCCATTGATTTGGAAGTAGGAGCGGCGGCGGTTTGTTTCAGGAAGGTTTGAAAAAGTTGCAGAGGGAAATGATGGTTGAGTGTTCTGAAGAGTTTGGCAATGAAAAGACGTTTGCTTTTGTTTGAATCAATGCCAAGGCATAACTCTTTTCGATCTTCGCAAACGGGCTTAATCTCAAGAGCTGGGGGGCAATGTTAGATCCAAAAGTAAAAAGCCCATTTATAGAAAGGCAAGTGGACCGATGCCTGCGGTCAAGAAGGTCAGAGGACGCTTGGAGAGTCAAAAGCGCTCGCAAGGAGCACAGTAACAAGGTACGCTCGCGAAAGGAGTTAATTTGTTCACAGGGGGAAACGCGCTCGCGAAGCGGGGCGTGTGTTAGCAGAATCCGTTCGCAGTTGGAAAAGCGTTCGCGAGAGTATTATAAGAAGTTAGACACGTGATTGCAGAAAGGTAAGTTACCACCAGAATAGTGTTGGGCTTACATGATTGGGCTTTAAGAATTAGTCTTGCGCTACAAGAAGGATTATTTGAGGTCATACCTTGATTGGCAAGGAAACATCTACCCTAGTATTCACTATATAAAGGGTTGAGGTGCAAGAGAAATAACACAACTACATCTATCAACAAACAGACAACAACTTCGCCACGCGAAAGTTTTCAAGCCTCTCCGGAGCAACCAAGTCTGATCCGTCAGCAACCGTAGCCTGATCCGTCAAGCTGCAAAAGGGACTTAATCCGTTAAGTCTGACAGGTTTCAATCCGTTGAAATCTCTCTACTCCCCTGTTCGATCCGTTGAGCAGTTTTACTCCAGCAACCAGTTCTGGAGAATCCGTTCGCCAGTTTATATCTTGATACCCGCTGCTTAGTTTCTTTGCATACTAAGTAAGATTCGGCCATCCTCAAAGGTTGGAGAAAAATCCTAGAGAGACTTTTCCCTTGTAGGTCTAAGAAGAGAACCTAGCATAGAGGAAGAAGATCGGCGTCTGTCAAAGTCGCTGTGAGAAGAAGTCAGAAGAGGGACGCAAGTAGCATCCAACTTCAAGGTTGTACCTGACCCAAAGGTACTGGCACGCCTAGCACAAATCTACAAGCCGGTTGTTTGAAGGACTGCAAATTCTAGACCAAACAGGGTAAGGATACCGGATTATGTTTTCTCTGTCTTGATGGTTTGATCCTTACGTATGGATATTTATACAGAAAAGTTCCTTTAGATTCATTAAATTGCTGGGGTGTACTGCCATCAGAAGAGATACCGAATCTCTTCTCATAACAACGAATCTGCTGATCTGGAGTGGCTTTCACAGCTCTATGGTGACAATAAGAATAGGAAGAGGAGCATTGACAGTGATAAAAGGAGAGGGTTCAGCAGGGTGTAGTGGAAGAGGAGAAGGTTCATCAAACTCCTAATGGGAAAGGAGAAGGTCCTTCACTTTGTTATTCCTTTTCTTTTCATGGAACTTTGTTATGTCTTGATATGTGTTATGCTTGCATGTTTTTCCATTCACGGACAGGGGTGATATTTCCTTTGTTGCAACTTCAAAGGGGCATCACCCATTTGGAGGACGGGAAACAAAAGCGGTTTCTCTGAATTGACATGGAAGGAGAAGAAGAATGTGGAATTGCTTAGAGAGGAACAACAAAGTTTTGCTGCCCAACTGTAGTCATTCGTTGTGTTTGAGGTTTGAAGTGTTAGAGGATGATGGTATCTGTACAAGGAATTGTCAGACGAAGAAGGATATCCGTGTCGTAAGTAGATGATCCGGAGAACTTGTCTCCGACTAGAATAAGAACAAAAGGCAAAGCTGAATGAACAAGAACACGGCATTACTGGTTGAACAAAAAGAACCTCAACTGTGTACATGCGCATGCTTATATAGCTGGCTAGACCCATTTGCATGAGTGTCATTGAGGATTAGCAGCATTAACAGACCTAAACTTGTTATGGTTAGTTGGCTCATACATGGATGTTATTATTTGTAGGCCTTCACTATGTAGTTGCCTTCAAATGTTTTTACATTGGTATTCCTGATGGGAAATTCCGTTGTACGGGTCGTCATGAGATACGACCGATTTTTCCTGGTTTCTCCCCCCCTACTACTGCTTATCCAACGGCTGTTACACCCGACGCATCTCATGCCAGGTGATATAGCAGACAAGACCGGGACTTTTAGATCTGTCAATTCTACAATTATAAAAGGAAGATTGGGACTTTTAAATGTATAAAAGGAAGATGTTGGGGCATACATTATTGAAATGATTGGTAGAGAGATTTGGCATAACATTTTGCTCAGTACAATTGCAATGTTCCTGCAATCTCAGAATACCCAAAGCTGAAGTATATACTTAAAGACCACCCGTAAAATCATATACAATGTTTAGTTGTACCACAGATTATTGATCTCATAAATAAAGGACCTCTAATCATATAACCTAACTACCACTAGAAAACACTACAAATATGTTATCAGTTAATAATGGACCTTCAATGCCCTCAAGAGTGGATGAAATCAATTGGGGTGAGGCTTACGTGCTGATTTGATCAACCCAGTTGAACATAGAGTACAGAGAAGTGACTGCAGGCTTCGGCTGGTCCCCTTAATATGACTTGTGCGTTTGGGAAATCATGAGCAAAGATGAATGCTGCAACAATCATAGAGACAAGAGTTTTAGGCCTCATTCGTTAGTGATAAAGCTCATCAGTGCCATTGCGTGAGGGTGTATGATATTTATCTGAAATATTGTTTGTGAGATCTTTAGTTCACATTCTAGTAACATCTCGTATGATTTCTCAACCGAGATATGTTAATATTTCTATTTACATTTCATTTCTCTCTCGGTTTGAACTCAGTTCTAGGCTTGACAGTTGACACTATGTCGTGACGTATGCATTGTGTGCCTTGAATGAACTGGCATTGATCAACGGGGACTTGCCACTTAGAACACTGAAAGTGACTCAGATGATTGAGTTTAAGACCAAACAAATGGAGAGCTAAATAAGGCTAACTGGAATTTTTAGTACCAGGTCCCACCAGCATTTTGCAGTTAGATGTTTGTTTCAACTAGACACTACTCAGAATTTTGCTCACTGCTATGGATCTAATCAAACCAACTGGGCAGATTTAACAAGACAAATATGTATATCCACGTTTCTCACTGGAGTAAAGCAATGTCATAGAGTTTCAGAATCCAAAATATAGACAAAAGAGAAGGTCAAGAGCACGAACCTTAGTTCCAGCTATGATTGTACTATTGAGGGGATGAACTGCGCATGCAGTAACTCCTTCAGACAATTTAATAAATCTGTTTCGCATATTAACCCCAGAAAAATGACTTGCATCCTCACTAGAACATCAAGAAAATTTGTGTTAAAGAAATACAGAGAATAGAAATAGTTACATATTTACAAGCAGACATACAGTAATTGTCAGAGGATCAGGAGGGGCATTAATTCTTCTTGGACACGAGATAAATAAATAACCTAGAGTTGCAGGAGATTTTTGTAATATAATAACCCGAAAAGTAATGTTGAAGTTGTATAACGAGTGTCTTACTTGTAATCCACATGGCTAGGAGATCTTGTATCTGGATAGAAATCCAAAATATGAATGCCGCTGTCAGTTGATGATCCAACCACATATATCTGCAATGAAAGCATTGAAGTAGCCAAATACTAAGTTTGGATAGACACACAGATTATATGCTACACATTACAAATTCCAACATTCATGGGAACATATGATTAAGCACAAAATTGAAATGCACTTTAGTTATGGAACAGTTTAATAATGAAAATATGACGAAAGGAATCAGAAGTGAGAGTCCTTACAGAGTTTTCAGGTAGCCATGAAGGTTTTCTCACAAATGATAGATCTGACCCATCAGAATCATTTCTAATCCCACAAAAGGAACATAGCATCAGTATCTATTAGCCTTCATGGCTAATATAGAACATTGAAAGGATTCAACTTTACTTACAACCAAGCTGGAGGAGGACAATGAATATGTGTAACGTCAAGATTATGGATATCCAGCACGCCTGACCTGCATGAAATGAGATAGAAGCTAGAAAGTTAGTTTGAATAAGTTCTACCTATGGTACAAGCAAGAAAGTGTAGTTTGATTACATGCACAGGGGAATAATTGCTTTGTCAAAGTCCTATAATCATATTCTGGAATCAGTTATTCATTTTCACAATCTCATTCTTTAACGTTCACATGATTTTACTGGACACCATACATATCTTTCTTAGTGTTCCTCATTTATTTCCCATCAGAAGAGTTGGTACACATCAAATATGTAAAAGACTTGCATATGATTTAGATGAGAAATCTGTTTGTAGTTCATTTTCCCTACTAAGCAAGTGCAAAACAAATAGAGTTGGGGTGGGGCACTCAGATTGGTGCTATCTACATCTGTGTATGTACTCGCACATGACACACATAGTAAGTCCGGACCAATTTTTCAGAAATAAATAATAACAACTGAAAGAACATCATTCCTGACCTACCAACCGTCATCAAGATGGAATGCCAATTGGTTTGGGCAACAAGGATCAAGATTAATGGAGTGTATTTCCTTCGAAACAATGGCTGATTGTTCCTAAAAAAATAGAATAGTTAGTTGGGTGAAACTTAAATACAGTGGCATACAAAACATGATTTGGCTGTACAATAGACCTTGTACAACACTGTTTAGATTCCTGATGTGTTGATGGTTTTTATCTCCAATATGAGAATAGGAACAGGCACAAACATGAAGCACTTCCATGAAAACATGCAGTAAGACAGAATTATAGGACCAAAACTCTTATTTCTTTTACAGAAACAAATCATGCAAGTAATTTACATGTGTTATTACCTTCAGAGGCCCAATCTTTTCCAACATTGAAGATAACTTTAGTGAGATGAGAGGTGGACGAGATACCTATGTAAGCAACAAGAGAACATAATTTATTAGTATCATTAGGCATCAGATGTGATAGAGTAGTCTAGGGTTCAACTCCAAAATCAATTGGCAATGGAGAGAGAAGCTCAAACCCTTATAAGCCTATAGTCAAGACCCCATTTTCCCGATGTGGAATAGATATCTCAACACGCCCCCGCACGTGTGGCGACCTCAAGCCTAACACGTGGACAACATTAGGGATGACATGGAGTGTGTGTGGCCGGTAACGCTAACACACGTGGACGTGGGTAACCCGCTCTGATACCATGATAAAGTAGTCTAGGGTTCAACTCCAAAACCAATTGGCAATGGAGAGCGTAGCCCAAACCCTTATAAGCCCATAGGCAAGGCCCCATTTTCCGATGTGGAATAGATATCTCAACATACCATGTTAAAGTAGTCTGGGTTCAACTTCAAAACCAATTGGTAATAGAGAGTGGCCCAAACCCTTATAAACCCACAGGCAAGGTCTCATATTCCTAATGTGGAATATATATCTCAACACGTCCCCGCACGTGTGGCGAATCTTTAAGCCTAACACGTGGACAACAACTTGGGTGGTCGTGGAGTTGACCTTTAGGCTTCACACGTGTACGTGGGTAACCCGCTCTGATACCATGATAAAGTAGTCTGAGGTTCAACTCTAAAACCAATTAGCAATAGAGAGAGTGGCCCAAACCCTTATAAACCCACATGTAAGGTCTCATATTCCCAATGTGAGATATATATCTCAACAAGATGAAATTACCTGTCAAATTCAATATTTTATCAAAATTATCCAACTACTAGGATTTGAACAGTGTTAATTTTTGTAATATCGTGTGAAGTGTCAATGAAATAAGCTAACCAGAATAAGAATTCATTTTACCTCTTTAGAACCCTTGAAGAAAGAAGACGTCCTCCCACCACGAAGATCCCAAGCAAAGATAACCCCATGCTTTCCAGCTCCAAAAATGATCTGATAGAGAAGTTTTTTATTCAATGTGTGTAGACATTTAAGCTAGACATTGGGAATATTCTGCAGTACCTCCATATGATACACTCCCTAGACGTTGTGTAAAGTTACTATTATTTAGCACATGCTATTTCAGCACGAGTTCCTTTTCAGAGCTATAATTGAGACTTGGAAATTATTTTCTTTGTTGTACACCTAGTGACTTTGGATAATCCAATATATCTGTGCAACTATGATCTTATATAGGGCCCTGAAGGGCACACAAACACTAGTTCTATCATTCATAACCTTCAGATTTCCACTATCATACAACTGCTTGTCAATGATCTAACATCCTAACTTTTCTTCAAAGACACTAGTTTTAACCAAAGACTGCTGATTTGCTGACCTAGGCCTGAATTTGAACATCAAAGATAATTATACAAATAACTACCATACTGTGCGAACCATGGTGATTGGAAGCAAATGTCTCAACACTCTAACACATTTTTACTACATGAATTCAAGCCCAGAGATAACTTGAAGTAACTAGAACACTAAATTGAAAGAGTCATCATCGTCGTAACTCTTAAGCATGATCAATTCTATTTATGATCCATTTACATATAATCAATGTCAGTACAAGAGAAAATATAATCAACCAACTAAAATTGCTATTAAATTCTAAGTTCATATCAGCAAAGAAAAGAAGCAGGACAACATCTTTTTGCAAAAGAAGCATCTCAATTTCCCAAAAATGGTAAAGAATGTAATACAGAAAGCAGTGCATCATTACCTGATCTTCCGCATTTAATTGGATGCTATTAAGGCTTCCACGGGAATTTGTTGTAAGTTCAAGATAAGGAAGGGTACTAGTTCTCCTGTCCCATAGATGGATAACACCATCTGTATCAGAAGCGAGTACCCTGAAAAGGACAGACAGTGATAGTGGAAGTATCAGAAATATCACAGATACTAGGTACCAACATTTGTGTTAGTTGGAGGTCAATAATTTCTTAAGCTATGAAATTCATGCAGCTCTACCTTAGCTTTGCATACAAATATTGAAAGGAAAACTGATGAGGTATAATAGCATATGAGATACTACGCATCCATTATTTTTGAAATAATTAAAAAATTTCTAAGGTAACATTGAAATGGAAACTAAAGGTATATCTTAATGTCATGGGAAATGGAGATGGTTAAAAATGATAATACAAATGAATAATTATTATTTATCGATTAAGGAATGAATTGGAGTAAAATATGTATGCATATGAATTTATTTAATATGTTTCTCACGGCATAACAGTCTTTCAAATATCATTCAATTGGATTTTAGATTAATGATTGAATAAAATAAAGAGATAAATTGAGTCATACATCATTTAAACAGGCTATGCTCTGATTCTAATACAAATGAATAATTATTATTTATTGATTAAGGAATGAATTGGAGTAAAATATGTATGCATATGAATTTATTTAATATGTTTCTCACAGCATAACAGTCTTTCAAATATCATTCAATTGGATTTTAGATTAATGATTGAATAAAATAAAGAGATAAGTTGAGTCATACATCATTTAAACAGGCTATGCTCTGATTCTAATAGCCAATTCATACTCATCTGAGACGAGTTAAAGAAAAGAAGTTAGTTTAGTTACAAATGCGGGTCATCTCTACCAAACTATGCTTAATTCCAGTAGATTTACATGTCATATATGACCTACTGGCCAGGCACATTTCTCCATGAAACAGATAAATTTTCTACATCTCTCATAATTCCAAAAAAAGATTTATATCGTTCTTCTGTATTTCCTAACCTTGAGTTTTCAGAAGAGGTAAAGGCAATATCAGAAACACCTCTCTGAATATTAGACCCAAAGATAGCGGGACGGGGTTTCGTTCTTAGAACCTGAATAAAAAGGTGATGAAAAATTATCAACATATTAAATTTCGTACAAATATATAACTATATAAGTACCATGTGACATGCATCTTCTCATAATGTGTAGACAACTTATGAGTCAATAAGGATAAAAGGTCATATAAGTGTGAAGGTTCTAACTTGACTAGAACAACAAATCTGGGAATCAGTTCCCTAATCCAACTCATGTATGATTGTGGTGTATGTTGGCCCATGTGTATGTGAGTGCATGTGTAAATTTGTGCAACTCTGAAGTCATGTTCCTGTAGGTACAACAACTACCTAAGAAAGCATCTAACACCACAATTGAAAGTTGATTCAATGGCTTAATGAATCCCAGAGTGGAGGTAATTACTACATCAATTTTATAGGGCAACACTAAAAGAACACGGATGATAACAGAAAGAAGAGAAACTTACTTCAGATGGTTTATGAGAGATATAACTAATGTCAAATATAAGTACTTCATTCCTCTTCAAAGATGTGCAAACAACCTGGTTTAAGCAAATTAGACAAATATTGGTGTCAGACATCAGGTAAAAAGAGAGCCAAACCAAGTAACACAGACTAAACTTAACAACATTGAACTAACTACGTGATTTAAGGATTTCTACAATCTAAACTAGAAGAAAGCAAATTCACAAGTGTACTCTTTTTGCTCAACATACCTTTATCCAATCAACAGTATCAACACATAAAATGATCATGAATTTAAATTAATAGCATGGTCATGCATGCTAACAGAACACAAATTACGGAACTAGGATTGACAAAGAAGAATATTCAGCCGCGTTTAATATCTATACATTTCAAAATTGCCAATCATAACCAAACTTCAGCGCTCTTATATTAACCATATCTCTAACAAACAGAAAAAACTTGTACTGAAGTCGGACCTCATCTTGGTTGGCACGGTTCCACCGGACAAAGTCTAGTTGTTGAGGTAAAGAAAGGTGCAGCACATGTTTTGCTTCATCTTCTTCCAAGCCTGGCAGGAAATGTAGGGCAAAAGGAAGATATAAAAGACGTTTCAATAAGCACAAGATGGATTTTCATATACCAGAAATGAAATAGTAACCAAATATGCTACTTCTTTACAAATAAAAATGGTACCCCTCTTTCCTCCTTGAACAACAAATATAACCTAAAACTTTGGCTATAGTAGGTAAAATAGAGGAAGTAATCGAACAATCTGCCAAATACAAATCCACATGCTATGCATTTAAATTGCAACCCTTAGTTTTTGTGCATGGATGTTTTAAATGTTTGGCAGACTAAATCCACATCATCCTTGTAATAAACTTGTAGCAGAATCTAAGTGTTGTTATATTTGACTGTGATAACAAAGGTAAGCCAAAAGAAAGGATAATTTATAATGATGGAACTTACATAAGAATGGTTCATTGCTCTGGCAATAAAGAGTTTCAAAATCATGCACTGTTAAGCACCCTGATTTGGTCACAGATGCCAAGTATATCCCCTAGTATGAAGTTTACAGAGGAGAAATGACAAAAAGTTGAAGTCAAAATACAAGATAAAATGAAAAGTGAAAAATGATGAGAATATTAACAATAAAGTGAGTGGTTATGAGGCTGTTCTCTCTCTAACTTTCATTTGGATCACAGGAAATCCAGGTTTTATATAGGAAACAAATAGCTTCTCAATTATCATCCAAAAAACAGCTTCTCAGTTAAGAGTGAATTAACCATCTAACTCAAAACACACAAAATAACAGCAGAGAACCTTGAATTTTCTTGATAGTATATGTCAATGTTAAAGAAGCCGACGCACTGTATAATAGAATGTGAAAATTGGAGACATACATATGCTGGATATTATGAATAACTAGTCCTAAAATCCGTGAACCCTTGAATGAATAGTACAAACTCTGATAGTACAAGACACCATGCATTATCAATGCATAACTATATCTAGGAAAGCTCAACCCGGTAGGGACAAGTTCGATCTAAACTATTTTCTAATGTTATGATAACCTGAATCCCTGGCTTTAAAAGCACACTTGAGTCACAATACTATTCTGACAGATGACCAATCACACACAAATCCAACAATCAAACTTCAAAAATGGATTTACCTTGTTGTCAAAGTCCAGAGCTGAGATACCTTCCCTGAAAACAAAAATAACCATAAGCAATAGTCTCCACAACAAATGAAACAAAAGATCATATATAAGAATAGGTACTGACTTTGTTACCGGGGCCTGGTACACGCCATTAACCACTCGATTCGTCTACCAACACCATAAAAGAATTAAACTTCAACAACACTAACAACAATAACAAAACTATGGATTCAATATTTGATCAAAAAAGCTTGGGTCTAGAACAATGCATACATGAGTTTGACACGGGTTTCCTTCGATGTGGTACAAATGCCGAAAAGCCCTAAGCTAAATCAAACATCAAACAAACAAAAAAATCAGTGGCACATTTTCAGAAATCAGCTCCCAATTCACAAAATCCAAGCCATGGACAAAACCAACCTCGGAATAGGATTGCATGAGTAAGATGGAGACGGCGTGGCGGTAGTTGGGTTCGAGCTTTCCGGTCAATTCGATCAAGCTCCGATGCCATCTTCGCCTGCAAAAGAAAATAAAGACTTGATTTTTGAGATTAAGAAGTGAAAATTTGAAGCGACTGAGTTGAGATTTGAGAGTTGAGAGTAACCTTGAAATGGGTTTGCTGGGAATTTGAGGTTTGGGTTTGAGAGGGACTAAGAATTTGTCCATGGAAATGAGAATTGAGGACGATTTTGTATCAGAGCAACGTTTGGGGATTTAGGTTTTAGGGATTAAAGATTGCATTTTTGTTTGTGTGTGGTTTGATTTTCCCGCCATCGTGGAATGAACGCGCTCTTTGGAGTGTGACTACTAGTATTTTGTCTTTGGGCTTTTAGAAGGGTTATGGTTTTTTCTTTTTTTTCTGTCCGGGCCCATTTTTCATTGTAGGTGGATTTAGTCTAGTGGTTGAGATTATGTCCACTATGTTAGGTGAATGTTGTATTGATACTCTTAATAGTATAAAGGTCATTGGTTCTATCATCTGCATATGTAAGAATCTCATGAGGAGAGTTTTAACCTTAACCTCTTCTTAACTTGAAGTAGTAGCTCACTTGGGCATCATTCCTCATTTATATATATGATACTCTCGGGCATTGGCAGAGGGAGCTAAGGACGATTGAGGGCCCATGCCCCCAATGTATTTTGATTATTGGTTGCCTGGAGCGAATTGTGCCTCCGACCAGTAGATAAGGCAAAAGTCAGTATTAGTTGTGTAAAAAAATTAACAGTCTTAGATAAAAAAATAATCAAAGAATAATAAAAAGCTTCTCATGTACTCCAACCTTTAGAAGCCCAACTATCCAACTCTCACTTACTAATATTATAGTGTTTCCCTCAAATAATTTTGTTGCATTCCATGCCAAAAAAACCAGCTGAGTTCAATCTCCTCAAACCCCAGATCACTATCAACAACTCAACAACGTATATGATTTATGCTCTCTCATTTTCATATCATAAGATGGATCATCAGTTATATTGTATTGTTATTGGTTTTCTTCTCCTATGTAACTATGTTCTTCGGTTCTTGTATCTTTTTAATTGAGAATTTCATGAACTAATGTAGTCATGATTTGAGAATTTATGGTTATCTTCAATCGGGTACTCGAGTAGGATAGGATTATGAGGTTATATACTACCACTCTAACAGGTGTCTAGTGATCGGTGTATAAATATGCACCTTTATGCTACTTATTAGTGCTCATATACTTATTATTTTGTTATTTATTCAACAATTTTATGTTGCTTTAGCATTTTGTAAGTATTTTGAGTCAATAAGGGACAAAAGAAGTAAAAAGAGGTGTTTAAAGCTGAATTTGGGAAATCTTTCTGTACAGGTCAGTCAACTTCGACAGATGATTGAGAGCAGTTCAAGATGAACCAGAAAATTATCCTTATATGCTTGGAAAGCCTTGGATGTCTAGTTTATGTAGCTTCTTCCAGATTTTGATTATCATGTGTCTAGAGGAAGTTATGGTCATTTTAGTACACGGATGTCAGTCTGCTCGGAAATTGGTCTTTATGGAGAAAGATGTGTTTTGAAGTCCAGACCAATCCATGAGGTCTAAGGACGAATTCAGCTCGAAAATATGGTTAAATATGATGTTCTTATGAGAATTCCATATAAAATAGAAGAGGGCTAGTTTGTTTAGGAATAGCCCAAAATCTAAAAGGCCAGGAAAAGGACTAGTCAATTCTTGAACTATAAAAAACTCTTTTTAGGTTTAGGAGGGGGAGTTCGACAGAAAAAAAGTGAGGAGCAGAAGTTTGAGGGAAAAGAAAAGAAAACTCAAAGCAAGGAGTAGTAGCCAAGAGGAGAAAAATCAAGTTGTCTCAGTTCGACAAGTCGAACTGAAGCCGGTTCTTCTTCTTCTTTCTTGTTTATATCAACTCCATGCTTTGTTTTGATTCTTTCATTATGAATTTCAGTAGCTAAACACCTTGTTAAGGGGTTGTTTGAAGCCCCGTACATGAAGTATTTTTTACATATTATTTAACCTAATTGTTCATGCTCTTTTGAATGAGGTTTCTTTCTCTGTGTGGTTCATCGATAAAGTCCTTGTTTGTTTACTTTGGTGCGCAACTTAGTGTGCATGTTATGATTCTATAGTCATGAGATACGGGTGACTGAAGATAATTTCTTCCATCGAATTCTCTACGGTGATACACCGGATAGATTATTTTGTCGGGTGATTGAAACCCTAGGTCTAGCAGGACACGTCCATAGTGCACCTATGAACCCTTGTAGCTTTTCAAACCTTCTCTAGATCTTAATGCTTGATTCTTTGTAAACCTTGGGGTCCATGACTATGGGTTCATAAAGAGATAGATGTGGGGGAGGTCCATGACAAACCTGCATAGACATAAGGATTAGGTAATAAGATGTGGTTGTAACGATCAACCCTTCCTGAGAACCTTGATTCATTAGATATGGGCATTAGGTTAAATATGTGTTAGAGATATGGAATAACGGTGGTGGATTGTATTCCTATAAACTCATTCATGACATAGTTTAAACAACTTGTATTCATTAGCATATTTACTTTCAGCATTTATTTTCTGTATTTAGCAGTAGCTTGGTCGATTTATTTCGGTAACCAAATCAACTCCGAATACCCTCAATTTTGGTGTGGTAGTACGCCTTGTGTCTAGTTTATTATGTCAAAATTTCATGATTTTTGGTTGAGTCTAGATCACCTAATTAATTAGGTATATGTCTCTGGGTCGAGTCTGCCAAATTTCTGTTTTACGTGTATGTTCGTGTTTTAAGTACTTAGTTTCATTAATGAAACTAATTCTCTGCAGGTAATGACCTATATTTGTCATTCTACTACATTGACATATTTACAGAATAAATAGGGTATCTCTGATAGGTGGTTTTATGCTTATCATCTAGGAGTTTGAGAAAGGACTATTTGGGTGGTGAGGCTATGATTGATCTAAAGGGACTTGGAAATCAATCAACGTGTGGTGTTTAATGGAATGAATGACTGATTGAAGACATTTTAAATGTTTTAGTTATAGAATTGCTAGTGTTAAATCACAATTATATTACTTGAAAACTAACTAAACTTAGTTTGATATTGAGGAAATCAATATTCTTGAGAAAGATGTTGAGCAGCTCTTGGTTTCACTAGTATTGATCCAGTGTTATAATTGAGGCTTACTGTAAGTTTAGAGGGGGGCGGGGTGAATACTTGCTATCTTTTGTTTTAGAAGCCATTTTGTATAGTATATCTATGGACTTACCTACAAATCTAAAGATGTATTGACTTGGAGTACTGTTAATACGAGAAAAGTTTGACTGATCTCATTTACGGTGTACACATGCTTCTACAGAGTTCTTACATGCGTACACACACAAATATAATTGACTGATCTCACTTCCATATATGCTTGGTTTTGAAATCCTAGCCTGTTTTGTCAATATGAAGTTCTAGGACTTGATCAATCTATATTTCTAATCAGTCCGATGCATGTAAACAATTATGCCTAACTGCAAGACTAATATGCATGATTAATCAAAGAAAGAAACATATATATGATACTTCACCAAATTATTATGAACCAAAATACATTCATAATCATACCCAATTGCTAGAAAGTGCAAAATCATGGAATCTAAAAGAGGACTCCCCAGCTGTATCTCTCTCAAGCATCTCTGATAATTTTCGTCTTTCTTCATCAAGTTCTAATGGTAGAGGTTGTATTTGGCTACCGCTAGGCTGACGAGACAATTGAACTTCAGGCGGTAGCGGTAGTGGTATAGTTGATGGAGAAGCACCCCTCCTTGTTTGGTTTGTATTTGAAGGAAACACTGTTCTATCCCAAAGGAAAACGTGAATCGGCACTGGAATCTTGGCGTGACGATGCAGCGAGAGCTTCTGGCTGAGTGAAACGGTATCGTAGCATCTAATTGCTCCTGTTGAAGAAACCATCCAAGGGAGCACCTTTTGGTTCGAGACCCTTGACACCACTAGCAGCCTTGATGCCTGCAATGCTTCTTTGTACAGATTGCTTAACCCCGATCGGCTTGAAGGTGCATTTTCATCGCCATCAGCCACTGATGAAACGTATATAAACCCCTACAAATCACAAGGAACTCAGAAATTTAAAATACAAGCTATCGAACTAGTATCAGATTTTCTGACCACATAGGCACATCATCAACTGTCACATAATGTGGTAGTGGGATCAGAAAATAAGAGAGATATGTTAATATGTATATGGTACCTCTTCTGTGCGGCTAATGGCAAAACCAAGTTTGACGTCTCCTTCTTGCAATTTGATCTCAACTGGAATTTCTGGACCAAGAGGAGCATACCATAGGCGAACAGCTCGGACTACACCAATGTCAACTCCATGGTAATCTTCAAAACCATACAAGCTTGCACTTGCAAGATTTGCCAAATCGGATAATGACCCTGCGTTTACAGTTGAAGAAGCTGTCTCTCCGGAAATCTAGTATAGAACAAAACCACAAACTAATGAGTCGACTATGTATATCAAGCTCACTACGTACGCATCAATAATGTATCATTTATATACGTACCTTGGTAAGAAGGGACTCGGTCTGGATGTTCATGAAGACGACGGGGACACCAGAGGCCTGGGAGGCATTGAGCCAGGCATTTGCCCGAGCAAGGGTATCATCCAAGTCGTTGTAGCGAGAAGCTGCGCGATCTGAAGCCTTGGGAAGGAAGAGGACTGAAAGGAAGCTACTAGAATTGGGAACTGGCAGCAACTCCTGCATCCTTCTTTCCCAAGGATATGCAACATATCCATCTTGAAGCTTAGTCCTCGTTAGTGCACTAACCATCCGGTCGTTCCTTGATGCTGCAAAAATTATTTGTTGAATTAACCTCGTACTTGCAATGTGAAGTCTTATAAACAAAAGACAATAACACTCACGAGGCAAGGCATAACCACAGTTGCCGCATGCACTATGGTGGTTTCTTAAATCTTAATAGAGCAGCCATGCCATTTATATGGCGGGCATACTCTATTAATGCAATTCGGTCACACCATCATATTGATCACATGGCACTAGTGCCCCATTGATGAAAAGTTTCTCTACCCGATCTCAGACTTTAATATGGATTAGACATGTACGATTGTCATGTTCGTTTCTAATCTTATGATTCTCAATACAAATCAAACTATTGATCGACATTTAACATTTTTTTTCTTTCTAATGTCTTTTTACTCTGAACCAGATTATAATGATTATACATACAGAAATGAAATTATTTCTCTACTGTTCATATTGCTGACCATATATTCTCGTCCTACTCATGAAATGATTTCACTACTGTTCAGAATGATGACCATATATTCTCGTCCTATTCATGCAACAACTTCACCTACAACTCCATATAAGGCAAAAAAACATCCAATAACAGTCTTCCAACTGCAAATTATTACTCTAATTTTCCAAACCTATACAATTATATATGCAAGAAATTAGGGTTTATTGCAAACTTCCAATGAATCAATTCTGGCTAGCATCAATTTGGTCAATCTCCATTTTCAACAAATGAAAGAGGAAGTCATGATTGTCAGAAGGGAGCAGCTTAAAAGGTATCGTTGCTTTCATACAACAAAACACATTCCTAGAAATATTGGCCAAAACAAATTATATCTTCCAACTTAATTATGTTAATTACTCTAGGGTTCCACTAATTCATAATTAACGTCATTGGCCAACTAGGGCATTTCTTAATCCGAACACGTGTGAGCATATCACTCGTCCAGAGATGCATCAAACAGTAAAGAATAATGCATACAAACCGGTCAACGTAAAAGTCAATAGTTCGTCTCTCTTACCTTGTAGTTCAAAGCAGTCGGCTTCGGTGCGATCGCAGAACCCAACGGCGTAGTTGGGATCGGAAATGGACCGTAGCATGTACACCTTTTTCCCGGCGGAGTCATTGGGTACAATACAAGCCTGCAACTCGGTGCAGTCGTCTCGGCCGCGGCGGACTCGGACCTGGATGGACGTGTCCTTGGCCTTGAACGAAGCGTGAAGAATCTTCTGGACGCCGCTCCTGCCGTTCTTGAACGGCGACTTGATGGTGACGGAGGAGCCGATACGTAGCTCCTCGACTATGTCTCCGGTCTGAAGCATGTCGTCGGTCCACTCGTCGGCTTTGGAGGTTCCCTTGAGGCACTCGATGGAGAGAACCACGGGAGATTTCGGCTCTCGCGTCGGTGAGTCGGAGCTCGGTTGTAATCGGTCCATGGTCATCTGAAATAGGGTGCGTTCCACTCTCGTGTTAAACAGCGACACTCGTAACCCGTCAAGTGTGATATTACATCTCAATTGACGAGCAATGAATGGATGCAAGAGAGAGGAAAGAGGACGGATGGATGCAAGAGAGAGGAAAGAGGACGGGGATGGTTTGGTATGGTATGGTATGGTATGGTATGGTTTGGTTTGATTAGATTAGGCGAAGCAATATAAAGTCAATGAAATCGGAGGGCGGGTTTTTTTGTTTGGTTCACATTAAGTTTCTACGAATTTTCACAATCTATATCAGTTTGACGGTACGATATATGTGATATATATCATATATAGTGTTGCGTACAGAATTAGATGATGGCATTATGTGATTACATACATGATCAATTATGATCGAGTATTCAGCTATCACTAGCTTAATGATGCCTTTGTTGAAACTATTTGCGATATTTCTTCGGCGTGCACTCACTCTTTCTCTCTCGTTTCAACTGAGAAAGCTAGGTTGAATGTTCTACTCTTATCAGCTTAGGTAATGGTAGTTGTTATTGCCGTCGGTAATTTAGGGCTGTTTTCGGACCGGTCTAGGTTAGAAAAAATTAAATCTGAACCTGAAATTGAAATTTTTATGTCGGTTCGGGTCGGGTTTTTCAGACGAAACCCGTAAATTTTCATGTTGGTACGGATCGGGTCGGATTTTTGGGTCAAGAAAATTTAAAATTTAAATCTAAGTTTATTAATGAATAAGAATTGCATAACGCGTTTTTTTATTATAAAACGGGTTTAATTAATCAGATGTTTTTATGGTGAAGAAGTGAGCATGAGTTTGTTGTTTAATTTGACGACATCTCCACCGTCCCTTCCACTCACCGCGTCTCTACTTTCCTCAACGTCGTCGCTCTCGACAATGTTGTAAGCCAACAAATTCCTCTTTTTTTCGATTTGATTCATTCCCAATAAGAATAGAGTTTTATTGCATTTATTAGCTAGTAGTAACCAAATAGGAATACGACACCTAAGCTAGCAATACCTACATTTCGGGTTTTCAGGCCGGTCCGGGTTTTAAGATATGAAATTTCACTTTCAACACCTAAGCTAGCAATACCTTAAACCCGACCCGGCCCGGTAGTTTTTAATTCGGTCTGGGTTTAGCCCGACCCAGAAAATTCACTTTCAAAACCTGACCCGATCGGTCCGGGTTCAGGCCGCACCGATCCGGATTTCTGGGTTTCAGTCCAAAAAAACAGCTCACATCGAGAATATATGAATTTGTCTGTGGGTTTATAAGAGTTTGGGCTACTCTAATTTCCATTACCAATTGGTTTTGGAGTTGAACCTCAGACTACTTTATCATGATATCAGAGCGAGTTACCCACGTATACGTGTGAAACCCAAATGCCATACAAATTTTACGACCACCTAAGTTGTTGTTTACGTGTTAGGCTTAAAGATTCACCACGCGTGCGAGAGCGTGTTGAGATATATATCTCACATCAGAAATATGAGACTTTGTCTGTGGATTTATAAGGGTACGCGTTTTGGCTACTTTCTCTATTGTTAATTAGTTTTAGAGTTGAACTCCAAATTACTTTATCAAGTAGCAGAATCTCATCACTTCAAGACTCCTCATCAGTGTGCAACTCTATCCTCCAAAGTTGTGTCCCCTACTTGATTACGAGTCTATCTTTCTGTTAGTTACTGATATGAGTTTATCTCTCATAATGTAATTATCCGTCCGTTAGATATCTCCTTGTGTAATCATTTAGTTTGTTAGATAAGAGTCCACACTCTTGTACATGTTTATCTTCTCGTGCAAAGCCTCTTATACAAGAGTTATGTAATGTCACTTCTGAATATATATTAAAATGCATTGTGAATCCATATTACTTTATGGTTTCAGAGCCTTAAAAAGTCTAATCGACAATCACTCATATATTTTTTTTTCTGATCATGTTCGAGTACAATGAGTTCTTCCTCCATCATCGTTTTCCTCATCAGCTGCTGCTCAGAATGTCTCCAGCATGCAGTCAATCAAGCTGGATCGCTCCAACTATCCTCTGTGGATTGCCCAAATGGCCGTAACCTTGAAAAGTCACATCCTCATGCAGTTTGCTGATGGCTCTAGTAAGTGTCCTCCGTGCTTCTTGACGGGTAAAGATGGCAAGATCACTGACACTACCAATCCTGAGTATGCTGCTTGGATACAACAAGACCAGCTAATCCTCAGTTAGATCAACATTTCCCTGACTCTGACCGTGCTATCAACGATTGCTCGCTCTACGTCAACTCGTACCACATGGGTGGCTTTGGAGAAGCGTTATGCTTCTTCATCTCAGAACAGCATTCTGCAGTTTGCGTGGTGAATTACTAAAATTCATGTGGGGTGATCTCTCTATTTCTGATTATCTAGATAAGCTTAATTCTATCGCTGATAATCTTGCTTTGGCTGGTAGTCCAATTGATGATAATGATCTTGTTTTCATTGTGATGAATAATGTGGGATTTGCTTTTGAGATGACTAAGTTCTTCTCAGGCTCTTGATTCTCCCATCTCTTTCAAGGATTTGGAAGCCTTGTTATTGAGCGTTGAACGATGAATGACAAATCATTGTCTCTCTAATGTTGTTGATTCTGGTACAACTGCATTTGTTGCCTCTCAATCTCGTGGTTCTTTCCGAGGTCATGGTTTTTCTAGTAATACTGATGGTGGCCGTTGTTGGTCTCTTAGTAATGGACATGGACGCTTCTCTTTTCTTTCTCGTGGAGGTTCCTCTGCTACTACCTCTGTGCAACCTACTCATGGTTCCTCCATTGAATCATTCTTCAACACTGGTAATCTTATTCAATGTCAAATCTGTGAGCGTACTGGTCATACTGCTCTGGACTGTTTTAATAGGATGAATCTGTCCTATGAGGGCAGAGTTCCCACCAAACGTCTCACTGCAATGGCGACATCATCTTCTACTCGTTCTGGTGACAATACATGGCTGATGGACAGTGGGGATAATGCTCATATCACTATTGATCTTCACAATCTCACTAATCCTCGTGAGTACAACTGATAATGTCAACGGCATTGGCCATGGTTCAGGTTTGGATATTCTTCACATTAGGTCTACTTCATTTTCTCATAAACACTCTTCTTTCACCCTACCTAATGTTCTTCAGTGTCCTTCCGCCTCTACCAATCTTATTTCTCTCAATAAATTTGCCAAAGAAAATAATTGTTTCTTTGTGTTTTCCCTTATTTCTTTCTTATTCAGGATCTCAGGACGTGGAAGATCTTTTTCCGTGGCAGGAGTGAAAATGGCTTGTACCCGCTGCATCTCATACCATCTCATGCATCATCTAAAGGTCTTTTTGCATTTTTCGGTGCTCGTGCATGTGCTCAAGTCTGGCATTTTCGGCTTAGGCTTCCTTTCAAATTGTCGGAGTCTGATTCTAATGTATCTTTGGCACTTGTGCACTCAGATGTATGGTGTTTTCCCAATCTTTCCGTACAAGGGTTCAAGTATTACATTATATTTATTGATAATTTTTCCCGTTATTCTTGGTTGTTCCTTATGAAACTCAAGTCTGAGACCTTCTCTATGTTTGTTAAATTCAAAACACATGTTGAGAATTTATTTCCTACCAAAATCAAAGTATTGCAATGTGATAAAGGGGGAGAATATAAAAGTCATGCTTTTCGTGATTATTTGGACGCCAATAGTATTTTTCAACATTTTTCTTGTCCCAAAACACCTGAACAAAATGGTTTAATTAGCAGAGAGAAACATCGTCATATTTCTGAAACTGGTCTCACCATGCTTGCTCATGCTCATATGCCTATGACACACTGGGTAGATGCTTTTAATACAGCTGTTTTCGTGATTAATCGACTGCCTACACGTACTTTGGGTCATGCATCTCCATATGAAAAACTATTTCAACGTCCCGGTGGTTATGAAATTTTTCTTTGCCCCAATTTAGTTTCATGGTGTTCTAAAAAGCAAAAGACTATCTCTCGTTCCAGCACTGAAGCCAAGTATAGAGAGCTTGCCTATACAGCCACAAAGTTTTCATGGTTAAGGTCTTTGTTTCGTGACCTTAAAATTTTTCTTTTAATCCCACACATTTGGTGTGATAACCTCAGTTCTATTGTTGTACCCTCTAATCCTATTTTTCATGATCAAATAAAGCAGGTTGAAATTGATTATCATTATGTTCGAGACAAGGTTGTCCGGAATGAGCTAGACATCCGTTATGTATGCACAGATGATCAGCTCGCTGATATCTTTACAAAAGGTCTGCCAACACCCCGTTTTTCCTCCTTGACTTCCAAGCTTACAGTTCGCAAGCGCCCTCTCAACTTGAGGGAGGATGATAAGCATAATCCAGTAGCAGAATCTCATCACTTCAAGACTCCTCGTCAGTGTGCAACTCTATCCTCCAAAGTTGTGTCTCATACTTAATTGCGAGTCTCTCTTTTTGTTAGTTACTGATATAAGTTTATCTCTCATAATGTAATTATCTAGTCCATTAGATATCTCCTTGTGTAATCGTCTAGTTTGTTAGATAAGAGTCTACACTCTTGTGCATGTTTATCTTCTCGTGCGCACTCTTATATAAGAGTCCTGTAATGTCATTTCTGAATATATTAAAATACATTGTGAATCCATATTACTTTAGGTATCACCTCTAGTTGAACTCAAATTTGAGTGTTTCAGAAGTATTGGAAAGCATAAGATCATGTGTTAATTAGAAGTTAAGATTAGTGAGTAAATATTGCTGTATATCGATAATCGATAATACTGTTAGAGGTATGTGACTTAACCGTTAACGTGTGAACTATCGATTTTTTTGTTCTAAACCTACCACCATGCCAAGAACTGATGTTATTGACAGATCTACTCGAAGGGGAATCAGAGGTTCACTTAAACAGCTGTTTCAGCTATTGTTATTCGACTATTCCGACACGATCAACCAATTTATAAGATTCCAATACTTGTTCAATTGATTATTCAACCCAGAAATTTCTTACCTGATTCTCATAAAAAAACCAAATAACACAAGTGCCACTATTCTGTCGGATTATCAACTTGGCTTTAATTAATTGATAACATGATTAATCCAATTAGATTCCTCAAATAAGCATCATTATTTTTGAAGGAATAAGTTGCAAGACATTGCTGGGGAAATATACCAAAATAACCAAATCGTTACACAATATTAGGGGACCCAGAGAACAGCAACCTTTGAAAAGAAGCAAAGTTTGTCCCACATGATGCCAATGGAAGCTTCATGCATGCTTGACTAATATATAATCACCATTTTGGAGTTCATATAAAGTTGAGAATGGACCTAGATAGCTTATCCTTATTGAAATAGGTTTCGGGAGCCAATTAAGACGTCGGCAAAGGACTGCTTGATGATGAATGGGGTGACGATAACATCAACAAGTTCTTGAGCAATAAGAACACAATGAGAGAACCACATTGCACCAACTACATTCTTACCCAATTTGGTGTATTCACTCATACGAGTGAGTACGAAAGACCATGTCACTTGTGGCGCAGCGAAACTATGAGTAAAGATAGATTGATTGGAATCCATCAATTGATTTAGTTCTGTTAACCTCATAAACTCATATGTATACTCATTTACTGTTCTATTGCCTTGAACACAAGTTATGTACATGCAATAGAGTAATTGTTCATAATCTTTTGGGAGGAACCTGTCCCTTAGTTTTTGTCGCATTCATCGTCAAGATTGGATCGGTTTCTTTCCTTGCCTCCTACGGGTTTGCTACAACTGTACCCACCATACAACATCACTTCTCTTTAACCTGAAAGCAACCATTTTCACTCTCTTTTGTTGGTATATCCATCATGTCAAATAATCGGACTACTTCTACCAACCAATCCAGGAAGTCCTCAATCTTCAGGTGTCTTGAAAGGATCAGGATTTTTGCCTTGATCTTGTAATCAGTTTGATTGACGACCTGTTCACTATCTGTAACTAACATATCATCCTGAGATTCAGAAACATAATCTTCCACAATGTGTTGTTGCTGAGGTTGACGTTGCCTTCTCTGTCGATCGTTGTTGTTGTTGTTCAACAACAGTTGTCAAATCTCTCCAATCTGCAAAACCATCGCATTCAAATGCTCATTTTGAGCCTCCAACTTTGCTCGAGTAACAGAAACTTGATCACACATGAATACAAATTGATAATCACCCATGGGAATTCTCAAAAACTCTGGTTACCAGTTGACACAACAGAACTATAAGTAACAGATAGATTGATTGGAATCCACAAATCGGTTTTGACTCGAACCCACAAGGCAGTTCTCGAATCCATGAGGTTTTGAGAAAAACTCAAAGGTTTTGTTTTATAAAAGATAAGATATGAAATACAACTAGGGCTGCCATTTGGTTTGGTAAATATCAAACCGATCGAAAACCGACCGAATATTTTTGATTTAATAAATCAAAATTTGGTAATCGAAATCGAAATAACCGAAACTGAAAAATACTGAAAAAGCTGGTTTGGTTTTTGATAAATACCGAATTTACCGAAATTTTAGTTATTTAAACACTTATATTTGCAAATAAGGTTAACCACTTTAATCTGAGCACACACGTTACCCAAAATATGTAATTTTTCTACCTTAGCCGTATTTCACTATACTGATCATATCTTATTTCAAATGAGTATCAAAAATTTTGCTTCTTCATACAATTGGTTCACAAAGATCTACACTTGCAAATAACCTATTAAACAAGTTATATCACTTTAGTATGAATGTTATGGTTTCTAACACTGAAATTTATAAAATCAAAATTTGTTCGTTCGATTTGGTCAGTATACTTAAATACGACTATATATGGAACAAATTTCACATATTTTTGACAATGTTTAGAACTTGATCAATGCGATATCACTTATTGCACGAAAACACTATTATTTAACCTTTTATGTCTTATTTTGATCGATACTTCCGCTCACAGCCTCTCGTATGAATGAGAAGAAATGCTTCGGTGTAAAAATATTAGGAAATTTACATCCAATGATATGGCTCCCCATGAGGAATCATAAGAATAAATAATATTGACTGATTTGTTCAAGAGCCAAACGTCACAGGCAATATGTGATTTTTCTACCATAGTTATTTTTCACCATATTGATCATATCCTATTTAATAATATTTTCAGAAATTTTGCATACTCTATACGGTTGGTTCACAAAGATGTACACTTGTATATAATTAACCTACTAAACAAGTTACACCATATTAGTAGACACGTTATGGTTTCAATGACTATATTTTCAAAAAAAATTGTTTCCTCTATTGGTTAGTTATATTCAGAAAATATATTTTTTGTAAAGTTTGGTAATACCGAAAACCGAAATACCGAATTTGGTAAGATTTATCTCATACCGAAAAAAGTTGGTTGGTTTTTTTGTAGTCATATTTCATTACTGAAAGCTTTGATTTTGAAGTTGGTAACACCCATTACCAATTCGAACCGACTGAATGGCAGGCCTAAATACAATTCATTAGGGCTGGGCATCCTCAGGGTCGGGCCGGTTTGACCAAACTACAAACAGAAACTAAATTTTTTATGACTGGCCTGAAATATTCCGGTACGGAAACAAATAGGGTTGGGTCGGTTCGTTTTCGGTTTTAGCGAAGCAAGAAAAAGTCGACGTCCGAGAGGCGTGACGCTATTGTTTTCCGGCATGAAGACGGTAGATATCAACAGGAGGGAGAGCGGATTCACCGTTATGATTATGTTGATCCAGCTCCTGAAGTAGATCTTGTCTTCGAAGAAGGCAGCGGTAGGGATGGTGAAAGAGGTGGAGACGATGATGGTGATGGAGGTGGAGGTGAGGGTGATGGGAGTGGTGGTTTGGTGAGGAGGCTAGGGGAGAGGCGGAAAGGTGGGTGATGGAGGGATTGGGGAGGGTGAGGGAGGTGACGGTGATGAGGAGGAGAAAGAGAAAAGGTGGCGGATGTGAGTTTTCTGTGTGGGAGAAAGAAATGGAGAGGTACTTTGGTTTTTTAGAGAGGAGAGAGAAATGGAGAATGGAGAAGAAGAAGATTTTAGAGGCGGTGAAAGAGAATTTGATGAGAGAAATAGGGTTCTTATGTGGAAGGTCCATTGTAAAAGATTTGTTTAAGCCAATAAGAAACTGCCAAGTATGTATATTTATTATTATAATTATTAATTTAACAATTCGGGTCGGGTCAGGTCAGGTCAGGTCAGGTTAGGTTAGGGCAGACCCGCATCCAAACCGGTTTAAACAGGGTCGGGTCGGTTTTTTGACTTTTTTAAACCGATTTATTCGGATCAGTTAACCGGTATGGTTTTACAAACAGTTTTTTGGGTCGTTCATTTTTTTCGGTTTTTACCCAGCCCTACAACTAATAGACTCTTTATGTAGGAGCAAAAAACCATATGGTTACTAACAACAAAACATAAAGCCCATGGGTTAAAAAGAAAATAAAGTCTAAAACAAATTTATTAAAATAAAACCAAGCAAACTAATAAAAATAAATCTCAAAAATAATTAAATAAGTCTTTAGGAAGCCCAATGAACTTGGATGTCCAGAAATAATTTTTCACGATCAAACAGTTCTTCAATCTTTATTTTCCGTCGAAAAGTGGCTCCTATTGGTTCTACATCAACTTGTATACAAACACATGTTGTAACACCCCGTCCCGAAATTTACCTTTTTACCGGGATTAGACGGGTTAAAGAGGGTTGTAACTGCGCTGTTAGTTTCCACGAAGTTTTAACGAGTGTAAAGTTTGGAAATTTTAGTGGTATTGGTGCGTATTCGTGCCAAAGTATTCGGAGTCAAGGAACGCTCGAAAATGACCTATTTAAAGGGTCAAAGTTCGACTTTTTGCAACGTCGAGTTTCTCGGAAAACTTCATTCACGAAAGTTATAGTGCTGGACGATACGAGTTTGGGAACACACTGTAGGTGTGAATCAGATACCGTGTGGTGAAGTTACGATCAGCAAAAGTTGGGTTTCCGTTTTTAGAAAATATATAAATAGAAATGATGGGTTTCCAAAAATGGAAATAACCCATTTCCTTTCTCCTTCCACACGCACGCGCGTTCCCCTTACTATCCGAAAATTCAAGCTGACCAGACCCAAACCCAGCCAACCTGACTTTTACAGCGAGCTCCGGCCACCGAAGACGTCGAGGCCGGTCAGGATCTCTTCCACTCCTCCGTGCGAGCTTCCCTGTGTGGTGACGTGGTCCAGTTCGGCCTAGATTAGCGCATCCAAGCTTGAACAGTACGACGTCGAAACCCGGTTTTCGAGCCGACTGGTTCTACGGCGTGGGGTGGCGGCGAGGCATGAAACCATACCAGAAAGGACGCCTAAGGCGTTCTGGGCGGACCTCCGGTGGTGTTGAAGCTCAACACGGCAGCAGGAGCGACTGAGGAGGAGGTTGTTCTTTCAGGGCAGTTTTGGGCTACTTCCCAACCGAGTTGATCAAAACCTCAGGTATTAAAGTTATTCCCCTTGCTGTGAACTACAACTTTCATGTTTTGAGTTTGTTGAAATTCAGTGTTTTGAGTGGACGCCCACGAGCCGTCTGCTGTGGCTGCATGTATAGGCGAGTCCGACAGTTTTAGGAGTTCTGGTTGCTCCTATAGGCCTTCTAGGGTTGTTGTGGTTGCATGTAGGTGGTTTTTGGGTGAAGTTGACCGGTTTGAGGGTGGTGGCGCTTCTGACATCCTCAGGGGCAGTGAGTTGTCCCAGGATCATGTACTCGTCGATACGAGCGCGTGAGTATATAATTTGTCGTTTTCGGTTATCGTTTAGTGTGACGTTCAGTTGAATCGAGTCATTTTTACCTTTGTGTGGTAACTAAGGTCGATTATATAATTATAGGTGTATATTGATCGACCAAGTGTTGAGGATTTACTGTGTGACGGTAGTTGACACAGCGGGGTTTCGAGGTGAGTAATTTACATTGAGGGTGCAATCTCTGAAATACCCCTGACAGTTTTGTCTATTTACAAGGTTGTCACTGTAGTCGAAATTTCCTTAAATGCCATGACAGTTCAAGTTAACTACTAGGGTGCCCATTGGGTGGTGTTACTTATATGCCTTTGGAGGAACTTATTTATTTACGTGGTTGCCTTTACATCATATTTATGTGTTTTGATGTTGTTTGTTAGTATGGTTGATTGTTACGGTTAATAGATAGCTAGTTTTTGTTGTATCTCAGCGGAGTTGTTATACTCCGAAATGGCCTTAGTCGTACGCCATCCATAATAGGTTTTCTACCGATAAAATAGAAAAACGGGATTCGCCCGGTTAGGGCGTTATTTAAATAAGAGCTACGTATGACTTGATCTTTGAGGACAGGGTACGTAGGCAGCCTGACCGGGATTCGGGTGCAGTCACAAATATTATTAGAACTCTAGGTCCTTTAAAGTGAATGGTTTGAGATCCAAATGCGAAAATCAGGATAACCTCCAGTTGTGAGGTCTATTCTGGTATCGTTTGGATTGTCAAAAAAGTTTGGGAATAAGGGTTCAAAGGTGATTTCGAGTAAATCTCTTTTGAAATGGGTCCCACACGTCCAAACCCAAGTTTAGAAAGATAAACGTGGGTCGGGGCGTAACACATGATGTAGTTCTAATGGGCATAAAACCAGTAAATAAAAGCAATAAAAAAATAAAAAATAAAATGTCAATCTTGGTTGGATCCATGATAAAGCTCTAACTAATAAACTCGTGTATACATGTTAGTGCAAATACACGATGTAATTTTAGCTGATAACCCATATATATATAAAATGTCAATCTTGGTTGGATCCAAGATAAGCTCTAACTAATTTTATACAACCCGAAAACTCTTGTATACATGTCAGTAATTTTAGCACATAACCATTTATATATATATAGAGAGTTTCTTAGATGCGGACGTCTGCAACAAATCCTTTGGTGCAGATGTTTGATTTTGACCAACTTTTTGATTTTAGTTTCAGATTTTAACCGTTCAATATCTAAGTATATATGTATAGATTATCTCTGTAATTTTCATCTTATTTGGTGATTGTTAAGACATTCAAATCTGTGATTTACCATGAAGAAAACGAACGGCTCCTGAAATTTTACAAAGATGATCTATACATATATACCTTGATATTGAACGGTTAAGATTTGAAACTAAGATCGAAAAGTTGGCTAAAATCACACATCCGCACCAAAGGGTTTGGTGCGGACGTTCGCAACCTATATATATATATATCTACATGAGGACCCTTTCACTAAGGGTCCTTTTTTGACATATATGAGGGATGAAGTATTAGACCAACTTTTCAATCACATATCAACAACTGCACCGTTCAATATGTAGATCATTTTTGCAAAATTTCATCCAATTTGGTGATCGTTAAATCTTTAAACTAACTGAAATTAATTGCTGTATTAAATCTGTCAAACATGAACCATTCATGCTTATGATTTTAATTCGCAGTTTTGAGCACCTTATCGATCACTGAATTGTATGAAATTTTACAGAAATGATCAATATATATAAATCTATACATTAGAAGTTGAAGATGTGATTTGGTGATCAAAAAGTTTGTGTAATTCATGATCTCTCATATATGTCAAAAAAGAATATCTCTTTACAAGGGAGCTAATATATATATATACACACACCCGCTGATAACATCTATTCTTAACCATCCATCCACGTAATATGCGCGTAAATATACGCTGTACTTGAGACATTTTCGTGGTTGAAGGTGACATTGGGTTTATGGGAGCCCAATTCACTAATTGCACCACCGGCCCACCCCATTGTCGACAGAAAGAACGAAACGGCGTAGCATCGGAAAATAGCATGTAGTAATCAACGACGTCGTTATCGGTGTTTGCTTGCATAGAATATCATACTGAACAAAAATCCGCCATAGAAGAAGATTCTCATACGCCAGTTGATCAATTAGCAACCAGAATTAATCTCAAAATTTTTAGAATCAAAATAGAATCTTCATAGCCATCCATATAATTCGTGGCCTCTGATCCTCTCAATATTCACTTTACATAATCCTCACTTGGATTTTCACTTCTGTCGAGCTCTGTCTGATTCCCAAGAAAAACAGAGCACCTATGACAAGTAAGCCTTTTCTTTTCTGGGTTTCATTTGTTTGGGTGAGCTGGTGTTGCTTTGTTGTTGTTTTTGTGTTCATTAGTTTAATTCTGATGTTGGGTTTGTGGGTTTGTGTTGTGAAGGTTGATACTGTGTCATGGTACAGCTACGACCATGTTGATGGCTTATGCTCCACGAGCTATTACATATTTAGATTCTCATATACTAAATGAGACAAATTTACCATGTAAGATTACACCTGTGAATTCCTTGAACAATAATTCAATCTGTCTTAGCCCAATTCGAGCTCCGTGTAGTTCTGTATTGTCTGCTTCTTCGTTTTATTGGAAGAGTCGGAATCAGCAGAGCAGCACCAAGAAATGGCTAGTAAGTGACCAAGTGTTTATGCAAATTCCTCACTCTTTTTTATTTTTTAATATGAAAGAGAAGATTTTTGGGGTTTTTACAAGTGTGTGATGTATTTTGGTGTTGCCAACTACAGTGCCAGATGCATGATTCAATTCCATCAGATGACGAGTATCGATCATCGCGGAACATAGCAATCAGCTTGTTTAGGAGGTACAGAAATGTGCTGGACCGGGGAGGGGGTGACAACTTGAAAGTATATTAAGTGGTTTTCTTGAACTTGGCATTTTTTGTGAGGTTTTGTTTGTTTGGTTTGTTTAATAATTAAGGGGTATTGTTGATCAGGAGTTCATCAGTGCTGGGGTGAATGCGTATGCGCTGGGATGCACAGATGAGGGATTAAGAAAAGAGCTTCTTGATATGAAGCAATCTGGTGTTGAAATTAAGGCAATGGAGAGCTATGGTGGGAGCACTAGTTTGAAATCCAAGATTGCATCAGGGGAGGTAAGTTGGTACTTCTTGGTTGAACATGAAAGATTTAACGAAATTGTTCTACTCGTTATCATCTATATGATTTTCAAGTTTGTGAAAGTGAAGTTTGTAGTCATTTTCATTTGATACATAGAGGTTCATCTTTGTGATTGATTGTCATATGTAGTGCAGATTGATGAGTGCATTCTGTGGTTGAGCATTATATTTATCACCATCTTGTGTACACCACAACCGACGATAGTTAGATGGTCATCCACACCCCCAGTGTCAGATGAAGAAAGGCTCAAGTGGAAAGGTTTTTGTGCAGTCATAGCAAATGCTTATTACTTGAGGGGAATGGCATGGTAAGATCACTAAGGTGCTTTCAGCATTTTACATGTCCTACCTTGAGCTTATCCTGCTAGTATAAGCACATGTGATGCTTAATCCAAGGTCTTGTTTGCCTATGTGAATTCATGATATTACTGTTCAAGCATAATATTAGCCATTCGTGTGATGTACTTAGCCAGTTCATATTTTCTCGACTACTTCATGTTAAGATTATTAGAATCCCATTGCATGTGGCCTTCATCTGTATACATAGTTTGTGATGGTGTACCATTTTGCTTCACTATTTCTTGTTGTTGTTGAAGGCTTCCTGTTAAGACTCTTCAACTAGAGCAAATGGCAGTAGTTGGATATGCTGAGGAACCATCTGTTGTTGCAAGTCGAATGCGATTAGTGTTTAGCACACTTGAGGTTTGTGGATATGCTACCTTTTCCAAGTAAACTAAATGTAAACTATTGTTTGAACATGAGGTCTGTTGTTGTGGTCCAGATTCTCTAGTTTGCGAACTATCTGGTATAATCACTAAAGAGATTCTTTTTCGGTGAATCAGTATATGGATGGTATCAAAATAAAATAATAAATTAGGCTGTGTCTCCAGAATCAAATTAGATCATTTGCTTGCTGTCTGATGAGGTATTTGCTTTGTTTGCAGGTAGTGAGTCCACAGTGGCCTAGAGTATAATGCTTCTCTACTGTCTCAGCAGGAAGTGATATACTGCTTATTTGTATTGTCAAATTTGTAATTTAGTGTAGCCTGAGCATTTTCCTATGTAGAGAGAGGAACCCAAAAAAGAAAAAGAAAACAGTGGGAAAGAACAAGATCTGGATTTGAACTTTTTGCAATTGTAAACTGCCAGTGCTCTTCAAGTGTTCAGAAAATTCAACTTTGGCTGCTGTTCCAATTATTGTTCCTCAAATGATTTCATCAATGGAATATTTAGGGTACAAAGAAAGTCGTCATCATTCTTACTCCATTCTCCCTCTATAGAACATCAATCCAAATTGTACCAGATTTGACTTGCAACACAAGTTTCCACAACAATGCTGTATGAACCATAATGAAACAGCTTAAATAATGATCATCTTCAACTCAAAGAGAGCCATGTCACGCTGATCTAAGTAAAAGATGTCCACCTAAGTACTGCTGCAGCTCTGCAATTCTATGTTTACCAGCAACAACATCGTAACATTATGGCATAAGTCCCAACACCTTTAATTTATATACTAGCCTGATTCCATATATATCTACTAAAAAAGCATGTTCAACTGGAATGAACAACCTCCGAATTGTGCATGTATCAACCTGCAAAAGCCAAATAAAACTAGATGAGAATAGATTTCTGTAACAGCATACATTTTACATTTGTCAATGGTTTGCATAACACGGAACATTGCAGGTATGTTTTCAAAGTTCCTGAAAGAGTTCAAGACTTTCAACCCTGTTATTGAATAAATTCGTTTTAAGAAATTGTACTAAATCGAAAACACTTGGTTTCAAGGATTCATTGTTCAAACAAAATGATATTCAAAGGAAGTTTCCTTTGAAAGAGAAATACCAAAATGACATAGATTCAGCTTAGTATTGAACACAGTAAAAGCATGCTACCTTGTTAAGCCCATCTCTTCTGTGGAGTAGCATTTTTTGATTCCTTCCGCAGAGGCAAAGAACGTCTTTTACTAATTTTTGAATCTCCACTAGCTGATAACTGCCTTGGCCTCGAAGTTTGGGATGTACTGGGCCTTTTAATAGCACTGGCTGGCTGAGATTTTTTCAGTAAGGGGGATAAGGGACTTGCTGGCCGGGAACTTGGACTTGCTGTTTGAGGTCCTTTTGAAAAGGGGGATAAGGGACTTGTTGGTCGGGATCTTGGACTCAATGATTGCCGTCTTGGACTCACTGTTTGTGATTTTGTGTTCACTGATTGCAAATGCCTTGAATTCATAGTTATCTCTTTCAAAGGAGTCACTGATGTGCACCTTCTTCTAGTTAGTTGATCCACCATAGAAATTGAAGCTTTTTCTGGCACTAATTTCTGGCATGCTCGGTTCACCGGGGAGGAACAATCTGAATCAGAAGGACTAGTATTACTATCCATATCATAAAGAAGATTGTCTGACATGTGAGGAACTTTTGGAAAAGGGTCTGCAAAGTCTGAATCATCCGAGCTCAACGAAGAAGAGTAAGAGGACCTCTGAAGCCTTGCATGGTGCACTACCTGTATTTATACAAAACAAGCAATTAACTCAGAAAACATTCATTTCCAAAATCCTAAAACTTATATTTCTCACCCAGGAATGTCTTACTTTCTGCTCTAGAACCGCCATGTCCCTCTTTAGTCTTGTAATTGTTGAATTTTTTCTACGAATTATGTCCTCCAACTGTGCAATCCTCTGTCGAAATTGAAGAGGATAAATCAGATCAATCATAAGAAATTTTGGAATGAATGAAGAATGATGCAATATGAGAGTGAAGTTACCGTCGAACTAGCAGTTTCAGATTTGTGGAGTAAAGAGGTTAGCTCCCTTATGGTACCATCTTTCTCTTCACAATCCCTTTCGAGATTGTACATGTCTTGTTCAATAGCTAAGCTGTTCATCTGTGTAAATTACAACATATCACATCAATGACATGACACGTGATACGTTGGAAATCTTGTCTATTCTTATCAGTTCTTTAACTAATTCATCACCATAGGGTAGTCAACTTTCATGTTCCAGACAGGTAAAGAAAATGAAAGTTTTTACTGCTATTTTCGATACTTTTTGCAGGCATATGGAGGAAGGAGTTGATTTGAAATTATGTTTATGGGTAATTAACATCCAAAATAAAATAGAAGAAGCAAATGAAACACAGTTCTGAGATCTCCCAAGATTGCAAAAGGGAGAAGCTTATATTTCAGTTTAATTCACTGAAGTTACTCACTGTAATGTCATGCACATTCTTGTCTTAAATTGTATTCCTGTTTCAGTTTCAGAGTTTTGATGGTCCTTAACCTATCCATTTGCGAGCTATTTAACTAGCACCAATGGAAAAGTTGTTTAAAAAGCATATACCTAGCAGCAATGTAGTCACTAGACTTCGCAATCTTGGTTGATAAACTAAGGTATCTCTAACTATTGGTACTCACAAACTAATTTATCAAGACTGCATTATCGAAAGATCTTTAAATTTACAGTGTTATATACCTGGAAGTCAGCAGCAGATGTGACACTTGATGCAATGTCTGATAAATCAGACATGCGGCGCTCCTCTTGCTCGGCTACATGGTTGATAGACATTTTATATTGTAGTATCTCATACCCATTGGATCCTTTCATGTCATTACTACCCTGTTACAAAACGAAGAGATGATTCAAGACTTGTAATGAACTAGCAAAACTGTGATACATTGGACAAGATAACATATTTTTAGTCATTTACCAACCAGACAAACTAATCCAACTTGTATGCAGAAACTCTTACCACCAAACCATTAGAAACATCACGATGCTGATCACAAAGCCAACAACCGCAATCAACGAATTTGATTTTATCACAGCCAAGGGCTTCTTCAGATTCCAGTTCCATGTCCTTTGTTGGTGACATGACCGGAGTCTCAGGGCCCGGATGGTCCTTTATGTTACTTATCTGTGCGCATAGACTGTCAAGCTTATGTTGCATGTTCAACAACACCTGATCCTGAAAATAGAGTTTCAACAAAGCATTAAAACCAAGTAGAAAAATAAACAATCATCGCACACACAAAAGAATCACAGATTCAGACAATTATGCAGTACCAATTGTATTTACACATCTGAATACTACTAAAACAACAATGCTCCAAACAAACAAGTATCTGATACATCATACAGACAAAGACCACATTTCATAAAGCATTTAATCCAATATGATATTGTATTAAATCTTAACCAAAACCCCAAAAGAATTTAACAGAAGAATGAAATGTACTATGCAAACCAAGCTTGTAGATTATAGACCTTAAAGAAATTTATGATACTAATTCAAGGACCCAAATTCAAAACCAATCTTCGATATAAACACATAGAACCGTTAAAACTAATCAAATTCTCACATAAATACACAATCAAAACCATCAAGAACCAATCTTTAATCCAAAAACCGTCAAACAATTTCACAATTCAATCAAAAACCCAAAATTCAAATCCACAATTAAAGAAAACCCCCAATTATAAAAAGCTCAGTTTTTTACAAACCCTAAACTCCACAGATTTCTTCAGCTGCGCAATGATGCGGTTCTTCCTGGACTCAGCGGCGGCGACGCTTATAACGGCGACGAAGAGAATCCTCTGGATTGGTGTAAAAAGCTCCCAAGCCATGGCTTGTTCCGGCTCCAAGCCTCCCTTTATGACTCGTGCCGACGTGGCATCGTCGGCGTCGGCCAGCCATCCCTGTAGGGACAGCCACGACAGCTGTCGAGCAGTACGTCCGCGGCGACTCAGGCGCCCGGCGTCTCCTATAGAGAGACGCCGCGTGGATGGGGACGGGGAGGGGCTTAGAGAAGCCGAGCCGAGACGGAGCCGAGCCGATTCGAAGCCGAATCGGAGCTCTTGGAAGGGGGAGTCTGCCATGGCATGAAGGGCGGAGAGAGAGAGAGATGGACGACGTTGATTTGCAGGTATGAATGGGAGTGAAATCAATTTCTTTCTTTGTTGGTTTTTTTTTGTGATTCAAAATTTTTTGAAATGAGAGGGAAACCGTAATAACCGTTGGCTCAAGGTTCGAGAGAAACCATTTTGAATTTTTCTTGTTTCTTGTTGTTTGTTCTTCAATGAGACTACCTGAATTTTTCTCTTGGAATACTTCAATTTTGCATTGGTAAATTTAAGTCTTGAATTGTGTCTGGGGTTAAAGAAGTTCAGTGTATCATCATACTAGTTATCATAAGTGTTATTATAAAGGTGTTGTAGGATGGATGAGAAACGTAATAGATTTGTTATTTGTTAGTTCGTGAATTTTATAAAAATAAACAATCTAGATTTATGAATTTGGTAGGATGTTTTGATTTTCTATCTGTTTCCTATATATAGAATAACAAAATTTTCACTAAATGAAACAAATCCTTTGAATCTATCAATTTGTGCTTTATTTTGGTAAGTCTGGAAATGATGTTGGATGAAAAATCTGAATTATTTATTGTTTTCAAAAATCTTGAAATTATGGTTATATGAAATCTAGTTTATCTATTTGAAGTACGGCTACTAATTTAGATACGACTTGAAACTCATATGAATAATGTGAATTGAACCTACACAATTTACAAAGCAAGTCATCAAACGAGTTAATGTCAATACATTAACACCTCATACATAGTTGTACATTTGGAAGCACAATGAGTGTTTCATTAAGATTCGGACGCCAGAATAACAACATACAGTAATCGCATAGAATCATATAGTATCATTATATTAAAAATGACTTATTAGGGAGCACAACATAGTATACCTCTGAAGAATATTGTTAAAGCCAAGACGATCAATTGTAGTACTACTAGCAATACTCAGTCAGTCTGCAAGCTCACAAACCCATTACATAATCAACTACATTTTATTCTTACCCTTCTGATCATGTCATGGAGGAGTGCTAGAAAAAGTACACTCAACACTTCTTTGGTAACCTTGGATTTATGTGGTGGTGTTTTGTTTCTTGAGCCAATCGAGCGGCCACGCTTCTTTTTCGGCTCAAGAAGAGATGCAAATGTGGTGGGTCAGTCCGAAATTGATATGCAAATGCAGGACCAGTAGGAGGTTGTTCTCGAACTTGAGTTTGCAAAGTCTCCTGGAAGTACGCAAGAATTCTGCTGCACCAAATCTTCCCATCCCCCCACACCCAAAAAAACACCTCACAAGATTAATATGTAGTTAACTCATTAATCTACTTATCACAATTTTCTAGGTGACTAAGGTCTTTTTTTGAAAGGAAATGTGACTAAGGTGCTTTGCTTTTTAAAAAATCAGTTTCTATTTGAACTTTTAGATTTAATTGTGTTTGGTAAATCAAAAAATGCTTCTTTTAAAAAAAATTGCAGGTTAGTGAAAACAGATTTAGAACCAGCCTTCAGGTTGCTTTTAGATGTTGTTGTCAATAAAAACATAAAAATTATCTTTTATGTCTTGACAACACTTCTAAAACTACAATTAATAAATAGTTTACTGTTTTAATTCATAACTGATTATATTCACAATACAACAGAAACATTTTAAAAAAAACCTGCATCAATTCCAAACTAAGCTTAAACCTAGAAACATGCTTTTAAGGACCAAGAAATTCAGATTTAAAAAAATACACAATGAAAATTGCATCTATTATAATTAAGAGAAAATGCTCATTTGCACATAACAGGAATCTTATAGCCCAAACTAATAAAAAAAAGAATTCACAGCTCATTTCAATAAAACTAAACAAAATGACGATATTGCCTTTATTAAAATTAAACAACCCTCTTTCCCTGATCTAAATTCTTGTTTTTTTCTCTCTCTCTTGATAACGACATCCTCGACTACTTCGCTCGACGACGACCCTCCTCGAAGTCCTCTCTCAACGACGACGCTCCTCGACGAAGTAATTACTTACCTTCTTGAGCTGGTCGAGATCTGAGGACACGACAAAGCGAGCGAAACGACACCGTCATGGATACAAATAACTTCGCGCGTGACGGTGGCACGCGCAGGAGTGTGGAGGCGCTGATCTCTAATGCAGAGGGTGAGGACCTTGAAAACTAAGCAAGCTGAGCCATTGGAAGATTGTTTGCACTCCTTTGAGGTCGTCGGCGTCCAAACAACTTCAGGGAGAGAGGTCGGATCTCAGCGTTGGGAGCCCAAAGCTATTTTTGGTTAAAAATTATGTTTTACTGGGGTAATTAGTTTATTACACTAGGTAATAAATTTATTACTCGAGGTAATTAATTTTTGATATGCTATTTTGAGGTAATATTGACAAGATTCTATTTAAAACAAAAACAAAATTTATTAAAGGTAATAAATTCTTTTCTAAACTTTACTACCCTTAATAAATTTTTTGTTACATTCTATAAATTGTTTTATTACCTTTAATACATTATTTGGTAATGTTATGGTGTTATTTCATCTTTATTGCCCTCTTTTCAATAAGTTTTTAGCCCTAGTAAAATATCTATAGAAGTTTATTACCCCTAGTAAAACATTTTTCATCATTAATGACCTCAATAAACTTCATTGATGGGTGCGATATGCTTCTAGCGAGGTCGGGTCACATTTATCAACCTAGAAAAAAATTCCAAAGAGCTTTCAACAAAGCCACATCTATCTTCTATTTTCTTTCTCTAAACATGTTTAAGGGGTGAGGGTAAAATGAGATTAAAATAATATAACTCTCCTATAGTTTTAATAAAGGTTTGTTAATTTTAGCACAACTAATGACACATTATATTAAAATGAATATATATTTTTTAGAATCATTTAAATTAATTGGCTAAGAGGAAGTCAAATTAGTATTAAATGGGTATTTTTTCTATAATTAAAGCATCAATGTCTTTACAAGATGAGTTAGGACTTTACATCCCTAACTCTCAAAATCAATCTACTAACTACCATTAGCAAATACATCATGTAATACATAAGAAATTGAGAGAATGATTAGAGAAGAGAGGAACACAAGTAGATTCACAAAATTGTTATAAGCAACTATGAACCCATTTGAAATTAAGTTTTCTCTCTTTACCAAAGCTAAAATCCATTGTTTTGGAAAAGTCTTGACAATGTTGGTGAGAGCTCCTTAATCCCCTTTGAAGATGAAAATGGTCTTAAGGAGAAATTTGTGTTGAGGAGAATGGGGTTGTGGCGAAATGGAAAAAATGAAAAATGGGATGAGTAATGGAACGGTGTTATATAAGTATATGACCCTTTGCTGTTATTGTATTCTAGCTCTCACACTATATTTCATGTTGTCAAGCCTCTTTTGTTCTGAATCACATACAAAATCCCCCTTTAATCAAATTATTAAGATGATTTCAGTTTAGTTATACTTAATTCAAAAAGAACCCTCACAGATATATCATTATCCTTTGTCTTAGTCTGGATTTCTCAAAGGTGACTGCTACTAGCACACAGCCTTTCAGAGATTCTAGAATTTTGCAAGGAGCCCCTTCTGCAATCTACCCTAAGAAGATTGTTTGGTCTTCATACAACAAAGACTAGATTGCTGTTTTTCAGTTGTGATCACTTAGCGTAAAAGGAGGCAGTAGCTTCATCATGTTGCTAGAAGAAAAGGGAAAAAAGTAACTTCATGATACCAACAGTAGCATACAGCTGTGCTGTGCTCGCTTCCTCTCATTGTGGCCAAGATCACCAAATGCCAACAGGTAAGAACAAGAACAATAAGGGCATTCTGCTCTTCCACACAAAAAACAATAAAACAAGTAGACAAAGTAATTTCTTCCACAAAAAAAAACAATAAAACAAGTAGACAAAGTACTTTTTCTTTCATTGGTAAGGAAAGGCCATTTGGGAGGACATGGATATATGGACATGACATCAGTTAGGACATGACATCAGTTAGGACATGGCAATCACTTGAATTTTGGAGCCAAATAGGGATATATATAGCGACTCATCCATTAATCCAAGTAGCCTTCAACATCAATCCCTTCTTCACCAAGGCAACTCACTCAAGGAACACTGGTTTCTCATCTCTTTGCTTCAAACTTAAAAGCTTCCCACTTCATGCTTATGAAAGCAAAGTTGAAAACTGTAGGGAATACCAAAAGAAAACAAATATGCCTCTTTCTTTCTTGTTTAACAAACATGTCAGCACATTTAGTGTTGCAAACATTTCAGCACATTTCAATTTTTATGGCATTAAACAAAAGTCGGAGTCTTTCAAAGTAATAAGAATGGGGGCATCCAATGTCAAATCCATACTGGGAACCACAGATTTTGCTATGCTTTCAAAACAGGTAAGAATTCAGATGCTCCACTCATTCTTACCCAATTATGGCTACAGAAATAAAAAGAACCATGCTTGCTTTTACATGCTTCACAAGTGAGTTATTGGAGCTGCCCACCAATGGCATATCCCCATTCCTTCAAGAGAATGTGGGGGTGGAGGCTCTGGAGCTAAAGATCTCTCACACTGAGGGGGAGAGAACACATTGTTTGGGCTCCACAGCTAAAAATATGAAATGTCACATCTGGCATGAAAAATAATGTACAGCTTTAAATTGCTTCCTATAATGTCTTAATGGGTTTTAGATCTCACAGCAACTTTTA
Source organism: Comarum palustre (assembly GCA_951800085.1). NCBI lineage: Eukaryota > Viridiplantae > Streptophyta > Magnoliopsida > Rosales > Rosaceae > Comarum > Comarum palustre. Next base: position 31,687,292 of record OX637573.1, on the reverse strand, counting down.
GCATCTCCCTTCATTTCTCCTCCACCCACATAATAAATAACAACCTACTATCACTTTTTCAGTTCAGAAGAGGTCCAGCATTGCTTTCTATCTTTCTTTTCCAAGTCCTAATGGTCATGTACATAAAAATAGGCAAAGTCCCTCCTAGACAAGAAGTAATTACTGCTGCTGGTTTGAACAAGTACACTTAGCACGAGCTTCTGAGAGTGTCTGGAAAATTTTGGCACAAGAAAGGAAAAATCAATGAGTTAAATATGGAGGTACAAATTTTGGGCATTGGTTTTACTCTTCTCAATGTACCTGGACTTCAGTTTGAAGGTTTTTGATGTAGTCAACAGCCAAATCTAACATGTCTGCAGTGTTGGTTTGCTGCACAAAAAGACGAGAAATGTTTGAGTTCATTGTCTTCACAATGTAGCAAGTTCAGAACCATATATACACAAGTGAAAGATTTACCTTGTCCATGTTAGGTACAAGCTCTTGCAGTTTCCTCATACGTTCACTTATTCGAGTTCTTCTGACCTGTTTCAGCAAATGAGCATGTTAACATTTAAACTATCACAAGCTGTACATTAGGGATACTCAAGGCAACTGATAAAATTAATGCTACTAAAACAAATAAGCATTACCCTCTCAGCAATGCTTCTAGGGTGTGTAGCACAACCCCGCTTTGCTCGAATCTTACAAGGCACAGAATCTTGGTACTGCAAGAAATTTTCAATGGCAGCCATTTCTGCTGAAGTTTTTGGCAAGCTCAAGTGATGAGCGAGAGGGCGACTTCTTGGTTCCATACTCTGAATGACAACAATTGATGTGAGAAACAATATTCCAGGTACACACAACCAAGCACGCTAAGACAGAAATACGCCACCTGAGTTTCTGAAGCACTTAGACCAGTAAAAGTTTTCACATCATCATCATCTCTAAAGCTAGTTGGCCCAATGATATCATCCGCCAAAAGAGAAGAGTCCTCCCAAGAACCCATGGGGAAACCTGAGACAAAATTGTTACCACGACCTTCACTAAAGCCACCTCCGGTGTGGTCTTGATTATTTGATCTCATTCTTTTTTCCCCAACTTCGGATATTGGACTCATCATGCTGGATGTAGATGAAGGTGGCCCTGATGAGAAGTTCTTCAATCTGCTTGCAGGAGAAAAAGATGCTTCTTCATTAGTGTTATTACTCGCTCCGACATTTCCCATGCCTCTCAATGTAGCATACCCTGCCACTGCCAAATGCAAAGAATCGTTAAGGATCATTCAACTACGGATAGCATCTCCTTGCTCGATCTAAATATGACTAAAGTACATAACCAATACTGTGGTTTGTTTATAAATGTGCATACTGTAATTAGATTTTTTCTACCACTAGCTATCGAAAGTGAAAGGCAAACATCAGAAAGACTTCTTTGTACTAAGATCATCCCTAAGCCACTCTAGATCCAATTGACTTATCATACACATAAATTTTCCATACAAAAACAAAAGAAACCTGCTTCATTCATACTTTAAAGTACCAAACTCATGAGAACAAGGCAATTTGAAACAGCATACTAAAAGAAACATACCATCAATATTCATATTGGCGAAAAGTCCAGCAGGAGAGCTACTATGCCGAATAAGATTTGAGTGAGTGACACCACCAGTTTTCATCAGAGGAAATTGATTTGACCCCATTGGATAAGCAGCAGAAGCTCCCTCATTAGATGAAGACAGATTCTGATTCGGCAAAGGCGGTTTCGTAGATGGAATTTGATAATAACCCTGAGAAGTATAATTGTTCATATGACCATACTGCTGTTGCTGTTGCTGTTGTTGTTGCTGCTGGTGTTGTTGTTGTTGTTGCTGCTGGTGTTGTTGTTGTTGAATCATTGCTGCCTCATTATCCAGCTTAGGCACTACAAACTGTGGTTGCTGAGTTGTTTCTACTTTCTGATGTGGTACAATCTCTTCTGTTCCTCCAACATCACCACCTTGACTAGACATAAACCGAGCTAGAATTCGCTCAGTTTCGGGGCTAGGGGCTCGGTTGAAGAAGGGTTCATTGAATTCAGTGTCCAATATATTTGCAAAATAAGAACTCGGTGCTGACCGATACCGCAACAAGCTGGATGAGTTCACATGCTGCTGCGGTTTATGATGTTGCTGCTGAAGATCAGACTCCATTGCTTCCTAAATTCTCATTCAAAGACTCGAACTTTCAGAAAAAGATCCACACTTTCTTTAACTATATTCCTTGAAACTTCTTTTCACTGTTTCTAGCCAGATCAAATCCTGAAGACACTGTCTCTTTCTCCCTGCAAAATATTCCCAGAAAAAAAGATGCATCCTTCAGTTAAAAACAAAATCAAACCAATGATTCTTAGCTGCCCAAAGCCAAATCCTTATAGTTTTTACTTGGACGAATAGAATTTTAATACAAAAGTAGCTTCTTGAAACAGAGGAAACTAAGATGAATAGACACTCCAAGAACTATTCACTCAATCTACTAACCACCCATTTTTCTATAGTTGAGTATCAATCACAAGGAAAGAGATAACATAAGAAATCCAGAAAACAAAATTAAAGATGATAAAGACAAAGCAAGAACAGAAACATGTAGAAACACGAACCTTTTCTTTTCCTTCTCCCTTGACTCTTGGTTTGAACTTTAAACTTGAACTTTCTAGCAAATCTCTCTCTGGAGATTTGATGCTTCTCTCTTTCTAGTTTCAACAGGTTCTGTTGTGCTGGACATAGAGTGGTGTTGTTCTCGTTGATGCCAGTGAGTGAAGAGAGATAATAATAAAGTGAAGAAAACAATAAAAACCATTTCCTTTCTCTCCTTCTGTTGTGTCACAGCCAATCGCAAGTCCCATAGACCAGAAATCTAGCTTCCAGGATTTGGCAGTGTTTGCAGATTTTTTGTAGCAAATATGCCCTTGAAGAGTAGGGGTATTATCAGAAGAGGCATGGGTTCAAGGAGAGAAATAGCTGCACATATAATTTGATGGGAGTAGAACCATGATGTCAAAGCAACAGAAATGGCTGGATTGTGTACACGTTTGCCAGGAGAGGACTTGAAAGAACATAATCTAATCTCATTTTTAGGAGTAAAGCTAGGTTTTTGGTGGGGAGGGGTGACCACAACTCACAAGGGTGGTGAGAAAGCTTGACTATCATGCCCTTGTTTGGACCACTATTATTGTGGTTGTGGGTGCTGGTTTTGACACAGACAACATTGTGCCCCTGATCAGAAGGCAATTTTTCTTTTTGGGAAGTTTTCTTAGGTCTATTTCCATCGTCCAAATCAAGGATGGGGCTCTAGGATGAAGAATTTTTATGAGAATTTTAGATCAACTGTTGGATGGTTCGTGTGTTAATGAAAAAAATATGAGTAGTTTCAATTTTTTATTTTGTAGTTCTAGACACTCCTTTGAAATGAATATGATGTTTGATAGTTACACTAGGAAATTTACAAGTACACTTCATCTTTCCTTAATACATATTGCAGTTATTGTATTTTTAGAGATTTAATTTCAATTATGTAAAGAAAGTTGCCGTACGTTATAGTCTTGTAATTTATCTATTAAACATCAAAGTGATCGTTGCTTATCATATATCAGGTGTCAGTCATAAATGGACAGACTCAAGTCATATTTCATATGCTTCAATATTTTTGATGTTGAGAACTATTTTCTTTTCAATCCTTAAAAGTCAGAATTGTCAACTTGTTACCCTAATGTTCCTCTTAGTATCAATTTGGTACCCTAAATTTTATTTTAACCAGTTTGTCATCAACTTGCTACTGCAAGTAAACTTTTCAGTTTCTTAATTTTTTTTTGGATCAAGTACATTCAAGGTTTTAAAAATCGTTAATCGGTCGGTCAGACGGAGACTAACGAGTAGAGGAGTAATTGAGAGAGTTCTCGGTTTTTAATTTTTAGATTTATTTTTATTTTTAAAACATATATTTAAATATTTTTTAAAAATGTAATATAATATCTAAAATATTAAAAATAGTCAATAAAATATTACAATATTCAACAACAATGAGATAATAATGTCTAAAAACAATCATTACAATAACTTATGAGTTCTAAATAATAAAAGTAAATACCAAATTCGATTATTGCAAACAATCTCAAGCATATGTAACAGACCAGCCCTGTGTGCTTAGAGGTCCTAGTCAAACGAAAAAACTCAGGGCCCCACAATTAATAATCAAAAAAATCTTGCCATCATATTATTACTCAACAGAAAATAAGAATTTTGGCTTAAAAACCAAACAAAATAAAGAAAAAAAAACAAAACTACCAATTCTGGGACTCGAACCCTGATCTTGTAGTAGTAATGACAAGTTATTACCATTAAAGCAAGTATTTCATATTAATTATTAACACCAGATTGTATATATTTGGGGCCTACAAAATTTGAGCCCTAGACATGAGCCTGACTCGTCTTGGCCCAAGGCCGGCCCTGATATGTAATTATGTCTCAAATTTTTCTTCTCTATATTCATCTAGTACTCCTTCTGAATCGATCCAATTAGGTTTTGATCTAAGAGTCAAAATGACGTAATTTTTTTGTCTAATCCGAGTTAGGCCAACTTTGACCGACTAGTCGGTCGATTTTCTCCCTGCCGACTATAGATGCCAATTTTCCAAAAATCAGCTCGCCCTACCGACTAAGCCGATTTTTCGAACATTGGGTACATTACGACTACGTGAGTCAAACTCACAACCTCTCATTTATTAAAAAGGAGACTATGTTACTAAATCAAATGATACTGAGTTTCAGCATAACAAACTGGCTAATTGTAAAAACCTAAATTGACAAATTAGTTTTCGTTTTGAAGCTGATAAACTTTATTAAATAGGAATAAACTTGGTAGTTACATCATAAATGAAATAAAATGTTATAAAATTTAAAAGAAATAATATATTCTAAAGAGCCATCAAATTGGCTTGATGAAAAGTTGAGGCAAAAAAAAGAACCAGTAATATGTAATGATAACATGCAAATTTTGAGGGTACTTTAGTCGATGAATTTTAATAAATTTCTTCGGTTATAGTTATTTATTTTATTTATTTTTTATGTAATTTATTTATTTATTTAACTTTAACCAACGAATTTAATAAATTTCGTCGATTATAGTTATTTATTTTATTTTATGTATTTTATTTATTTATTTAACTTTAGCCGAAAAATTTTAATAAACTTCATCGGCTATAGTTATTTACTTTATTTTTTATTTTTGTCGCATAAAGTTTGAATTTCGTTGTCTAAAGTTTAAAAAAATGTTTATTTTTATGTTCTTTTATTTTTGATTAATTTTTTTTCTACTTTTTTGTTTTTCTGCTACCACACCACTATCCGGAGGTAGTGTCTGGAGGATGAGGAGCCGCGGTAGAGGAGGAGGAGAAGGAGGAGAAGGATGAGCTAGGAGGAGAATGAGAAGGAGAAGGAGGCTGAGGAGGAGTTGTCGCCGGAGGAGGAGGAAGAAAGATGAAGAGGAGGATGGAGAGAGATGAAAGATATAGGAGGAGAAGGAGAAGGATGAGGAGTTGTCGTCTGAGGAGGAGAAGGTAAAGAAGGAAGAGGAGGAAGAGAGATGAAGATGAGAATGGAGAGAGATGAATGATATAAAAAAATTTAAAATTTTTGGCTAAAATTTTAAAAATTATGAGGCTACTTTAGCCGACAACATGCAAAAATTCGTCGGTTAATAAAGTTAAAATTTTTGACGGGGATTTTAAAATTTTTTAGGGTACTTTAGCCGATAAATTTAAATAAATTTCGTCAGCTATAGTTATTTATTTTATTATTTTGTTTATTTATTTAACTTTAATTGTCGGATTTGAATAAATTTTGTCGGCTATAGTTATTTATTTTATTTATTTAACTTTAGCCGATGAATTTTAATAAATTTCGTCGGCTATAATTATTTTATTTTATGTATTTTATTTATTTATTAAACTTTAACCGGCGAATTTTAATAAAAATCTAACCGTCTGATATGATCATTATGTCGAAATATGTCTATGAGAAAAAAAATCAACTTGATCTTACAACATTAAGGGTTCGATCCTTACGGTCAGTCCCGTAAGTCAAACCCCCTAAACGCACATAAACGGTTATTTGACTATCTAAATTACGTATTTTCACCGGACCTTCAACTGAAAATAGTTTCAAATTGATGAGACGCAACCAATGGTATAACATTTTTATTTTATTTATTATAGCATAACCGACGAAATATTAGGGTATTCGTCAGCTAAGGTGTAGGATTAAGAGTTTTAGCTGACGAAATATAGTTGATTTTGTCGCCTTAACTTTAAAATATAAGTTTAAACTTTCGTCGGCTAAACTTAAAAATTTCATCGGCTAAAGTTCACATACTTAAGCCGACAAAAAAAATGAATTTAACCGATAAAAATTTAATTTTGTGGGTTAAAGTCCACTTTAGCCGATACGAAAAAAACCTTTGTCGGCCTATTTTTTTATCGGTTAAAGTCTTTCTTCTAACAGTATTTAATCGATACAAAAAAACCTTTGTCGACCTGTTTTTTTTGTCGATTAAAGTGTTTCTTCTCACAGTGTTTATTTCAAAGGAAGCTCAGAATCAACTGGTTCTGCTTGCACCAATTAATCCATTCCATATATCTTAGCCTTGTTCACTAGAAAATATGTTAATAATAGAATAAAATCCTCCATCATTTTGGGAGTTCGAGACTGATGTAGACCGAATTATATTATTTGCTTGAATATGTTAATGACACGCCAATCTGCTGACAAATTAAGTACGCAGGGTTTCTTTTATCTTATACAAATTAAGTACGCAGGGTTTCCAAAACAAAAGGGTTAATTAATTAATGGTGCTTAAAAAAGAGTTTATTATCTCCCTATTTAGTGGGGAGCCAATGCTGCTGCTGCTGCTGCTGATACTGATACTGATACTGATACGAGGAGTTCTTCTATTCATACAGCGATGCCTTGCTCAATTATTTCTTTCTCTCTCTTTCGGGGTCCTGGTTTTTAGTAATGTAGGGCAAACGTTTCTAATAAAAGACAAAACATCACGTTGAATCAACATCAATTATGTTTTCTTTGTTAATTAAGCTTATGTTTGTCTTACTATCTAGAGGGCCATTAACCCATGATTTAACATGAACCCACCTCTTTTTTTAGATGGGTTTCACGATTTCAACAAGATTTTGTTGTTATCAGATGGTTAAATTCTAATATGATGGCAATGCATGCTAGTTAGGATTATATATGTTGATGATAAGAGACGTCCTTGAATATCATATTTGATGTAGTTGTATATGAAAATTATGAGGATTACGATAGAAATTACGTTATTTTGTCATATTTTTAGTGTAATTAACAAATAAGTATTGTTCACGTCACCGTGAAAACTGTTTGTTTTAAGATGGGTGGGGTAATGTGATTTGACAACGCGTTCATCTGATAATAGATAATTTACCTAGCCACCGTCAAATCATACATTAATACTGATTCGTAATTCTCATCAGTGTGAATAAAATCGACCTAATTCTTAATCTCTTTGTTAAAAAAGTTAAAAATGTTATCAATAAAAAGAAAGTGTCCTTTTTCTCCTGCTTTTCTGTAGTGGGTTACATGTAATGTTAATCTTCCATAGCTAATTAGCATTTGCTGTTAAGTAGACTGATCAGCTTGAAAGGTACTTAATCGAATCACAAATTTCAAAATGGATCGATCTCGCTATTTGTTTTAACCTTTTCCTCGAATGATACAATTCAAGCAGTATTATCTCTTACGTAATTAACGTGCTTATGCATGTGTAACCACATTAGAATATCTCATTTGATGCTAATCTCATTGCCATTTTTGCCAGCTTATCATCGATCGTTGATGATTTATTACTTAGTTTAATTTAGCTATTATTGACCTATTGAAATGAAATCTCCAAATGTGACTGGATCCTAATTACCTTTGCTTAATTTACTGGCCGGGTTTGAGACCTAGCTTGTTTGATTGATCAAATCGCTAAGTAACAAATAAGACATATAATAGAGGGTTGAGTGGAGACTCATGACGTGCATATTAGATTATATAACAGATAATGTTGTTTATAAGTATATTATTGAGTGATGTAAACTATTCTACGTATGATTGTGTATGTGTCGCGAAGCGTGGCATGGAAATTGGCAAGTGATCGATCGAGATGCATCCATTTTGTTGGTGACGATGGGTGGTTTCTTATATATAAGAATGCTTGTAATAGAGTTCACTGCCTACAGCGACTACAATCCAACTATTTAATTTAATTTTCATCATCAGCTACTCTTCATGCATTTGCATACAACTATATATGATAGCTCCTGAGAACTTAACCAACATATAAATCGTAGCCAATTTTTACAGTTCAAGTACTTGTATTGTTTGAAACTTTGTGTTAATGCTACATTAAGTTTTGTTTTAATGTGTTGATGCATATATAAACCTATTACCTATACAAGCAAAACCAACTTTAGTCGATCAAGTTAGAAGAACAAGAAGGTCAATCTTAGTTTTGAACTTTTCTACTCATGAGTAGATTAATCATGCACACTTGGGAAAGTTCCATGCGAGCTACGGTGTTTCACACCTGTGAAAACGCCTCAAAGATAATTGAGCATGCCTGCATGCTTATATGGAAATTCATCATATCCACACCTTTTTTTCCCTTTTTGTTTTTGGTTAAAAAAATAGTGGAGCACGTACTTGATGATTGATGCAGTTGAACCACCCCTCTCCATAGACGTCGATTCAAACGAATGTGTGTTCGGAAATCTCCTTTTTCAAACAGAAAGAAAGATCGACCAAAATATATAGTTGATAATTGAACGGAATTGAAATTATCAAACATCGATAATACAAGGTAAAATGATCTTATGGTCACGGTGATCTAGGTTCTAGGTTTTTTTATGAGTTTCTCATAAAAAAATCAAAAAACTCATAAAAAAATCAAACTTATGAAACATTGAGTAATGTGTAGTAAGTTGATCAACAGGTTGATTTGTAAGTCATTGTCACTTGTTTAAGTTGTTTTGAAAGGTGGAATTTAGTTGTAAAGGGCCCGCATCCACACATTTGTCAAAGGTAAAGCTATATATGTCCACACATATTTTCCTTCATGTTTTTCGAATCAGATAACTTGGGGTGATCGATGCATTTGAACTATCCGCCTCTCCATCGATGTGGAACAGTATTAATTTTGATGATGATCATTGTTTTAAAATTAGAGGTTTTAGCAATATCGGTATATGAACTTATGTGATCCGGTTATAGTGATACTTATATTTTAAAAATTATTAATGTGATATTCAAATTTTCATTTCGCTACCAACGAGGGGTCCGACGCCAATTTCAGTCACGAATCCATCTATTTGCTGACATGGCTAGCGTGAAATCCATCAAAATAAGATACAATAACGAAATTAAACTTCTGTCTTTTTTAAAAGTCAATTCCTCTCTAATTTTTTTTCCTTCCTCTCTCTCTCTCTTTCTATAGAACCGGTTTCGGTTTCTTTTCCCTTTGATTTCGCCGCCATTGTCCTCTGCCTTCAGGTCATGGCTACGTGCGTCACCAACACGATTGGACTCCTCTAATTGAGCCCATCATCCCTATACCCGAAGATCGAACATGCAATAAGGTTTACAGAAAATCTAGATTTGGCCTCTCGACTTTCATGTGATCTTTCTCCGGCCTCTGACAACCGAATCCTCTACATGTGGTGAGTTTCTTTATCCCTTCAACGAATTCTACAAGCCTATGTAATTGATTTTCTCAATTTGTTGGGTTCTTGTGCTGTAATAAACCAATTGTGGTAGAAATATTGAGCGGGAAAACAGATGTGAGGTAAGTCCAGGTAGCCATTAAGAACATGCCTAAGGAATCAGGCACTTGATTAGCAGTGAGAAGAACATTGGTGCTTTGGCCAGGAGCTATCATACTGACTTTGGTTTCAAATGGTTTTGTGTACACTGCATCAGTCACCACAACCGTCAATGTGTGATTAATTAGCAACATAAAAGAAAAACTCATAATTCAGTGCTGCATTGATGATTCTAAGCATGTAAGTTTTGCCATGTTCCACTGTTTTAACCAATATATCTGCACATTATAACAATATTGACAATGTAAAATCGTAGTGTCAAATCTGCAAATCCTTATCCACCCCACCGTCTCCTTCCTTTGCAAACCCTTCCCCAATACCATGTTCACCTACTCCACCCACTCCTCACTTCCCACTTTCATCTTCATCCTCAAAGTCTAAATCTTATTAAACCCATTCACACTGAGGCACATAATTTTTTTCATTCAAACCAGAAACCCCTCCTCAGTTACCTCAACGACAAGATCTCCTCCCCTCCTCCACAATCTTCCTCTTCTTCTCCTCCTCCAGCAGCCATAGCTGCTCCCCTTCCAGTTTCCTCACCGCCACCGCCTGTACAATCATCACCACCTCCTAGTGTAGCATCTTCACCAGCTGCCCCACCTCAGTCTCCCATCCTCCTACATAGCCTCACTGCCACCTCCAATACCAACTACTACTGCACCACCACTCGGTGTGTCCCTACTTCCACCATCAGGAGGCTCACCTCCTCCCAAAGCCTCCCTAACACCCCCCATCAAATGCCTTAACGCCACCTAAATCCCCTCCTCCTCCATCAAATGCCTCACCGCCCATGGGTGCTGCCACTTCATAAACACCGCGACCGATGACAATGAAGACGATTTATCTGCCTCGGCGGCATGATGACGTGGCGGGTCGGGTTGTTTATGAAGATGGAGGCGAGAGTCTTCGCAAGTTTTGGCGTTGGCGTGGCAATCGGGGGAGACTGAGATTTCTGTCATGGATTTGATTTGAAGTCGGGTGGATCTGAGAAGAAAGAAAGAATCGAGAGTGAGGAATTTATGAGAATGATGAGAAAAAGGTAGGAGAGTAAAGGTGTATGTGTTTGAGAGATTTGATACACATAAACTGTGTGCGAGTAAGATTCGATATAAAAAATAAAAGTGAGTAAAAAGCATTTTTACCTTTTTTAGGTGGGACTCATACTTGACACGTCAACGAAATTTGATCTTAAACTTTTTATTAATAATAAAATGATAATTTAAATATTATATTGATAATTTTTAAAATATAAATATCATTATAATCATAACACATTATCGGTTGCTCTAAAAACTCTTAAAACTATATGGTAGCTTTCCAAGGACAAATAAGTTGACGACGGAAGTGATTGATCGGGCAGGAAATACCATTCCCACTAATTTAGAGGTTTTGACTTCTATTTTGGATTAAAAAGTCCATTATAAAGCTTAAATATATTGGTAACGAAAGCTCGTGAAGGGTTATTCAATCAGATAATAGTATATAGATGAAGTCATGAACCCTGGAAATGTGGTCCGACAACAGAGTAGGCGATGACTTTTTTCTTTTTCTTGATAAGAAATGTTACTGAGCTAATTAACTTTGACAAAATTTGCATTAGTAGCTTATTATCATCGACCTGACTATATGATCTTGACCTGAATTAATATATATATATATATATATATATATATATATATATATATATATATATGGGCTATAGATTAATTAAGCAATTGCGCTTAAGTTCTTCGGTTGGCTAGCTAGCTAGCGAGCTTCCTTGCGTGCTTGGGTTGTTAAGCAATCAATAGGAGTCTCTATTGTAAGCCTGATATCAAACTCAAAGGCAATGACCGGCACAGAGGGGGTCGAGTGGGGGCTATTGGCCTTCAGTGAACTTACGATTTTGATAAGCTATTGCATATGTATGCCCAATATATGATTGAATTTGCCCTCAGTTATGACATTGACACAAAATATATATTCATTCTGTACAAATCTATGATCCCGCAGTAATTAAACAAAGGAAAAATCACAGAATTATGTCTTATTGTTATTAGAATTGTTCAAAATTTGTGACTTACCAAGATCTATGACAAAAAATTAGAGTTTGAAAAAGAAAAAAAAATTAACAATGAGCTGTCTAGAGGTTTCTTACATCGTCAATTTTTGTGTCCTCACATATATCTCTGTGTCCGCCACTTAAAACAACAATTATGTATGACTTTGTGAAAAACCTAACTACTTTAATCTAAACTGTATTAATTCATATAGTAATTACTTCATCTAGTAATTGACAATGTTTTCGATTAATTACGAGCCAATATTATCTTTTTAGACGTGCATGTTCTGTTGATTTACACATGAGTGTAATGAACACTAATTAGAGTGGTGTGCAGCACCAAAATGGAGCTAGCTAGCTAGGATACATAGGAATCATGTAGGATCAGTACGTATGTGTGACATTTTCTTCTCTTCCGGTAAGTTTTGGAAAGGAAATTGATGATGGTCGATGAGAACAAGTGAGTGGATATATTGGAATTTGGATTGCATCATTAGATTTTAGAAAGTAAGAATTTTCAACTGTAATAATATCTGATGTGGGGAGAATCAAATAAACGTACACAGTCGAATGTCATATCAACTGTAGTAGTGGGATTGCTACCACCCGACACTGCAGCTAGCCTTCTCATTCATATATTGTAGTGCCATGGAATCTTATAATTGAAGAAGAAGTGATTCTATCAGAAATCTGAGCAAACCAGCAAATTACCCTCAAATGATTTCTTCGAGTTCTTGCTATATATACCGTTCGAGGGAGTGATTTCTTCTATGGTTCTTTGATCTTGTAGTTCCCATTACTCTTTGGGCCTTTTCAAACCCTGCTTTAGTGAACATGCATGTTTGAGTTCATCTGGGTGTTGTCCGTATTAGGCCCAACTTGAGTTCATCTGGACATTGGAAGTTTGGAACTCATTGTAATTGACTTCGACCTCATTTTCCATGATAAATAGCACACCTGCATTTGATTCAGTTTAGAAAATAACGGTACAAATGACGGGCTATATATGAAGCTATACTTACATCAACCGAAGTTGATCGGAAATTAAGGTTCAAAATGGCTCCGGTCGATCATATTCTCGGATGCATTATGGCTCCGGTCGATCATATTCTTTTGGAGCCATGATGCACCTTAACCTGATCGGAAAAAGTACTGCTGAAACCTAAAAGGTTTACTTTTTTGCATAGACAAAGGCCGCTAGGGTTTTCCACCTAGCTAGTTTTGGGGAAAGAGGCCTTATGATGATTACAACAACTTATCACCTTTGCACCAACATCAATTTCTGCCAATTTTACACCCACATCTTCCTCCATAGGCGCGGCCTTATGGTCTGGCGCAAATTGTTCGTGCTTTATTAATGGGCCTATATGCCACCATTCAAGTATTAATTCATGGATGATGAGCCTTCCGCTCATAACCACACCAATTCGTGTGCCTTCGAATTCGATGAGAAATAAATCGTAATCAAACTCGGTAGATCTGCTGTGTATTGGTCACAAAATTTACACATCAGTCTGAGGAGCTTGCTTTGCCAGTACTCTTGTCTCTACGAGCTCACAGCCTACCTTGTTTCAAGGGATTGTTCTCGGTTGTATTATAACATAAATCCTAGCCTTCAGGAAAACCCTCAACCACTCTGAAACTGGGCACAAAACATTGTCTTCAACTTGTTCTTCATCAAATGTTATTCAAACAGATACCGTTGCAGAACATTGCGTGCCTTACGGTGCAGACAATTAGGCCAACAGATCTGGAAAACATAATAATACTAATATTGAAGGCTCTTCCACCTCTGTTAGGGGCATGTCTTGCGCATTCCACATGCAAATTCCCAAGGATTTTGGCTCTCTGAATCTCAGAGACTCAGTTGCCAAAAAAAATTCTCAGAGACTCGGCATCATCATGGGACTTTGTTATTTGTGTTAGCTAGCTAGGTCAATCATCAATCCAGAAACTCTTACTCCTGTTGTTGACTTCCCCAGATACCACCCAATAATACCTGGAGGTAGCTAGGAAGAAAAATAAACCATTTTCGTGTTCAAAATCAAAACTGAAATCAATTGGCTAAATACAAAATGGAAAATCGATCACAAATCTCACAAGGAATATATGTCACGTGCCTGTGGTGGCCATAAATAAAAAGAATACGAATCCTTTGGCAATGAATATATGTATAAGTAGTAGATTTTGATGTGGGGGTTGGAGGTGTTTGTGGCGATCGATGCCTGGGTAATATATGCGGAAATGATCAGCATCATAATGGTAACTGCGGGAATAATGGTGGTGGCCACTGGTGGAGGTGGAGGTGGAGGTGGAGGTGGTGTTTCTATATAGGATTCTATCCGTGTAGAGATCAAGTAGTTGATGATTGCAACTTGTGGAATGTTTGTTAACTGTTCTCTTTTTGAACAAATTTATGACATTAAAATTTATGTAGCTATATATATGTTCTAGCATGTATTTTAATTAGTACTATTTATATTGAATTCTAGTTAATTAGTAGTTGAGATCATGAGATGTAATTAAAAAATTCTCACCTGGTTCTTACTATAAAGTTCTAGCTCATTATAAATTCTTCTATATATAATCAAATTCACGACACTTATTTATATTTGTTTGATCGTTGTGGCATTATATATGTAGGTACATGCATGTTTCACACATTTAGTTGTGTTGAGGCTCTAACATTTTCGGTATTTATATACCCATGTAGCAAATGACATAGCGTGACATGTTATTTACACATTCTAAAACATCTCAAGGCTAGTTCTGTAGGTTTAAACATAATTTGTCATTGCAAGAATGTATGTAAGTTTAAAATGTAGTTCTCGAATTTTGAACAAATCTTACTACTCCAAGGAGAGGATCAAAGAAAGAAGTACGTAAATGTTGTGATAACTAATATGTCAAATAGTGCTTTCAATACAAGATCGTAAATGTTGTGATAACTAATAAGTTGAGGGTCAAGTTATCACTCGAATATATAAACAGAAGTTGCATCTTTTTTTCCAGATTCCTGACAGTAAAGAAAAGACCAAGCTAGTGCTCGTATTCGATCGAATAGCTAATCTCACTAACTACATAACTAAGTTACAAACGTTAGTGTAGAAAGAAGAGAAAAATTCAGGAACAATACACAAAGTTAAGATAACTATAACTTTATGTGCATTAAGTTTCAAAACATAATTTTTAGTACATCGAAATACATGCATGGCTTAGTATGTGATAACACCGTAAATTAGGAAGTCATTATTAAGTTATCAAAGGGTAGTGCAGTATATTCACTCTCTCTTTCTGTGTGACTGTAGAGGGACCAACTTTTCTTCCTCTATGATCACATCTATTCCTCAAGAATACTTAGACCCAAATCTAATCTCACCAAATCCCTCTCCATCCCCCCTCTCACGTCATCGCCCTTCGCTGACCTCTAGGACATCGTCTGCATCGGATTTCTCACCCATCCTGACTCCCCTCACTTTAACGTCAACACCGTCGACTCAATCCTCGTTGCATCTCTTATATTAGTTAACTACTTTTAGTGTTATGAATCTGCTTGTTTGTGTTCATAGGTTCATAGATTCATATAAATAAAAACCAATCAAAAGATCAATGTTTGGTGGTGATTGACTCTATTTTCTAATTGCTCTTGTTCAATATCATTTTCAAATTACTGGCTTTTATGCAAAACAACACAAATAGCCGATTGTTCAATCATTGAATTTGAATTTGATGACAAATCAACCAAATTACATGCATTACCATCAATCTCATTTAAAGATCCTTGTTTCTATTTGTTTCTTTTTTTATGTTCATGTAAATATTTCTAGAACTTAGTAGTATCTGGTGTACATATCTATTGTAGAAAGAGGAACTTCAATTCTTTATAAACATGGAAAGGATGAGGAAGCAGTTGGGGGGGGTAAAGGAGTGTTGGAGCCATGAAGGAGTTTGAGATGGCGAGAACAATCGTTGAGGAAGAGCGGGACTGGTGAAGTAAATGATTTGGGAAGGGATTTTTCATGAGAATGAGGGAGATACCATTATATGTACCCCTTAAAATATGACGTCTTTCATGTAAACTAACGGTGATATTGGCACCGTGTATAAATATTAAGTCAGATACCTAATTTGATGTACCAAAAGTTTTATTTTGAAACTTAATGTACATAAATTACTAGTAGACCCAACTTCAATTACTATTGTCAAAAAAATCTGAAAGAAAAAAGAATTACTAGAATTTCAGTAGAATATGTAGAGATCGATCTCTTCCCAAGAACCTTATGCCTTGTTTGAGACTCAGAGAGACTGCGATCTCAAGCACATGAGTGTTGTTCTTCACCACATGCCTAACCACTGCCAATCATTCAGTTTATATATCACTTGAGAAAAAAAAAACATGATTGTACAGTATAATATCGATAAATAAATTTTTGATAAATTAATAACTTCTCTTCAATAATAATTTTCTTCGGTCCCGACTCGGGACCAGTTCATATTATTAGGTTTCTCGCTAAATGCATAAGATAATAATTTTTTTATTATTCCCTTTAGGTCCTAACGAATATATAAAGTAATAATTAAATAATACTATAAAATATAAGAATAATAGATAAATACATAAAAATAAGTATAAACAATGTTCTTCATACAAAATAAGGAAACTTATAACAATCTTTACTTTCACAATTTAGTTACTCCTAAAGTATCCATCTATGGCTCTTTGCTTCTTTCTTGTATCTAAACCAAATTGAATCTCATCCTTATTTTTTGTAAGGCATGTATTAGATTAGCTACGTCTTTCTCATTTTGTAGCAAGTAATTATTCAAAATTACCGCTGCGTGAAATGCATGTTTGGAAGAAACTTGTGGTAGTGCACAACTATCATTTGGATCTTGTTCATCTTTAGTAGTTGGGTTCATGACTCTATCAATGATTTATTCATCAGTATGTGATTTCATCATCTTCTCATTTTCACTAGGATAATTCAGAATATCATTAATTTCCATTTCATTTCTATGACTAGAAATTGCTTCATGTAACTTCTGAATACCTTCATCTGCACTAATAATGTCGAAAGACTCTTAACAAACTTCTATATAGCTTTCTTTCTTCTTCATCTAATTAAAGTCATTTATAGGCATTATATTGTCTCAAACTTGGACAATATATAAATGTAATACGACTATATATAGGAATCCATGTCAGTTAGAAATAGATAAGATAGTCAAACTAAACGAAGTTATTTAATTCAACTAAGAGTAACAAAAAAACACTTGATAAATGAATAAATTATTCATTTATCAACAAATAAATATTTTATTCATTTATCGATAATATAATAACATCGTTTAAGTAATAATTTTATCTGATCTCGACTTTATTCATTTATAGAGGTTTTATTGTAGTTTTAATTTCGTCAATTTAAATTCAAAGTTAGCTTCATAAGATTCTGTCCTCTCTTTGATCTAAATAGAACAAAAAGACTGAAATTATAATACAAGATCCTCAACTTTTTTGCTTTGCATATATGAACTACAACTGGAAAATCTAAAGACAAGAATCCAATCGAACCCTTTTCTTTATTCATCCATTTTCTCTCTTCTCAGTTCCCACAATCAATTCCATTTATATATCATAAAATCGTAGCAACGAATATGATAATTGAAATCGGTACACACCTTTGGGGTATACTAGAAAAATTAGATGTATGATATTATTTAACATGGATGTCGGCCAGCTTTACAGTCATATCATAATGGTCATCTTTAGTAGAAACAAATCCATGTTTATTTAGATTCGCAAGTCACTAATTCAAATAGAAATCAATCTTTGTGTGCCCAAATTCTTGATCGACAAGCACATAGCAATCTCATTATTAGTAGCACTGCCAGATCGATGATCAAGAAGTAGTATTCTTGTACGTTGCATTAACTAATATTACGACTTTAGAAGAAAGCTTTTATCCTCTTTCATTATCCATAGTGCTTTATCCTCTTTCAATATCCATAATGCGTAATATATTTTTCTTTTCAGTTAAAAATGAATTTCAATAATTGCAGCAGAGATATTATGCAACGACACCGACCAAGATAACTATTGAATTTGTATGTAGCAGTTGATTTATCTGCAGATATTACATATCCACTGTTTATACCTTTTCTTTTTTAGATGCATGATGGGAATTTGTTTAAGCCAAGTAAAACACAAACAGCATATCTAAACACATACGACAGGAACACGAAAACATATCTGAAAAACACCAGCTATCTAGGCAGCTGTTGAAAAACAATATAATTATCAGAAATTAACAGCCCAGTTTCCACAAAACAAGAGAATTCATGAATTTTAATTTATGTGTCCAGATGTACAAATTCGCACACGTACTAGTTTGATTTGTTACTCAATTACCTTTACTCGACAAATAGTTGAGTATTGTAGTTTACCCTTCATTTTATCGCTTCCCATACAATTAGTCGAAACCCCTGATTTTACCCTAGGCGACATCGAATGAAAGAAAAGATTCGAACTCTAAACTCAAGACAGTTGAACTAAAATGCAGTTCAAAAGGTTTTGACAGTTGTACTAGCAAGAGGGATCCTGAAATTCAATCTAACTAGCTAGCTTGGAGCCTTGTAGATATGTGTATGCATGCATGATTTCAAGTATAGTTTTCTTCAATCAATCAGCAACATATAAGTTCATGCTGGTTTGGTATATATCCTCATAACATTCACATATGGTGGCTTGTCCTCACATGATCATCAATTGATGATGGTCCTCATCCACACAGAAGTTCATATAATTTTTTCATAAAAGCATGATCTTCCAAGCATGGGCATGTTTCTCTGTTTAGTGATAGAGCCATTGGACCAGCCATTGATGCATACCTCTAATTTGAAAAGCTATATATATTGGAAAATTGCCTCTATCAATCAAGTACTTGTAAACTGCATTGATTGAAATTGACCACTCCCTAAAAACAACCAAATCTGTGATTCTAATACAGGGGACAAAGATTCAGGTACTGGAAAAGGGACAGCCCAGAATTTGATTTGTAATTACACTCTAATCATCATGTGTGTACTAAACCCACCTTATTATTAACACAATCTATAGAACACAAACAGCAATCACAAAACCAATAGTTTAACGTCCTTCTCAGATCACAATTGCGAACATAATGGCAAGAAAACTAACAAACAAAGGAGGAGAAAAAGTCAAGTACAAGATCAGCTTCTTAGATATTACTGATGTTCCTTCCAGTTTTTCTTCTCTTTTTTCTTGTTCATGTACGTTTCCCTGAACACATTGATCGAAATGAAGTGCATACATGTATGTTAGAGCTGTATGGAAGCAAACAACATCAAGACTGTCAAGTTCATACCAACTTGAGAAGCTTATTGATCGAGTTAGAACTAATTCGATAGTAGTGAACTCGATTATATGGTTAAGTCCTAGATAATAGTAGCAGTGCAGTGTGTCCTTACTCCTTACTCTAGTCATGCTGCACAACTATTGTCCTTTCTGCAGTATTACTATTACTTCTATCTGATCGATCTTTATCCTGGGTAAGAATTCAATTATCTGTCTGAGACAGATGATAGGGTTATTGGCATTTTTCTTTGTTTGTGTCAATCACGCACTGGTCCTGATGGTTTATCTGCATATGAATTGAATGAGGAAATAACTCAAATAAGTCAGAACTGAGAAATTGTTTAAGTTATGCAACATTAACATTATTCTCTATCGATCTCCCAAACTGATCGAGATGATTAATTTGTTAACGTATATATGGACCTCAAGCTGCCATGTGCTGCTACTCTCATCGTACTCCAAGCCAAAGATGAAGGTGTGCCCGAGCACCAAAGCTTATCCTCTTCCCCCACACACATCATATGCCCCCATGTTGAGCTGTATCGATATTTCAATTATTAGCCAGCATATCATATCAAACCCTACCTCAAGCCCTCAAATCTCATCCTTTTTTTTCTCCTCTTGGAGAAAGACTTATCTAGCTCATAATACTTGCTCAAGATTTGGTTTAAATGATTCAATATACCAGTAATTGCAACTATATATGATATGTATACTATTAAGTAGTATTTAAGCAAAGAATCGATAACTAATGTGTAGTTTATGAGTGATTGCGCGCTTATATATATATTTGATATATAACGTTTAGTTTGATCGTATTTCATTCAAGAACAAACAAGAATTTTAACCCTTGAATCCGCATGTTGTTATCTTTTTTTTCTCTCTTTAAGGTTGAGATAAACAATTGCTACTAACCCCTCTCGATCGCACTGTATTAACTGTTTTGGTTCAAGGCAAATCAGATTATGAGCTCCAAATCTAATAGTTAGAGACAAACAAAACAGTCTTATTCTCTAATGCTATGCATTATTTTGAATGTAGTGAATCTTGTAATGTGACGAATCATTGAATGAAAATTCCAGGAATCGAAGCAATGAAATGAAGATGAGAGCTGACCCAAGTCAATCTACCTATCACAACGCCTAAAACCGCACGTTAGGGGCAAAACCGTCCTAAACAAATTATCTGAAACTTTATAAAAACCAGGATGAGTCATTGAGTCCCCATGCCCATCATCTTCATATTCTTCTTCTTATCTCTCCCACTTCAAACTCCTAAACCCGACATCGCACTTCTCACTGCAACTCACCTTCTGTTTCTTCCTCACTCTCACTCTCACTCTCACTCTCACTCACACATATAGAGCAAAACAAAGAAGTTAACCTTTCTTTGTAAACACATTTTAGCTCAAAGCTCAAACCCTTTAGAAGTTTAGAAAAAATGAAAACACTTCTTGTAATAGTTGCAGTGCTCTTGGCTAGTACTACTTGGGTCGTCCGGGCATGTCCGCCATCAGACCGAGCGGCCCTGCTAGCTTTCAAAGCGAGCCTCCACGAGCCCTACTTAGGAATTTTCAAATCATGGACCGGCACCGACTGCTGCCACAATTGGTACGGTGTCAGCTGCGACCAAGAGACCCGCCGTGTCGCCGACATAAACCTCCGTGGAGAATCCGAGGACCCTATTTTCGAACGTGCCAAAAGAACCGGCTACATGACCGGAGCCATCTCACCGGCCATCTGCCGCCTCACTCGTCTCTCTAGTATTACAATTGCCGACTGGAAGGGCATCTCCGGCGAGATTCCCCGCTGCATCTCCAACTTACCATACCTCCGGATCCTCGACCTCATCGGAAACAAGCTAACCGGACCTCTCCCCTCCGACATCGGCCGTCTCCAACGCCTCACCGTCCTAAACGTCGCCGACAATCAAATCTCCGGTCCTATTCCCGAGTCTCTCACGAATATTTCATCCCTCATGCATCTCGACCTCCGCAACAACAAGATTTCCGGCAAGTTGCCGCAAGATTTCAACCGACTTACAATGCTCAGCCGCGCTTTGCTCAGCGAGAACATGCTCACCGGTCCAATCCCTCCTTCCATTTCTCAAATCTACCGTCTCGCAGATCTTGACCTCTCTCTTAACAAGCTCTCCGGTCCGATTCCGGCTTCCCTAGGGAAAATGGCCGTCCTCGCAACGCTAAACCTCGACTGTAACAACATCACCGGAACTATCCCACCGAGTTTGATAGTTTCAGGTATCAGCAACTTGAACTTGAGCCGAAACGACCTCCATGGTTTCATCCCAAACGTGTTTGGTCCGAGATCTTACTTCACTGTCATGGACTTGTCGTACAATAGGTTGAGAGGTAATATCCCGTCGACCATCTCGTCGGCTTCGTACGTCGGTCACTTGGACTTGAGCCACAACCATCTCTGTGGGAAGATTCCGGCCGGTTCTCCGTTTGACCACCTTGAAGCATCGTCGTTTGCTTCCAATGATTGCTTATGTGGGAAGCCTCTAAGAGCTTGCTAAATTACATTTGCTAAACAAGATTATATATTGTGTAGATGGTTGTTATTACTACCAATTAAGTACCAAGACTCATAAGAGGATTATGTATTTCGCGTGTTTTATTAGATCATTACCAATGAGCAATGAAGTATTTTTCATGCACTTATTTTTTGCATGTATTATAGGACACCGCTATTATCTTTGATGATCTTATGAAAAAGGGAAAACTAGAAAGTTCTCATTATGCTCAAGATTTCATTGGATGTGACCATGGACTATTTGAGATTTTGAGGTTAATCATCTTGGTCTTGAGAATGACATGTTACTATTTGAAGTGGAAGAGAATGCAATATATTGAAGGAAAGAATCATTCCTAGTTAATAGGTTTCCTACTACAACTAAGAATTGTATACCGAAACCCTATTGTATACCGAAACCCTATTGTACAGGGTTTACACACCTAGCTGTCTCTATATAAGGCACCTCTTGTATTTATTTTTCATTCAAGTAATACAGAAGCTTTTACACACAAACTTCTATATGGTACAAGAGCAACCAAGTTCTTGAGGACCTAAACAACCACCACCACAAACAAAAGCCCTAACCTAATGACAGGAGACATCGAAACCAAAGACACCAGGGACACCAAGTCCTCAAACCAAGCACCTGCATGGGAAAACTCAAACCATGCGCTCTACCTTCACCACTCCGATCAACCAGGCGCGATTCTTGTGTCGCAAGCTTTGGAGGAAGACAACTATGTTGAATGGAAACAATCCATGACATCTGCCCTGACGATCAAGAACAAGATAGGGTTTGTCAATGGAACCCTACCTTGTCCTCAGATGAACGAGGAAGAAAGAACGCAGTGGACTCGCTGCAACGCCTTGGTGAAAATCTGGTTAGAGAACTCAATAAGCAAACAGATCCGCAAATCAGTTGTGCACTGCAAGGATGCAAGAAGTGTATGGCTTGAGTTGCAAGAAAGGTTTTCACAAACCAATACTGTGAATCTTTTCAATATCAAGACTGCCATCCATGAGTGTGTTCAAGAAGGAAACTCGGTAACTTCATTCTTCACCAACCTAAAAGCGCTTTGGGATGAGAAGGACGCCTTGTGCTCATCTACACCGTGCACATGTGCGGCAGCAGCCGAGGCCGCTATCGCCCTTGAGACACAGAGAACAATGAAGTTTCTAATGGGTCTCAATGATGACTATGCTGCGGTAAGAAGCACCATCATTGGAATCGATCCATTACCTACACTTAACAAAGCCTATGCTATGGTATTGAGACAAGAAAAGCAAGCAGCAGTATCGGCAAATAAAGGAGCATCCTCCACTGAAGCAGCGGCCTTCTACTCCAGCAAAGAAAACCGGGACACAGGGAGGAACTACTGGAACAAGGCCGATGGTTCAAAATGTGCAAAGTGTGGTAGAACAAATCACACAACTAAGAATTGCAAGGCTCACGTCACATGTACCTTTTGTGACGGCAAAGGCCACACTTATGATGAGTGCAGGAAGAGAAAAGCCGCCATTCGAGCAGCTGGAGAGGTTCCCAGTCGGGCAGCTGGAGAAGGTTCCAGTCGGGCTGCCAGTAACCTTGTCTTGGCCAAGGATGAGAACGTGAGCCTTACCTTCTCGAAAGAGGAATGTGACAGATTGTTCAGCATCTTGAAGGACGCCACCACTGCCTCGGCTAACCAAGTTGGTAAAGTGAATTATGAAGAGCTCTCGGGTAAGATTATTTCACAATGTGACTTAGATACATGGATCATTGATAGTGGCGCTACTGATCATATTGTATGCAATGAAAGCCAGCTTACTTACTCTAAGCCGGCAGTGAACTACACTGTTCGATTGCCGTCTGGTCACAAAGTCACAGTTACACATGTTGGAACAGTACAATTTACATCGGACTTCACACTCCATAATGTCCTATGTGTTCCATCGTTTTATCTAAACCTGATATCTGTGAGCAAATTGGCATATGATTCGTTCTTTATCACCATCTTTCTGAGACATGTTTGTGTTATACAGGACCTACGATCGGGGAAGACGATTGGGATGGGCCGTGAGGAAAATGGATTTTACTGCCTCAAGTCGTATCGGAAAGGAATGTGTAGCATGGCCAACATCATCACCTCAAAAACCGACCCTATCTTGTGGCATAATCGGCTTGGTCATCCCTCTTCAAAAGTATTATCTAAGTTTTCCTTTCTTTCAAACACAAGTCATGTTCACAACAATTGTTTAATTTGCCCTTTAGCCAAACAGACTCGTCAAGTTTTTCCCTTGAGTACCAGCAAAAGTAATGCATGTTTTGTTTTAATTCACGTTGATATATGGGGTGGTTATCATGTTCCCTCACTTTCAGGTGCCAAATATTTCCTCACCATTGTTGATGACTATTCCAGGGGTACATGGGTTTTCCTCATGAAACAAAAATCTGAGGCACGGTCTCTCCTCATTGATTTTCTTCAATTAGTTGAAACACAATTTGAAACACGAGTCAAAATCGTTCGTAGTGACAATGGTCCTGAATTTATCATGCCTACCTTTTATGCTTCTAAAGGGATTGAACATCAAACATCTTGTGTCAACACTCCTCAACAAAATGGCGTCGCTGAACGAAAACACCGCCATCTTTTAAACATGTCTCGAGCTCTTCTTTTCCAGGCAAACTTACCAAAGAAGTTTTGGGGTGATGCGATTCTTACAGCTTCCTATCTGATTAATCGCACACCTACTCCTCTTCTTCAAGGACAAACACCTTTTGAACGACTTTATGGACAACCTCCTAATTACTCTCATTTGCGGGTTTTTGGATGTCGCTGTTTTATTTCCACTCATCCATCCAAGCCTTCAAAGTTCGATCCACGCTCTACCGAGTGCATCTTTCTTGGTTATCCCCATGATAAGAAAGGTTACAAGGTTTATGACTTAAAGAGCAAGACAATTCATGTTTCCAGGGATATTATCTTCTTTGAGACTCACTTTCCATACCAGTCTCCTGCGTCTGTCTCCAGCCATGACACTCTACTTCCTCAGCCACAAATCACTGCCATGTACGGCACTACCACACCAGCCACGCCTCCTCCAAACCTTCGGCATAATCCATCTTCTACTTCTCCTGTCGATACCTTATCTTTTCATTCCGCTGCATCACCTCCAGACATCCACAGTCCTAACCCTACTCCTGTCCCCGACGACATTAATCCCACAGATCCAACTACCTCCACCTCCCAACAAAGTGACCACACCGAGCCACCTTCCCACACATCCACCGAAGCTCCACCGCCGAACACCTTTCCTCGACGGTCAACACGACCAACCAAGATTTCTTCCATGCTACAAGACTTTCATATTGAGGCAGCCATTCCCTCTCGCACTGTCCCGTCGACTTCTCCGGACGTGGTCACCACACAAGGTACTCCTCATTGTCTCTCTACGGTTCTCTCTTATGATCGTTTTTCGCCTACACATAAGGCTTATACTGCTGCACTAACCTTGCACCGAGAACCAACTTCCTTCTCACAGGCTGTCCTTGATCCACAATGGTGTGACGCCATGCAGAATGAAATCAAAGCCCTTCAGGCCAATCATACTTGGAGTCTTGTCCCGAAGCCTGCTCATAAGCGTCCCATTGGTTGCAAATGGGTGTACAAGATCAAGTACAACCCTGATGGCAGTATTGAACGATATAAAGCGCGGCTGGTTGCAAAAGGTTACAGCCAGATTGAGGGCATCGATTACCGAGAGACCTTTGCTCCTGTGGCCAAGCTCACAACAGTCCGCGTTCTTCTCAGTCTTGCATCCATTCGCGGTTGGCATCTCCATCAACTTGATGTCAATAATGCCTTTCTTAATGGTGATCTCAATGAGGATGTCTACATGCAACTTCCTCCAGGTTTTAGACGAAAGGGGGAGCACAGAGTTTGTAAGCTACACAAGTCTTTATACGGTTTGAAACAGGCATCACGGCAATGGTTCATTAAGCTCTCCAATGCACTAAAAACTGCTGGCTTTACTCAGTCATGGTCTGATTATTCACTATTTGTGCGGCAACGTCAAGGTAACTTTACAGCCTTGTTGGTCTATGTTGATGATGTGATACTAGCAGGAAATAACCTTGACGACATCAATGCTGTAAAGACTTTTCTGTCAAACCGTTTTAAGCTCAAGGACATGGGGGTTCTGAAATACTTTCTTGGCATTGAGGTAGCTCGATCGAAACAAGGCCTGGTCCTATGTCAACGAAAATATGCATTGGAAATACTAGAAGATTCTGGGTTTCTTGGAGCTAAACCTGCAAAATGTCCTATCGAGTACAACACTTCGCTCAGCACAGGAGATAGAATCTTGCTAACTGAACCGGGTCTTTACAGAAGGTTAGTTGGTAGACTCATATACCTCACTATTACACGTCCCGATCTCGTCTATGCCGTACATGTCCTCAGTCAATTTATGGACAAACCAAGAAACGTTCATCTTGAAGCAGCTTACAATGTGCTTCGATATCTTAAAGCTACTCCAGGCCAAGGGTTACTGCTACCGTCTACTGGTTCACCAAATTTGAGAGCCTTTTACGATGCTGATTGGGCACGGTGTAGAGATACTAGAAGATCAGTAACTGGCTATTACGTATTCCTTGGTAATGCACTCATTTCCTGGAGAACAAAGAAGCAAAGTACGGTTTCGAGGTCAAGTGCGGAGGCGGAGTACCGCTCTATGGCTTCTACGTGCTGTGAAGTAACTTGGTTACAGAATGTCCTCAAAGATTTGAATGTTTCATGTGCTAGTCCAGCTCGGCTTTACTGTGACAATCAAGCAGCATTGTACATAGCGTCAAATCCAGTCTTCCATGAACGCACCAAACATATAGAAATTGATTGTCATGTTATTCGTGAGAAGATACAAAGAGGACTCATCCAGACTGCACACATCCGGACAAAAGATCAACCGGCTGACCTATTCACCAAACCATTACATCCGAAGCAATTCACAGAGCTCTTGAACAAGTTGAATGTTCTCAACATACATTGCAACTTGAGGGGGAGTATTGAAGGAAAGAATCATTCCTAGTTAATAGGTTTCCTACTACAACTAAGAATTGTATACCGAAACCCTATTGTATACCGAAACCCTATTGTACAGGGTTTACACACCTAGCTGTCTCTATATAAGGCACCTCTTGTATTTGTTTTTCATTCAAGTAATACAGAAGCTTTTACACACAAACTTCTATACAATTGGGTATAGTTTTGTACTTTTGCGAACACTACAGTAAAAGGGACAATTCAATAATTGAAAGATAATCTATAGTATTTCGCTCACCCTTTTGAAATTCAAGACCACACGTATTTCTCATATCTTCATCATTACCACATTTTCATCATTCAAGTCAATAGGAATATGGTACAACTCGTAAATGAACCACATTGGTACAGAGGCACATTTTCTCTCCATAATGGGTATAGTTCTGTAGAGCTTTCGGTATGTAAGAATTAGGTACATGTTCGTAGAAAGAACAAAGATGATAAAGTGACAATAATCACATCCTTTTGAAATCGTCGAAAGGGCATAGGATTAAACGGGAAGAAAACGCTCCTCAAGGAAGCATTCTATCAAAACACACTTCTACAAAAACTAAAAAGGCTCCTAATTGTCGACCCAAATCTAGTTGCAGATTGTGATGTCAACAATTCATGCAAGCTTAACCTGGCACTTCACTATAAGCAAGCGCAGCACAAACCCAGTTGCCCAATATGCACAGCTGTGGCTGAAAATACAATCTCAAAGTTCCACATAATCAAGGACAGCACGTGAAGCATTAGTGAGATAATGACTCACCCAACCCCAACTGTACAATTTGCAATCAAGAACAGGGTGCCAAAAGGTGAACTGTAACCTCACACGCGTGAAATGAGCGTTTTCACACGTGCTGAGATGACCATGTTATAAGGTAAACAAGAACATTGAGTACTACTTATATAATAGATTGCTCTCGTGATACGTCCTGAAAACAATAATGGCCACCTCATAATGAAGGATAGAAATCATAGAATGGAGTACAATCTATGTTACTATTAACTGTGTCTTGGTTACAAAATGAATTACCAACAATCTAGTCAGGGGAGGTTATATGGTTTATTCCTCTCCATCGATGAACTTGGTGCCTAATCCCTTGAGACCCTCAGGTGGAACCTCAGTGACTGTTACCAGAGAGTAGAGCTCCTCTTTGGAATCTTCCTCGTCGTTCGTTCTGCGAGCAATGCGTACACGAACCCTCCTTGGCACGCTTCGGATACCACGGCTCCAAATGTGCTTGTTGAGCTTCACGTCGACCCTGACGTCTGCGGTTCCCATGACCTTCTGAGCAAACTTCCGAATCTCCTTGATGGCATTTGGTGCCTTCTTTTTGAATGTGCTGCAGAAAATCAGATAACCACAGCATTATAGTTTTTCTCTCAGGAAATTTACTCATCAAGGACAATGTCTGTCAAAATATTCCAAATGTTCCAAACAAACAAATTATGCAAGAGTGGACAAAAACAAGAGATATCAACTGATTCTTTGTCACAACTCAATAACTCATCAAGGACAAGTAAATAGCACATATGCAGCACCTAACAATCATAACCAATTTATGATTGCATCAATGTGACAAAAATCTCAAGTAACCAATAATACAGCAAATCAAATTCCATTTAAGAGCTTTCATCAGACTCGCTGATGCAGAGCTTCCTTAGCCCTAAAATCAGTGTAATTTGAGATGTTGTTCGGGCTTCAGTCCCTCCACATTAAAGGATATGTACTCCAGCCTCTTATTAGGTCACATTCAAACCTTCAACTTGACCAATTTCTCTTATTTTCCCAGTACATAATTTTATTCTAACCAATAATTTCACTTTCAATAAAGAAAAATCTTACAAAAATGAGATCTACAATGAATTACACACAATCAAAGTTGCTTGAATCATGGATTTGAGAGAAGTACATACCATCCATGGAGGCGCTTATGAAGATTGATGGTGTACTCTCTAGTCACCACCTCTTCTTTCCTTCCGCGACTCGTCTTCTCCACCATTGTTGACTTGACACCACTGAAGCTAGCTCTCTGCGGAAGAAACAAAACCCCTAAAACCCTAAAGTCTTACCCTACGTGGAGCAAATCAACAGATTTATATACAGGTTTGGGTTTGTAAAATATGGGCCACTTTGGATAATCTTCCAGAATTTGCATTTGTGCAGTGATGGTGCTCCGTTTTAACCTCTTTTACTGGTTTCTTCTACTTCAATTCTATCGATTGCTAGTGTTTTCACTTGTTTGAATCAGAATTTTTACCACGCTGGAAGCTTCTGTACCTTATTATTGTTGGAACGAGCTTATTAATGAGTACTAAGTATAGAGACTTGACTGCAGTCACTGGACATTCACAGCTTGCTCATTTAGTGTTTCTAGTCGTGTTTGGTTGTTAAAGGGTGTGTGTATGTGCTAGCTCCATTTGATTTTCTTTTGGCTAGGTGATTTCAGGTCTGGGTTGATTGGGTTGTGCTACAATTCTTACTGTTTAATAACAAGAAGCCACTCAAAACAAGGAAGCAAGAGCTAGCTGAGGCTCTGGCAAAGGGAAAGTAGCTGATGGATCGTTTCCTACTTAGACAGTTAGACACCTGGAAATTTCGAGCAAGTTAGAGGGAGAGAGCAAGCCATTCTCAGAATCAATACTCTGTTTCTTTTACTTTGTAAATTATGGAAACGAACCAGCAAACACTGCAAAATATTTAGAGCAAACCTACTTTTCGATCTGGAATTTTCACTTTACATTCGAAAAGTCATATTTACCCCTACATTCTAATTTATTGACGGGTAGGTATCCTGTCGAATCGGACCGTATCGGACCTCAAAAATACGTATCTGGCCATTTCTGACCACACCACCGCGTAGGCTGTGACGTTTTGGTTAGGTCCATGTTCTCTAAAATGGCAGTATAAGTTTTTATACGGCCCGATTAGATTGGAAACCTATCCGTCAATAAATTAGAAACTGGGGGTAATAACGACATTTCATCCTTGAGTGTTAGTGTTTTAGCATTCTGCTCTTCGCAAATCGCAGTGTGCTTCAAAGTTAAGTTCCTGAGAGTTGTATTCTCACTCCTTTGAAAGCTGTATTTCTTACTTCCGGACAAATAAGACACTCCAGTTCATCATCATCATCATCATCATCATCATTATCATCATCATCATCATCATGTGGACTCCAAATCCTGTATAAATGATTCAGTTTCCTGAATCAGCTTTGCCCTGTAGTATAAAATAATAGATCAGATCAGCACAGAACAGTTTCGAATCCAGTTTCAACTGGTTCTCCTAGTCCAGCTAGGAAACCTGTCTCATCAAGAATTCCTAACAGATAAAGCCAGTCCTGTATTCTAGGATAACAGTCCTATCTCTAATACCTACTGATAACAATGTAACAATGTAATCTCTATCTATAATGTGTAATCTCGATATATAAAGATAGTGAAAGCACAGTTGCTGGTGTGCTGGTTTTTCCCTTTCACTACTGCGTTGTTCTTCTTCTCCTTCATTGTTCTCTTAATCTCTTTATGGTATAAGAGCATCACGATCCTATTTTTTTTTCTCGGTCCCTCCTCAATGGCTTCCTCTGCTGCTACTGCCTCAATGTCCATTGATTCCACCACTTCCAGTATGTCATCTCAATCTGTGCCCTCCACGGTTTCTGTCCCTCTTCGATCTTCCTCTGATCATAATCCTACCATCACCAACTATTTATCCATTAAACTTGATCGAACCAACTACCCTCTTTGGCTTGCTCAAATTCAACCTCTTCTGAAAAGTCGCAATCTCATGAGCTATGTTGATGGCACCAACAAATGTCCATCGTTTTTTAAAACTGATCCAACATCTGGTCAGATTACTGATGAAATCGATCCAGCCTATGAGGCTTGGGTGGCACAAGATCAAATGGTGCTGGGATGGATTAATAACTCCCTCACTCCTCCTGTTTTAGCCACAGTTGCTCGATCCTCAACTTCCTTCTCCACCTGGTCCAGTTTGGCAAGGCGATTTGCATCTCAATCTCAGAATCGAGTACTCCAACTTCGTGGAGAACTTTTACGTACAATGAGGGGCAGTATGACCATCTCAGACTATCTTGATAAAATTAATTCCATTGCTGACAATCTTGCACTGGCAGGGAGTCCTATGACTGATACTGATCTTGTTTCAATCATCATGAATAATGTTGGTCCTCTCTTTGAGAATACAGTGAGTTCGGCTCAGGCAAGGGACACTCCGATAACTTATGATTCCCTTGAGGCTCTACTACTTTCTGCTGAACGTCGTTTCAATGATCAACAACAAGCAGCCTTTGATATTCATTCTGTGACCACAGCTATGCAAGCTACTCACATTTCTTCCAGAGGACGAGGACGTGGTCGTTCACATCTATCCTCTTACACAAATAGAGGCTCTTCACCAACTTTTGGTCGTGGCTTCTCTTCCACTAGGGGCCGCGGTTTTTCCATTCTTGGCGCTCATCCATCCACTTCCATGTCCGGCAGCTCTTCTTCTCGACCAGTCTGTCAAATCTGCAACAAGCCTGGTCATATTGCTATTGACTGCTATAATCGACTTAACCTTTCGTATGAAGGTAGAGTTCCCTCCAAGAAACTTTCTGCAATGGCTGCCTCTTATTCTAATCCGGCATCTTCCACCTGGCTTCTGGATTCTGGTGCAAATACACATCTCACATCTGATTCAGGGAATTTGCAATGTCCTAAGGATTATTCTGGTACTGATCACATCAATGGCATCGGTAATACCTCTCTATCCATTTCTCATACTGGATCCAATACTTTAGCTTTAAATCACCACTCCTTTAACCTCAATAATATTCTTCTCTGTCCTTCGGCCTCCACAAATCTCCTCTCTATATCCAAACTCACTTCTGATAACAATTGTTGTGTACTAATCTATCCTAGTTTCTTTCTTATTAAGGACATCTTGACGGGGAGGATCCTCTATAGAGGACAGTGTGAGAATGGTCTGTATCCTCTACATCTTGAAAACTCAGCCAAACTGCCACCTTCGAAGCACTTTGCTTTTGTAGGCTCACGAGCATCAACCTCCATCTGGCATTCAAGACTAGGGCATACTGCATTCAAAACCTTGTCTAAAGTTATTTCCAATAAAGCTGTGCCTGTGTCCGGCAGTCGTTCTTTTCATTTTTGTTCTTCTTGTCCACTAGGGAAAAGTACAAAACTTCCTTTTGTATCATCACAGTCAGTTTCTACTGGACCTCTTGATTTGATTCATTCGGATGTTTGGTCATGTTCGACTTATTCAATAAATGGTTTTCGATATTATGTGTTGTTTGTGGATGACTTCTCTCGCTATTCCTGGATTTTTCCCATGAAAAACAAGCATGAAGTATTTTCCATCTTTACAGAATTCAAAGCCTATGTTGAAAAGCAATTCTCCAGCACTATCAAACAGTTTCAAACTGATGAGGGAGGGGAATACACCTCCCATGCGTTTCAAAAGTTTTTAAAATCTCATGGCATCCATCATCGTTTCTCCTGTCCTAAGCATCCTGAGCAGAATGGATTGGCCGAAAGAAAACACAGACACATTGTTGACACAGGTCTCACCTTGCTTGCTCATGCACATCTGCCCTCGAGTTACTGGGTAGAAGCATGTCATACAGCTGTTTACATCATTAATCGTCTTCCCTCTCCAGTCATCAACAATCTTACTCCCTACACCAAATTATTTCTGCGTTCTCCAAACTATACCTTCCTTCGCACGTTTGGTTGTGCCTGCTACCCTTATCTTCGTCCCTATAACAATTCCAAACTTCAACATCGCTCAAAACAATGTGTTTTCTTAGGATACTCTTTAAATCACTTAGGCTATAGGTGCTTGGACTTGACTACAGGAAGAGTTTATCTTTCCAGGCATGTTATTTTTGACGAAACTACATTTCCTTTCTCACAGACCTCTCTCTCTTCTCCCACAGGTTTGTCTTCTCCCTCTTCTCCATTACAATTCTTTTCTCTCACTACACCATCTTGCCCTACTCTGTCCTCCTCTTCAGTAACATCACCTGTTATTCAACCTCCATCCTCTTCTGCATCTATGCCCACTTCTTGCAGTACTTCTGCTAATCCTTCCTCTATATCTTCTTCTACTCCTACTCACACTCCTTCATTACCTTCATCACCCTCTCCATCTCATATTGTCTCCACAGTTCCTGTCTCTACTTCCTTGGATATTGCATGTCCTCCGAATCAGGTGTGTCCTCCTTCGAACGCTCATCCAATGCTAACGCGTTTCAAAACAGGACTGTTGAAACCTAATCCTAAATATGCTCTTCATACTACCTTGCTTACTGAGTTGACAGAACCTGTTTCATATGCAAAGGCTGCAAAGGAAGAATGTTGGCGCCAGGCTATGCATGAAGAATATACTGCTCTTACACAGAATCATACATGGGATCTGGTCCCATACAAGTCATCCATGAATGTGTTGCCTAACAAATGGATTTACAGGATTAAAAAGAAGGCTGATGGTACAATCGAAAGATTCAAGGCTCGACTTGTTGCCAACGGCTTCCATCAACAGGAAGGTGTGGATTTTCATGAGACTTTCAGCCCTGTTGTTAAACACTCCACAATTCGCTTAATTTTGGCACTTGCAGTCACCAACAATTGGCACATTCGTCAGCTTGATGTTCACAATGCCTTTCTTCATGGTCATCTGCGTGATGAGGTGTATATGCGTCAGCCTAATGGTTTTATTGATCCAAGCTTTCCAAACCATGTGTGCAAGCTCAATCGTTCCCTTTATGGTCTTAAGCAGGCGCCTCGGGCTTGGTTCCAATGTTTTGCAGACTACTTGGAGGGTCTTGGCTTTCGAGAATCACTGTCAGACTATTCCATGTTTACTTATGCGCAAAATGGAATTTTTCTTGTTCTGCTCATTTATGTTGATGATATCTTAATTACCGGGAACAGCTTCAGCCACCTTTCTAACCTTATAACTGATCTCAGTCACAGGTTTTCTATGAAGGACCTGGGTTCCATCCACTATTTCTTAGGTATTAAGGCTACATACAGTGGTTCCACACTTCATCTCACACAGAAGAAGTATATAGTTGATTTACTCCGGAAAACAAGTATGCTGGATGTCAAGCCTTGCACTACTCCAGCAAGTTCTGGTTCAAAACTGAGCCTTCATGCCGGCACCAAACTCACGGATGCTAGTGAGTACAGAAGCATTGTTGGCGCCCTTCAATATCTTACTCTCACCAGGCCTGATATTTCTTATTCAGTGAATCAGGTGTGCAAATTCATGCATTCTCCCACCACGGTTCATTGGACTGCAGTGAAACGCATTTTGCGATATCTGAAATTTTCTGTAAATCACGGCCTCGTATATAAGCCTGGATCTTTATTTCTCAGTGCATACTCTGATGCTGACTATGCCGGGGATCCAGACAATAGACAATCCACCGGTGGCTATTGCGTTTATCTTGGTCCGAATCTGATCTCTTGGAGCTTCAAAACTCACAGAACAGTTTCAAGATCCAGTGCAGAGGCTGAATACCGGCAACTGGCCTTTACTGCAGCTGAAATATCTTGGCTTCGTTCGATGTTTAATGATCTCAGTCTTTTCCTGCACTGCCCCAAAATCTGGTGTGACAACATCTCTGCAATTGCTCTTGCGTCCAATCCAGTATTTCATGCTCGAACCAAACATGTCGAGGTAGATTACCATTATGTGCGTGAAAAGGTCGTTAACAACGAACTTCAAGTTCACTTTGTTTCTACACAAGATCAGGTTGCTGATATCTTCACCAAAGGTCTTTCCTCTTCTCGATTCCACTTCTTAGTGTCCAAGCTTCCTGTCGTTGAACGTCCACTCAGCTTGCGGGGGAATAATAGATCAGATCAGCACAGAACAGTTTCGAATCCAGTTTCAACTGCTTCTCCTAATCCAGCTAGGAAACCTGTCTCATCAAGAATTCCTAACAGATAAAGCCAGTCCTGTATTCTAGGATAACAGTCCTATCTCTAATACCTACTGATAACAATGTAACAATGTAATCTCTATCTATAATGTGTAATCTCGATATATAAAGATAGTGAAAGCACAGTTGCTGGTGTGCTGGTTTTTCCCTTTCACTACTGCGTTGTTCTTCTTCTCCTTCATTGTTCTCTTAATCTCTTTATAAAAAAGCATAATTTTGCATTCTACTCTCTCTCCATTAACATCTGAAGATCACCTTGTGTTGATGATACGGCATGCTATCTCAAGGCAATGGCTTCAGCCTCATCATTCATATGGTTGCCTGCAGAGTAGGATGGATGTATCCACAGTTAATTCCAATATCCTTTAGAGATCGACTGCCGATTTAACCACAGTAGCTAAGATTCAAGAAGCAAAACGGAAAAACTACAAACTGCGACCAGCCAAGAACACGTTGATGCACCAAACGGGATGCTGAATTCTATTCATTCTTAACACACTGAACACTTGGGCTTTTTTCTTTTGTACGGTGGACCTCACAGCGGAAGGACCGCCAAGGCACGTAACGTCTCCCAGCCCGCTTAAACTAGATCGGCCCAATTATTGTTTAGTTTTTATGAATTGGGCTTTTTTCTTTTGTACGGTGGACCAGCCAGCCCACTGACCGTCATGACATTCCCCTAGCCCGCTTAAACTAGTCGACCCATTTTTTTGTTTTTTTATGAGGTAATTACCACTAACTACAATAATAAGACTTTATTTAACAGGCTGTGGTTTTTTATTTCCCTTGCACAGGATACACTGACGGAGAGGCTTAACAGCCGTTTCTCACAATCAGATCCCAAAACTCAACTTCTTCCAAACCAAACCTCTCTCTCTCTTCATCGTCGGCAGCCATCTTCAAGACCTCAACAACGTTTGCGATTTCTGTTCTGCCAAATTCGACTTGAACGGCATCAACGACATCGCTTCGTTTGTTGAGGACGATGGAGAGCATGAAGGAGGAGTGCTCCTTGTCAGAGACTTCGTATTGAGACTGTTTGATGGCGTTAAAAATGGAATTGGATTTGGAATTGGAATTGAACTGAATTTAGGGCAAGGGTAGTAAGAATTTGTAAAGCTGAGAAGAAAGAACAAGTTCCTCTCTCAATTCGATTTTTTTTCAACAGAGATGGGAAGATTGTATTCTTGGGTGGTGGTATGAGGCACATTGGTTGCCCTAAGAAGTTTAGGGCTGAAAACTACTAAGAGAAAGTAATACTACTGAGAGTTAGTAAATAATGGAGATCAATAAAATTACTGAGGGTAATTAATCTTCACAAATTAGGTTGGAGCCATTAGGTTAGGTCTAATTGGAAGAACTTGAGGGAGATGGTTAGGTCTAATTGGAAGTAGGGGTGGCCATACGAAACCGAAAACCGAAAAAAACCGAACCGAAACCGAACCGAAAACCGAAAAAAACCGAACCGAAGACAAACCGAACCGAAAAACAAAAACCGGACCGAACCGGGTATGTATGGTCCGGTTTGCGGTTTGGGGTCCGTAGAAACCGGACCGGACCGAAAAACCGGAAAAAAAATAAATAAATAAGTATATAAATAAACTCATAATTAAAAGGACTTTAATTATGTAGTAGGAAGGAAAAAGACTTTAATTATGGAAGAAAATTTATCAAAATCTCGTAATATAAGATTTGTTAGGAATGGTGAAATAGGACTATGGTTAAAAAATCACGTAATTCGGATAACGTCTCGGTGTCGATAGTAGCGGTCAACCCTATTTACTGTTTTTATTCCCTATGGGGAGCCATATCGTCGGAAGGTAAATGTCTCAAAATTTTTATATGGACGGTTGCGTCTCATCTACATGAGTGTTTTTCGTGTAGAAGGTTTGACAAAAATATGTAATATAGAGGTAGATATGAGCGTTTCCGTGTGATAACTAACGACGTATTAGGGTTGACTGTTTCGATCGATCCCTTAACTTTGTCGAATCTAGTTGAATTTTTTTTCACATACATATTTCTTCATAATGATCATATCTGACGGTCGAATTTTAATTTTTTACTTTTAGTCATCGGAATCACAATATGCATACTAATGTTGTATAACTTGTTTATTAGGTTTTAAGCAAATGTACAACTTTATGAACCAACTCTACATAGAAGCAAAATTATCAAAAAACTCGTGAAATAAGATGTGTTCGGAATGATGAAATACAGCTCTGTTTAAAAAATCACGTAATTCGGGTAACGTCTCGGTGCCGATTATAGCGGTCAACCCTATTTACCTTTATTATTCCCTAGGGGGAGCCCTATCGTCGGAAGGTAAATGTCCCAAATTTTTTATATGGGCGGTTGCGTCTCATCTACGTGAGTGTTTTTCATGTACAAGGTTTGACAAAAATACGTAATATAGAGGTAGATATGAGTGTTTTCGTGTGATAAGTGACGATGGATCAAGGTTGACCGTTTCGATCGAGCCCTTAACTTTGTCGGATCCAGTTGAATTTTTTTCCACATACATATTTCTTCATAATGATCATATCTGACGGTCGAATTTTAATTTTTTTACTTTTAGTCATCGGAATCACAATATGCATACTAATGTTGTATATCTTGTTTATTAGGTTTTAAGCAAATGCACAACTTTATGAACCAACTCTACATAGAAGCAAAATTATCAAAAAACTCGTGAAATAAGATGTGTTCGGAATGATGAAATACAGCTCTGGTTAAAAAATCACGTAATTCGGGTAACGTCTCGGTGCCGATTATAGCGGTCAACCCTATTTACCTTTATTATTCCCTAGGGGGAGCCCTATCGTTGGAAGGTAAATGTCCCAAAATTTTTATATGGGCGGTTGCGTCTTATCTACATGAGTGTTTTTTGTGTACAAGGTTTGACAAAAATACGTAATATAGAGGTAGATATGAGCGTTTCCGTGTGATAAGTGACGATGGATCAGGGTTGACCGTTTCGATCGAGCCCTTAACTTTGTCGGATCCAGTTGAATTTTTTTCCACACACATATTTCTTCATAATGATCATATCTGACGGTCGAATTTTAATTTTTTACTTTTAGTCATCGGAATCACAATATGCATACTAATGTTGTATAACTTGTTTGTTAGGTTTTAAGCAAATGCACAACTTTATGAACCAACTCTACATAGAAGCAAAATTATCAAAAAACTCGTGAAATAAGATGTGTTCGGAATGATGAAATACAGCTCTGGTTAAAAAATCACATAATTCGGGTAACGTCTCGGTGCCGATTGTAGCGGTCAACCCTATTTACCTTTATTATTCCCTAGGGGGAGCCCTATCGTCGGAAGGTAAATGTCCCAAAATTTTTATATGGGCGGTTGTGTCTCATCTACGTGAGTGTTTTTCGTGTACAAGGTTTGACAAAAATACGTAATATAGAGGTAGATATGAGTGTTTCCGTGTGATAAGTGACGATGGATCAGGGTTGACCGTTTCGATCGAGCCCTTAACTTTGTCGGATCCAGTTGAATTTTTTCCCACATACATATTTCTTCATAATGATCCTATCTGACGGTCGAATTTTAATTTTTTACTTTTAGTCATCGGAATCACAATATGCATACTAATGTTGTATAACTTGTTTATTAGGTTTTAAGCAAATGCACAACTTTATGAACCAACTCTACATAGAAGCAAAATTATCAAAAAACTCGTGAAATAAGATATGTTCGGAATGATGAAATACAGCTCTGGTTAAAAAATCACGTAATTCGGGTAACGTCTCGGTGCCGATTGTAGCGGTCAACCCTATTTACCTTTATTATTCCCTAGGGGGAGCCCTATCGTCGGAAGGTAAATGTCTTAAAAATTTTATATGGGCGGTTGCGTCTCATCTACGTGAGTGTTTTTCGTGTAGAAGTTTTGACAAAAATACGTAATATAGAGGTAGATATGAGTGTTTCCGTGTGATAAGTGACGATGGATCAGGGTTGACCGTTTCGATCGAGCCCTTAACTTTGTCGGATCCAGTTGAATTTTTTCCCACATACATATTTCTTCATAATGATCATATCTGACGGTCGAATTTTAATTTTTTACTTTTAGTCATCGGAATCACAATATGCATACTAATGTTGTATAACTTGTTTATTAGGTTTTAAGCAAATGCACAACTTTATGAACCAACTCTACATAGAAGCAAAATTATCAAAAAACTCGTGAAATAAGATGTGTTCGGAATGATGAAATACAGCTCTGGTTAAAAAATCACGTAATTCGGGTAACGTCTCGGTGCCGATTGTAGCGGTCAACCCTATTTACCTTTATTATTCCCTAGGGGGAGCCCTATCGTCGGAAGGTAAATGTCTCAAAAATTTTATATGGGCGGTTGTGTCTCATCTACGTGAGTGTTTTTCGTGTAGAAGTTTTGACAAAAATACGTAATATAGAGGTAGATATGAGTGTTTCCGTGTGATAAGTGACGATGGATCAGGGTTGACCGTTTCGATCGAGCCCTTAACTTTGTCGGATCCAGTTGAATTTTTTCCCACATACATATTTCTTCATAATGATCATATCTGACGGTCGAATTTTAATTTTTTACTTTTAGTCATCGGAATCACAATATGCATACTAATGTTGTATAACTTGTTTATTAGGTTGTAAATAAATGTGCAACTTTGTGAACTATAACCATTTTTCACTATAATGATAATAAGATGAAAAATTATGAATTTGGAAAAAAAAAACCGAAAAACCGAACCGAACCGCACCGAACCGTAGGTGTGGTTTGGTTTGCGGTTTGGCCTCTTGAATAGTAAAAAACCGAACCGAACCGAACCGAAGTATAACATTGGTTTGGTTCGCGGTTTGGGGTATAAACCGAACCGAAGTGGACCGGAGCCAGCCCTAATTGGAAGAACTTGAGAGAGATGATACGTCCAATATATAATGGTATTTTAACCTTTTTACTTTGTTATGCTGAGGGTTAGAAATTTCATTTTATTTATTGTAATGCTACTAACCCTGAAAATGTGTAATTCTACTGACCCTAAAAATATGTAACGTTACTGACCCTCAGAAATGAGTAATGTCACTGACCCTCCGAAATGAGTAATGCTACTGACTCTCAGAAATGACGTAATGCTACTGATGCTTAGTAATGATATAAGAGTAATTTCGTAATTTACTAGTAAACAGATTCCGTTAGTTTAAATGGATGAAAATGAGTTTTTGGTAAAAATAAAAGGCAAGCTTGCAAGTGGTAATTAAAGGCTTAAAAGTGTATCTAGTGGTAATTATGTATAAAAACAATATCATGTTCAGTAAAACAAGTATAACAGATGGTGTTTCGAACTTCCATAAAGTTTTAAGTTGAAATGGATTTGTGAATCGAACTCGATAAACAATAAATAATGTTTCAGGCTTTGATTTGAATGCACAAGATTAGTCTGAAAATCAATTCAAGATATTTGGACTTAGAATGATAAAGTATGGATAATACTAGACCAAATGATAATTATTATACAAAAAAATTTTGTATGCACGGCTATGTACACTACACAATCTTAGTCATTTATAAAAATTCATATGTTTGACCACCTATGTATTATATCATATAATCTCAACCGTTCATATGTATCGTGTACATACACGACCGTGTATTGAAGATACGCCTCTATTATACCAAATGATGGAAAAAGATGAGAGCTTAGAGTTTTACTTTGTGGAAAGAGAAGTGGATAAAAATCCATTGCAACCTTCGAACATATATCTCTCTTTGCATTGGTGTGGTGAGCAGAAACTTCAATTTCATTGTCAAAAGGTGAAAATGCAACGATTTCTCGTCATGTCAGATAACCATTAATAAAAGTGTACGATGTATAATTTTCATTAAAGTATGTATGCGTGACGTATTTCACATAAAACTTATAACTGAGTCCACATTAGCTAAAGAAATGAATCGTTTAAACTCGACCAACTACATTTTTCTTGAAGAAGCTAACGAGAGACGAAATATTACAATGGCAAAATTTAGGCAGGAAAAATAAAAAGTTTAATTAACCAAAACTATAGCAAACCTAAGGCGTGTGTGGGATTTTTTTTCTTCTTGGTAAAGAAACTGTCTTATTTCTATTTATCTTGTAAAATAGATTCAAGAAGATCTATATGGTATGTCACATCACTCACATCTATTAAGATGCATGGTTCATTCAGTTACACAGATGCAAGCTATGTATCAAAGTAATACTATTCCCTTGTAGTATTTGTCACACCCGAATTTTAGATAAATAAAAATTTAAACTTTAGGCATGATATCCTCACCGATATTTTAAATTCTTGTAATCATCTACACTTATTAACAGCACAAAATCAAAATTGAACTGTTAATCAAGATTAAAACCTTTGAGTCAAATATTAAGATCCATAAAATTCACATAACTAGATATTCAAATATGGTCATACTTCAAAGAGCTTACTATAAAACAACAATTCAATAATTAAAGAGTCAAACTTTCAACAAGTAAGCTCATAAACCTCTACACCTCAATCCTGGAGATTCCAACCTGCAAGATCAAACCCTACATCATGGATTGGTGTATTGAGTTGTAAAACGAACATGTTAAGCTTTAAAAGCTCGTATGAGTAAATCTAAATTAAATGACCCATCCAAAATCACACGAGATAAAACCGGTAATTCCTGCGTTTAAACGTAGTAAAGAAAATCACCTAAAAGTAAGAAAGTTTAAAGAAAATAGATAAAGAAATACAAAGTCAAATAATTACAAAATCATGCAAATACGATTAAAGTATCTTATGCAAAAAAAAAACATAGTTCAGAAGATACGTAAATATGGAAATTAAACGACAACACGGAATCACACCATCATGCTATTTTCGACCATTTACTTATGAGTTCGGCAATACGTAGTCATCACTCATAAGTAACCCAACAAACACATACTCATGAGTTCGTTAACACTTAATCATCCCCCATGAAGTACCGACAGATAGACTAGAGCTCTAAATTAACCGTAACCAATCACCTGGCCAAAGCTTGGTTTCCGGTTTCCTGTCGCCATCACTAAGATACCTTAATGTCACTAAGACACACACACACAATTAATGCATTATCTCACCACTAAGGCACAAATCCACATATTTAGAACATCCAACAACACTCAACAACATAACCACGAGACCAATATGGTATCACCTATTACATAAAAGACAATTTCACCAACATCAATCAAACTAACAGAAGTACCACATCATTTTCGATATATCATCCACAATGCTCTTATTCCAAAAAGGCATAAACATTCTCAACACTAGTCATACACTCCACTATACAACTATAGTTCATAATCGCAAAACCCATAAAAATTATTTTATTTGAAAATTCATTTTACTTACCTATGGACCTTAATTGATCGAGTCCATATATTTTAAAAACAAAACTTAGTTTCTAAGAAAGCAATTTCACAATTTTATGACAATTGAACTATTATAACTTAAGACGGTTCCATTGTGAACCAAATAAGATTTACTCACCTTAACAACTTCCGTTGCTTCTCCAAACATACAAAAGCCAAGCTTAACACCAACTCCACAAGTTACATATTTAGCACAATCATTAAACTTAGTAACCATTATGACCAACACCTTTCACCCTTGAACCGAGACTCTACCCTTAACCCAAGATCTTGTTCCTCGAGACCAACATTTTTCCGAGACCTCACAAGGTCATAGAACACTTAACAACTCATCAACATTGCCCTTATGTTTAGATTCTCTCTAATTTCAAAACAAAAGTAAACATAATCTGAATTAAACCCTAACATGCCTCATCAATAACAAAAAACTACAACCCATATATCAGCACGCTCGTATCGACGAGTACGTGATGATGGGACAGACTACTGTCCCAAACGATGTCAAACGCACTGCCACAGGCGACTACGCGTGGCCCCACGCGCCACCTTAAAACCTACAAATTTTAACAAACTTCCAACATCAAACATAAAGATTAAGGTAAGAGAAACACTTTTATACCTAAGATCAAAGTCCAATTCAGCCCGAAACCACCCAAAACGCTGTCGCAAGCTAAACTTCCAATCCAGTCACTCCTCACCTCAAATCGAGCTTCAAGGCCACCATGGATCGAACTAGAACACCGAGAGAGCGAACCTGACCGGTTTCAGGCCTTGTCGCCGTTGTACGCCGGAGAACCAGTCGGATCTTCACCGGACCTTATTCGTCTCTTTGTGAGATTCGATTCTCACAAACCAGTATGAATCGACCTCTTCCACCACCAA
This sequence comes from Comarum palustre, assembly GCA_951800085.1. Classification (NCBI taxonomy): domain Eukaryota; kingdom Viridiplantae; phylum Streptophyta; class Magnoliopsida; order Rosales; family Rosaceae; genus Comarum; species Comarum palustre. The sequence continues at coordinate 31,644,084 of OX637573.1, read as the reverse complement.
AGGGAGGACTACGCCGCTGAAATGAAACGAACCTAACTAGTCCCGCCATTTGCGTCGACCGGAGTTGGCTACAAAAGTCGGGTCAGGTTAGAAGGAAACTCGGATATTGAAGGGACGAGGCGCGTAAGAGAAAAGAGAGAGGGACATAAAGTTTTTGTGAAAATAAAATGGGTAACCCTAAACTTTTCTATTTATATTAAAAATTCTCAAAAATCCACAAACTTCTATTGATCATAACTTTCTCATACGAAATCCGTTTTACACTTTTCACATGTCTACGGACTCGTATCGCCATGCTCTACAACTTTCGTGAAGAAAATTTCACGAGGATCCCAACGAATAAAAAGTCAACTCTTTGACCCATTAAATAGAGTCGTTTTCAAGTTATTTAAATTGTCCGAACACTTCCACTCTTCTCTCGAGCCACGAACATCTCTAACTCCGTTTAATAATTTCTAAATATAATATTAGAAAATATTTATAAATTTCCTGAATATTACAGTATTGCCAGTATCTTTCATCTGTGTGCAACTGTAATAACCTCCATGAATTGATGGCATGATGTCTACTTGCTTCCAAAGAATTTTGCTGGCATTCTCAAATCACAAGCTTAAGAAAGTAAACCATGTCTATCTAGCTAAACAAAAAAATGATAATGTAAAATTGTTTCTATTGCTCTCCTACCGACTAAACCTAATCCACATTATAAAACTACATTCGGTGATCCTACACACTCATATCAGAACTCTTGGTACTATATCATTCCCACGTAGGCAGTCTATAGTTTTACACTCATATATCAGAACTCTCATACAGATAAACTTACTTCTGATTCATTTTTGAATTGAAAGGTTTGGTTTCTAAACCGTGGAATCGGTTAATCTAATCATACTAGATAAAAAACATTGCAGATTTCTGAACAAATCCTAACTGGCTAACTGCATCAGATAGAGCATCACAGTTTGTTGTGTACACTCCTTCAAACCCGGCAAATAATGACTCTGATTCCCAAATAGGCAAGCATGACAAATTGATCACAACCATTATCTGGGTGTGCATATTATTTCCAGAATGAAAAGAGAACAAGCAGTGCATGTTTGTATGTGGTTTTCAGAAAGTGTAAATTCCAGGTGATGTATACACCCCGACGGCAACAGTAGAACAACCATAAATTTTGCTGAGACAATGATATAGTCTTATGACTCTTATCTGCATATGCATCATCAGATAAAACTCAGCAAAGAGAAGTAGTTATTCACATATGAAGAATGCAGTGCGTGGTTTTCTATTGTTTCATACTCATAGATATGCTCAAAATCCAAAAACGAATCCAATATACATTAGAAGTGGTTGTGTACTATTATTTTCATACTCATAAATTAAAAGGGTAAGATGATATTATCTGCAAAACCCTTTACTAAATGCGATCAAAGAGAGCAGTAGCTGTACCTCTCAGAGGTCTCTAATAAACACAGTGGCCTCCAAAACCTTGCCATTATGGCTTGGATGGGAATAGCAGCAAGCAGAATTTGACAACTGAAGGAATCTTAATAGGAAAACGATTTTTACGGTTTGAAATTATGCACGTCGTGTTTATGTGGGCTACCTTGATACGGACATCATCAAGAAACAGATTATTTCAGAATAATGGGAGAATGAATTTTTTAGAACCCCGCTAAAATCTCTCTTGTCAAGTTGGATTGTTCTAGTCAAGTTGTTAAGTGCACGACTTATAGACTTTCAAGTAGATGTTTTTGTTGGAGATGAGAGATTATGCATCAGAAAAGTGATAAATAAAATTTAACATATATTTGGGTGAATCATTCCTAATTGTACTGAGACCATTTGTAGATAAAACCTACCACTTTAAAGGTGGTTAAGTTGGGACAATATCGGTACAAGGATGATCTACTGGTCACGCTTGTCGCTCGCACTTTGACATGGTATCAGAGCGGGTCTCTCCAGTTGCTTCACCATGAGCCCGGGTGCGTTCTTTCAGAGGTCATGGTTCTGATTTGGTTGTTTCAGAGTTTGGAATTTGAATTTGTTTCAGAATTTGGTTTGGAATTCTTTTAGAGTGGTTTCAGAGTTTGGGGTTCTGCCAGAGTTCGAAGTTTGGAGTTCTTTCGGTTAACCATGGGGTCTGGGTTCAGTTTCTTAATCAGTTTCACGTGCAGACCTAAAAGTTAGGTTGCACGTGAGGGTGAGTGTTGGAGAGGAGAGATCCCGCATCAGAAAAGTGATAAATAAAATATAACATATATGTAAGTGGATCATTCATAATTGTACCGAAATCTTTTGTAGATAAAACTCAACACCTTAAAGGTGGTTAAGTTGAGACAGTATTGGTACAAGGATGATCTACTGGCCACGCTTGTTGCTCGCACTTTGACATGGTATCAGAGCGGGTCTCTCTACAGTTGCTTCACCATGAGCCCGGGTGCGTTCTTTCAGAGGTCATGGTTTTGATTTGGTTGTTTCAGAGTTTAGAGTTTGAAGTTGTTTCAGAATTTGGTTTGGAGTTCTTTTAGAGTGGTTTCAGAGTTTGGAGTTTGGGGTTCTGTCAGAGTTCGAAGTTTGAAGTTCTTTCGGTTAACCATTGGGTCTGAGTTCAATTTCTTCATCAGTTTCACGTGCATACCTAAAAGTTAGGTTGTACGTGATGGTGAGTGTTGGAGATGAGAGATCCCACATCAGAAAAGTGATAAATAAAATATAACATATATGTGAGTGAATCATTCATAATTGTACCGATGTCTTTTGTAGATAAAACTCAACACCTTAAAGGTGGTTAAGTTGAGACAATATCGGTACAATGATGATCTACGGGCCACGCTTGTCGCTTGCACTTTGAAAGTTTTTGCCTCCTTTGTCTGTGGATCGAACACTGATTCTACTAGAAGGAGGTTTTGGGAGAGCATTGTTAACTTTGCTGGTGTCTCTACTGGTTATCCTTAGTTAGTCATTGGTGACTTTAATGTTACTAGAATATGTGAGGAAACTATTAGTGGCAATAACAGTTTCACCAATGCTTTGGATGATTTTAATTCTTGTATTCACGACTTTGAGCTTGATGATCTTAATTTCTCTGGTAATTACTACTCTTGGAGTAACAAGCATGATGTTGGTAATCTTATAGCTAGAAAGTTGGATCATGCTTTAGTTAATCACTACTGGATGAACTCCTTTTCTAACTGTAGTACTGAATTTTTACCTCTTGGTATTTTTGATCATGCAACAATGTTGGTAAAGTTTGGTATTCCCTTCAGACGCCGCAAAGCTCCGTTTAAGTTATTCTTCAATTTCTTAGCTGACAGGGAATATTTATTGTCTCTGGTGTGTGGGGTACTAATATTCGGGGTTCTAAGCAATTCCAAGTGTGTCAGAAGCTTAAACTTGTGAAGAATCAACTCAAGCTTCTCAACCGCAACTACGCGGTAGGCAATATTTCTACTTATGTTTCCAACTCCAAAGTTGCTTTAGATAACTGCCATCATTTGCTTGATCATAGGCGGAGGTATAGTGAGACCAAAAGGTGTCATGACACCCCTCAACATTTTGGTTTTACATGTATTTGGCTTTTGAAATCTAGCTGAATTTGAAAAAAAAATCATGATGGCACCCCCTTTTGTTATTGAGGGCACCCCTTATTTCTATTATTTGGCTCTGTCCTTGTGCTTGATGCTAATCCTTTTGATGGTTCCTTGCATATCTAAGAAAAGAATCTCTCTAAATCTTATGTTAATGCTCTTGCAATTAAGGAAAAGTTGTTGGAACAAAAGTCTTGAGTGCAATGACTCAAGAATGCGGGCAAGAATTCTGCCTTTTTCTTCAAGACCATGACCAAGAACGTAAACATGAATCGTATTCTCACTATTAATTGTAGTGATGGGTCTGTAGCAACCTCTGATGCTGAGATTAAATATGAAGTAATAAGTTTCTTTTACAATCTGCTTGATCAAAGCTTCCATCATTCAAGGTTCTCTCTTAATAATCTGCATTTGTTAGGGTTCAGTCCTATTAGTCCTTATCTTGAAAACTCTATGTGCAACGAGTTCACTCCTGATGATATTAGGGTTGTATGCTACTTTATGAATCCTAATAAAGCTCAGGGACCAGATGGGTTCAATTGTTGCTTCTTTCAAAAAGCTTGGCCACTTATTGGAGATGATGTTGTTGCTGTTGTTATGGAGTTTTTTTCTCTTTTGGAGCCCTTCTTATAGAGTTAAATTCCATCATAATTACTCTTGTTCCTAAGGTGGCTAATCCCACTACTATGAGTGATTTCAAACCTATATCTTGCTGCAATACTTTATATATAAAATTATATAAAACTATGAGTGGTTTCTAAGGATACTCTTCATCTTATCGTCGGTCCATCCCAATCTGTTTTCATCCATGGGCGTAGAATTAAGGATAATATACTCCAAGCCCAAGAGATCCTTCATGATTACCATAAAGCTTTTGATCAGTCTAGATGCACTCTTATGGTGGACATTATGAAAGTTTATGACACATTAGAATAATATTTCATTATTGTGACCCTTCAAGCCCTTAATATCCCTCCCACCTTGATTGGTTTGATCAAGAGCTACATCTCTTCCCCTAAATTTGCATTGTGTGTTAATGGTGAGTTGGCAGGTTTCTTTGCTAGCAGATGTGGGCTAAGGTAAGGTGATCTCTTGTCTCCTTATCTTTTTGTGATTACTTTGAAAGTCCTATCTCTTTGTATCCAGAGAAAAAATAAATGACTCTCCTTGATTCTGGTATCATTGGCTGTGTGATTAGTTAAATTTATCTCACTTATGCTTTGTTGATGATTTGCTCATGTTTTTCAACGGTGATGAAAATTATGTTCGTACTCTCCATGTTGCTCTCTCTCATTTTGAGTCTTTACCTGGTCTTACAGCGAATGTGTCTAAGAGTAAAAATGTTCTTGTTGGTGTTGATAGGAACTTTTAAGTAATGAACTTCTCATTAGGAACTTTCCCAGTTCGTTATTTAGGTATTCCTTTAATCACTTCTAAATTGAGAATGCATGATTGTTCTCCTTTGCTTGATCGAATTCAGGCTCGTATAAAAAATTAGAAGAATAAGGTGTTTTCCTTCGCTGGCATACTTCAGCTCATTAAATTTCTTTTATCTAACATCCAAATGTATTGGGCTTCTCATCTTATCCTTTCTAAAAAAGTTCTCAATGATATTGAAATAGGGTTTCATTATTTCTTATGGGCTGGTAATTGCTCAAGTATGGCTGCTGCTAAAGTTGCTTGGTCTGATATTTGTCTCCCTAAGTATGAAGGAGGGCTTGGCATTAAAGACATGCATTGTTGGAATAAAGATTTAATGATCCACCACATTTGGAACATTGTCTCTGTTTCCTCCAACTTTTGGACTGATTGGGTGAAGGTTTATTTACTAAAAGGTAATTCGTTCTAGAATGTCCTTCTCCTTATTGTGTGCACTTGGAATTAGAGAACATTGCTTAAAATTAGGGAGCTTTATCGTTCTTTCTTTGTCAATATCATTGGTGATGGTCGTGCTACTTCTTTATGGTTTGATAATTGGCATCATCTTGGCTCTCTTACTCTTTGATGGTCATCTGATATGATTGGTGAATCTGGTCTCTCTAAGTATGCAATGGTGAGTGATGTTATTTGTAATAATTATTGGAGATTTCCTTCCCTATCCCGCAAGTTATTGGAGGTCTAAATGTATTTGACTCAAACCATTCCTAATTCAGAGGTTAATGATGTTGTTCGATTGACTCCTTCTCCTAATGGGCTTTATTCAACTTATTCTACTTAGACTGCTCTTCGTCTTTCTAGGCCTATTGTTCCTTGGTATCGCCTAGTTTGGTTTGGTAAGTGTGTTCCTAGATGGAGTTTCATCTTATGGCTTGCTATTAGAGGAAGATAGGAAGGTTATCAACTATGGATCGTGTTATAATTTTTTCTCCACTTGTCCCATATTGTGTCTTTTGTTTTGCTACTGTTGAGACTCATAACAATTTGTTCTTTGATTGTGCTTATTCTTCTGGTATATGGACTCATGTGTTGTCCAAGTGTGATGTGAGTAGACCTCTTCTTTCTTGGTCTGATTTCATCTCTTGGGCGGCTGCAAGCTGGAAATGAAATGTTTTAGATGTTGCAATTAGAAAGTTAGCTTTACAAGCTGTGGTCTATGCAATTTGGCGTGATAGAAATAACCGCAGATTTAGTAATGAAAGCCTTCCTCCTGGTGTTGTGTTCAAATGAGTTGTGGAGTTCATTCGCCTCTGCGTAATGTCTTGGAAAATCCCTCACTCTCCTTCCTACGCTTACATTTTTCATGAATGGACTCATGTGTTGTCTCTTAGAGGTGTTGTTTCTCTGAGTTTTTTCTCCTTTGTGAAGGGTGTTTCTTTGTTAACTTTAGCTTTGTCGCTACTGTTCTTAATGTTTCCCTTGGCCTGTTTTTAGCCTGGGTTCCTTCTATATTCATTCATTTACCAAAAAAAGAATGGAAGGGTCGGATTTTGCACTAGTCACCATTACGTTTTACTATAGCTTCTAAGTTCACACCCAGATCATGTTGTTGATGAGTCATGTATGACAGAAATGTGTAAAGGTTGGTGTCAATTATGTAAGCTAATCTGGCCAAGTGCCAACAGCCAGGGTTAGCTTGCTTTGAAGAAAATAGGTGCCAACTGTCGATTTGTTTCTGGGTTTGTCTGTGATGTTGATTCAGCTTTCCATCTGGAGCTGAAATGGCGGAGTAACTTGGAATGTAATGAAGCATATGGTTCACTTACAAGTCAAGGAGCTCCCATGAGAATTGAAACAAATGATGTTTCCTTCGTGAAATGAGAATAACAATGATGGGATGACAGCCGTTTGTTCACAGACGGGGCACACAATTCGAACATAACCTGAAAGGCAATCTTCTAAAGAGTATCAAAATCGGAAGAAATGGCTTCGATAATGTGTACTACAATACAGAAGAAAATCTGTGATACAATAACTAGTACAAAATCTGCATAAACTTGATCGGACGTACCCCTTCGGTTCTCCCTAAACTTTGACATACCCAAACTTCACACCATACCAAATCCAGGCAGTATGTTACAATTTGTGAAATTCAAGGAATATAGAGATAACGGTTTCAAATTAACACCTCACAACGCATGTTTCCACAGCAGTAGAGAAACTAATTTCTCCTACGTTTCTTCTTGCGTCTTTTGTCGTGATCACTTTCACTTTCAGAGCTTGATGATTCTGATTCTGATTCTGACTCAGAACTAGATGACTCTGAGCCTGAGTCCGAACCCGATGAACCAGAGTCGGATTCTACATCTGACTCTGCCTTTTGTTGTTGCATGATAAGGCGTGGCATGTGCTTCAAATACTCACGCAGGCTCTCAGTGATGCCACCAAGCCCAATGGAAGTGAAAAAGTTGATAGCAAATCGGGTGTTCTTGGGGTTATCCCTTGGGAAAATAGATTCATAAGAATCTTGCATTGCAGGATCAGTCAACCGCTCATTAAGCAGACGAATACCAAGATGCTCGGACAATTCCTGCACCACAAACATTAACATGTTATGTATTATTACCTAACAAGAAATCAATGACCAAGGAAATCAAAAACAGAAATGTAGTACGATTCAGTTTCATTTTTGTTACCTGGAAAAGGATCTTGATGAAAATACGAGAAGAAGAAGTGGTGTCCTCTTCAGTTAACCGTATATACGCTAAGCAATGCCACGGAAGGGCATCTGTTCCGAGTAAATGCGCAAAAAACTTAGCAACATTACGTAGCTTATTTGTTTCAAGCCGGTGAATCATTGAATACTGTTGGACAAAACACTTCTCGAAATTTTCCTGGTGGATTCTGTTGATCATGCAGAACCTCTGTCCCAAGAGACCATAATAGCGGAGGTATGTTCTCTCCTGACTGCAACATTCCAAAAGCATGACGCATAGCTCCATCTGCAAAGGCCATATCAAGAAATCAGCTTTAAGACTAAATGATGGTAAAAACCATTATATTAGCTAGAAACATGCATAAAGTCCATTATATAAGCTAAAGAAACATGCATAAAGTTACATATCAAGTTATCAGCTAACATCATAAAAATCAAAAAGTTGGTGTTGGACACACAACATGACAAAAAAACAAACAAAAAAACAAAAAACAAAAAAACTCAAGATGTGGTAGATCAGTTTGTTGTCAGAAAAGGCACAACCTCTGCACCGAACAGAAATTATTTATTATATTCTGTATCTAGACTCTAGAGTAAAGATTTTCCAAGTCAACACTTAAAGAAATGTGCCACAATACAGTCCGAGTCTCCCAGGACTGTTTCTACTTGTGCATTGTGATCCACCTTATATGAGCATTAATATTGGGTTGCTTATTTAATAGAAAACTTATAGCTGTCTTACATTGACACTAAAGTTTTCAGTCACCAAGAGTAGCACAATATGCAAATAACTTTCGTACTTATCAAGTGAAATGCAAATAAAATAGTAACACCAAGCATGTAGTATCACCCACCTCTTGGCCTGGCTCAAGCTTAATCTTAAGGAGCTTATGGCCTGCTTCCTCAAAGTCTACACTGGACATGATAGTCAGATATATTGTCCTTCGAAGATTCACGAGATTTGTTTCCGTCTCATCTCTAATTATCATTTGCTGCTCATCCTCTTCTTCATCATCTTCATCATCGTCATCTTTGTCACCCTCATCATCCGAAGCTGCATCAGAACCTTCCTCTTCAGAGTCTTCACCGAGAATCGTTTTCTTCACCTCTTCATAGCGCTTCTCATTCTCAATGAAATCAGGATCAGGCTTGAAAATATCTGAAAAACACAATAAAAAAAATTCAATATCAAAATGATATTTAGCCATAGATAAGTAAAAAAGCTACAAGCAAATTACAATGTAAACCATACCAAGGGTAATTTCTGGATTTATCTCCTCTTGAAGAGAAATCTCATGAGTTAACTGGTCTTCTTGCTCCACAAGGTCCAGTTCTGGACGAACCGCTGGGTGCCCCTGCAAATGCATATACAATGATATTGTGAATTCTGGCTATTGATTGTTGCTAATTGATATATTGTTTACCACAAGAGGAAATTAAACTCAACCTGAAACTTTGCTTTCCGTATAGCAAACAAGCCTTCAATCAAAAACTGAACTCGTTTGTCAATTTCTCCTTCATGCAGAATTCCACGAAAGCGCTCAAAGATGCCTGTGAAAATAAAATTAAAAATACAAGAGCATTGCTAATAAACAAAAATGGCATACACATGAATCACATCATATAAATAACCAGAAAGCACATAAATCTTAAAAAATGAAACCGTGTGCGCACCATGGAGCCCTTTAGGTGAAAGGTCTTGCAGTATTGATCCACACTCTGTGACAAAGCCAACAGCAACTTCAACACTGTCATCGGTAGGGTTCTCTAGCAGCACAGTGAGCAATTCCAATGCTATAATCTCATGAGCCACTAGTTGGTTGACAAGATGAGCGATAAACTTAACAGCAGCTAGTAGTTGTGGCTGAACAGAAAGTAAAACAAGTTAAGAGAATAGAATTACGTGTCTCCCAACACCAAGCTAAATATGGAAACACAGATTTTATTTATTAAAAAAAGAGTTAAAAACAGTAAATAAAAGAACGTGTGTGCAGGGTTTGACACCCAGCAGGTGCACCGCAAATTTAAAGCATTACAAAAGAACTAGACTAAATAACAGAGGGCAAGAAACACACCTTGTCGTTCCGCTTAAAAGATCTCTTAAGCTGCAAGACAATTCTTCTCAACAGAAGTTCACCAACCTCAGGAAACTTGGTGTTAACAACAGCAACCAAGCCAGCAAAGACATCTGTAAAGCCTGGAGAAGCCATCTGAGATTTCATACAGGATCGACAAAAGAGACCCCTTCCACGAATGAGGTTCTCTGCAAAAATTTCAGGAATTATATTTTTAATGTTTGCAGCATTGACTTTGTTGACAAGCCCATTGATGCTCTTTCGGAGGGCATCCCATGTTAAGCGCTGATACTCGACGCTACTTTTATCTTCCACCTCCTTCATCATTCGCGCCAACTTATAAGGAGGAATATAAACTCCTCCACTCTTTCCCAAGTTTGCCATATTAGTATTCACATTTCCCTCTTGCACTGTTGACCGTGCTTGAGGTTTTGAATTTTCAAGCACCCTATCATCTCGCTCAATGTCTTCTCGTCTTTCATTCACCTCCTTCTTTCTGTGATACTTCATATCACCATCATCATCCCGGTTTCTATGCCTGCTTTGCCTTCCATCATCTCTACTATCCCTTCTCCTTCCATCATCTCTACTATCCCTCCACCGTTCTGACGTTCTGCGGTTTTCCCTTTCATCCCTGCGGTCAGAGTAATGACGTGAATGCCTGTCCCTGTTTCTTCTACCATCCTCATTTTCCCGCCTCCTATGTCCACTCTGATGTCGGTATCTCTTCAGTCGCTCATCATCTTCTTCAGAACTTCTATGTTCTCTACCCGTGTCGCCATTCCCATTTTCAATTTTCCTTTCCCTTTCTTTCTCACCCCTGTCCTTCTCCGCCACCTCACCGTCTTCATCAGAAGTGTGTCGATCCCTATCTTGACAATCACCACGCCACCTTCCACGTCTATCACTGGGATCCCTCTCACTGGACCTTTCCATCTCCTTCTCATCATCCAATCTCCCACGTTTCTTTGTTCTATTATCTCTATCAGAATCCGACGAATTGATTTCACCCTGCTCAATACGATTGTTCGTCCTGAACTCGCTTTTACGGTATTTATCTCTTCCACCCCTCACATCATCATCACTCGATTCACTACTGTGCCGTCTAGCCATCCGAAGCTTTAACCCACAACTCCTAGTCTTACGTCAAAAAAACTTAATCGGCCAAGGACTTAAAAACCAGCACTGCAGAAACAAAGTTCCAGTTCTGCTTACTCCAGATCTAAATCCCTGCCATTACCACGAGAAAATAAGACACCATATATACAAAATTCAACATTGAGGAGAAAAAAAACGCAAATAAAACCCTAATAGAAAATTTACAAAGTCAGCATTATAAATTCGACTAATATGGTACTAGTTCAACCACTTAATACCCAATTTTGTGCTAGAGAATATCGTACAGCTCCAATTTCAGTGCTTCAATTCACTTTCAGATTCCAATTCAAATAACACCAATTTCATCTTTTCCAATTAAAAATCCAGCAAACAGTACAATCTACTTCGCTCCAGGATTCAGCATATCTAAACTACTCGCATCCAAATCTCAGTTTCCACAACAAGGACGAAATCGCAGAATCGAATTTCAGATTACCTTAAACCAAAGCCCTAAATTTCGAAATCCAAACAGTACCAAAACCTAGCCTAAATCACTGGCAATTACTTAATCCACATCACAAATACACCTCGAATCCCTAAGATTTCATCAACTAGCAAAATGCAAGTTCAAATTTTTTTTCACACAAAAACCCTAACTCTATATACCAAACCATAAATACGTACCTATAGATATACACATACATATATATATAGAGAGAGAGAGACAGAGAGAGAGAGGCATACCTGGATAAGAGGGGAATTTGAAGAGATCGAAGAAAAGCTGCGATCTTTGGGAGGAAGAAGAACTGAAGACGCTGCGATTCAGAAAAGCCCCAACTTGGTTTTCTATTATTTTTGCTCTGGCTTTTTGTTGTTACTCGATTATAACGTAGGGCTGGGATGGATCCTGTTTTGTTCCGAAAAATATATTATTTTAACTGAAATCGACGGGAGATTGTATTTTTAGAAAGTTATTATGTATTGAATGATCCTATTTGGTATCGGAATAGAAAATAAAATTAAAAAAAAACATAAAGAGATAAATTGATTATAATTTTTTTTAAAAAATTATATATTTTTTTTATAAAGTCAATATAAACTCATCTAATATTGATGAGGATTTTATTATATATAATATTTTTTTATATATATAAATATATTCTGTAGTGTTACTTTTTTAAAAACTCTATATAGAAAACAGACATACCGACCCAAAGATCTATATATTAAGCAATCTTTTAGATTTTTTTTCTTTCTTTTTAAAAAAGAAATAAAATATTTCACTCTTACTTTTATAGTGACTCGAACAGATGACTTGATTAATCTTTTAAAATTGCTAAGCTATCAGTTCCTTCATTCGTTATACACAAGACAGTTCGGATTCTCATCTATAATGAGCTTGGTACTCATTGCAATAGTACTAAACTCAGTAGATGCAAACCCCATAAATAAAATTAAAAACAATATGATGCTTTTGGTTTTTGGTTTTATGTGTTGGTATTTTGTATTCATGCTTTTGTTTCAGAGGGTTAGTGTTTAAGCCAAAAAGATTGGTGTTTTTTATGAACTTTGTTGATGAGTTAGTGGTGATTGTTAATAACAGAAGCTTCTTCTTCTTTGTTGAGTTAGTGATGTTTATGTCACTGTTAGTATTAGGTGAACAATATTAAACGTCTGGCATTAGGGACTTCACGTTTGTTTGATTGTTTGCGAGATTTTATTTAACCACGATTGGAAACTTTTCGCTGTAGAGGAGACTAGAATTACAAGGACAGAGTTCATATGCAACAGGATCCACAAGGCTTTGCGAAGAAGCTATTAGGAAATGGCCTTGGGAATGGTAGCCAACAATGCCTTTCATGGAGAGAGCTTAAAAGTTAGTTGTTACAGTTATTCATGGCCTAAATTTCTTGCAAATTAATCTCAATCTGTACTGATAGTCTTGCCTGATTGTTTGTATGAACTTAAATAATTGAGCTCCTTACGAATCCTAAGCAAATGTTATGCATTGAAATATGATACAAGTGACTTCCATTGAGGTAGCTTGCTTGGTTTGAGCTGCATTGAGTGATTATAGTAGATTTTGTAGCAGTGTTCTGCTAGGATGAAGTTTGTATTTAGTGATTTATAGTAGATGGTTAGATGGAATGAGATTCTGTCCTTGAAAACAATACAAAATCTTGAACTTCAAGATACTACTTCTCAGAAAACCCAATGTCAACTGTCCAAGGTCTCAGAAATTCTTAGAACTACTAAATGAGCATAATATTCTGAATCAATCAAACTTGAATTTAAGAAAAACCAAAACACCTAGCCTCATCTATCCAATTCCACAAAAGCCGACTCTACACAGTTTGGTAATTCGATAAACAGCAGATTTGTGCAAAATGTCCATATAAATCATGTTTCTTGATCATTCATCATCATGGTAGAACTGTGTAGCTTCAAGTTATGAGTAAACCGATTTCTCCAATTGATTAAATGCTTTATCAACACTCCTCTCTGCAGCACACTCATCAATCAGATAATTAAAGCCAACTTCATTACAGAAAATTCCAGATCATATAAATTCTTACCTGAAAGAACAGCAGCATATTCTTTTTTCACCATTTTCTCTAACATGACTGGAAAATCCTTGTTTACAAAGTTATTGATCAAATCAGTTACTTGTTGAGTACGTTCTCGGGACAAATTCTCATTTTCTGAAATCTCTTGTTGAAGTCGAGCCCACAGAGCATCATTATTGGCCTTTACAGCCTTCTCCTACTGTGACCCAGAACCGCCTCTATTCTTTTTCCTTCCTCTATAATTGGGACAGTAACCATCGTTGTCATCTGCTTTTGCATATTCATTAGCTGCACATATGATGAATAGCCATAGTTAACAGAAAGGATAATGGACAAGAAAACAAGGTTTGATTAGTCTACCTTACTAAGTCAAGCTGAAAATAGTGGTACGTGAGTAGACATGTGCAAGATAATTAAATGGCCAAATTTCGGCACTCACCTGATTCATCACATCCTGCATTGCCATAATTTGAGGAACTGCAGCTTCTCCAGAGGGGGGACTCCCACCTGCCTCATTGGAGGGCTCTATTGAGTTGAGCACACCTGGCTTGTTGAGTTCCATTAGCTCATATAATGAAGCAGTGCTGCTGTCAACTGTATTTGTATTTGCAGATGAAGAAACAGCCATTAAAATATCAGAGGGAGCTATTAGAAAACATGATAGAAAGATTGAGCACACACACTAGATACTTCACCTTGTGCAATTTTCTTGTTCTTTTCAGGCTTAGCTTCTTCCTTCTTCACTCTTTCTAACCTTTGCTTTTCCAGTGCCCCTCTTCTTCCTTCTTCCAAAGCTGCACATATGATGAAAAATCATAGTTAAAAGAGTGGATAATGGTCAAGAAAACAAGGTTGATTACACAAACCACAATCACAAGTTCACAACACATCAACACATGCAAAATGTTGGAGAGAAAAGATCTCAGTCAGAAAATAGACAAATAAAATATAACTTATAAGTTGATGTATTGTATCCAATTGTACTGGGATTTTTTGTAGATTAAAACCCAACACCTTAAAGATGTTTAAGTTAGGACAATATCGGTACAATGGTGATCCACAAGTCACGTTTGTCCTAGTTCAAGTTGGTATCAGAGCGGGTTCATCTTCAATTACTTCTCCTAGCATAACATGAGAAAGTCTCCCAACATAATGAGTCTAAATTTATGCTTGAATCCCAAATAACATCACAAACAAACAATCAAACCTGAATATCCTTAATTACACCACAAACAAATCACCATCATCAAAAATCATAATTATCAAATCACATACCGATGCCTTTTGTAGTTAAAACTCAACACCTTAAATGTGGTTAAGTTGGGACAGTATCGGTACAATGGTGATCTACGGGCCACACTTGTCCTTGTTCAAGTTGGTATCAGAGCGGGTCTCTCTTTAATTACTTCTCCTAACATAATGGGGGAAAGTCTCCCAACATAATGAGCCTAAATTTGGGTTCATCGAAAAGTCTTTGGCTTCATATCATACCAAGTGTCTGCAGTGGGACCGCAAACCCAATTTTTGAAATGAGAATTGGACCAAATTATATTCCAAATCAAATTACAGATTTCCGATGTGGAAATTGGACCAAATCAAATTACACGTGCAGACCTAAAAAAGTTAGGTAACACGTGAGGAAGAGTGTTGAAGAGAAAATATTTCATATCAAAAAAGAGACAAATAAAATATAACTTATAAGTCGATGGATTGTATCCAATTGTACCAAGACTTTTTGTAGATTAAAACCTAACACCTTAAAGGTGTTTAAGTTGAGACAATATTGATACAATGATGATTCACAGATCATGATTGTTCCAGTTCAAGTTAAAATAGAACCATTTTCTCTTCCCATGATATAAGGAAGACCGACTTAAATGGCAATAGCATAATTTAGCCTGTTCAAGTTTAGCCGAAAATAATTGGTACGTGAGTAGACATGTGCAAGATAATGAAATGCCCAAATTTCACTGAACTCACCCGTTTTCTCAAATACAGTAGTTGCGTGATTGTGGCAGTAGCCGACCCAGAACATTCATCTTGTACAATTTGTTTCCTATTTTCAGCTTTTTTCTCATTCTTTTTCTTGTTCCTTTTTCTGTTTAGCTTCTTCCTTGGCCGCCTCAGTTGCAATGTAACCTTCTAATAATTTCCGTTCAATCCGTATACAGCTGACAACGATAACATCATCAACTCCCTCTTCCATCTGCTCACACTTCATACAGTCAGCTAACAATTGCTCAACCTTAAGACTTTTACCTGACAACAACGTACCCTCACTGCCTCTTCTAGAAGGTTGAACAAATCTTTGGAACTCATGTTGATAGTGTCAGATTTAGCAATCTTCAAAAATGAAGCTGCCGACCCAAAATAACCGTACTCATGTGCAATATCATGGATTCCTCAATAGCCTCCCTTGAGAACTTGGAAAAAAATTCAATAATTTCGGTATGCTTTTCAATAAAACTTTCTAAATCCCCAGCCGATAGACAAGACTGAAGCAATGTTTTTTTTTCAGGGTTATCCCAATATTGCATAAGACTTTCGATTAGACTTTCAAGTAATTGGGGAGGACGCATTGATCCATGATTTAAAAAACACATCTAGATATACTTTCACACTTGAAACTGATGTGTTATCTTGAGCTTTAAAGAAGTAAAAATCAGTAGCACTGTCTACAACTGAAGCAGAGCATGTATCTGCATCAATAGTCATTTCTCAAGCAATTTGGCTCAGAAGAGTCATTGAAGACTATGACGAGAAACAAAGTTTTGCAACAACCATTTTCAGTGATAACAAGTCTGCAATTGCCATGAGCAAGAATCTTATATGTCACAGTAGGACAAAGCACATTGCCTTGAAATTTCACCACATCAGAGATGCAGTTGAAGAGAATGAAAATGATCTGGTGTACTATAAAGACCAAGTTGCAGACATCTTCACCAAAGCTCTACCAAGAGCTAGAGACATTCGAATACCTCAGAGACATATTATAAGTGGATAAGCAAAGCATTAAGAGGGAGTGTTGAAGTTAATGTTTTCCTGATAATACTAGGAAACTGCAGAAGAAACAATGACTCACTACAGATATTTACTTCCACTTGTTTTACTGTTCACATCCACTCAAACCCGACTCCTGAGCTCCAGAAGCATCTGACTAATATTGTACTTAATTACAAAAAGATGTAATATTTTGTAAATCATTAAGCATTCTTATGAAATTGATAAACAGTCAGTTCCTTTATTCGTTACAAACAAGACATTTAGTTCAGTTTCTCATGTAAAATCCAGTTTGGTACTCATTGCACTCCTACTAAACTTGATAGATGGAAACCACATGATAAGTTGTGCTTGTACACCATGTCACCATACACGTTTCTGTTTGTGCAACCAGCCTGTGTACAACTTCTCTGAACTTGCATTGCCTCAACTACTGAGGATCGTATTCGTTTCGGTTGTGTCTTCTTGATTGTGTTTGAAATGTTAATACACTTCAATGTATCGGCAGTCCAGTCTTCACCTCGTGATCGGACATTGGAATATCAAGTTATAGAACGTCAACACTAATCAACCCGATTTGAGTGTACAATCCTCTCTAATATATCGGTCATTTTTGTCAAACATACCATCGATTGCTACTAACAGCTGAGCAAAGTAGATTCTACATGGCAACTGTTACTACAATATCTTTGATTTCGTAACAGATATTGATTTGCATTTTAACTTCCAATCTCTATCATTTCGAAATATGTCAAACTGGCTAACCAACACAGATTTTTTTTCCAAGATCATCTAAGAGAGATTGTCTACAGCACCTCATGATGTCTGTTTCCACTTTCCACAACAGTAGAGAAACTAATTTCTCCTACGTTTCTTCTTGCGACTTTCATCGCGATCACTTTCACTTTCGGAGCTTGATGATTCTGATACTGGTTGTCTCAGAACTATCCAACTCTGAGTCTGAGTCTGAGTCTGAACCCGATGAACCAGATGCTGCTTTTTGTTGTTGCATGATAATGCGTCCTATGTGCTTCAAATGCTCATGCACGTTCCCAGTGATGCCACCGAGCCCAATGGATGTGAAAAAGTTAATAGCAAAACGGGTGTTCTTGGGAGTATCCCTTGGTAATATAGAGTCTTGTGTTGCAGGATCAGTCAGCCGCTCATTAAGCAGACGAATACCAAGATGCTCGGACAATTCCTGCACCAGAAACAATAACATATTATATACTATCCAGAAACATTAACATATTATATACTATTAAGAATTAACTAACAAGCAAATAAATGGCCAAAGAAATCAAACAGAAATGCAGTAAGAATCAGTTTCTTTCTTGTTACCTGGAAAGGGATCTTGATGAAATTACGAAAAGAAAAAGTGGTGTCCTCTTCAGTTAACCATATACAGGACAAGCAATCCCACAGAAGGGCATCTTTTCCGAGTAAATGTGCAAAGAACTTAGCTACATTACGTAGCTCATTCATTTCAAGCTGGTGACTCAATGAATACTGTTTGACAAAACACTTCTCAAAATTTTCCTGGTGGATTCTGTTGATCATACAGAACCGCTGTCCAAAGAGACCATAATACCGGAGGTAGGTCCTCTCCTCACTGCAACATTTCAAAAGCATGATGCATAGCTCCATCTGCAAAGGCCATATCGAAAAATTAGTTTGTCAACTAGATGTTGTTTAACCCATAACCCGTTATAGAATCTAAGAGAAACATATGTATGAAGTTGCAAATCAAGTTATCAACTAACATCAAATACAAATCATGGAGTGGAGCAACTAAATAACTATAACCAAAAACAAATCCAACAAACCAAAATCAAAGATGATGTACCAGTGCATAAACACCTTTCGTTGTAAATGCTCAAACAATTTACAAATATAATTCTCTCTGCGATCAGACAATTTCAAAAAGCTATCATGTTAAGACTACGGCAGCAACATATTTTGGTGTTGGACTCTTAGCTAGACAAACAAATAGATGTGGCAGACCTTTTTGTTGTCACAGAAATTACTTTATGTTTCTAGACTAAACCTTGGAGGATTAATGCCGCGATACAGTATGAGTCCTGCAGAACCATCTGCTTTTGGATCGTAATCAAAAACAATAAGCAGTCTTTCACTGACATTGAAGTTTCCAGTAACACAGAGTAGCACAAAATGCAACAATTTTCGTATTTTTAAGTGCAATGCAACAACATAGTAGTAACACACTAACACCACGCATGAACAGAATTACTCACCAGCCTGGCTCAAGCCTAATCTGAAGGAGCTTATCACCTGCTTCCTTATAATCTACACCGGACATGATAATCACATACATTGTCCTTCGAAGATTCACCAGATTTGTCTCCTCTTGAAGAGAAATCTCATTGGGCGGAATGCAAACTCCACCATTTTGTCCCGAATTTGACAAATTAGTATCCACATTATTTCCTTCTACCAAAAGTTGACAGTGCTTGAGATTCGTTTTGAAGCATCTTATCGTTACGATACCTATATAAAACCACGATTAATTACTTAATCAACATCAGAAATCCTAAGATTTATATATACAGAGAGAGAGAGAGAGGCGTACCTGGGTATTGGAAGAAAGATGGGAGCCTTGGGGAGGAAGAAACTCAGAACGGAGAAAAGCTCCAACTTTCGTTTTATTTTATTTTTTGTTATAAAAAGTGATGGCTGGGCTAGGCGGTTTGGGTTTGATAACTTGGGCTGGTTTATCAAAAGTCGCACTTAATTGGACTCTAAAATGCAGATTCGTTCAGGCGTCAGATACGTGTGCGGAATGAAACGGTGACAGTCGTTCAATCTTTAATAAATTGATCATGTCCGTTTGATCATATCTATTTGATCAATTCATTAAAGATCGAACGGCTGCCTTTGTTTCGTCTCATACGCGTATCCCGCACATAAACGGGTCTGCCCTAAACTGGATCCTTTTTCAATTTATCAAACAAAAGGTTGGCTCTTAAGTCTTTGTAGAGAGTTGCATAAGGAATACATTAGTATGATAGATAATATATAGTTTACACATGGAATAAGGAATCCATAATATATTATGATATGTTCTCATATCTTTAGTAATTTTTTTAGAGTAAAACTAGGATTCTTTGATGGGTAAGGATTAGTTGAACTATAAATGCATAAACAAATCCATGCTCTCGTCGTTAGGGAGCACTTTTATGAGAGTGAACATAAGACCAATGCTATCTACAAACACGACAATTTCGATTAACAAACGCTAATACGTTTCAAGTTCTATCAGTTTGTGTTTATTTGTGTGGTCTTATTCATCTTTATGACATATTAAAACTGTATCTGAAGTTTTAATTTTGATCCACATTCTGTATCTGAGATCACTAACGAACTTAACCCCATTAACTTAAGTGTAAATTCGTACTTTACTCTAACCTCATTTCATATCCCAAAAGTTCAAAACAGTCACCCACCAGCTTGACTCTCATATCAGCTCTCTTTCCAGACATTCCAAATTAACCTCATTACCTCAACCGCTCGACCGTCCTCTCCGCCGCACCTTCATGGAGCATTTACCTCCGTCTCATCTTGGCCACTGCGTCAGAACTCTCCCGGTCGCCTGCCAAGGCTCGTTCTCGAAATATACAGATAGACCCATTCAAATTCCCAAATTTATTACACCAGAACATATGAACAAAATCCAGAAAAGTATGAACAAAGGAGTTGAGGATTCCAGACATGGTTTGGTATTTACAAATCAATTTTCATTGTATTCTCTCCGAGTAATAATTTTACGGAAACAATTTTGGTTTTATGAAAGTAGATCAAGGTTGAAACTTCAGATACGGTTTTGATATGTCATAAAGATAAAATATAAAAATGAATAATGAAGCAAAGTTCAGACACTGTTTAAATAATTATCTCTAACTAGAGTCATCTACCTTGATTCTACTCTAATAAAGGCTTCAATTTTTTGAAGCAAAAACAGACTCGGATACCAATTGAAATATTTAAGCCAATAAACTAAAGGATGATCGATCCCACAAATAAACACAACCAATCTAGCCTTGATAAAATTTGAAACTCTCCCGTGTTCTTGTCATGTTGATCTGTAAGTATAGCTTAGGTCGTTTGTTCTCTCTCACAAAGTGCTCCTTGAATGAGATACGTGTTGTATGCGTTTTATTATAATAAAAACAAGGACTTATGCCCATGTATTTATAGAGTTCTTGTCTATAAATGAATCCCTAGTTGTACTTCAAAAAATTACTAAGATATGAGATCATATTAGAATATATTATAGATTTAATATTATCTACGCATTACTAATATTGCATTTCTTATATATATATATATATATATATATATAGGTTTAGTCGGTTGCTTAAACTATAAGTCACGTAATATTGTTAATGTCCAAACTACAATATTCATTCCCTACAAAATGCTATATATGTTGAATGTCAAGAATGGGAGGAGAATAGAATGACTGCACAAAGAGCGTTCGATGCATGCCTATTAACCCGTGGCCAGAAGAAATGGAACAGCTCCGTTCTCCATAAGGTTCTTTCTTCTCTGTTCATGAGCTTAATTGTTTGTATCCTCTAGATAGATTCCTTTCACAACAGACACTACAACAAAAGAGACCTCAAGGGGGCACTGTTCTGTTTCGATCACTAGCAAAGTTACTAAAACTGGATCACGGGGAAGATCACCTGCCCGAATAGATACACACCAGATTTGCTTTGGCCTTAGTGCTAGCCCTACTACATATTGTTCCTGCATGCGTATAAGTTAGTGCAGAAGCGAGTGGACCATTGGCAATGAGCCAATCAGACCTTAGGGCTAAGCTAGGGTTGGCCAAGGAGAACCGGTAGATGATGACAGAGATTGCATTTGGTTTTCAGTAGTGGATGATGCATGTGAGTCTGGTAGTCATAAGATCGAGAGGAAAGAATAGGTCCAATATTAACATGTAGCTCTGTATTTTCCGACAAGCCGAATAATATGTTCATTCGTGTTATCGTATCCAATTCCCAGAATTTGGTCGTATGCATCCATATATATATGGCTTTTAGAACAAAACACTAACAGTAGAGCCAGTACTGCTGTTGATCATGTCTAGTGTGATTCCATTGATAGTCGTCTTGGTTCGTTTTTATATGAAGTTTCACTTTTCTTTTCTGCTCCATTTCT
Organism: Comarum palustre; assembly: GCA_951800085.1. Lineage (NCBI taxonomy): Eukaryota > Viridiplantae > Streptophyta > Magnoliopsida > Rosales > Rosaceae > Comarum > Comarum palustre. The sequence goes on along the minus strand of OX637573.1, from coordinate 31,622,474 downwards.
CCATCCCACTTTGTTTTGGATCTGTTGTAGCATAATATATATATCAAGCATATATTCGATGATTTGGTTTTTGATGCGATCTTAGTCTACCCTATATATGCAGACATCAATCACATCCATATGTGTATAGGTTTCCTACAAATGGATATACTTGAATTTACCATTGTTGTCATCACTAGAGAAATCAATCATGACATGAGTATATATGTCCGTTTCTCATCTGGTGTATATACATACGTAGTTTGTTGGAGTCTTAGTTTGGTTGTTTAGGTAGCTTAACCGGTAATTTCACGATCATATATAGTTTCAAACCTCATAATATACATATGTAACAATATAGGTCTCATTAATCGGTATTAACTAACTAATGATTCTTGATATATACTCATATATAGTGTGGTTTCATTGATTATATTCTTAGTTAATTGGTTTGGTATGAATTTTCACTTTTGTGTTGCTTCGTGGCTCCGACTATTTGTGTTGGATATTCGTAGCCGGCCTATTCTATGAATTCTTCTACGATGTGATCTTAATCTACCCTACACAACGTCACGTCCATAAGTCCTCTAAACGGCTGGAGATGATTGAATTTGTCATCCATGTATATGTATATAGAAATCAATCATAATATATTTTCCTTCGTATATAGTGTTATGTCTAGTGTGCTTTAATTAATTATCTTCTTAGTCTGGTATGAGTTTTTCATTTTGTTGTGCTCTGTTTTTTTATGAGAAAAGATAATGGATTGATTTGATTGACGAGCCACGGGAGCATCCTAAGTTTATAATGTTGATGAGAACAGTTTCATAGGTAGCATTAGGATCAGGTTTCATGGGTAGCATTAGGATCAGGTTTCAAGAAACAATAACATTTGAAGAACTATGTCCTAAGTTTGCTAAATTATCGACAACGAAATTTGCTTCCCTTAAAATAAAAATGTAAGAAATTGAAATATACTTGAAGTCCACCAAAATTTTGATCTCTTAGACCAGCTTGATTAGTCTCCATAGAGGTTGAGAAGTACCATTGACAACATCAATGACCAATTTGGAGTCACTTTCTACCTCCAGGTTTGTGCACCCATTGCTCTTATTTTGTGTCCCGGCAAATATTCTAATGAGGACCTTTAAATTAAGGACTAATTAAGAATTTTTCAGTTTATCCTATTTTTCGATCTTATTTCTACATTTTGATCATTCAATTTATAGGTATTTATGAGTATATCATTTCTGTAAATTTTCAGTCATATTTAAAATTGTTAAGGTATTCATAAGTGTGATTTATAAATTATGAATTTAAACGGTTCATGTTTGACAAATTTTGTCTGTCCGTTAATTTTATTTAGTTTGTTACCTGAATGGTCAACGATTTGACTGAAAATTTGTATGAATGATTTACTCATATAAACCTAAAAACTAAACGGATGAGATGTTAAAATGTAATCATAAAATGAGTCATTAAAACCATAAACTGAAAATTCTCAACTAGTCATCAACTTAAGGATCCTCACTAGAAGGGCTTCTTTGTTTCAGATATTCGTAAACAGTCTATTTCATGAGTCGTTTACGTTATTTATTGTAATCATAATCAATTCTGTAAAACATTAAACATATAATGATATGTGCTTCGGTAACAGAAGCAAATTTGTTGTGTCCAAAAACCCTGTACCAAACCTGTGCCACAAATGAAAAATCGACACATCATCACTCTCCCAACTCCCCCTCTAACTCTGTCAACTCTGGCAAAAAAAGTAATAAAAATTAAGAAAATGTTAAGGGAAAATACATTCCTTAGTACTTGTGTCTTAGTCAATGTAATATTAGTATTATTATTGTGATAGGAATTATGTAATTTCCTTTTCCCATTGTAATTCCTCTATATATAGAGAGAGAGGCCTCTTATTCTTGAATAAAGTACAACTATTTTTTCTCTTGTTTCACGTTATCAGCACTGCTCTCCTGTGCTTGATAAGCCAACCCTAAAAACCCTAATAGTTTTCCTTCTGTGGTCGATCACCAAGAAAACCTAAAATTTTTCTTTTTCCTCCACACTCATCCACCACCATAGTAACCTTGTTCATCATATTATCTAGGTTTTTCTCTTAATTATTCTTTTTCATGAATTTACAGTCATGCTTAAATTATATGTCAAAGTATATATATATATATATATTTAATAGTATACTTGTTCAAGAATGTGAGTTTATATGAGTGTGTATATAAATACGTATAATTTGATAAATAAATTTTGTCTTCTTAAGGTGACATATAATAAGAAATATATTGACTAATAATAAAGTAACATGAATTAAAAATATATATAACACCAAATATAAAATATTCGGTTAATTTGGACCAGTTTTTAGGCTAAACCGGAACCAATCCAATTCAGACCGGTTTACGTTATTTTTTTACCCGTTTTAATCGGTTCAGTTATCCGACCCGGTTAATCAGTTCGGTTAATACATCTTTCAATTGGGTGCCATAGATGAAAGTCATATGAATTGTTTGGTAAAGTTGGAACTAGAGATGATAATCAACTATTATAGAGCGGAATTTAAGATCATTTTGTCCCCTAGCTAATTCATCCAAAATAATCTTTATCTTTGCTACAACTACAAGTCTAAGTCTACTTCAATTAGTAAACTAATGTGGAAAACGAATGAATATAATAGAAAATGAGGTAGGTTGTACATGTTAGGGATCATGTACTAGTCAGATATTTTGCATGAAATCATTTTAAAACAATGAACATAACGTCAGATATTTAGCATAAAATCATTTTAAAACAATGAACATAGCACTAATATACGGAATCATAATCTTATGTTAGGACTCAGTTTTGTTGAATTGTTTTTGATGTAAAATAAAAAAGACGCAGATTGAGAAATCAAAATTAAAATGACTTTCGGGATGTAATTTAAGGGCTTGTGTTTTCACCTTGACATGCATGTCATGTTCTTGAGCTTCATCTTGATTCGTCATATTTGAAATTTTTCTCATTCATAACATGTTAGTCGTTCATAACGGCTAATATAGTGAATTTTCTCTGTTAGTTGATCAATGAAATCAGGAACATAAGCAATCAAATCTACTTACCTTTTCGAAGAATCAAATTAAGAAATCCACTTAACATGTTCACGTGTAATAGAAATCCAAACCACATTTTTCTCAATTATGTTGATCAATAGCTTAATTTGCTATATTACCACTGACGGAACAATAATACAATCGCTATAATCATCTATCGTTAACTGAAATATGTATATCATTTCTTAAATCCTACCAAAAATATTTTACATGAAGAAAGTAGCTTTTACCATTGCAGTCATGAACAAGTTAAACCAACCTTGCACAAAAGCGGTCTCTTCAATTTCAAACAATTTCCCGGTGAACTACCATAATCTTACGTTAAAGAAATACTTAACTTTCTGAGCCGGAAAACACTCACATTAGTGCCCGGAGCGACAAATCAACCAGAAATTTTATACACCGTATAAATTGTTATACAATACAAGAGTCTACAACTACCTATATTCTATACTACCACATTCTATAATTATTCTATTTTACAACAAGAGTGAGTAATTTAAACATTCACGTGTGTCAAAACTCGACGAATTGATGATCCGGTGACGGCGGCATCGACGGCGGAGGAGCCCGTAACTTTTGAAAATAGTCTCTAACGCTCGGCCCACATTTCTCGGAGGCCCTCCTCCTCTCCGTCACGTCTCCGTCCTCCTCCCGCGGCGGAATAAACGGGGCCCGCGAAACCTCCGTCAGTAGGTCCCACCTCATCCCGCGGAAAAACTCATGCTCTTTGATCTCGCACGCGCCTCTCACGTACCCCAACCTCCTGGTGGGATCCTTGTTTAACAGCCGTTCGATCAAGTCCATCAACACCGTCCGTTGCTTCCCCACGAACTCCGGCGTCTTCGTCAGCACGTTCCGGAACGTCTCCTTCCGGTTCCTCCCCTTAAACGGCGTCGTCCCGTACATGCACTCGTAGATGAGAATCCCAAGGGCCCACCAGTCCACGGCGAACTCGTGACCCTCCCCGCGGATGACCTCAGGAGCGACGTACTCCTCGGTTCCGACGAACGAGTTGGCCCGCTCGCCGTTGTCTGACAAGCTCGGTTTGCGGCGGCTGACCGGGCTGACCCGGGCAGAGTTTGCCTTCTTCAACTGCCCGGCTTTTGTTTTATTCTCGTTGATGATGGTAATCCAGCGCGTGAGGTTCCTCCGGTGTTTAACTTCTGGCGCATCGATCGCTACAGTTTTAACGGCCTGGTGCTTGAGGCTTCTGGAAAGGTCGAAGTCCGTGAGGGTCACGTGACCGGACTGTTGGATCAGCACGTTTTCCGGTTTCAAATCACGGTAAGCGATCCCCATGCTATGGAGATGCTCCAGCGCGCAGACGATCTCCGCGAGATAAAACCGGAGCACCGCTGGGGAAAAAACGCCGTCGTTTTGGCGGTGGCGGAGAACGTTGAGGTCGCCGCCGGGGCAGTAAGGCACGGCCCAGCCCAAATACTTGTCGCAGTCGAAGGAGCCGAGGAGAAAAGGGAGAAACGGGTGGGGGTTCTTCGGGTCGGAGAGGCGGGTCAGGACCTGTACCTCCCACCGGGCGCGGCGCTGGGCATCGAGCTTGGTGCGGAGCAAAGACTTGTCGACGACTTTGAGAGCGAAAGGGAAGAGGGCATTCGGGTCGGAATTCGGGTCGTGGACTAGGAAGACGGTCCCCATGGCGCCCTTGCCGAGGACTCGGATGGCCTTGAGGGTGTCGAGGCCGAGGCCCGGAGAGAAATGCGGCGGTTGTGATGGAAGCTCCTCCATCGCTCTAGAGAGAGAAAGTGTAGGAAGAGAGAGAGAGGGATTTGAGTAGAGGGCGTTGGTTTTTGGCTTATATAGGGCGAGAGATTCTATGTTCGTCTATGTTGGGGTGATATGTTTTTTTTTTCTTTTTCTTTTTTGCTCAACCTTTTTCTGTTTATTTGTTTTCTTTTTGGTGCGTATTTTTGGGTGCGGGTACGTTTTTCAGTTCCCTTTTTTTTCCTATTTTTGTTATCCTTCGAAAATACTTGTATTGACGCGTACGTGTATACTCTCATTTATTTACATATTTTTATCAATGTAAATTATAATCTTAGCAATTCAAAAATTTAATTAACCAATCAAGATCACATATGCAAAAAATCAATTTAGAAAATGATTATTTACTCAATCAAATGCTTCAATCAAATGTACAGTTATAGTGAAAGTTAACAGCCTCATGAACTGCCGTCCATTTGATTGATGCATTTGGCTGAGCAAATGATCTTTTTTCAAATTAATTTTTTTTTGCATAGATGATCTTGATTGGTTAATTAAACTTTTGAAACGGCTAAGATTATAATTTACATTGTTAGAAATATGTAAATAAAAGAGAGTATGTACGCACACGTCAATACCAGTATTGACACAAATATTTTCCATCATTTTTTAGGTGGAGTGTTGGGTAACTGAGACTAATCCAAAGATTGAAAACAGGAGGGCTTTCCATGTGGGACAAGGATAACTACATTTTGGAGATTCTCTGAAAATTGTACGTTGTAGTTCAAATGTGGCGTGTAACAGTGACAGACGTAGGAGTCTTCGGATACGGGGCCAAAATAAATTAGACAGACGCGTTATAAAACTTTGATTAACAGTATGAAACTTTGATAGGTATATTTTCTAGTAAATATATTGTGAAAGTACTTTGGAAGTATAAGTAAAAGTATCTTAATACTAACTTCTTATTTTACCATTGTTTCTTCCTGATGACACTACAAATGTGCACTATCTAATGATCCTCTCTTCCTCACTATTAATCCAGAAAACCTCTTCATCTATCGTTACGTCTCTCCCTCCCTCCTAACCAGATCCCTCCTTACATAGAAATTAACCCATGTCATGAGCAAAGCTCTCATCTTTCTCTACTTTATGACTTTCTCTTTATACTTTTGAATGAATCTTTCCATAGAAACTCAAGAATTAGATCGAAGAAAGAAAGAAAGAAGGATTAATCCATGGACTCGGATCCTCTTATGAGCTATCTTTTTGCCTGAGTTTCTGTAAAGATGAAGACATGTGGAAACATCAATCTAATAATCTACAAAATGTTTCTCCCTTTTCTGAAATTTGTCTTCTCCCCACTTATGCTCTTCTCTTTTTAGGCGAAAAAATAGCTCTGGAGAGGATCCGAATCCTTAACCCATACCCACCGTAACACCTGCAAATAATAAAACACCTGCATATAAGGAAACTTATGATCAGAGGAAGTCTTCCTCTTGCTTCCACCTGAAGTTCTTTTTGTCTCCGACCAATACATTGATACCAACTAGTCTATCTTCTTTAGACTTATCCCTTTTCTTGGATACCTTCCCTTCATCTTTTACAAAACAGAACCCAAAATCTTTGTTTTCTCATTACTCTCTTAATCGAACACCTCCAGATAGCATGTTATCCCTAATAACATTTGTTACTTAAATTCATGTGATCCGTCAAGTTTTGTGTATTAGAAATTTAGTATGATATACCTTTTTTTTCTTTTTCTTTTTTGCATTGAGATGGAACTGTATGATTCACAAAGAAAATAAAATGTTATGACCAATTAGTTAACGGCTTAGCATATAACCATATACGTATAAGTCTCTCGCTTTGTGCTAGCTCTTCTTAGTTAGTATTGTGTTCTTGTAGTACATGTAACTAAAATGAGGGTGTGTGGGTTCGTGATAATTTAATTTAACTAAACTAAATCAAATGTATATTCGTTCATATTTTGTTACCGAACTGAATTATTTGACTAACGGTCGTTTGACTCAAAGCTAATTGAGAAACTTAATAAAGCACCGAGCTTAACTATTTACTTTAATTATTACACAACTATTTAGTTAAGAAACTACTTATTCTTAATTTATCTTAACTATTTTTATTCGTCTATCGCTACTAAAAGAAACAAGTAATTCTCCCTCGGGAACAAAAAAGGGGGTATAGAAGAATATCAATGGGAAATATATACACAAATAAAAAATGAAACTACTACTTTGTCTCTGCTCTTTAGTCTTTACTTTCTTTTCTCGTGCATTTTTTATTTTCGACAACTTTCTTTATCGTTCTTCCTCTCACTTCACTTGACCTTCTTTTCTTTCACTTCAGAAATGAATCTTACAACCCAAAACCAGATGCCACGCACAAAACGAATCCTAGCTAGCTCTCAATCAAAACTACAAATCTTTTTTGGTTGATTCAAGAACATGGTGGAGTACGTTTTAATTTCAACCCTACTCTTTTTGTATATAGCTTGCAGTACTGTAGTAGATATATAAATATGCAGCTACTACTAATCCTACTACATAATCATGTATATTAATCATGCATATCCTAAAGTGTTTCGGTGCTTTGCCATTATAAATCCATAATGCTTCAATTCGTACTACCAAAAATATGTATGGAGCTAGGTCGATCATGATCTCTGTAGTGTAATGAGGTGGTTAAAGTAGATGGGTGGAATAGAATTGGTGAATATTAGGAAAGTAGGGCACACGTGTAAGAAGACAAACAAATTAAAATTATGCATAGAGCCAAACCAAATGACAAAACAAAAGTGTTTGAACGTACGATCATCACATGGAGGGCATCCCATTCCCCATGATCTAAGGGTTTTCTTCACTTTTGTTGGAATGCTCTCGCTCACTGCCTAGCAAATTCTCTTATTTTTTTTAGTTTAGATTCTATCTGTTATTAATTATATTAATCAACTAGGATTTAATTGGTTAAACATATCTCAGTCTAGAATATTAGTTTTCTTGAGCTCTTAGAATATTGATCTTTTGTTTCTTACATTATTAAAGTGTTCATGTGTGTAGGGTTACATAAGATATTTTATCTTTAGTTAGCCAACACGTAAGGTTTGTTTGTTTCACAAAAATGAAAGTTGTTTTTTCATCTTTCATGGAGGAAGGAAAAATGAAGGGGAAATGAAATTTTCTAAAAGCTTCTCATTCCAATGTTTGAAACACAAGGAAAGCTGTGTCAGAAAAGTTGATGAGTTGTGAGTAAATCATCATACAATCATGAAAATAACGGAGGAAAGCAATTTCTTTGGATTTTTGAAATTTTGGAACAACTTCCCCTGTATTTCACTTCAATCAGGAAAACGTTTCCTTACCATTTGCTTCTCCAAACGTAGGGAAGAAACAATTTTCCTTTTCTGAATCTTAGTTTCCGCGAATCAAAAGAGACCTTAATGGTTTACATGGAGGAGAGCTGGTAAAATTAATTTTAGGACATGTAACGTTATGGTTAAGGCAAGCCCTTATATATATGGCCCCTAGCCTAGACTTGTTCTCAGGTCGTCTATAACCCTTAATTTGTTTATTTATGCAGTTCAATCTTTATCGAGGGTATTGATGTTCTCAACTAGCTAGTGTCCAATGGCTTGGAGTTAGACAATACTCGTATAATATACTTTGTATACTCTTTTTTCATTATCATCTCCCCGGCTCCCTAATCACAGGATTCACAGCCTTAATCTTCTCTTGGATTAACCGCTAGCTACAGTGCTACACACAAACGTAGCTTCACGCACAAGAATTTTATAAATTTGAATGCAATGTGTTTCGATCGAGGAGGAGATGAGGAAACTGCAATGAAGTTGGATACTAAATTAGATTTTCATTTGTGCTAGTTTGTATGTACGTAAATTTTTTTAAACAAGTTAGACTGGTAGGCACGATAGTTCTTGGAATCAATCTTTAACCCAATCAACTGGAAAAACATATTTTTTTGCAAAATCTGTTACTGGATATCAACACGTATATGCATTTTATACGTAGACAAGACATGCATATAGAGAGGTATTTTGTATGCCGAGTAGTATAAAGTATTGGCATGAAGAACATCTCGGTATTATACTTGTTGGAATAATAATGATTTTGGTTCTAATTTGGTGGTGCTGGTGGAGCAAACCCTTGTTATGTAGACCTCCCAAAAGCTATTAAAACAAGAGTTGGTGCAGCAGCGTATCTGCTTAATTACTAGCTTAGCGTGTATGATATATATCAGTTTATAAGTTCGTTTCCCACAAAAATAACTAAAAATTAAACAATGACATGCTTGAATGAGTTGAATCTGTTTCTTCTTTCATGTGTTTGTATGCATTTCGTGTTTAAATTTTGTGTACTTTGTAGTCTGTGGTTATCAGATTAATTACCTTGGTTCCGAACTCGTTGTAATCTTCATTTCTTAATGAAGTTTGGCTTAATTATTAAAAAGGAAAAAATAAACATTGGCAATGCAATAACAGCCATGCATCGTTTTTCTTCATTTCTGAATGGATTTTTTTGCATATACTGGTTATAGATGCATAATAGATTCTTACAGATGAACCTAGTTACATGCCTGTTGTTATTCGATATTTTGTTATTTTGGTTTGATAACAAACAGATGGAAAAAAACACGAACACACGCCGATCCAATTAAATTTACACCAAAACTTTCAAAATAGAATGATTGTGTCTAGCAATAAACGAAATATGCATTGTCTTCTTCACCCAGTTCGTTTCTGCAACAAGCTAGTTTGTCTTCAGAATTATGTAATATATGATATCTACATGTCGATCGCCAATATGAACTATCCACATCAGGATGTATAAGTCGATGAACTCTTACTCCCCCTTATTACCTGGAATGTATACAATGTAGGGTTCCAAAAACAAAACTGAGTTATCTGCATTCAATGGCAGACTGCTTGCTTATCCAAGACACATGTTCTGTTCCGGTGCATGCACCACCAAACCATTACTAGTTAGCTCGAGTATTCTTTCGATCTTGTCGACTAATTTTGCATTGAATGGTTTAGTACGTATTAGCATTGTTTCAACCACGAGAAGGAGACTGCTAGACTTGAGTTGAATGCTCAAACTCTAGCATAGTAAAACTTGATTGTACCTACGTCTCCATCTCTGACTCTCTATCAAGCCACATGCATGTTATGTTCCGGTGAAGCAACAAGAACTCAAGAAGGAAATCAGGTTTAATTGTGTGTTAAAGGGAAAATAACAAGTATTCGTATCGAGGTCTACAATAGTATCTCAGTAAAGCCAGACTAACAATCTCATATCGCTGGCGCACGAAGCCCGAGATGCCTCAAACATATTGTTTTCAAACAAGTGGGAGTTAAGAGTCGAACTCTTAACATGAAGAATGTCATGCTACTTAACCAGTTCGATTAACTTTATCACACAAGATGGTTATATAACACTACTAGAATCAGTAGTTTGGCCGACAAAATAGAATCAGTAGTTTGGCCGACAAAAATTTTAGTCGGCCTGTTAGCCAAATTCGTCATCTAAGATGTCGCCGGTAAAGACTCGTCGGCTATGAGTTTAGCCGACGAAATAAAAGTGGTCGTCGGCTATAATTTAAAACTTAGCCGACGACTTATTTTTCTTTTTCTATTTTTCATCGGCTAAAGTAAGACTAAAGCCGACGAAATAAATTGTCGTCGGCCTTGACCTAAGATTTTGGCCGACAAAATATAAATATTTCGTCGGTCAAAGTATTTAATAAAAAAAATAAAAAAAATAACTATAGCTGACGAAATGTACTATAATTCGTCGGCTAAATATTAAAAAAATAACTATAGCCCGGACCGTCTTTCAACTTCTCCTCCAAGTTCAGCATTGTTCCCACCACATTGTCGCACACATTCTTTTCTATGTGCATCACATCTAGGTAGTGTCTGATCAACAACTTACTTCAGTATGAGAGTTCCCAGAATATGCTCTTATGTGTCCAAAATTTATCCTATCGGGTCTGTCAGGTATTGCCGTCACAATATTGGGATGATTGCTGAGCTGCCCAAAATCATACTCATTAAGCACTGCTAAAATTTCTTCCCTCGTCCATCTTCTAGGAGGCACACCGTTTTCTACAGTCTCATCAAATGTCTTGTCATCGAACCGCCATTAGTGATCATACGGAAGGAGAGTACGGTGACCCAATCTTCATATCTTGTTGCAATGACTATTGCTCCCCTCATCGCTAAGGCACTCTGGACAAGCCTTGTATCCCCTAACAACGTTGCCCGACAACATCCCAAGGGCAGAAAAATCACTGATGGTACCAACAACCATGGTCTGCATCTGGAACATCTCGTGCATGTATTTTTCATAAATAGGATGACCAACGTCCCAAAAAAACTTAAGCTCTTCAATCAAGGGTCTCAAATACACATCAACACACTTCTCTGGATAACCGGGCCCCGGAATCAACAAACTCAACATATTGTATTCCTTCTTCATGCACATCCATGAAGGAAGGTTGTATGGTACCAAAATCACCGGTCATACACTGTATTAAAGACTCATGTTGCCAAAAGGATTGAACCCGTCGGATGAGAGCCCGAGCCTCATATTTCGGACCTCTGACGCAAAATGAGGAAACTCACTGTCTATATGCTTTCAAGCCTCCCCGTTACCAGGGTGTATAAGAGTATCTTCGTCATGCAATTCTCTATCAGCATGTCATCTCATAGCTTTAGCCGTGTGTGATGACATGTACAACCGCTCCAGCCTATCCCTCAACGAGAAATACCGAAGTACCTTCACAAGTTTCTTATTACCTACAGGAGTCAGCTTATACCTGTCACTTTGACATACCAGACATGTGTCAAGGTCACCAAGGTCATTCCCTTCTGGATCTTTACTCTAGAAGATAACACAATCATATCTGCATGCATAGATCTTCATATAAGAAAGCCCAAGACCTTTCAGGATACATCGGACCTTATGATGAGTGATAGGAAGACGATGACCGTGGGGCAGCATCAAAGCGGTGTACTGTAGATAATCATCAACAGTCTTCAGGGACGTTTTTGTCTCAACTTTAATCTTCATAACGTCCATCACACTTTTAAGAACCGTCTTCTGATAACCGGAGTACACATGGGTTTGTTGGAAAGCAAATAGTTTTTTGTCCTTGTCAATACTAGTAGTGTTGACAACTCTAGGGAATGGCTGCACCGACTCAGGCATATACTTTCCTTGAGAGCATACACCGCTCTCATGAGGAAACATATCGTTGATGAAAGCCTTGGTGGATCATTGGATGTACTGTCTGTCTCAGAAAATTGTCCATGATCATGCAGACCTCCTGATGATATTTTCACCGTGATATATCCAACATGTGTACTTCTTCCAAAACCCGTTACTCTTCAGGTGCTGTCAAATTTTGTCAATCGCAAATCGATGCATATCATTGTGACACTAACATTTAGTACACGGGCAATAGAAAATTGTATTCCCGTTAGCATTATCCATCACATATTCAATAAAAATAATAACTCATTTACCATATTTTTTGTCCCGTTTTGTAAGCGAAATCCAACTCTTATCCATATCCTGAAAAGATAACATAATATATATGTATAAACTCTAATTAATTAATTAATTAAAGTTTCAAATCATTTAGTATTCTATCTACAGTTAACGTACAATTAATTAATAAAAAATTAATAATTAACACACACACATATATATATATACACATGCATAGATATACTAATTACTAATTATATAACAATATTATATATCAATTAATATCAATCATAATCAACATATTAATTAATTCATACTATGCATCAACACAATATTATAATTAAATTAATATATATATATATATATATATATCTACTACTACTTATTAATAACAACAACTTCATATATATTATCAAATCAAAATCGATCAACTCAATCACACTCAAAATCCAATAATTCAACTCAAAATAAAACTCAAAATTAATATATATATATATATAACTCAAATAAAACTCTTAAATCAACTCAAAATCAAGATATATACACATATACGTACCTATATATAGCTCCACAAATTAATTTTTGACAGATTTCAACGACACCCAACAATTTCGACAACACTCTAACTTTTTCTCCCGTTTTTTTTCTTCAAATGAGTTGTTTTCTAGATCTGGAAATATAAAGAATTTTAGCTGACGAAATTATATATTTCGTCGACCAAACTTTTAAAATTTCGTCGCCTATAACTATAGCCGACAAAAAAAGCATTTCGTCGGCTAAAAATCCACTTTAGCCGACGAAAAATAAAAACAAGCCGACGATTTTTTTTCGTCTGTTAAAGTGGACGTTAGCCGACGAAAAAAAATTCATCGGCCTGTTTTTTTTTGTTTTATCGGTTATAATGTTTATGCTGGTAGTGTAAATCTAATTTTTATATGAATGTTTCAACGTGACAAAAAAGATAAACACAGACATATATGAAAATGACCAGCTATGTGTTATTATAATCTGATGCACATCACATGCTGCATTCATTGTAGTGATCGACTGATAGTTACCTTTGCATTAGCATGAATAAAAATTTTGGTCCTACATGTAGCAACCTTGTCGATAATGCCATATATCTATACATATTATCTATCTTTTGCAATTAAGCTGAACAAATCAAACGTACTCTTCGCAGTTATTTTACATATGGACGAAAATACACACGATCAAAGTTTCCAACCTTCTGCAAATCAGCATCAGCTACCGACTTCAATTTTAAGCGAGCTAGATTAACCAGTTAACAGTTTCGTTTAAAAAAAATCAGTTTTTATCTAAACTTTTTAATTTTATTGTGTTTGGTAAATTGAATAAAAGTAGTTTTTTTTTCTGAAAATTACAGCTCACTAGAAGCATACTTTACTAATTTTAGAAACAGTTTTGAGGTTGTTTTTAGAAATTGTTGATAAAAACATTGAAAAATAATAATTTACATCTTGACATCAGTTTTTAAAATAATATTTATCAAATAAAAAAATATTTTAATTCTCAAATAATTATAGTCACAATACAACAAAATCAATTAAAATTACAAAATGTCACAATTCCAAACTAGTCTAATTTAATCATGATGGCATGCCCAATTAAGGTCATTTTTTTGTTTATTTGTCAAAGTCTAGAGGGTGAAGTGTGAGAGATGATGATGGATCTAGATGTGAGCAGATAGCCAACAATAAACAAGGAATTCTTTGGGAAAAGGATCCTGATGAGCTCCCACCTAATATATGTACCCCATTCACTCCAACTTTAGGTTACAAAAATCTTGTGACTGGTTTTCATTTTGGATTAGCTACATATAAATTGTCTTTGGAGCCTAACTAGCTATGGTATTGGGAACATTATAACCCCACCAAGACTTGTTTTAAACCCTTTGAAAGTTTTTTTAGCTTTGAAGTTTCATAAGATGAGTTCCTGTCTGCCATCATTTGGTGGGAGAAAATGTAAGCTTTCCACCTAAGTTCAAAGTGAAAGGGGAAAATCTACTAAGAGTACGTTTGGTACACCGGAGTTTTCACCCTCATCTTATGTCTACGAGAGCTCTCCCTTACGTAAGCCCTGCTTATTTTTAATTAAACCCAAATCGACGTTTGGTGCGCTGAGGCACTATTTTTTCAAAAAAAACCCAGACATTCCATTCTTCAACACACAACGACTGACCAACCGGAGCTACCTTTTTGGCCGATGATACAGCTATCTACATAGCGCGATTGAAACGTCTTCACGTGGTGGTTCCATAGTGGTCACCGATCATACATGCATAAAGTGAGGTAAGAAAATCGAATCCTGAAAATCAATTCTTCCCTTTCTTTGGTTGGGGTTTGATTTATGAGATTAGATTTCTGGGTAGGTTTGGATTTGATATCTGAGACTAGATTATATAAAATTTGGTTTCTGGGTAATGGTTTAGTTTTAATTCTGGGTAATGGTTTGGGTTTGATCCTGATGAAGCTGGTTTCTGGGTAATGGTTTGAGATTGATCCAGAGACCTTATCGAGTTTTCGGTTCCTCTCCAGACGCTAATGAGAAGAAATTGGAGAGATTGAGTCGAGACTTCCACAAACCCACCAAAATTAGCACCGTTCTAGAAGAGGGTGTTGACCATATTTTAGGGACTCTAGTAGCTCATTAAACAGAGACATGAGTATCACCGATCACAAATTTCGGCTTGATTTCGACGTGCTACCGTGATTACTCCAGTACAGTGATGACCACTCACATTACAAACGTCCCCTAGTTATATTCCCTTTCACCACCCCATGTCAAAGATTGGAACACATATAACTTTAAAGTAGTTAGCTTTTATATGCTTGATCATGATGCTTCTGTCGGCCATGATTCCACCATCAAAAGTTGGACATCGATTTTCTTAGTTCTTTTTTAGCTAAAACAATGTTGGAGGGGGGGGAAGTGACAAGCAATTTGCTCTCTTAAATTGTTCTCCCAAATTTACTTAAGCTCGATGTGGATTTCACCCATTAAGATACACTCACATCATTAATGTGCAAGTTATGACCACTTAAATAGCTAGGAAAGTAGAAAGTAGAAAGTAGAAAGTAGAAAGTAGAAAGTAGATTAAAAACTCTCAAGTCAGATTAAAAACTCTCAAGTCTTTCATCTGGCCTTTTTATTTCCGGTCCGATTAGATTAAGCGCTTGTAATAAGATTATTTGACATTGGTTCTATCCTCATGTGTTTAAACCACTTCGATGTTTTTATTGAATAAAAGTTGAGATTGCATATTTATTTCTCGATTTACTTACACCTTGGTGCTTAATTACAATATTCTTTGATTTAAGTATTCAAAATGATAAACACAAGTGGGAAGTTAGGGAATGTGTAGATCAATTTTAGAAGTTGTATAAGTGCCATTATGTATGTGACTATATGCATACTTAGAAGTTAGAACACGCGCCTAACTATTTTGGGTGCAGCCAATTAGTGATATACAAAACTAGCGTGCAGCCAATTAGTGATATACAAAACTAGCTATATTACCAATGTCTTACTGTCTCTTACCATCTGCGCTTAAATTCAGATGTAAATTATAAATATATAATTAGTCACTCATATTGCCATTTAGTGATATACACAACTAGCAATATTAATTACCAATGTCTTACTGTCTCTTACCATCTAACACATAAAATTAAATAAGCTATGATTATTGCTAGTCCAATTATGTATTGCATCTTGGAAGTATAGTTGTAAGGGATGGTTTTTGGAGATCGATTACTAATTTCAAATTACAAGTGGATGGTTTTTGGAGATCGACTACTGCAGAAAGTACTCATAAGGTACATCTATTGTGCATGCTTGCATTGCTTTGGGCACTGACCATGACAACTCTGTACAAATCGATATGCATGTCTTTTGCAGCTAGCTGGGTTGCAAATAAGGCATATCTAGCTTGGGCCACTGCTAGAAAAATCTATAGTAACCACTCTATGTGGATACACTTTTCTAATTTCTAACCGTATCATTTGAGTATAGCAAATGACACCCTTTTATATTTTTTTGGTATTCTTTGTTTTATAGATACTGATAACCGTAACAAGATAATTCTATATTGTAATTAAAGACCATAATCCTTATTCATTGCTAAATAAATGAAATACTAAATTTATGAATTAGATTAAATATTCAAATCAAAGTTTTATATGGAAGAATATTATCAAACTATTAATTAATTTTTAAAATTTACAAATTACTAATCATTTCCTTGCAAAACTAAAAGTAATATTAACATAATGAGGCAAATCCCTATTGATAGCAGAAAATAATATGATTTTATTAAAATTAAGATAGGCTTTAGAAATTATGTTTTCTAAAAATTATGATTTGAAGACCAATTTTTGAGAGTTCGATTCAGGCCTGAAAATCTTAAGCCCAGACCTGCTAATATGCCTCTGCGTTTTGATTTCTTGTGGCTATACGTTCACTGCTATGCCTAAATTAACTGTAAATACAGCTAATATATATCCGATAATTGATACAACTATTTCGTGAATTGTGGCTTGAATTTAATCTAATACAAACTGTGGGTTGAAAGTTCTCAATTTGACACATTACCGTTTATGGTCTATCTGTTCCTTACTGTATCAAATGCGATCACAAGTAATACACTACTCATGTCACTGATTATTAACTATCAAATAAAGAAATGATGTGTTGTACGTATTTTTCAACAGATAACTAACCAGCACCGAAAATATAACTAATAATATACAAATCTATCGTATTGGGCTATTGGGCTGAATGGGCCATCCTAATTACCTTTGGTATTGGGCTATTAGCCCATAAAATCAGTGCATTTATCCCACATTCCCAATTGTTCCTCCAGTCTACTCATGGCAAATCCTCAGCCTAGTAAAAGCTCTGCTCCTCTGTGATGTCAGCTAGGAAGGGCATGACGTTGTTGCGCTCCGCCATAAAATACAAACCCTCTTCCTCCTCCGCCGCCAAACTCTTCTCCGCTTCCGGTAAGCTTTTTCAATCGAAACTCTTTTCGTCACTATTTGTAATCAAAATGGAGAATTGAAACCCTATATAACTGGTTAAGACTGGATAAAATTGAGAGCTGGAATGGTGTGTTTGTTGATTCTTTTTGAGGCTTAGGCTCGGGTTTGACAAGTTGCTCCACCAATCGACCCAATTGGAGATCGAGGTCGGATGATTGGACCACCCGCCGGCCACCGAGTTGGTGCTGCCGGTGATCGAAATTGTGGGCAATGAGTGGCAGATATGAACCTGAGCTGCTTCAGTTCCGGTGGAGAGGAACAGTGTAAGTTCCGAAAGCTGAAAGGGCAATTTCGGTAATCTACATGTTAAACATTCTGATAGTTAAATAGATGGAAAATGTGTATATAGTGGGAATACAAAAAAACCTGGCTTGCTAGTGGTAGTTTTACAGTCTTAAAGTAGCTATTGGTAATTAATCTTTTGGAGTGGATTGGTGTTGTAGCCTGTAATTTAAACGTATGTGTCATTGTAGTTTCAGGTGCTGCTTTTCCTCCTATTCGAGAAATCAATGTGGCAGAATCGTTGGGGATGAAGAAAAATACATGTGACTTACCTAGGCGTCCAGATTTACACCATAGTGTGAGGCCATTGCCCCGGAAAGATAAGATTCCTTACATGCCAGATATTTTAACCAGTCTCCCCCGTACACTCAAAGAATGTAATGCATTTATAGAAAGATGCATACATGGGGCTAGGATTGCTACTGATGAAAAAGGTTCCGCTAGACATATGAAAGAGGCTTTGGATATGTTTAAGTCAATGAAGAGACGGGGTTTGACGCTTGAAGAGGAAACTTATGGTCCATTACTTGAATATCTTATTGACACGCGTGTGACAGATGATTTTCACATTTTCTGCCATGTTATCGAGAATCAATACCCTTCTTCAGGTACAAGATTAGAATACTATAAGATGATGTTATGGATCAAACTCCATGATGATAAAATGATTCAACGTGTCATAGCTGCCTTAGTGAGTTGTGATGGAGAAACCAGGTCATTGCTACTAGGTAAGTGCAAACACTTTCCAAGCTATCTATTATTTTATTTTTCCTAGATGGATTTTTTTTTCGCTCGTCCACATTTTTTTTGTGTGGACAATGAAGATGTAAACTCTTAACAAAGAAAAGAAAGATAAGGACACAATGTGGGGTGGATTTGGTCCTATCGGTTTGGTTTTTTAGGCAATAACTGAAACCGAAGCATCGGTTTTCTATTTGTTAGAACCGAAAACCAATAAAAATATATAGAAACAGCTATCGTCGGTTTTAAGAACATAAAAATATCAAATAAAATAACAAAATCCACTATCTATAATATGTTTCGAACTTAACCAAATAACATAAAAATTAAAAATATCAAAGTTGTGTCAAGCATTTTGCATATCAAATGTGTTCACTATTGATATGTAGTGCATCTGTAATATGGATTTGACAAATGCATACTAACCTTTTCTAAACCCAGTTGACAAAATGGAGGCATTTTTATTGGCCCTTGGTGATTGTGACCGGACGAAGGAGTTTGTGCAGCTGCTAGACAGTATGGACATCACAAAGTTCTCATCACTGGATGTTGTGGCATGTACCTTTAAATGCTTTGGAAGGCTCCAATTGGAGCCTTCCAAAGCATTTAAAGTCTTTTGCAGAGAAGCTCCTTCTGGAATTTAAAGGATGTGGTATGTCCGTAAAATTTTTGACCTGTAGGCTCCATATTTTGCATTGCATTTTAAGAATCAGTAATTGGAAATACAATGTGCCTAACTGATTATTCTATAAACCTTGATTAGTGGTACATTAATTCTGTAGTATTTGACATTTAGTATCTGAAATTGCTTATAGTGACATCATTATTTGCTTGATGCAGACTGTGCAGCAGGGAATACTTCAATCTTGATTTGTAGTTATGTTCTTGGCATTCCAAATTCAAAGGTGAGCACCTTCTCATGAATGTTTTTGGTAGCTTTCTCAAGTCCACAATTACAGGAAGCACTTCTGTTTTTCATGCAATTTGCTATATTGTAAAAGCTTTGCACAATTGTCTTATAGGAACTGTTATTAGTATTGATATTATTATTGTCAGTACTTCTTTATATTGCTACAAGGATGATAAAGCCACATGGCCAGACATCACTGTGTTGGCCTTGCCGCTTGTGGAAAACTTTACCCACGAGATGTACACGTAGTATATTAATGTGCATCTCCTTTTAGAAAATAGGTGTACACTTGAACGAACATCTGCCATGAATGAGGCATACACCATGAATGCGGGAAAATCATTTGGGGAAATTTGTGCAGCGAAGAGATGCTAATAAAAGGACTGAATGTCTGGTTGGGATCTTTACAAGTTTTTGTGTTGTAAATTTGAACTCACCCTGCGGTTTTATGGGCTATGAATTCAGTTTTATGGGCATTTGGTAGGAAAAGGGGTTGTGATGCGGACTAGCTTTTTCCGGCTTTCCATTCCTTAGAGATTTCAGAGAGAGAATTAAAACTAAACATATGTGAAAATAGATGTTTTGTGTGCCAAAATTGAGTCACAAGTCTAACTTCATGTGTATCTATATTGTATAGGAGACTTATTCTCAAAAAACAATTTGTATAGGAGACTGTGCATTAGTGCAGGAAAAGGTGAACCCGCAGATTGACTTGCTGAATGGTTCTTTTTTCATGTGTGGACTTATTGTCAACATGTATCTTTTCTGAGTTTGTCTTATTTAAGTTCATTTCTTCACGAGTGAAAAATTAGAAAATGTCACAATGACAAATGTTCTCATGTTATCTAAATATACTCATTGAAGTTGTGGATCTTGAAGATCTAGCCTCTGGTTTCAGGAAATATCATTTTTCTAACTATTCAAGGGCAGTATCTTATTTTGGAACGAATACATATTCTTGGTTGTAATTATATGATATAAGTTTCTATGTTTTGTTGATATCTGTATGAGATACTTTTCAACAGGAAGTCTGTAATTAAAAATGTACATGCCTTGATTCTGTTTCTGGTAACTCAAGAAATGGTTTATTTTTACTTTTTTATTTTTTTTATGTGTATGATGTGTCTCGGAAGTGTCGGGTTTATACTAATCCTGGGTGTTTCAGGTTGAGGATGTTATGTCAAAATTTAAAAGCATGCACATAAAACTTGAGGTGACACCTTCGTCTGTGTCATATGATAAGCTTATCGTCTACTGTTGCAATTCACTTGAGGTAAAAATTTATTTTTTGACTGGATAGAACTGTAAATTATAGGAGTCTTTTGGCTTTCTGGCAGACTTAAAGAAATCGAGTATCCTGATTATTTTCAAACCCATTTCCTGGTTCGAAGAGACATTTTCCTCTTTTTTTTTTGAGTTTTCCCCTTCCTTTATAGCTGTCCTCGTTCATCCTAATCTAGGTGCATGTGGCTGCTGAGCTGGTGGATGAGATGATTGAACTGGGTTTGACATTTTCGTTGGGGACATTACAGTCCATTTTACAGGCTAGTACTGAGAATTGTGACTTTGATCTGGTGAGTAGCAGATTCTACACACACACACACACATATATATATATAAACTGTCCATGTATATTGTATTACTTTTCATTTTAAAAATTAGTATGAATTTTGCTTTTTCTTTAATCCACCAATGTAATAAATCATGACAGTTCGGTGTAGAACAATACATGATGCTATCTATGATAGTGGTGGGGACCAGAAGCTTAAATTTTTTTATAGTTAAAGGACTCTTGGATACTTATCTTAATAGTTATAAGGCTCACGGACAAAACCAAGACCCTTGCTTTATTCATAAATAGAAAAGGAATTCTTACCATAATGGATTATCACCTCCAACTTTCAATTTCGTTGTCCCATGTCTCATATAAGTTATCGGCAAAAGAATAACCCAGAGCCTATGTCTAGCGTGGCCGTTTTCAAGTTTTGAGTGTAAAAGAATATGGTGAAAACTGAGTTTTTGCTTGTATATAATACTTCAGGGTTCCAGTTTAAGGGCTAGTTCGGGATTGATGTGACTTCAAAGAGATACTACTGTCTTCTGTGGAAAAAAAATTAAGCTGTGAATTAAAACATTAATTATTTATTATATTCCCATGAAAATGGAGAACAGAACATCACAGTCCACCGGAAAAAAGAACATCATGTGCAGAAAATCGACTTCGCCCGCCCATTAAACATGCTGTGATCTTGTGATCATTTGGAATAACTGAAAATAAATCACGAACACTAACTGACGAGTCAGATTCTCTGATCATTTCCTCCTTCCATTTTCAGATTCTCGGGTATCCATTTCCAATATAGACCGAAACAGCAGCAAATTTCATTAAAAACAGAGCTCCTTATTACTGTGTTCAAACTTCGAAGTTTTCACCAGACTGTAAACTCTTTTTTTATGTTCAACCCTGGAGGTTTTGGCATACTTATTTGCTAGTCCACGCTAAAGTTGTTTATTGTTCTCTCAAACTCCAAATTTGTTTTTGATCATCATATATAGTGCGCTTCTACTCCATTGGAGATTAATTTGATGAGGCATGCTGGGATAAATGTTACTGATGAACTGTAGTGGTGTTTTAATAGGATGCAACATTCCCATAACTTTCAAATGAATTCATTGTTTAATTGAAATTGAATTTGCCAGACTGCACTGTTGGTAGTGGAGGTTAAGATGGTAGACCTCATGATAACATTTCCTGCATTTAAAACTTTGAAGGAAAATAGGGCAAGACCTTCAGAGATTTAATGTTGTGAGCCTCATGTTGTGATTTGGACTATGTGACATATGTTGTTTTAAAGTTGCTGTATGTTGGAAGACTACTTTGAGATGACTTCTAAAATATAATGGTGAGAATGTCTTGTGTTTGATTGTTTCTGTGTCTTTTGCCACTTTATTTTCAGGTTCACTGAATCTATTCAGCGATTGACTGAGGCAATTTAAAGCCAAATAGCAAAACTTTCAGGAGTATGATAGATCTTTATGTGAAAGTGAGGGATGTAAGTCTCTCTTCCTTGTTGCCTTCAACCAAATATATGCAAGTTTCAAACAAACACTAGGCGCTACTTGGGCGGAACTAGCTCCCAGACGACTAGTCTGGAGACTGGGCGGTCTTTTTATATATATATATATATATTTGACATAATTATAGAAATAAAAATATGAAAGGTATCACAATGTTTGAAAATAGTGAAAATACTTAAAATAAGGATAAAATGTTTTAGTGTAATAGTTAGATATTTATTTAAATAAGTACACAATAACTTCATAAGAACAAATTCCTTCAAGGTGCTCCAATTTCTCTCACAACTGAATAAACTTGTAGTCAAGGAAAGAATTCTTTTAGCCTTTTTTTACAATTTAGTCACACCATTTCTATAGAAACCACTATCCAACTAAAGATAATTAACCAAAAACAATAGCAAATTAACAATTAGCAGACACAAAATCAAAAAAGAAACAAACAATTAATATACTGAAGTTTTAGTAAGTAGTAAGGTCACATGGTTCCATCATTTTGTTTTGAACCCATCCTCTTTCTTCATGTACTCCAATAGCTCTTTATTTGTCACCTTATTTTAAGTGGACCATCTAATTGATCATGACATTTCACATCAAATATATCTGAAATTGGGCGAAAGTGAAATTCTTGATTCTTGAATGCCTCTTTAATCTCCTCTTTTGCTCATTGTAACTCTCCATACACAAAACACATGGAGGGCTTCTTATCTCCATCAACAAGATGAAGCACTTTAGCTAAAGGAGCAAATACCTTCAAACAGAGTTATCCCACTCCAAAAGCGGCATTTAATGCTGCTTTCACCTCTGCACTCTTTTGAATGCTTGCTTGCACTCCATTCTATAGAAACCACTATCCACCCATCCCTATCCTATCGCCTCAACTTCTTTACTCGTAAATCAAATTTCAATTTTAGTTTCAAAACGGCGCGTCGAGCTATTGCGAGAGAGTGGCCTAAACCCAAGGACCTGATCGGGCAAGGACATGAGCTGTTGGGTTTGCAGAACCACCAGCAACTGTATCACTGACCATCACTGAGGAGATCAAGCACCTGACATGCAGTTCTGTATGAATCACAGCGCTGACGTGGCATGTCGGAATCATGATATGGCTTGTCGTCAACATGTCGGGCCATGTTGGAAAAGTCAATATCTTCCGACGTGTCACGTTGCGTGTCGGCATGTCGGGGAGTGTTGAACACTTGAAAACAGTCAATCATTGGCCTTGTCCTTGCATGCAGGAACATAAACAAAGTAGCAATAGAACAGTCAGCCCCAAAATGTGACCATTTGTTCAAGAGTAAGGCAGGCCGTCTTTGAGTGATACTGACACATCAATAACCTTTTCAGAAATACATCTCCTACACTTCTTGAGACTATAATGGGCTCATGCGATCAGAGTTAATGATTAAGTGATTAACTAGTCTTTTTCTATATATAACAAAACTTCGTCCTTAGTTCCTTGCTAAATTTTTCAATTTTTTTTCTATGTTTAATTGATTAATCACGTCAACAAACAACTACTTGTCTATGTATAGAAAAACAGAAAAAGAAAAAAAACAGAATGATTATTGATTGCATAATTCGAATTCAAGTTGAGAACAAGTAAATATTAACAGGAAGTAGATTCATACCAGATAACTGGAATAAAAAAGATGTTCTCAGACTGGAGTTTGACTTTGGGAGAGGGCGAGAGGAGAGTGCGCCTAGTCCAAGGCCGCCTCGATATTTGTCAATGTGCTGGCTATTCACGGAACATGAGAAGCAGATGAATAAGCATCTGCTTACGGAAGAAATCACAGAATTTTCACACACCTACTTCGCTTTGACTGTTTAGGCGGTCCCTCGGTGGCAGTCCGCCTAACTGAAATGACCGAGGAAATCCAGGTGGCTTTGTTCCGTCTATAACTTAGACGGGGCAAGGCGGTGACTTTTAAAACATTGATAAAATCATGTGGCGTAATTGGCCAACCGCCCAGGCGGACTAGTTGGCAGACAAGGCGGGCTACCGCCTAGCTCTCGGGACTAAGACATAATCAAAACGGTGCAGCGCCGCCTACGCGGAGGCTGGTCGGTTCTAGGCGAGGATCTTAGAACCTTGAATATATGTCATGACAATCTTGTAATGAGGAAGTTGAACATTACCATACCCCAACTTATCATATTTTGTTTCGACTGCAGTACGAGAAGGCCTATGATTTGGATAAAATGAATTTGATGCCCACAGCTGCAATGTACGATGCTATAATGGCTAAGGTAACTAGTTGGTCTTGTGAGATCTATTCTGTGCTCGTTTCTGTGGTTCACATGCTTTTTATATTCTCTTTTCTTCTGTTTTATGAACTCTTGCTATTTTAAATTCTAGAACTAGATGGGTGTATTTACTGTTTCACCACAAAAAGAGACTGAAGCAAGTGTTGGATTCAAAGCTTGTTAAACTTTTGAAATCAGACTTGTAATGCTGACTATGAAACCAAAACGTGATCAGTTATTATTTAACATGATTTGTTTCCATAAAAACTTTTGAAATCAGACTTGTAATGCTGACTATGAAACCAAAACGTGATCAGTTATTATTCAACATGATTTGTTTCCATAAAATTGCTGTTGTGTCTTCCTTATTCCTTAATTTTTCGTGCAATGCTCTGCAGAAGAACGTGGCCTCTTGGTTAAAGCTTCTTAAAGGAAAGAGAGAAGCACATAATCAGCTTTTCAGCATTCTATATAACTAGGTAATGTGTAACTTATATTCAGGCCAAACTTTACAAATCTGACGTGCTCTTGTATTATACAACGTTCAACCTAGAAGTGCAGTTGTAGCATCTCACAGGTGTTATTGGTCCAATTAACGTTACCAGTGTGATTTGAATATATACTCGTGTGATTGCTGTTATTCAGGAAAAGGAGCACTTACCCTTGTTGCTAGCCGATAAGGGCATATTCCAGTAGAGCTTCAATGCAGTTTAAAGCGTGCTGGTCCAATCCCTTGCTTCTTCATGGGCAGTTGTCTGATGCATTTATACTAGCAGTCTAGTACTTTTTTGATCAAATAATAACTTCATTGATAAAGAAAGAATTACAACGATTCATGGATTAATCTTTAATACCACATACTAACTTAATGGTCATATCAGAGATTAATCTAACTAGACCTCACCATAGAAATCCATACTCAGACTCATGAAGTCATATTAGCCCTGACTCCATACATAATGACCGACTCAACTTCAGACTCAACTTCAATTGTTTGATGCATTTATACTAGCAGTCTAGTACTTTGAATAAATAAAACAGATTCTCTAATAAATTATTTGTTATTTGTAAACAAATATATATATTTTTAAAATTAAAAACTTACTCAGATTATTGGGCCATGGGCCATCGTAATTACTAATGGTATCGTATTGGGCCATATATATTACCCAACCATTCGAACATTATCTTTTTTGTTACTCTTTTTCTTTCATACCTTTTGAATTCGTGTATGATGTGAAATAGAAGTTTCATGCATGTTCTTAGCTGGGTTCTAATGATTATGGTCACTCCTTCACAAAATAACATACACCCCTATTCGAGTCTAGTTGAATGAATCGATGAGATGGTCAAATTTGAGAAGATATCTCTCATATCTTACCCCCTCCAATCTAGGATCCCTAATTATTTATCCTCAAAGAAATTGCTTAGCAACATTACTTGACCTTTATTTTAGGTATAAAAGGTTTATAATATGCTTTGCTAGCTTTGCATAAAACAAGACAATGCCATGCACATGCCTTATTGAGATCTCATTAGCTCAGTGACTCAATCACTCAATCAGGTGTGTTATTCTTGATCCTTTTATCCTTTTACTTCATATCGATATTGAGAAGCTTCCCCATAACTTACGAGGCCTTGTCGAGAGAATGCAACTGGCTTTCATTAACAAAGGGAAGACTAGTAAACTTAACTAGTTTATTAGAAGCATGCAATGCACCGATATTTGCTGTGATCAAGTTGCGTATGTTTTGTTAAGGTCCATGGCCTATACACGATGGTGATTATTTACTATATATGTGAATCTGGCCATGCCATTGGACACCAACAGTACGTTCACGAGTGCATCACATTGTCTGTTTGGGTCTTCGAGAAGTGATATGCAAGGCGTTGAAGTTGGCGTTTTGATTTCATGTTCCTATACGTTCATTGCTGGGTTTGATTTATGCGACATTTGAGGGTTTATCCATTCACCAGCTGATTCGATCTGAATAAGAATGTCAAGGCAAACTAGCTCGTCATCGTCATTTCAATACAATGTTCTGGATTTCTATATCTAAGTTGGCATAGTCGACACATAGGCCACTGTTATATGCAACCCGGACTTTGCTAGTCGATCTTCGTGTCCAAGTTGCTGCATGAGATGAAGAGTTCAGTCATATACATACACAGACCAGTCATTCTCGAATTTTAAATAAAATTTTCTAACATTGCATGTGAATCCCTAAAGCATATCTGAAAACGAAAAACATAAGGACTTCAATCTTCCTTCTATTATCGCAGCTCTAATCACCGTGACTTGCATATTGACAGTGAAACCGTGCAAGTATATGCCTTGGTACGTAGAATTTGACACTCCAAAACTAGAGTGTTCTTCCGAACATCAATTTGACCATGACATAGGATTTCTCGTCTCAGCGTCCTATATGCACCCTTATAATTCATGTAATGTAATGTTTTTCTAGTTGTTGTCAAACAAACCTAACTCTACTCTATGTCCTAGCATACCTATAGTAAAGCTGCTAACCTGAGAACAAGGGCCTCTTCTCAAGTGCTCCATTTCGAGGCGACACGAGCACTTTCCCGGCGTTTCCTCCCCAAGATTTTCTGGAAACTCACAATTTTCTGTCCATGGATTCTCGTGAGCCTTTAATCCCCAAAATGACCTCATTTGCTTGTCAAGCTATCTTCACGACCAAGTCCCTCCAGCCTTCCACAACCCACTACTCCCTCTCTATTGTCTTTACCATTTTTCACAAAACGAGCATGGATTTCATCATCGATCACTGCCATGTCCAAGATTAATCCAAAGAATGGATTGATGGATCCCATTTGGGGGTTTTCAATGTTCATTCATATAGACTCATCTATATTGCCCTATGAATGTAGATGTAATATTGTAATGCATGCACCAGCTTTGTGTAGTCACAAAAATGTTCTTAAAACATGGGATCGGAAGAACCAAATCAATTGGACTCATCTATCCTAGTATGTTATAATTGACAGCCGCTATTTTATGTGCCGCACAAAATATAAAGATCTATGATAATTCAAGGAAACAATGTTTGAAGCTAGCTTTTTATAGGAAATATTATTATGAGTATTTGTTACAGTGCAAGGGTCACAAAGATTTTATAGGCCTAAAAGTTCCTAATATCGCAGCGCAATTTTACACCTTCAGTTTTGAACTTACAGAGAGAAGCAGCACCAACAAGGCAAGAACCATTATGCAACTTGCATCGGTTGCTTAATCTTCGTTCAGACTCAATTCCACTTAGTGGATTGAAAGTTTGAAACTACTTTTTTCAAGCATTTATTTGCCATACACCATACTTAAACTCAAAGTCTAAAGGTCAATAACTGACCTTAATTACCTTATTTTGCTTAGAGAACGCTAGTGGTTCAAATTAACTCGAAGCAGTGCATCAAACCCTACAAATCTAATGATAACTTTGTTATTAGCTCGGATATCATAGTTGAATCTATAAGAGTCATCATCTTGAGACTTTCACATACAACAAGCTATAGATTGGAAGCAATGGAATGTGTAGTATACGTACGCTTGTTGCTCTCCAGGTTTTTTAAATAAGTAAATTAGCTCTAGGATTAGACAATATTAGCTCTTCTATGAAAGCCGATTTGGGGCGACAAGCTCCCTCCCACATTTCTGAAAGAAAGGGGCCATCACATCTGGGAACCCACCGTCATTCCCTCTATTTATATTTATTAAAGTAAATAAAATAAGAAACAAGTACAAACAGGAAGGAGGACCCAACCAAAACCTTCCCCAACCAAAGTATTGCATCCCAAAACTAAGAAAACTAAGGAAGAAAAATCAAGTCGGAAAAGAGTGTGTTTCTCATCTTGGTAAAAATAAAGGAATTTTCTTTCAAGTTGTTATCCAACAGTCATAACCAATAGATTAAGAATGTCTGCAGTATGGAAAACCCAAGACATCCATACACAAGGACAAACCTCAAGAGGAGGAGTAGCATGCCAACATAAGGATATGGAAACCAGCCTCATATTAGCAAACCTATCAGCAATAAAATTCCATTCGCAAAAACATGTGAGCATTTGAAAGAGATATGTCGAATCTGAGCCAAACAATTGTACCATGTAATACGCAATGGCCAAGAAGGTACAAATAAGGAAGAAGATATGCATTGAAGAACCGTTGCCACTCTCCAACCATATGTGATGCCAGCCAAACTGATAAGCAAACTCAGATCTCAAGATAACAGCCATAAGTCCCGCAAAGAAAGCAGTTTGAGTTCCCAAACAATGACAATTACCACCAATAAAACGACCGAAATTATCCCTTAAAACTCCACCATAATCAGTAAGGTCGAGGTTTCCCTTGGAGAAGCCATCAATATATATTGAGCTTGAGCCAAGGAATAAGAGGAGGATGCCACAACACAATACGAGGAGCACTTCGACGTTTGAGAACAGGATTCACACCCATACTAGAAAGGATTTTGGAGTCCAAAATACCATTGACAAAACCAGGCATATGAGAAGCAGTAAAACAAACCCAAGCCTTAATAGATCTAAAAAATCGCATAAGAGAGGGCTGCTTATTATTATACCGAAGCTTGTTACGAGACTTCCATTTAACCATAAGAGCAAAGAGACAACTGGAAAGCCAAATGTTTTTCAGGTTATGACTGAACGTATGAAAATTTAACCATTCCCTCCTCCGTCCTCCCATATCCCACAACAGTCTAACAACAACTTCGATCCTAAATCTGATTCCAGCTGAGAACTATAAGATGTGGTGTTTCGAAATGAATTGATAGTCATTGAAGATAACAATCCGACGGATAAATGCATCGTCTAATGTTCATGAACCTGGTATAACTAACCATTTAACGAAATTTGAAAAAGAAATAATCACATTTATGGGAAAACCTATCGTTTCTATCTTCAACTACTTCCCCTAGCTTTCTTCAGAGTGAAAATAAATGACATTAATTTTGGCTGGAAAACAATGGATTCAAAACTCAAATCCTGCATTCTAATCAAACCAAGGAGGGTAGTTTAGTACTTAAACAAAAGAAATGAGCTAGATTAAAGGGTGTTAGTCATTTTCTGTTGAGTGTGGTCAAAGTTCCTTTCTGTTGTTTTTTGTGTTTCTTTGTGCAGAGCATGCAAACGGTATAATTGGCTCTCCTAGCTAGCAGCCAGGCTCCAACTTTCGAAGTTGAAACCCTAAACACAGTCGCCGCGTGGCACGCTCGTTCCTTTCTATTTGGCCGCGCAACTTAAATCGCCGTGAAGAGACTGATCGAGTTTTCTCCCCACACCAGACACAACCTCTCTCTCTCTCTCTCCTCTCCACATTTCTCAAGAAGATCAAATCAAATAGAGAGAGATCCAAACAAAGAGAGGGAGCTAGGGAGATCGATACAGCAGAGTCCTGTTAACTTGTTGAAGTTAGTCTGCTGCAGTAAGTTCTATGTTCAAGCTTTCCTATTATGAACAGGCTGCTAGGGCTGATTAGAGTTGGGTTTTGCAGGTTTTGGGTTATAGGGTTTTGTCATATTTTGGATCTTTTCCTTTTTATAAGGTGAAAGAAAGATTGAAGAAAGCGATAGACGTGGGTTGGTGCCCCCTTATTGTGGTGCACTTCAGTCAAATAGCCTTATATTTTTATGTACAAGAATATGGCGGGAAGAGTGTCATCAGCAATGGCAGGTGATTTTTTTAATTTTTTGTATACTAATTAACAATTTGGTAACCCTTTCTTCGAACTTCTTCTTCTGATAAATGAAAGATTCTCGCTTTTGGTATACCAGGAAATGAGTAGCTAATAGTCTGAACTCTGAAAACTCTCTGAACAGTTTGATCAGCTGGAAAAAGAAGACCAATTTTCTTTCAGCAGATTAGAAAATTAACCCACGGTCTGCAGTCATATTAAAATCTGAATACTCCAAAGTTTGGAAAAAGGTATAAATTCTTGGCGTCAGATTTGCTCCACTCTCTATCTCTCTCTAAATCTCTCTCCTTATTTAAGTGATAAACTGTATCAGATAATTAATAACATTTGTTAATTATGTCTCTCTAAACAAATGCCTTCCGATGAGGTGCTAAATTCACATTCACGTATCCTGATATAGGATATATGTTTATATGCATGCATACTACCTATTTGCATATGAAATGATCATCAGGTGCTTCCCTTTTACTTCAATTTGAAACATTAAAATATAATCAAAAGATTTATTATTTATTTGTTTTGTTTGCAAAAGAGGCATATGCCTTGTCTCTTAGTTTTCTGTTGGAAAGTTGTTCACTATGCTGCATTTATCAGTCGTAGAGGTAAAACTTAAGTATAAACGTGGATCTTATTTGGATTAAGCATTAACATTAATTTATAACAAAGATCGAATTCAGAAGTAAAATCTATATATAGTACTAAGTTTTACTTCTAGCAAATTATTTCAATTATAATAACACGAGGAATATCTGCTAATTAACTAGCTAGTAGGCAGCTTGATTGGCCAGGTGACCCATTTTGTGTTGTGATAGTCTGATAGATACCAATGATATCATGATGATATGAAAGTTGCCGTAACAATTATCAAACATCAAAATACGCTATGTCAAGTTATCATCTAGTAATCTCCTAGCGTAGCTTTAGCTTGTTTACTCTAATTTATGTATATTTCATCTGAATTTGTTTTCGAGTATTATTCATGTGTAAATATTACTGCTGATATACAAAGACTTGCTGATATGAAAAACACCACCGCGTTGAAAGTTAACGTTATTGGACTTGGCCCTTTGCATTCAAGCTAGAATCATAACAATCACAAAAGATATGCTAGCTGGCCAAGGGCGGAGCAACGTTTAGACTTGACGGATCCGGACTCTTTAAGTTTCCGGAAGATCTTGTTTTTTATATGTTGCAGAGAACAAAGTTGATGAGTACGAGTTTGTTTCTGAATATGAACCCCACCATCTAATAACATACTAACAGGTGTCAAATTCAAACCCTCTCTAGCTCTGATATATGTATCGCGTACCAGAATGTTTTGGTTAGAGACTGAACTAATGTGCGGCTACGAAAGAAAGATAATAGTGGAAGCTACTTAATTAATAATTACGTGGTTAATTATATTCAAAACAGAAATATCTTGAATAGTTTTTTTGGCCTAACTGGATGGCACAAACACAATACAAGCTTCTAACCCTGAACACAGGCCAGACATTAGCAGACGATTATTTTATCAAAACTAAATTATTGTAATCTGTTTCCACCTTTTGACGGGTACGCAAACCAATCTGGTGGTCAACAGAATTCTTTGGGGGAAACCCTAAAATAAATCCTTAAATCGTTCTTAATTTCTCTTTTGAATCCGCCAATTATTTTATTTTCAATTCATCTGGGCACTGGCACAAGTGTTACAAATATATGTATTTTTGAACAGTCGAGTAATCCTCACTCTTTCTTGCCATCTCTCCAGTCCTTTAACTATTGAATATGTCGGATTTTTTTCACTTGAATATTGCATGTCCGTACGTTCACATCTTTAACACATGCACAGGGACTCGGGGATCCACAATTTTATTGAGGTTTTTTCTTTTCTTTTCTGTTGATTGTGATTATTGAGCAACCATTTTTTGGGACGGAGATCAGAGAGAGATCTTCACTGATCTATCTAATGGGTTTGATCGTCTGCTCTTCATCAATATCTGAATCAAATCTCAGTTCCTAGCTACTTGAATAGATATATATATATATATATGAGAGAGAAGAGGGGGGAGTGAGAGAGGGAGAGAGGTCTGTTGGCATAGTTTAGCTTTACGTGAAGTGTCGATTTTGAGAGTGGGAGATGATTTGCAGAGTGTGGGAATGCTGGGCTTTCGGGAGTCATTTGCTGCACTCAACGAGGTGGAGAGAGTTCCAATAAACCCTAGTGGGTTGAGAGGGAAGAGTCTTAGAGAGAGAGAGGAGTCTTAGAGAGAGGGATGGGTAGCTTGGACTTTACCCAGTTGGAATTGTGGCTTTGTCTCAATCTATACAAAGACTGAGACAGCAGCTCAACTTGTAGTTTAGTATGACACTCGTGTCCTTATAATTTTCTAATTGTTTGTTTGGTGTGGTAATACTTGATTCAGAAGTGTTGGAATGTGGTGATAGAGGGTCAGAGTCAGACCATCCTAAAATGTTAAATGACCTCTTCAAAAGGGGTGGCATACAACAGCTAGCTCATTAGTTTATTTTGTTTGCTGCCTTTGTTTGACACACATATATTGGTTTGGACTAAAGACTACTAGTACTACTACTTGCTGAGTTTGCTAGCTGCTTTTATACTAAACCCTATTACTACTTCAGATTTATATATAAGTAACCTGTATCTTTCTCTAGATTTTCTCTTTCCAGCTGCCTCTCTTTCTCCTTCCTCTCTTTTCTCTGATACATGTTCCCAAACTCAACATTCTCTTCTCAGCAGAAATGAAATTCTAGAAGAGAAAAGACAGAAGAGATAGAGTTGAGTTGGCTCTCACTAGCTGTTTCAAACCCTAGTTGTTGATTCTCACCTGGGTAAGTACCTATATATAACTGCTACTCCTCTTTCCTTATGAGCTGTGCTTTTGTTTTTCCCATGATCCTGATTTCTAGTTTCTGTATATGAGCAGGAGGCGTTTGGTTCTTTGGAGAAGAGTATAGCGTTTTAGAAAATGGGCTCCATGAATTCAAACAACTGGCTTTCATTTCCTCTTTCTCCAACTAATTCTTCTTTGCCATCACAACTTCACCCTTCTCACTCGCATCAATTCTCACTAGGGTTAGTCAGTGATAGTATGGAGAATCCTTTCCAAAACCAAGGTAAGTAGCTATTAATTCACATTTTTATTTATCATCTCTTCTTCTTTATTTGATCTAGTTTTTAGAACGTACTGCTGTAAACAACTCAATTCTCTTACATTAAATTGGTCATATACACTTGACCAGGTTATTCAAAGAGTATAATCATATTCATACATCAGTTGTATGCAAGAATTTTTCGTATCTAGTTTGGTCGGTGACTCATGATCCGCATATACTTGATTAATTTGCAGACTGGAATATGATGAATTCCCAAGGGAGCAGCGAGGTTCCGAAGGTAGCTGATTTTCTCGGTGTGGGCAAATCTGAGAACCAGCCAGATCTTGTGGCATACAATGACATTAATGCTAATGAATCCGTCACCGATTATATTTTTCCAAACATTAATAATGTTATAGTCCCAGTGCAAAACGCGGTAGTTGGTACATCCAGCAACTACGATTTCCAGGAGAACTCCAACAGCCTGCAATCTTTGACTCTTTCCATGGGCAGTGGAAAAGGTTCTTCGACATGTGAAACCAGTGCCGATAATACTAGTACAACTACTGCTGAAGCTCCCCCCAGAAGGGCTCTGGACACGTTCGGACAAAGGACCTCTATCTATCGTGGTGTAACAAGGTGAGCTAGTGTTCACAGCATTTGCTTTGGTCTTTTGATTGGTTAGTTTCATACTTAGTGTCCAAGTCTCAACTTCATTTTTCATATACTGAGGATCTGGATCTTCTAATTGTGTTTCTGGCACTGGTTCAAATATTGCAGGCATAGATGGACAGGAAGATATGAAGCTCATCTATGGGATAATAGTTGTAGAAGGGAGGGCCAATCAAGGAAGGGCCGGCAAGGTATGCCTCTCTTACGAGCTTGGGTTTCTATTTTATACCTACTTTCTTCACTATAATTTCTACCATCTGAATGTCACTGACCATTTATTTCTTTCACCATCATTCCAATGTCCTCGTCTTCATTCCGTACCTGGTGTCTTGCAGTCTACTTGGGTGAGTACTGAGTACCAAACTCTAGCTCGCCAGTTACATTTTCTTTTTCAGACTAAGAGTGATTTAGTACTACCTATGAATATCGTTCTAAAGTAATTCTTCTTCTCCTTTCTGGTATTTTCAATCTTTTGTTTTATAAAGGTGGTTATGACAAGGAAGAGAAAGCTGCTAGGGCTTATGACTTGGCTGCACTGAAGTACTGGGGAACATCCACAACTACGAATTTTCCAGTGAGTTCACATATGTTTGAAACCAATGAACAAAATCAAAATGTGAACAAATATATAAAACAAATAGATGGAAAATTTTGGAGTTTGATGTAGTCTTTTACTTGTTGCAGATTAGTAACTATGAGAAGGAGGTGGAGGAGATGAAGAACTGTACAAGACAGGAATTTGTCGCCTCCATTAGAAGGTATGCAAGAGATCAGATAGATCCATCAAGTAAACAGCATTGTCAGTTCACACTGTTTTTAACTCTTCTCTTTACTTTATCTGTCAAATTTCCAGGAAAAGTAGTGGCTTTTCTAGAGGAGCATCCATGTATCGCGGAGTTACAAGGTAAGCATAAATTAGGCTTCTTCTGTCTGCTTGTCTGTCTATTTCGTATTTATTTGTCTCGATGTATGATCAAAATCTTTGTTCTCCAGGCATCATCAGCACGGCCGATGGCAGGCAAGGATAGGCAGAGTCGCCGGAAACAAAGACCTTTACCTGGGAACTTTCAGTAAGTAGTGATTAAACATTGATTAAACATCACCATAATGCAATGCATGCACATCGATCTTAACACTTAAACATCACCATAAAACAATGCATGCACATCGATCTTAACACTTCATATAGCACATTTAACTTGGTCAATTACAGCCTTTGCAAGAAAAATAAGATTACCAAACTTGAGGGCGCACCGGCCCTTATTCAAAAAACTTGAATCCAAAAGGAAAATTGAGATCATTGTGACATTTTATTAAATAAATTGGACGAATAGCTATAATAATGTCTAGACATTGATTTATCATGATTCATGAATGTACGTGATTATAACTTATGGACAGTGCTGTAGACATTTAGCATTATTCATGTAGCTAGGGGATTCATTTCATGTATTCTGTGTATTTACTAGGTACTGAGGAAGAGGCAGCTGAGGCTTATGATATAGCAGCGATAAAGTTCCGAGGCCTGAACGCCGTCACCAACTTTGACATGAATCGATACGACGTGAAGAGCATTCTCGAGAGCAATACTCTCCCCATCGGTGGTGGCGCTGCAAAGAGGCTGAAAGAGGCTCAAGCCTTGGAAACATCTAGAAAACGTGAAGAAATGTTAGCTCTAGGTTCCACCTTCCAATATGCAGCTGGAGCTAGCTCATCAGTGAGCTCGGCAGCTCGCAACTTACAGGCCTACTCTTTGATGCAGCAGCAGCCGCAATCAGCTTATGATCAGACTCTACTTTCTCTACAAAACCATGACATGTCTCAGTACTCCCACCATGACCCTTCATCGTACCAGAACTACATCCAAACCCAGCTTCAGTTGCAACAGCAATCTAGTAATTCTTATGACATTCACCAGCAAAGCCAAAACCCA
Organism: Comarum palustre; assembly: GCA_951800085.1. NCBI lineage: Eukaryota > Viridiplantae > Streptophyta > Magnoliopsida > Rosales > Rosaceae > Comarum > Comarum palustre. The sequence continues at coordinate 31,586,390 of OX637573.1, read as the reverse complement.
CATCCTTATTACAACACCTACTTGCAGAGTACTCACCCAGCTTTGCTTCAAGGCCTGATGGACATGGGAACTGCCTCCACCACTGTCATGGACAGTAGGGTTGGCGGGTACTTAGGGCATAATGGACTAGGGATGGCTTCGAATTCGACGACAACAAATGGGGTTGGATCGGCAGAAGAACTAGCCCTTGTTAAGGTTGATTACGATATGCCTGCTGGAGGGTATGGCAGCTGGTCCGGTGGCTCAGTTCAGGGGTCAAATCCCGGTGTTTTCACAATGTGGAATGAATGAAGACGGTCACGGAGAGATTTGTAATTTGGTGATGGGGACTCGTATGTGGATGATCAAGTATGGTTTAGGATCGAGCAATTTTACTATCCCTTATTTTCAATTTTTTTTCATGCTTTCTAAGTAATGAGCTAATCATTTTCAACGCTTACTCTGAGGAGCCGGAATCCCTTTAATTTTGTGATAATTTATATTTCGTTCTAATATTGTTGTTTTAATATCGGTGAAGAACTGACCATAATACAATTGTGGGTGAAAGTGGCACCTCAAATTTTGTGTGCAGATGACTCAATTGCACAGCTGCTAATGTAATTCGACTTGTTTTACTCTACGAACTAATTATTTACTCTTTCTAGCTAGTAAATTGACAGCTTCTATTAGTCCCTAGTATAGTACTATAGTTTATCTCTAGTTCTGTACCAACATTAGTTACTCCCATTGAGGGAGTATAGATGTCTCTATCTGAGACTAAGCATAATCTTATGCATATTTTAATTTCACTCATTTTCAGGAAATCAGGTCTTTAGATTAACTTAAGCAATACAAGTTCACCAGGTCAAATAGATTTCTTGATCGAAGACTCCCATCCATACCACTACAAACAAAACTTTAAACGTACACGATCAAACAGTAGAGACTAGAGAAAGAGGAAAAATAGGAAGGCGAAACGTAGATAATTGTTTATTGATCTTTTCTAGTTAGTGGAGGGCAAAGGCAGGTGGAAGTAGACATATTCCACCAAGAAAAATGTACGGTACATAATTTCATTCTAACAAATTCATATACCAATCGTATTAAATATGTTGGTATATCACCAAATTGATACACAATACAGTATACTATACCAACTTTAAAAGACAATATAATAAGTGGTATTTGTTTTTTCTATACCGTGATATACTGTATCTACCGACTTATACTATATTAAATTATAATATATAAAATATATATATCTGCTTCCCTAATCTAATCTCTCTCAGGTCTCACTCTCCCACTCTCAAACATTGATCTGCTTCTTGCCTTCTCCTTCTCTGCTCTCTCTGTCTCTCGGTTGTTCCACTCTCTCAAGTCTTTCTCAAGCTTGACTCTCGATCTATGGTTCTTTGACTTGCCGTCCGCCCGCTAAGTTCTCTCGTCTTCTTCGTCAGGTACACTCCTTCTCTCGCAAACGTCAACTGGATAAACTTGTGATTCGAATGCCACATCCTTTAAGGAAACAACTAATTGTTGATTGTGAATCAGTAATTATTTGGTTCTTGTTTTTCTATAAAACAAATAACAATAATTAGCACTCCCAAATTCAAAATGGAAAATCGATACGGAAATCAAAAATGTAGGAAACAAAACAAAACAGAACAGTAATGATGATCGATATTCTTCATCGATCTGCTTCACTTGTTGCCTCCCATTGCATTCCTGACTGAATCAGCCGCTCCTTGTGACTTCTGCTGCATTTTCCGACTAGCCTGCAACACAATCAATCAGTAAATTAGCCATTTGATTTAATATAAACTAGTTAGGGCAACAATTATTTATATTATGGGATTGTAATTCGAAATTCCGAAAGATGGTAAGTTATTGTTGGGAGTGAGAATAACAAAGTGAAAATTTGTAAAACTTCATAGCTAGCCGAATATATGAATAAGGACATGTTTCATCATACATTCTGGGCTGATTCCTTTGCAGATTGAGCAGCATTGCCAGCTTGGTATCCTGCATTATGGGAGTTTTCCATTCTTATCTGTAGGTCTTTCTCTTACACAAACAACAAGGGAATGATCAAGAAGGCTGATCGAAAACTCAAGTATGATCAGATATATAAGCTGATCTATGGTACCTGTTTTATACTCTAATTATTGTTATTTGTTTGATTATGGTGATGTAGAGTGAATGTTGATATGGAGTCCTCCTAGAAATGGATTAGTTGTTTTGGACTATTTACAGTAGGACTAAAGATGTCTTGGCATATATGGAAATTTTGTTGCTTTATATGGGATGCTGCTTTGTGAAATTGATGGAATAGCTGCTTTGTGAAATTGATAGAGATATAGTGATACATAAATCAGTTTTCTCTTTTGTGAACTTTATAATTGATGTTTTATTCTTGTTCTATTGTAATATAGCTATGGATTCTTTTATGTCAAAAGATGATACTATGAACTATTCAAGCTCAACATTGTCACCTAGCATTTAGACCTATCATTTCTTCTTCTTTTTCATTCATTTTGAGAATTTGTTACTTGTTAGTACTTTGAAAGTTTGGCTATTTAGACTTTGGTATTCAGTTTGTGACTTTTTATTTGATAATTTTGTTGAAGTTGTATAAGACTATGAATTTGTGTTGTTATTTGTTGTTACTTATTTAGATTGTGCATTTAAATTTTTGGGTCATAAATATGTTGGTTGAAGCTCATTACCAACCGTACCAATTAGTTGGTATACCAACCAATAACGTTGGTATAAATGGTGAATTTTTCATACCAATCATATATTGGTTGGTACATGGTATTAAGAAAATGAAGTTGATATACCTATCAATCCAACCCTAGAAAAATGCATTCCAATAATTTTTTGTTTCTGTGGTGTTAGTGGTGAAGACTTCGCAGTGGCGGATGAACTAGGAAAAGCTCGAAAACACCCTGATCTGCAATTTTTTTCTTTTCTTTGAGCACAATAATTGTGGCCACGTCTATCTTCCATTTTGATTTGGTTTAAAATCAAACTGGATGTCATCAAAATTTCATCATTTGAAGCATTTATGCTTAGTAAGAAAGCACTAAGTTCATTCCTTTGAGGAATTGATTGCTTTTTTTTCACTTTTACCTTCAATTAGTAGCAATTCATTATGTAAAACCATACCACCTAATCACTATTTCAGGGTCATTTACTAAGAGGACAGGAGATTGCTGTAAAAAGATTGTCCAAAACTTTAGGGCAAAGGGATTGAAGAATTCAAAAATGGAGTTGTGCTTAAAAGACTCCAACACAGGAACCTTGTGAGAAACTTTTACAATGCTAGAATACATGCCTAACAAAAGCTTGGACTACTTTCTTTTTGGTATGTGTAGAGGAAAGATCACTTTGCATATATATATGTATGCCAATGAAGACAACTTGCATATGTATGCCATTGAAGACTATAGCAATAATGGGGCCTATATAATAGTTATGAATGAGTAATATTAATCATTGTAAATCACTACACGTGGCCAAACTTAGAGGTGGCAAACGGGTCGTAAAGCACGGGCACGATACAAGCACGACATGTTTAAAAGTGGTTCGACCCGGCACGAGTATGCTATCGGTTCGGCAGGGTTCAAGCACGTTATCTTAATGGACCGGGCCTAGACAAATGAGCCCACGGACTTGGCCCGAGCCTGTTATAGGCCCGGCCTAAGCACGATAAGTTAAGGCCCACTACCCGGCCCATTTTAAAATATGTATTTTTTCTTTATAATATGAAGATTATATATTTATAAATAATATAAAATTTGTTTTAAGTGTGAACAATAACTTATAAATACTAATAATTATTCATTTTGATTCTCTTAGACCCATAAAAAGTTTTGCTAAAACATTACCAAGTATAAATAATGATCATATGATTCATATATCACATATTTCTTTAGTTTGTTGACAAATAAAACAAATGATCGATATAAAATATGAGTTATTTTTCATTTATTTTTGTTTTGGAATACTATGATATCAATTTTAAACTAATTTCTATTTTTATCTATAACGGGCCCGTTTATAAGCCCGGTCTGGCCCAGCCTGAGTACGGCCCAATATGTTATGGGTTTGAGCCGTGAGTCGGGCTGAGCCTTAGATTTAAGTAAATGGACCGGCCCGAGTCCTAGCTTGTTAAGACGTGAGTTGTCGTAGGCCGGCCCGAAACCCGATTAAACTGACCAGATCAGACTGGACCGGCCCGTTTGCCACCGTTGGTCAAACTGGTAAGAATTTAGATGTCGAACCCCTCCATCCAATTTTGAAACCCGTGATCTTGATTAAAATTGAATCTCAATTTAAACTAGGTGGTTCAGACATGAGCTCCCGGTCTGACAAATTAGTTTCTGCTTTCTAGGCGTTTGAAAAAAAAATTAAAGAAACCGTGTAATCTTGATAAAAAAGAATTAAAGAAATTCTCATTCTGCGGTTGCACCATTTGGGCCTAGAGCAACACTTGGACAAGGCCTCCACTTGACTAATGACAAACATTCTTATCAATACTAGGAATCTACCCAATTACAAATTTACAATCACCAATAAATATTTAAGAGCGGTCAATTTTAGTACTCGAAGAGCGTTCAGTTGCTCCCTAAACCTGTTGCTCTCTCTCTCTCTCCGTCTCCCAGATCTGTTGGCTTTCATTGATTCTCTCCTGAGGTCAGCTCTGATACCTTTCATTTCATGTTCTTCGCTCCTTTTTCCATCTGGGTTCTCTTTTCCTTTGTTTTGTTTTCTTCTCTGTGTTTTGGTTGGATTGATTTTGATGAAAGATTGAAACTTTTTGTCGAAATTGGCGGTTTATTTTGTTTATTTATTTATTTTTTGGTTTACAAGTGTATCTGTGTTTGAACTATTGGTTGGGTTTAGATGTGGTGTGAGCTTTGAATTGTTGTTTATATAAGGAAGAAAGCTGTTGGGTTTTAAATGTGGTTGAGCTGAATGTTGTTTCGTTTGGGATTAGGATTTACTAGGACCCATTTTGGGGTTTGAAATATTGCATATTTCACTGTTGAATTAGAGTTTGTTAGGATAAATGGTTTGATGATATGGTTTGTGGGGTATACAAGTTTTTCACGTATTGAAAAACCTGTTAAATCATTCGCCATTTAACAGCTCAAGATGTGGTATGACAGTTGTATCCGAAGTTCTAAATCTAAATCAGTAGGTTTAAAGTTGAGAGGAGTAGAGGAATGCAAAAAGGCTTGTTGCTGCTCTCATGTTTTTGTCAGTTCTGCATTGGTCTGCATTTGCGCTCATATGCGTGTAACAGAACTTTATTACCTTAAGCTAAAAGACAGGAGTTTCTATAGGAATCAAAGAGCCTTGTATCAGTTTGTGTCCTTCTAGAAGTCGAAGCTCCTCTTATTACATAATTGTTTGATTTACTAATTTTAATAGTTTATCTGGCACTGAAACGTTAAATAAAACATTTTGGTAATCTGAATAGTGGTGATGATCATTCGGATATTTAGAGAAGTATCCTGAAGTCAGATTTTTGGTCTGTTATCTAGCAATTGGTTAATGTTATTTTAGCTGATGTCACTATTTAATGCATATTATTATGAACGGACCAATTATTCTTCTATTCTGAATTCCATCTGTGGTCTAACATTTGGATATGTAGGGTTTAGTTTTTTGATTTCATATTATTGTCCTTTCACCATGAAGGATTGCTTGTGAACTACCTATTGGTTACTGTAGTTATTTTAGTTGTTGTGTTTAAGTATCAATGTTGGATATTAGTACTCCTCCTAAGCTGTTCTGGATTTGTGCATTCAAACACTCAAACTCACTGCAGTCTTTTGCGATATGATTAGCTGACATGTGAGTATGAGTTATGTTAACACACTTCTTCTCTTTAAATAGAAATTTCTTTTGGGTGCAAACAACAAAAGTATAGTAATATTTTACCATTTTGTTTCGGGTTTGTCATGTTTCTTTCCTGACTGAAACTTTTTGACCAAGTGTATTGTTGTGTATTGTTCCCAAGATACTAATCTTTCTCTCCAACTGATGTAAAATTCTCTTCTCTCATTAGCTACTTTAACAAACAAAATCATGGTGAAAGCATATGCCCAAGAGTACACATACAAGCATCCATGGGAGCGGGTAACTTCAACATCTTGGAAAAAATTTGCTGACCCTGAAAATAAACGCACAGTCTCATATCCTTGAAGTCAACACTCTCAACCACAAGCTAGATCCTAGTTCTGGAAAGCTTTACACCATGCGGGCTATCACTGTTAATACCCCCGGACCATGGTTTATTTGAAGAATTGTTCGCCAGGATGTATGTCAGTGTGTTGAATCAACAGTTGTGGATGCAAAAGCGCGATCAATGCATATCAGTCTTGAAAAGTTCATTGAGGTGGAGGAGAAGATCTGATATGATCCTCACCCAGCAAATCCTGATGTGTGGACAATCTGCCGACAAGAGACTAGTATCCGGATCAAGCCATTATCAGCATTGGCGTCAATGGCAGAAAAAGTCGAGCAAAAGTGTGCTGAAAAGTTTGTGCAGAACAGTGCGAAAGGTAGGGAGGTTATGGAGAGAATATGCAAGTATCTTGAAACAGAATCAATGGGGATGTCGGCCTGATCTGACTGGACTTTTGTAGCACTAGAACGTAGGACTTTTGAGCTGTTTCAAAGTAGAAACAATAAATGTAGTATGAACGTATGAGTGTAGAACCTTGGAGGATTGTTAACCTTGGATCACTTGGATTGTTAACCTTGGATGTCTGCCTGATCAGACTGGACTTTTGTAGCACTAGAACGTAGGACCTTTGAGCTTTTTCAAAGTAGAAACAATAAATGTAGTATGAACGTATGTGTAGAACCTTGGAGGATTGTTAACCTTGGATCACTTAAAGAAAGCAAGAAAAATATAGAGTGATTTAAGCCACGTTAATCACTCCTGAGGCCACGAAACCCCTGTCACAACTGTTTTAAAAGACTTCTGAGCCGGAAGCCCAAGGGTTGAACTTTTAATACAACAAAATGTTGCCTCCTACAGCACTTGTGTGATTTTACTTTCCATACAAGTAAATCTGACTTGGTTATATCGTACTGAGTGAATCTTAGCAAATCATAATGAAAGCTTCTGAATCCTGATCTTTCAAACTTCAAAGTGTCCAGAACAACATAGTAACACATCCGATGACACTGGAATATTAGTAATGAAAAACCATGCGTGCATTACCAAAAATATCCCAAACTTGAAATTAAATGGTGCCAGAAGTCCAGAGCTGACTGCTTTCGTTGAAAACAAAGTTTAATCCACTATGGTATCGTTGAAAGCTTCCACGACTATAAATATGCATGAAAACAGATAATATACAATACCAGCCATTGTTGAACACATCTAGGAATTTCAACCCGAAAGTAATACAAGAGAGAAAGAAATGCCATATTAACAGAACATTGACAAGTACATTATGACCCAATAACCATGACCACCAAACCAACACAGACTACAACATGAAATACTGGAGCAACATATAAAGTTCTCCCAATCATAACAAATAGTAAAATACAGAGTTCTTCAAAGTCCTAACCGCCACGCCTCCCAATAGGTATATATAACATAATAAGATCACATGACAAGGTAAACACAGCAGACCCATCTCCTGGATGAAAACAAGCATCAATTTTCAGAAGAAACATTTCCACTGGATCGATTTTAGATTTTGTCAAGCTTCTCAGCTTTGACAACAGGATTCGCTTTCGCAATGGCATCACGACCAGCAGTGCGATAATCATAGGGGCAGTCATGTTTGTCCGAATAACGATGTACTGCACAGAATAGGTCACCACAGCGACAATTGAATCCTGTTAAACCCACCCGCTTGTTGCAGGTAGTGCAGCGCTTCGGGCCCTCTGGCTTCGGCTCACTGTTTTGCCCTAACCCAAAAGTAAATGATTTTGGGTCAGGATTTGTCACAGCACTCTTCGAGGGCCCAAAAGAAAAGGGGGAAGGAGATTCATATTCCGACCTAAACGTAATGGCCGAGTTCATAAAGATAGTTTTTGGGTCCACTGGATTCGCAGCAACAGATTCCTTCCCGTGGCTGCTTGATGTTCCATTGACAATACTTCCGATGGATGAAGCAGCAAGCTTAGCCTGCTCTTGTTTCATAATCAAGTCCTTATGGCACTTGGAACACATATTCATAGTAGCTGCACTTCCAAAGAACCCACAACTGTTTACACACAATACAGGACCTTCAGGAGCAGCTTGACATCCAGTCTCTTCGTGGTCCATTCTGACTCACCTGTGGATAAAAAGGTAATAGTTGTTAATTCCCTTGCAAACCCTCCAGAAACCAAAGATACAACAGCACCACATATCAACCAGAAAGAGATACATAAGTTCTTATAGGCTAACATTCAAAGGGTTCAAATATTCAACAATGGTTAGTTTCAGCAATAAACACATACACAAACAAAGTTATCATAACATAACATAGGACAATTACAGTAATCCAATAAGCTATACAAAAAACCAAAAAGCTATTTGTAAGCCATCATTGACAACATACAAGTTGTTCAACTATTTAAACATGGATTATTGCAGCAATCCATTACGACATGTACGAATAATGCTATTTGCAAACTAAGGGTGTGATGGAGGACTTTGCCAAGTCTTATAATTGAGCTACCTAAACACCAACCAGCTAAGTAACACCAATCAAATACTAGAACACCTTCTAAGCTTTACCCTAACCCCTGAATTCGACTACAGAAATTGAAATTTCTAGTCAATTAAAGACTACTATGATCTCACAGACTATTGCATACTGACATTGACCTTCAATTGTTAACGAAAACCTGAAAAGCGAACCAGGTAATCCATAGTAAACCCCAAAACTATGAATTTCAACACCCAGGAACCCCCAATCAGCTCCAATTAACAAAAAGCAACCTTTAATCAGCTGAAAAATTTATCAAAAAACAGATGCAGACAAAACCTTACACTGTAAATAAAGATTATTGAAATTAAACCTCCGAAACCGATCCCCCAAGCTCAGAATCGCATCGGACAAGAGGGCCTCCCCTGTTCACCAAAACCAACCAACAAAAACACAAAATTAGTACAACAATCGAGCAATTAAGAACAAACCCAACAAAACCCAAAACCAAAAGTCACGAAATTTGAACAAATCAGAAATGAATTGGGGATTAAAATTCAAAAACCCTAACCCTAGCCCGCAGCAGATTTTAGATCGTCGAGAGGAGAGAGAAGAGAGACGTGTTTTTCTATCTGCGCGGCGCTCCTCTCTGCAATTAAATAACGACCATCTCCCAATTGAGGACGACGTGTCGGATGAGGTGGTCATAACCCGCTAAATTTCCTGTTTTGTCCCTCTTTTGATGTGGTAATAACGGTTTTGCGAAGTTTTTGACGGCTTTTGGTGAAGGTAGGTGTAGTGGTGGGTTAATCACAATGCTATTTTTTGTGATTAGTCTTCGGTTGACTATGCTTAAACTGACGGTAAATATATACGTGTCTCATGCACGTAAGAAATCAAATGATTTCGATTCAGAAGTAATTTAATATTTCTAACTGAGATTGATAGGCTGATACGAAGATGTATAATTTCATCGCCATTCATTCAAGTTCATTACCTTCTCATTCTATGCAAGGCTATATATCAACTCTGTATAATAGTATTCTTTGCCGCTATTCATTACATGATCTATTCAATTTTCTAACCAAACTAACAATGTTTGTATTTGTAAAGTGCGTAATTATTCTCTGTATTCGGAACAATAGTTATATACCAATCTTTGATCTATAACTTATGAATGATATCATATGGTTAGTGTGGAAATATGACATATCAACCACATGGTACTAATGATATATCCATGGAATCTCAAAACGCAAGCAAAGATTGCCCAGATTTCAAATAGGAACCAAGGTTTGAAAATCTGTCAAAACACTACTCTTTCTTTCTCCTGTAGTCTTTTACTTTTGTCTCAAGAATCAAATCTTTTCTCTTAACTTTCAAATCTTTTTATGTGTAGTTTTAAAATAACAAAGCATGTATTTTAAATAAAATTTGATGGCTATGTAGCACTTTTGAAGCAGTACTGCTGTTCTGATCTTTATATACTAGCTAGAATCAATGTTTATTTTTGTGAACTTGTAGCAGTCATTGTTTTTGCATTATACCTCTTTAAATAAGGTGTTCCTACACCTCTAATTTCATTGCTGAAAGGTACAGTGATGAAGATGGTCATGGAGATTACAAGCATTTCTATGGTGAATATTTAGGATTTTCGAGTCTCTGCAGTACTATATTTACTACATAGCGAGTTGATAACTGATCAGTACTGCAGAAGATTCGATTAACTACAACATACTCCTTTTTATGTTCACATGATTCTGGTAATATATAGCTTTGTGCTTAAGGTACTATATATGCTACAACTGTGGCTTTGTATCAGCATCCTACAGAGTTTTTGTGACACTAGTAGGCTAGCTCAATTTATAACTAGTCCTATAGTATTTGCTACCGCAATAAAGCAGAAGACCAGCAACTTTTTTGATCTCTTAGCCAAGTTTATACTGGGGGGCTATAAGCTGCGAACCAGACTGCATTGATTTAGTCATACCCTTAACAACTTTTGGAGTTGTTGCTGAAACACAATGAGTTTGACAGAAGACATAAAATTTTGACATTCGTTGAAAGTATGGGGGCACTCTAATATCTTTTGAAGGAATGAAGACAGAGTTGACACAGTACAAGTATACTACGTTATTGGTAAAACGTTTAAAGCAACAATACAAGTCTATTTGTGTCTAATCACCACAAGAAGGCTTGTAATTCTCATTCATAAAGCCAAATTAGTGCAAGCATACAATGAAGTAAGTTCCAACTCTACATATGCAGCTCGATTCTCTACATCATGGTCTACTAGAAAAGCATATGTCTGAGGTATGCAAGATCAGTTTAATCGGCTTACTCTCACTACATTTGTTGCATCCAATTAAATTGGGGGCTACATTATACATATTTTGCCCAATTTTTAGAGCAAATTTTTTTGAAACTTTTTGAGTTTCAGTATTCATTTTATTTTTGAACCAATCCATGTGGTTCTCCAAAATCAATTTGTGGTTTTGTAGTCTATTTAATCAATCTATTCTTGAGGTTGATTATTATAATTCTAGGCCAACACATGTGGCCTATTTCAAAAATATTTGCAGCAGCAATAAATTGTTAAAGACTCAAAAAAACTTGGTATTTCAAGGTACTTTGTCAAGACAGTTCCAAGCTTTCGAGAGGTACACATCAAATATCCAAGGCTTTGGATATGTACTACTGATGCTAAGGAACATGTTTGACTACTCAATTGCCTAAAAATCACAAGAAAAGCCTATGAAAATCACCAACCAAGTCAGCCCATTCATAGAAGAAAATCTGGAAATTTCAGATTTGACTTATTTTTGGCAATTTTCATGGCTCATTCGCGCATCCTTGCAATGCTTGAAGTTTTGTTCCCCATACACCAATTTGAAGCCAGTATATTAGACTACAAGTAGGAAATAGAATCATGTCATTTGCTGCTTTGAGGAGTGAGTTATGAGGTCTACAAGTTGGCATCATGAAGCAGTCATTCCAGAAAAACTGCACTGTAATAAATTTTGGTGGTCTTGTTTCTTCATCTTAACATGTATCTATCATTGGGGTTATTGTTTATACATCAATTTGGGATGTTGTAGAGCATTTTAAAATCAAGAATCATCTAAAAAGACCACGGGAAGACAAAGTTACAAGATCAAGAAGTTGACAAAAAAAGTATGAAAAACCGAATTTTCAGAAAATAGTTTTCATGTGGTTGTTTTGGGAGACCATTCGCGCCATCTTCCAAGGTTTCTTTGGCCGTTCGCTTCTTTAATCCTTAAAATACATATATTGTACTACATTCTCAAGCCAAGAACCGATCAGAATCATCATTCGAGCATGGCGTAAATCGTGCCTAAAGTTGGTTCTTTGAGTAGTAAAATGTCATCAGTTTTTTGATGAAGTTTATGTTGGGGCTGATTTCTTAGTCTTCTTGAAAGTTCTTTTTGAGAGAGTTGGTTCATCTTGGAGGCTGTGGTGTTGGAGAACAACGTCAAGTTATAAAACAACCAGTAAGTGGTTGGTTCAAGTTCTTCTTATTCATCTAGAGTGAAGTACAAGTGTGTCTATATTGAGGCTAAAATTTTCTTGGTTCATTGCTATCAATTATCATCAAGACCAATGCTTATGGTCTTGTTACCATGTTTAATTAAACATGGAGGGCTTCTCTATTTCGAAGTGTTCAGCGGGAGATTAGTCCAGGTATTCAAGTTGATTATATGATTATCATGTTAGAGATTAATTGTGCTGCTATATGGGTTGTATAGCTACTGTTCTTTGTCATTGAAGCTTCAAGAGTCAAGATCTACATATGAGTTTGGTGTTTGTCAGTTGGGCGGTGTGAACGATGCATGAGAACTATAAGTCTTTTCAATCAAGACGCATGACTTCTCCTTCAAGACCTGGGGGTATGTTTGGGCCAAAATAATATTTCTTGGCGAATGATGACTTCTCGAGCCTATTGAATCGATTCTTGCGGTCTAAGTAATTGTAAAGATTCTCTTTCCATTTGAAGTCATGTTTGGCAAGGATTTGCAGTTGCTTAAGGAATCTTCCAAAAATATGAGGAAAATTTGATATGCCTTGATCCGTAAGAAAGAACAAATCTTAGTGTTCACTATATAAAGGGGTCAAGGTATAGGAAGAAGAGAGACTATAAATCAACATCTTAATCAAACACAACGTTTGCACACTGCAAAACAAGCCTCCCCGGAGCACCTCTACCAAAAAGATTCTCCGAGTCTTTTTGTATCACCAAAGCCCTATCCGTAGGCATTCACGCTTCTACCTCACCAAGCCTCATCCGTGAGCAAACAGTCCACCACCGCTTCATAAAGCCCTATCCGTAAGCGAATACCGGCAAAACCATTGTTGGAGTGAGAACTCTAGCAAATATCCCCGGTTTGTCAAGGAACCCTTTGGCGAATGATTTACAATCTTGATTTATAGCTCTGCTCAACCACTCCGGTCTGAGTAAGAAACGATCGCTTAACGAGAAGAGAAAAAAATCCTAGTTGCTCTTCAGCTAGGTCTAAGAAGAACCTAAGTGCCGACCTGACCAGCGCTCGTACGACAGTTGTTTGAGAACAAGACAGAAGGCGAACAAGCATCAAGACCAAGGTTGTACCTGACCCATAGGTACTGGCACGTCTCAAGACTGGTTGTTCGAAGAAAATCTATTTTCACGCCGAACAATTTTCATGCCGAACAGGATGCATTTAATTTTGAAGAATATTTCGGACACTAGTTGATCTATTTGATATGCATCATCCAACCATGTAAAGTCCCACTTTTCTCGACAAGTCGACATATTCCACCTTATATCAATCACTAAAATAGAACATTTTCACTCCAATAATGGTTGTTTTAGCACGAAAAGAATGACAGATATACATTGTCACTCATTTGGTGTGCACATGATCTTAGTTATGTTCTATTGCATGCATTACTTATTAAACTGCTATACTTTATGCGTGATTTCTTTTCTGCTTTGGTGGAAGTTTCTTAATATTTTTGTGTCATCGAGAATGTAAAACGAATACTGAGGCTGTCAATACGCAATAGAACAAAACAAACTCACTGATGAAAATAAATCCAAGAACAATCTATATTCGCACGCGAAAGAACCATATATTTTGATTCATTTTATTGGGTTACATATCACACACATACGCACACTGAATATGAGACATGCATACAATGGAGGACTACACGTGTTTAAGCCTCAATACATATTGGTAGACTTCGTCTCCTTCTCCTTCCTCTAGTATTGATTTAGTCACTTACTGGATGTAAAGGGCCAAGAAGGACACGAACGCAGCTCCGGCCAAGGAGCCAACTACGGTGTTGGCGGAGTTATGAGGTGCAGGTGCAGGTGCGTGTGGAGCCTCGGCGGGAACAGCAGAGGCTGCTTCAGGCACCGCCATGACTGCGGACATGCAGATGGCAGCGACAAGGACGACGAAGGCAATCTTCTTCATGTCCATGATGATGGATTCGTGTATACGATCGGTCGACGGGAAATTTCTTAAGAGGGAATGTGTGGTCAACCGATCAAACGGGTTGAGGAGTACTGTTGGATTGTTTTTGCCTTGTGGTTCTGCAAATGCGTCCTGAGGATAATGGGGTGGGGATGGAAGGTATATATAGCTATAGTTATGGAGGGTTTTGGCTATTAGTGGAATGATTCTGTTGGCTTTGGTTTCGGGATTTCAAGATTGATTATGTGGTTTCGATTTGTTGGAGTTTGTAGTGAAATGAGGAAATTAAGGTTGTCCGATCCGTGCGTATGAATTTGCATGAACAACGCATTGCTAATGCCAATTGATCGGAATTTTCGGAAAATTTGGACTAGAAACATAAATTATTTGATTAATTATAGTACGTGACTACGTGTAAACTTTTTCTAGAAATATGAAGAATTAATGACAAACAAAACCAACGATGCGTAGCTTAGAATTTTCAGAAAAAAATAATGTAGACTAGAAAGACAAGTCATCAAGCTGTATATGGTGTAAGCGACATATTGTTTTTCTAGGAGGAGCGTCAATTGTATTCTTAATTTTGGCAAGTATTGCTCTTATATATTGTTGATTAAGAACTACACGTTGATTAATTAACTCAGCTAAATACTGAGTTATAATAGCAGATTAACTGCATACTACATTCAATCTTAACATGATTAAGATCATGCAAGCCATTAAAGATTGTCTTGATCCAATCCTCATTCTACCTTTTTTTAACCAACTTAAAGGTTTCCTCAAATTTCTAGGTATCTAGACTAATTTGTGTTTAGAGTTCATGTCCGAACACTTCTTTCTTACTGACTACTAAGAATTGTTTGAGATCTCAGCGATATTCAAAAATGAGTATGAGGTTCCACACACAAAATCTTACAAACGTACTCGATTACATATTATGGTTCCTGGTTCTACTTTTCGATGGTAGCCGATTTTTCCTTTCCTATGGCTTCCATAACCATAACTAAATCTCCACTATGAAGTTTGAATCATTAATTAGCTCGATCAATATGTTTCAATTTGTTGAGTTTCGATTTAATTCACTCTTTTTATATTAACCGTTTTAACAATATGTGGCCGTGGCCATGTAAATAGTTAATTGACACATCAACAACTGGCCCAAGGCTGCGGGCATGAAAATAATGGAGGTTAATGGAGCTAAATTCTGGTACGTACGTGAAAATGATTAACTTGTATATGATGAAATGGAAAATTCCCTTATAATATATTCAGAAGGTAATTAAACTATAATTAACTTTAAAATGGAGGACTGCATGCGTTTAAACCCAAACAAGATCGATAGCCTTCATCTACTATATATCCTCCTTCCTCGAGTATTGATCAGTACTCATTTACATGTAAAGGGCCAAGAAAGACACGAGGGAAGCTCCTGCCAAGGACCCAACTACGGTGTTAGCGGAGGAATGAGGTGCGGGTGCATGTGCTCCTGTAGCAGTATGGCTGGGAGGAGCATCACCAGGAAGATGGGTGGCAGGACTAGATTCGTCGGCGGTAGCGGTAGAGGTGCTAGGCCCCTCGGTGACGACTTCACTGACAGGGGAGGGACTAGGAGTGGCTTCGCCGGAAGCTTTAGCTGATGGGGCAGGAGCATCGCTGAGGGCACCGGTCTTGGGGGGAACATCTACAACTTTAATAGGCTGTGGTGGCTTACTGGCGGCCATGACTGCGGTCATGCAGACGGCGGCGACAAGGACGACATTGGCAACCTTCTTCATGTACATGGTGATATTTGTATGTGATCGATTGACAGGAAGATCGACTTTTAAGAGAGGACGTGCCGGCCAACTGATCACACGCTTCGATTGATTGTGCTTAGTGTGTTATTTTGCAACTGCGTCCTGAGGAAGATGAGGTGGGAATGGAGGGTTTTGACTATTATTGGAATGACTGTGGGTTTGATTTAGGGGTTTCAAGATTTCCGTGGTTTTGGTTTGACCGTTTGATCGAGTTGTAGGGAAATGAGGCAGGGTTGTCCACCTGAGTGAGAAAGGTTCAACAAATTACTAAGAATGTCAAATTTACATTGCAATTGGTGATTGATATATATAAGTGTTTAGGACCAATGGTGGATTTGGTTGTAAACCTAGCTAGGATGCCAAATCCGGAAGGTCAAAGTAACTTATACCTAAAAAGTAAAAGTAACTCAATACTTTATCGTTAGAATGTATGTACGGTTGTAATCATCCAAGTCACTAAACTATCTTAATTATTAAGTTAGAAACCAGCAAGTTTTTATTTTCCGACTTTCATGTTAGGTTATGAATTAATAGATTGTCATTTTTTGACTCCCTCGCATGCTTGTATTTTGTTCTTGTATTTTTCTTGATTGCTTATACATGCAACTCCTTTCTAGAAAGTTAACAAGAGCAACATTGTTCAACCTTGGCCACCAAATCGTAGTTGATCCCATGAAGCCGACCATAACATCCATCACTACAAGACCACCACCACGCCTACAACATCCATCACAACTTCTTGAAGACTAACAACGTTTATTAGACTGCACAATATCCGAACAGATCAAGGATGTACGTTTTAAATATTTGTTTCATCTCCGAAAATACATTATTATCTATTTGAAGAAATTCGAAACATAACATCAAAACCGTGGGCAGTTCCAGTGATCCCACTAAAATCAAATCAACCTCACTAAAGCATCGTCATTCATAAACTACACCATTAAACTGTATAAATCTTACACTTTACAGAAAGACAACGAAGCTTTAGCTGCAGGTCCAACCCAAAGCCCTAACTGACCGACCAAGAGAGCCGTTGGTGGGTCTACGGAAAAGAACAAACGGCTGGCATATCGTCGTCTTTTAAGGGGGCCCACCAGACGTAAACGGCAGAGAAACGTTACCCAACCTATGGTCCTCATTTTGAACTCTTGAATTCCAATTAAGAAAATAATTTGAATGCCTATAAATACTAAACGAGTCTCTGGTGCAATCTCACAGCATCTTCTTCTTCTTCTTCTTCTTCTTCTTCTTCTTCATTCTTCTGCATTCTACATTTCCACTCAAACCTCTCTTCACACTTCTTCGCAGCTCATTCTCCTTTCATCTTCCTAGAAATGGCCCGTGTTAGCTTCTGCAAGGCTCTGTTTTTGATGGTGTTGGCCGTAGTGCTAGTCTCAGTCACAGCAGAGGATGCACTTGCTCCAGCGCCTTCGCCGGACGCTGGAGATGGAGTACCGGTGACATTTTCAGGAGCGTTTGTGTGCTCGTCACTGTTCCTCTCTCTGCTTGCACTTCTTTGGCAATAGAGAGATTCGAATTTGATGCTATTTATATGAATATAATTACTATGAATTATCTTTTGTATTGTTTCTGGAGGTGAGCTGGGTTTGATGATATCCTCTGCTGCTGCATCATGTATTTGAAACTGTCTGATATTTTTCAATATGCCTTGATCATTTGTTATATTACCTTGTTACAATATAAATATACTAGTTTGCCTTTTCTGGATTTCATATCTTTGGCACCCATAATTTGATTGCCACAAAGGGGAGCACTAGCCTCAATAATAATCCAAGTTAATCAAAAGTTTAGAACAACATCCTGCAAAGTAAATTCAAGTTTCAAGGCTAAGCTTATGTAAGATTGTTCAGCATCATTCACATTTCAGTAACATAATGAAGCAGGCGTTAATCTGATAAACAGATGTTAATAACTCGCAGAGAGTTCACAAAAGTTTATGAAGAAAGCATTCATCATCTACAAAGGAAAGGAAAGGAAAAGAAGTGATTGAGCAGAAAGGTAGTCTCAAGTCACAACCGAAGGGCAATCACTTATAAAGCATCCAATGAATCATCCCACATAAACTGCATTCTCCATATGTTCATCCTTACCTTCATGTGGAATACTAGCACGCTAAGAATCCAAACGGCAGAACAGCACTAACTAAAAAGGGACCAATAAGTTCTCAAACATGAAAATGTGGGTACTGGAAAAGATTTCACAAGAGAAATCAAACATGATAAGATGTCTAGCAGGAACTTTCCAATCTTGTTTCAGATACATATGTATAATATCTAACATATACATACGTAGGTTCAGATAGGTCATGAAATTTGACACAGTAAGGGAAAAATCTGGCTTCAAAAGGTGGACATTCAACTTCAGGAACATGATTCACACTAAACACAAGTACCATCTAATGTATACGTTCAAAATCGAAGCAGCATCAAATAAAATACCTGCCAGGCATTTTAATTGATACAGCATTCCCATTGGCTTTTGTTAATGGCATTAGCTGTCACTAACTTTGTTAATGACCAAATGAGATATCAATACAACAACACAATTGGAACCCTCAAAGCTACAAACTTTGTCTGTCTCCCTCAATACCAATGCATATTCCCTGACCAAACATTGAACACAATCGTTGATCAGCAAGAAGAATATACGGCTCTTAGAGAATGTATCACTTTGGGAATTCCAACGATTTGTTTAATCGATACAAATTGTGACCCAGATTCAACTATCCAAGCATAACCCACTACTCCAAATCAAACAATGCATCTATTTTTGAGTTCTACGTTCACAATGGGTCTCATATGACAGGCAGTGCATAGTACCTTCAACTTTCTGGTAGGGAGCTAGGTATTTGACATAAAAAAGGTATGACGCAAGGTTCCTAAAAACCGAACTTATTACCTTCATGTAGTATCTTAAGTCTAATTACTCTGATCCAAGATAGTGTAAGCAAATTCATCATATCGTAAAACAAATGTTTCGCCCACATAACACATTGTTTCAACTCATAACACAAGAATGATGCATGTTATTGAAAATTGCATCACATTATTAAAAGTGAACACAATTCCCTGATGCAAAACTCAAGGTTGAAGGCAGTATCAGATACAAAATGTGCCAAGAAGTTCAATTGACTTTACCATTCCCAATTGATGGCATTATTTGTTACTAAATTGAACCGAACACAGTAGAATTACTACAACAACAAAAATGGAACTTGGAAAATCCCATCTCTCTTCCTCAACTCCAGTGCCTATTACCTCAAAGTCCTCAACCTAACAGTTAATCATTAACTCAATTTTCCAACTATCCCAGTATAACCCTTCCCTGCCAATCACGTATATGCTACACAAAAATGGAATATCACTTCAAAAAATCGACAAATTTGAACTCATACCCGATCTAAGAGCTCTTAACTGGTGCTCCATCAGCTCCACCACCGGCATTGCTCTCCAATTCCGCTCCACCTTCACCACCGGCCTTTGCCTCCTCCGCAAGCTTCTTCTTATTCTTCTCAAGAGCCGCGGCAACTTCCCCGGGCATATACTTCTCATCATGCTTAGCCAAAACCTCAGTCGCCGAAAAATAACAATCTCCGGTCCTGGCCTTCCCGGAGACGCTTTTCGTCGACACCTCCTTGAGAATTTCGTCGGTAAAAGGCTTCACAAACCCCTCCACCACAACGGAGTGCCCCTCCCGGAACAAATCCGGCAAGGAGCCCTTGTACCGGACCAGAATATCAGTCATCAGATCAGTGATGACGAACTCCATCTCCGGCGACGAGGACGGCTGGACGACGCTGCCTTCGAGGACGAGGCCGCCAAGCCGGAACTTGCTCTTGCTAGGGTTTGTGGCGTACTTCTCGAGAGCATCGGTGGGAGTGACGTAGAAGACGAGCTGGTCTTGGAAGCTGTTGAGGACGATGACGATGAAGCCGGCGATGCAGCTGAAGGTGAGTGCGTAGGTCCAGAGGCGGCGGGCCTGGAGCTGGCGGGCTCGGGCTCCGATGTCGACGGGCTTGGGCCGGGACGGGCCGCGGCGGGAGGCGGTGGAGAGGAAGCGGAGCGTGAAGGATCGGAGACTCGGCGGGAGCGGATGCGGCTGTGGATGGGGGTGGGATAGTGAGGAGAAGATCGAGGGAGGGGATTTGGTGTAGGGGCGGCGGTGGATGAGGGAAGAGGGGAGGGCGGTTGTGCGGAGGAGGAGGTGGGATTTGAGGCGGAGAGCGAGGCGCGTGGCCATTTGGGGTTTTGAGGAGAGAGAGTGGAGGGGTTGGAATGCTGGATGTGTAAACCAAACTTTTACCAAGCGCGTGTTTATTAAAGTTTATACACGAAATGGTAATATCGTAGTTTTTTTTATTTCAGAGGGCAAATACGAAAGTATGCGTGAGAAAATGGCTCGGCCCAACTTGAATACAAAGACCGGATCGAAACAGTTCAGGCCAAAACTTTGGGCTATCCGGCCCATTGCGTCTTCCATTTTCATTTTTACTTTTATTTTCATTCTCATTTTGAGGAATCATTGAATTTCAATACGTATACAAAGACATGTATTTGTTAAAGCATTACATGACGAAAACTTCAGAACTACAGTTTTCATTAGATTTTACAGGTATGAATCAATGAAGGAAAAAATGATTGACATAGGCGAACAATAAAGAAAAGTCTTGAATTTAAACAACTCTCTGAAGCTTGAGGATTGAAACGATGCTAATCGACACCTAGTCTTGCTGGAAATGGAGATGGCATGAAGATGATGAATCAGGAGACACCGTCTTGCGCCACCGGAGAAGGAGATGGAGATGGCTCGTATCATGCATGCCCTCAATTTTTATCATCAACCACTCTCAGTGTTCAGAGATTGAGAGACTGAGAGGCCTTGAGGTCGCATGCAGTCGTGAAGCCATATTCCACTGTGGTTGATCCTAAATGAAGTTGTGAGACCAGTTATATAATAAAACACAACAACATAAAAATGATAAGATATGAAATATATATACATATGAATCGATTAATGAGACCGTCTGGCAAAACATAGATTCGATAAAAACAATAAATCAGATTTTGTACGAGTATCATATATTCCTCCTATTCGTCACCAAGCCTCTAGTTTTTTTTTAGAGAACTAAACTATGTGAGTAATTTAGAGAACCTCCATGAACAATTTGACCAATTGATCTATCTCATTTATAGATCCACTCGATGGTTCTAGAAAACGGTTTTCTCAAAATTGGATAAAAGACCCACAGTACAATTGTAACATTCCCGATGAAGCAATTGTACCAGCTTCGGCTCCAATTTGATTTTGCTCCATCTAAGTGATCTAACATGAGAGCTTTTATAATTCTTGAATTTAAACTATGGTCATCTGTTGAAAAAAATACATCATCATTGGCTATAACCTCAATTTCAAATTCAGCATAACTATATAGGTAATTTTATATAGGTTATTAATATTTTTTTTTAAAAAAAAAATAGAAAAATAAAAAATATATAGATAATTGTCTACTATATATCCATTACATTCGCGCATTATTTGCAAGTCCGCTTCCTTCATTTTCATTTTCTCCAATATCTCAATATGTTGAAGGCTTTCAGGTTCTCAATATTAAAAAGGTTATCAATATCACCAGTTTATAGTGCTATGTTACGATTAACCTGCCAAAACCCTTCGTTGTTAATGTCCACACACAGAAAACTTGGTCTCTCTTCTGTGCGATTTAGCACTAGACATAATGTTGGAAAATCACATTCTTCTCATGCTTTTTCATGTCTTATATTCTTGTAGAACACATTTATATTGCCATTAGAGACGAATGACAAATGTGTTCATTAATTTTGAGTGCACATATAGATATGAATCAATGATTTATATTGCATTACATGAATTAATATGCTAGATTTGTCATCTCGTAATTAGCTATGTTTTGTTAATTAACACCTAATCCATTGATCGCTAGAAAGTAGAAACCACCACACACAGTCGTTATATATTTATCTTTCGAATCTTAAACTGATCGAAAGTATAGGAGCGATTAGCTAAGCTAATCCACTATAAACCACTACAGTTTTATATAGTAATAGTGCTTGATGATCTAAACCACTACGAACTCGATCGTCTTAGATAAGCTCGCATGAACAATTTCAAAGTGCCTCTAGATAACACCGGTCAGGAAAGATGTAATTAGACTGTAAACTAAATTATGAGCCACTGATAATTTACTCCGACCTAAAACTTGCTATCTTGCATCAGCCTTTCCTGTTTCTGAGAAAGCTATCTTGCATCCACCTTGCCAATCATGCATGCTTACGTTCATGAAAATGATCCAACACTGAGAACCGATAATTCTTAGTTTCTTACCAAAGAGAACAATGTGATTGCCTCCTTCATTTTTTACGAACGCACACGTCTATGTTTTACAACCTTGATACCCAAACGTGTGCAACTTCTTTATTGAGTAGCTTTCCCACCAGAACTCTTTTATTTCTTATATCTAAATTGCTCGTATCAAGAAACTTACATGAGCGTTTAGCACATTGTTGAGCCATTATGACACATCCTCAACACAAACTTGAAATGCGAGATACCAAAATGTTTTTCTAGCTAACACGTGTAATATCTTTGTTAGATATGTTTAAACCAATTGATCCAACATAATCGCTACATTTATCATGCATCGGCCTAATATCTTATAACATCATCATCATCATCATCATCATCATAAATAAATAAATAGTCTATAACATTTTCATTTTCATTTTCATCATCATCTATAACGTTTTCTTTCTTCTTCATCAATTATATTTTCAGTGTTTGGGTAATTGAGGCTTGATTCGTAGCGTGCTTAGACTTCCCTATTCCCTATGATTAGAGTATTTTCCATGAGGATGATGAATTGAGGATACAAAGTTAGGTACAAGGCTCCATCCTACAAGGAAACTTGGTTACACCATATTACACTTGCTTGGACTACCCTTTCAAACATCTCTTTCTTCCACTACAAAACAAATCCAGATTCCCTCTCCTCCCATTTTCTCTCCTCCTATATATACTTAACCTCGGAGGAGTAGTTTCCCATTTTTATTTCTTAGTCTCTGCCCAAGTGTTTCCTCAGTCACACTCTTTTCAAACCCCCACCAAGCCCTCCATGGATTCTCAGGTCCTGGTGGCTCTCGCACTCTCACTTGTGGGTGGATTGAGTACTTCTCTGGGTGAGTTTATTCAATCTTATGCTTGTTCTTCACGTACCCAATCAAGCATTTTGGATTTCCAGCATGTCCCATTTCGTTGTTCTTGTGTTTGATTCTCCAAATTCGGTTCTGGGTATTGTTGTTTATGTTGGTTTTGCAAGTTTCTATCTTGGTTTGTCTTGTTGAGTTAAAGCTTTTAGAATTTGAAATTTTCGGGTAAAGTTGCGAACTTTGGGGTTTAAGTGGTGTAATTTGTAATGAAGGTGATGTTGGGATTGTGTTTCCAGTGTTTTCTAGACTTATGATTTGTGTTCCTTTAGGCCTAAACTATGTTGATCAGCTTATGTTCACCTAAAGTTGCGAACTTTGGGTTTAAGTGGTGTAATATGTAATGAAGGTGATGTTGGGGTTGTGTTTCCAGCGTTTTCTAGACTTATGATTTGTGGTTCTTTAGGCATTGATGTTCACCTAAACTATGTTGGTCAGCTTCTGTTCTGGAGACTAATTGTTAATCTTGGTTCGTGGAACAGGTGCTCTTTTCGTAATTCTCAATGAGGCTCCCAATTTGAAGATGCTTGGGCTTTTACAGGTACTCATCTCTAAAAGTTTTAGCATCTGCTGAATTACATTGATGCAGAAAATCTCGCTTTTAAATAATGAACTCATCTGGTTGTTTACGACTTACTCTACGTACTCTTCCGCAAATGTTTACATTCACGAACATGTTTAGTCTGCCAGAAATCTCATGTTATCCATCAGACAATTGAAGAAATATTTGTGCTAGTATTTTGTTCCTTTGGACTTAATGTATAGTCCGGATGTGCATAAGCGCAGCAAGATCTCATCTAAACCTCTATATATGTTCTGTACAGGGTTTTGCTGCAGGTCTGATGCTAAGCATATCATTCCTAGATTTGGCTCACAATGCTATAAACTCAATTGGATTTTTAAAAGCCAACTTATGGGTAAGCCATGTTCTTCAAATAATGATCTGATTTGTATTTCAGTACATGAATTGTTCAAATTTTCTATAAGATTTGACATATTTGAAATAATTGGTGGTGCAGTTTTTCGGTGGTGTCGTATTCTTTGCCATAATCACCAATTTTATACCCGAACCATCACTTGCTCCTGATGTGAAAAGTAAAAAGGTATTCATGGTCTTTTCTACTTCTCATGTAACATTTTCCAAGTAACTTTTCATATGATTGGGGATTATACTTGTACCAGACCGAAGGCATGTTTGACTGACTGTGACAATATGCACCATATGCTTAACCACAGAAAGGCGGGGATGAAGGGGGAAAAGACACTCTGAAGAAGCATCGCCGTCAAGTTTTATTCAGTGGTGTTGTTACAGCAATAGGTATGACTGTTTTGAAGTGGTAATTCTACCTTGCAGACTAGTGTTTGAATTGAACATCAATAAAGTTACCTGTGGAGTGAGCAGGTAGTTCATCCCCTCTAACTTGAAAATTATGATGTTTCAGGCATAAGTTTACACAACTTACCTGAAGGAATGGCAGTGTTCCTTGGATCAATGAAGGTACCCCTGCAGTTATATCATTTTTGGTGTAGACTTAATTCTTATTTTACTTACATAGATGAATTTGTGCTGATGTTAATTGAATTTGATGTTATGTGCTTGTTTCGACATTTAATTAAAGTAGATGATATCTGAAGAAAAATCTTTTTGATGATCACGCTTTCTGTATTCTTGTGTGGTCTACCTGACCATCTGCTTAACTTGTAATCACTAGTCATACGATCCCTTTAATAGTCTTCGTGGAATCATATAATTGGTGGTAGTCATAGGCTCCCTGCTGCTTTTTAAGTAACTCACCCTAGTTTATCTTATGAATTCTGATGCTGCCTATGAAGCACGGACACTCCATTTTGTCTCCGTATCGCGTATCGGATACGGATACACGTACGATACGCTCGGATACTCTGAGATACGATCGGACACGCGTATCTTATTTGGACACGCTGCGGACACGTGCGTATTTTAGTTGGATACGTGAGTATCTGGGTAGGACACGAAAATAAACAAGATACGAGGGGTAAATTGGACATTGAGCAAAAAAAACTCAATTAGGGTTTAGGGTTAAGACTCTACAGCATGCAAACCTCTGATAGTTTTTCTTATCATTCTACCATTGTGACACTATGAACTTGGTAATAAATGTAAAATAATAATAAAATAATAATATTTAAATATTTAAAATAATAACGTGTCCATATACTATAAAAAAAATTTGTCGTGTCCACGTATCGTGTCGGATACGGA
The DNA here is from genome assembly GCA_951800085.1 of Comarum palustre. NCBI lineage: Eukaryota > Viridiplantae > Streptophyta > Magnoliopsida > Rosales > Rosaceae > Comarum > Comarum palustre. The sequence goes on along the minus strand of OX637573.1, from coordinate 31,560,959 downwards.
CACCCGAACCCGTATCTATGCTACTTAGGATGCTGCAGTGTAACCTGTGAACTCTGATGAATACTACCATACATTTCTTGCCAAATTTTTTTTTAACTTGTTTAGATGCTTTATCCTGGTTTATATGCTCTACTCTTTTGTTGAAACTTTTTTTGAATTTGTGCTACTGAAAACATGAAATTGCATATTAATGGTCGATCTGCTCATTAGTATAGCATGCTATCTTAAGCCATATCCTGAAAAAGATTATGCAAAAGAGATCTATTTGAGAACTAAATCGCTCTGGTGCTAATTGTTCATATGTAACTTCTGCTTGTTCTATATTTCTTGCAGGGCCTCCGTGTTGGTGTCAATTTGGCTTTGGCCATTGCCCTACACAATATCCCAGAGGTATATTCTCTAAATAGTTTTTATATTGCTGGCATACACCATTGTAGATTTGTTATCTAGTGACAAGTTTCTCTTTTCTAGGGAGTTGCTGTTGCACTTCCTGTCTACTTTGCAACACAGAGGTGAGAAATTATGCAGCCATCATCTAGTTCAATAAAATCGAGCATAAAGTATGTTTGAAAAAGGTAGTGGTAGGGGTGAAAATGATAGTTGAGGGTAACTATTATGGTGTGGATTGTTAAAAGTGGAGTTGATTAGAGTGGCTTCTTATGGGAGGGAGAAGGTGGGAGAGGAGTGGTGGAGTGGTGGTGGTGATGATGTAGAAGCCAGAGATGGATTTTGGAGGTGGCAATGGCCCAGTATTTCTGTCATTGTTCTATATAGGCAGAGGTTTTGTGGTTAAAGCAACTTTGGTGTCCATTTGTGGACATGAGTTCTAAGCTTATTCACTTTCCAAGTCAAAAAAAATCTCATAAGTCTAATGTTAAGCTATATACTATATGTATCTCTATCAATGAACAGAAAAATCCCTTATACATAACTTGTTAAATGGTGGCTTTTCTACATGTTTCAGCAAATGGCAGGCGTTCAAATTGGCGACACTTTCTGGTTTTGCTGAGCCTTTGGGTGTGATAATAGTAGGTATATCATCTGATTAAAGAAACCTTCAGATTTATTTCTTTTACACTTGTTATTGCAAATGGGGTTTACACCATTGAAATTTTCAAATTTATCGGGATACTTCTATGTTCAGAAGTTGAGTTATTTATTAATTAGGCCCCAGCTGAATTTGAAAAAAAAAGATTCAAGGTGCACCTATAATATTCAAATACTGTGCCAGTTACTTTCCCCCAAGTTTTGAATATGTTTATCTACATAAAGCAGACAACCTGAAGGTTTGCAATATATGTTACTACTACGCTTTCAGTGAACTTTACTGTTGGAAAGTTGTAATCACTCTTGTTGTTGGAAAGATTGTAACAACTCTATCTCAATGATTAGTCTAATTAATCTCTTCAACTTCAGTATGGATAAAATATTATAAGAAAGTTGCATAATTTATATGCATAGAATCAATAATCTATTAGGGTCTCTCCAATAAATGGAACATTTTGATATGCTATGGGTTAATGATGTGTGCTAATGATGCAGCTTATCTATTCCCTAGCAGCTTGAATCCAGAAATTCTTGAAGGCCTTTTGGGAGCAGGTTTGAAACGTTAACTGTTGTTGAATATCTCAATTAGTAAACGATACTTTATGTGACAAATTAAGTTCGTCTGTATTTTTGCTGTGGTGCAGTTGGTGGAGTGATGGCTTTTCTAACTCTGCATGAGATGCTGCCCTTGGCATTTGATTATGCAGGGCAGAAGCAAGCTATCAAGGCTGTGTTTTTGGGAATGGCTTTCATGTCTGCAAGGTAATACTAAATCTTGACATACTATCTTGTTATTTTTTTTTTGAGTGAAACTGGACACAGCCCATTTGGAAACATATCTATGTCGTTTCCAGATAGTAACTGTAGCTATTAGAAAGACATAAAACTAAAATTGGCAATTCAATTTGGATTCTTAACTTCTTGTGGATACAAACGCGAAACAGGTACTGAACGTTTAGAAATTTCATAGTTTTGCTTATGTTACTCTTGTTTTGCCTGTTTTGCAGCCTATACTTCCTTGAAATCAGCTTACCTGCAGAAATGAGCTTGTAGCTGTATTCCATTCGCTATTTTACAGTGTTGTACATTTCTGTACTGCCATGCATGATAGTCCTCAACTGGTGCCCACTTATTGTAATCGGCACTGAATAGCTGTAATTCATTAGATCTGGTTTAGGCCTTGGGGAGATTTACTGTTGCCGAAAGATAGCAGTTTGATCATATATAAGATCCTAGAAACATTGCAAATGTAAAGTGACTAGTGTATGAGACTCCCCTTCTTCAATCAACTTCAGTCTCCTCCTTGTGCTTATTTGCATTTGATTTGATGGAGCTGATAAACCAGTGTAACAAGATTTAAGGCAACTACATTTGAATACACTTTCTTGCACTTACCAAGAGATTCATATAAATTGTTTTCCAGGTATAAAACTATAAATTCCAAATTAGAATGCAGCTATATTTGAGGTTTTTGTTCCAACTACAAATATCTTTTCAACTAATCTGACTCCCTCAAAGTACTATTGTGCTTTAGTCTAATACAGTTCGACAGCAAGCATGTCTTTAACTAATCTGCTAAACATTTTCATTGTAACTAAATTCAATTTTGCAAACAAAAGAACATGAATAAAAATTAAAAAAAGAGAAAATGCCCATTTAGTACTAATTTGCCTCCATCTTAGCCTATTTAAATGATTCCACAAAAAAATTGCCCATTTCAATATAGTGTCATTAGTTGTGCCTAAATGAACAAAACTTAATTAAAACTCTAAGAGAGCTATATTATTTTAATCTCATTTTACCCTCAACTCTTAGACATGTTTAGAGAGAAAATAGAAAAGAGAGAATACATGGCCAGAACCTCATCACCTGCTCCGGTCGCCGGTCACTGGTCACCGGACTCCGGTCATCGGTCACCGGAATTTTACCGGTCACTGGAAATGGTGGCCGGAATCTCGTCGGAATTTTTTTAAATGTCACCAAACCTTACCGGAACCATACTGGAACTTTGCTGGAAGTTTTATTGAGGGAAGTAATGTTGAGAAACATGTTTACTGGGGGTAGTAAATTTCTTCTTAGGGTCAATAAACTTTTCATCCGAGGACAAGATAAATGAAACCTCACCAGAACATTCCCAAATCAATTTATAGGTGGTAAACGAACGTTTTATTGGAGGTAATAAATATTGTGAAATATTTTACTAACCCCAATAAATTTCGTTTTAAATAACAATAAAGATAAAATCTTATCAAAACAACCACACATGATAAATATAAGGTAATAAACGATTTTTAAAAAGTAATAAACATATTATTGAAGGTAATAAATTTTGAGAAATATTTTACTAATCCTACTAACCCTAATAAATTTTGTTTTAAACAACAATAAAAATAAAATCTTGCTATACGTAATAAATAGAAGGTAATAACATCTTATTAGGGGTAATAAAGTTTGTGAAAAAAATTTACTATCTGTAATAAAATCTCCAACATCGCCAACGACACCTTCACCAGCTACTCCGCCGGCGCCGTCGGCGACTTCACCTCTTACCACGACCACGTCCTCGCCAGAATTTGGACTGAAGGCACCACACTAATCGCTGTGAACCCCGCCCCCGAATCTCGTCCAAAACACTGACGACAGTTTAGACATGCTTCGATCTGGCCACGACAACGTTTCCAACTCGAACCTCCTCGACTCGATGCTGCAGGCGGCGATGGAAGGCAGATAGACAATGGAAACTGGAATGCAGTCCGGTGAAGTCGTGGGCGTCGCTGGGTTGCAAAGACGACCCCGGAGGTGGACGATTTGGCCGGTGTGGTGAAGGAGGTGAACCAGTCTAGTTGGTGATGGATGTAGGCAACCAGATCTGGAGATGAAGCGAACCAGATCGAGCCCGAGAGAGAGAGAGAGAGAGGCCAGAGTGGAGAAAGAAGAGATAAGCAAAGGTGTATATGTCTTTTACGTGAGAATCATTGGAATGAGGTATGAGATTCTTTTTTCATTGAAATGAGCTATCAAAACTCTGTTTTTAACTAAATGGGCATTTGCCCTAAAAAAAATTAAAGCCACACTTCACAAGTAACACGTACAATCAAAAGCATAAATTAACTCTGACTTCTGTATGCAAAATGCTGTGGCATGCAATGCACAACAGTTTGAACAATTAGTGGTGATTCGTTTAATTATTGTGGAGAATCTATATATACGAGTTTGATTCGATGAAGAGACTCATCATGGTTTTGAATTGAAATGAATTGTCAATGGAAATGGCCAGATCGTTCACTGTGCAGTCTCATCGATCATCATCACTTTTCATGGAGGAAATCATTGTGATTATTTCTCGGAAATATGCGTCTATTTTTGAAACAAATTAAAGTAAATTCATTGCACAATCTAGTCCAATCTGCACTTGAACATAGGATAAAGCTGTCTAGTCATTATCTGCAGTATTTCTGATCATTGTGATTATATATTTATCAGCAATATGTCTGACTTCGAAACAATTAAAAATAAATTCATCATAAATTCATCTGCACAATCTAGTCCAATCTGCACTTGAACATAGGATTAAAGCTGTGTAGTCATTATCTGCAGTATTTCTAATTGCATTCGTGAAATTAAGTTGATGAAGAGAAAAACGGGAAGAGAGATCATGATTAATAAAAGTAACACAAAGCTTGCAAAAGAGAAGAAAAGACTAAAGTGTTGTCTGGTAAAATAAAGTCTTTGACAAAAGCTGGGATATGAGTATGCTAAGCTTTATTAGTCCTAAGAACCAAACCGTAATGATTAGGACTAAAGCTGTCTAGTTATTATTACCTGCTAATTCGAAAAGCTAGTTTTTTTTTAATTTGGACTGTGTTCCTAGAATCTCCACTACTCGTCACTGTCTGAATCAAAGACCTTGAACAACTTGTCTAGATGTGGTTTCTGGTTAAATTACTTGCCAAGTTGTTACCAGCAGACACAACAGATTCACTAAATTTGGAGGCCATTTATAGCAGAGCATACTTTATACTCTATAATTAAACATAGAGTCTATGCTAGAACAACTATAAATGGCCTTTAGTGAAGCAATGTTTTAAATAACAAATCCATGTCTAAAGAATTCCTAGAAACAAGCCACAATATCTGAGTCAAATATTAATGACTTCCTAGAAGCCCTGTTTCAAAAGGTATCAACTAGTGAATTTGCTAATGCTAACATGGATAAAGCTTGCTCCTAGACGAGAATATGGTACCACAAAACCATAACCATCCAGTAGGATTTCATGTTTTCATGACATACATATGTTAAATTTAGACCCTTCTTCCTAAGCGAAGTTGGAAGCTCCATGATTAAAAGCAGGAAGTGACAAAAATGAGTATTCATATGTACATTTACCGTTCCATTTAGAATTTTATGTGGCGGAAAAGAGGGGATTAAGTACTTACATAACAGGCAGAAGGCCATAAGGTTTCTCAGGGGGGAAATTACTTGCTATTGCCACCTCATGTAGAAAATCTGCAGAAGACATCAGGGCTTGCTCAACTTCACAATTGAGTTCACAAGAAGCAAATTTACCAGACAAACCTACAACAGAAACACCAACGGAAAGTCAACAAATGACTACAAGTCAGCACAAGAAGCTGGAAAACACCGATAGCAGACAACTAACTTCAGTACCGGCCAAGTATCAAAGCATCTAAATAAACTGACTATATGCCAAGGTGTGAATCAACAGGAACATTTGATGGCTAGAGCTTTGGAATCCATGCTGTAAAAGCAATACTCTTATCAGAGGCCAAATATTCTGATTTGAAAACAATTGCAAAATAACCAAACAAAAGAGGTTGCTTTAGATATAAACCTTCGCTTCAAGGAAACTGTGATATCGAAACTGAGTTCCAACAGCTGAAGCCTAGACTTATCTATCACCTTCAAAACACATGAAAATGGGTCAACACTCAACCGATCTAGACACAAAAAATTTCAGCACGAAATCCAATCAGATTTAAGTTTTAAATCAAGCAATTGAAACTAGCACCTGCAGCACAAACATTAAAAATTTGCTCCAAAACTTTGTAATTCATTGGAAACTAAAATCAACAGCATTGCTGAAAAAGATGTCAACTTTAAATAGAAAAGTCATGAAATCTGAATCAGAAAGTATGGATCAAGGTTTTACTGGGAAAACTGAGATAGGGTTTGACTGAAAGATCTACCTTTGATGTAGGAAAACCAGGGTCTTTTATACCATTTCGAAGAGGATGAAGAAGCACCCTTGTTTGTTTCTGAGAAGTATAAGCCATTGCTGCAACAAAAACAACTCAATCAGTCAATCATAAACAAACGAGCCCAAAGTTGTAAACTTTAACAACAAATCCCATGAAAAATGAATTGGAAGAAATTACTGGGCGGATTGAGAGATTTTAATCTTTGATGATTGAAATTCTGCTGTGAAAGATTGGGGCTTTAGGGTTGCGGCGTTCATTTGAACTGTTCGTTTTGATTGAGGTTGTGGTCGGGTTTGTGTTCTGTTTCTATACTAATCTAAACAACAGGCCACGTGTCCTTGACATGTGTTAGATTGGCCCAGGTTAATTTGCTTCTTTAAACTGACACCTGTCCTTTGCATTTTATTTTTATTTATTTTTTAATTATGTTTTCGTGTAAATAAAGCTCCATTCTTTTGTTTTGCATGTCCAAGTTTTCCGGTACCATCTCTTCTTCCATAGGAGGCATGTGTAGTACCTGGAATGGGAGAAATAGCCTCATCTCTTGTGGGAGATGTTTAATCAAATGTATGATGCTCCCATTTCAGAGCGTTGTAAGTATACTGCTCCCAAATATTGAAATTTTGGACTTGAGTGATTGAATTGATGATTTTGGCACCAAAGTTCCCTGCTTTTTAAGGGACTCGTTTGGGTAAATGTTCATTTTGTTGCTTTTGGCTGCCCCTTGTATATTAAAGTCCTGAATTTTTTTCTAGGAGAGTGAAGTAATGCAATTCAGCTTTGATTCCCCAGAAGCTTTAAAGATCTGGATTACATATTTGAAATTTGAAAGAGCAAGTGAGAATAAAAAAGCTTAAATGAATATTACCAACAAGTCTAATAAACACGCACGTACACCACCTGTATGTTAATTGTCCTTTTGTCACTTTCAAAGTGACTTGTATATATCCATGCTTCTTTTGCTTTTTTCATCACTGTTGAATCACTGGAAATATTGTTGATGACATAAACTCCACCAAACGTCTTGATGATGCAAGTGAACTTCGTTCTGCTGCAACAAGCAAATATGCGAAGTTTGAAGTACAGAAAGTGGCTCTCCCAGCATTGGTAGGAAAAACTCTGGTATCAGCAGATCTTTTTGAGATTGGTCAGTGTCTCACATCACTGATGAATTGTTGAAGTCGGAGCTCTGCTGAAAATTACGGAAGATAGAGTTAGCGATTCAAAGCGTGCTACAACCCAAACAATTCTTATGAAATTATGGAAGAAGTGAAATATCTTGTGATATCACAAGCCGATTGTCAGAACTCAGAACTGAAAGCAAAACATTGGGATGCCACAGCAAGGACTTCAAATGCAACCTCTTGATTACTGTGGTAGATAACAACATCAAGCTAGAACTTATTCCCCGCCATCAAAACAATGTTAACGATATTCCGGAGCTAGATAGCTGTCCTAGATTCGTCGATTACTTGACACAAGAGATATTGAATTCCATGATCCACGGGGGCTTCAACTGTCCACTTTATGTTCATAGTGGCCACTCCTAGGAAAAACTCTTAACTGTATTGGTTATAAATCTGGCCACTCTTCTTTGCCAGAAGTGTATGTGCAATCTATTTTTTAAGGGTAATCTTCTTTGTCAGAAGTGTAAGTTCATGAATGAATATTGAGTTTAATTACAGTTCTTAGTGCAGGCCATGATATACTTACCAAGTCCAGTTCTTTCGCTTAAATCCTATCTACAGCATTTGTTAGGTATGTACTACGTATTTTACTATTTAGGCACTTTTATACAATATTAAGTTAACTTGGTACCTTGTTGTCAAATATCTTTCAGTTAATATTTAAGCATGCACTTTAAGGATATTTTGTTTACAAATGTGATATTAAAGAAATTATCCCCACTATCTTGCAGCATCTTTACCTCCATTACAGTTGCAATACTGCTGCTACACATGCTGTATGAATAGAAGACTGATCAAATTTAGATTAAAACTTACAGATGATCCAATCTTCTGAATAGGGCATCATTCAACAAAGAAGTTATCTGTTTCAAGCAATATTATGGATCAATAACGATAAATATTATGCAACAAAGCAATACTGCAGAACATTGATAGAGTAAATAAATATACGAATACAGTCGTTACCTAGATAATGATATAGTGTTGAAGGGTATCCGGTATCACAGAAAATATGGAATTCTTTCAACCACATGCCCCTCTCCTTCATATCATTCATCTTGACATATGCTAGGTAAAGATTTACCACACCAGCAGCATCAACCGCCTCCAAGATTAGTTCATATACACATGCGCGATGATACAGCGGCTTCATCCAAGTTCTCTTCAGTCCCACAAATTGCAGTTGGGATTTCTAGTAGAGGATAATGAAGCAAAACAAAAGCCGTTAATCAGATTATCAGCAGATAGACGAAAATGGCACGTACTTATACTCTATGGCAAGTCCAAAACCAAAGAAACGTACAAGAAAATCATGTGTTGCATTAACAATCATAATCATTGCCAAGTTCAATTAACATCCAAGATGCAAAACTTGTAAACGATATGGGAATGGAAGTTGATCTGTTTGCACTTCCAAATTTGATGCATATTCATCCACCACCTGTTTGTGATAGTCTCCGAATTGCAATGAACTTTCAACATCTAACATTTGGTTGGAACCAATCAAACGTACTACTTGCAACATTTTTGAGGGCCTAGACCCAATTGCAATACTTAATTGGTAGTGCGTTCACTGGTTCACACCGAAAACACCACGCAGTAATGGCATGGAATCAGAAGTCCAAAACAATCTCTTCAAACACAGGTGCATACGTCAAATTAGGTTTGGGAACGAACAGAACCACCTGTCAAAAACGTAAAGACAGCTATTTGCTACTCATTCACACAAGGACCAGCTGGTGAATTACTGTTATAAGTTCATATATACCTTTCGCTTGTTGAACTCTTCGACAGCGAAAGAGGCAGGTCCGAGTCCCCCTAAATCCATATGATAATCAATTCCCTGTTTGAATAGAACAAGAGTAACAATGAGGTACTGCAAATCGATACAAATGATGAGCAAGAAAAAAAACCACAAAAGGTTAACATGGATACCCTATTAACAGTCATCGGAATTCGAAACCCATTTTCATCGATACACCCGAATTCAAACAGATAAGCATTATCAGCAGTACGCATTACAGGCGCCTTCTTATTGTTACTGTGATTGTGATTCTTCTTGTGCTCTTCGGCCTCGCAATTGTTTAGCATCAAAACTAGTCTTCTATTTTTGTGAATACATTTACTCCTAGCCATAGTCATAGTAGTCCCCATCTTTCCAAGCACAGAACGAAGAGCCATAGTCGATCTGTTAAAGAAATTATCAATATATGAGACATATCTAACAAAATGTCATACAAGAAAAACAAAAAAAGTTTTTTTTCCCCCTCACCTAAATATTTTGCACAGGAAGACGTCAAAGTGCCCAGCAGAACTGCAAACCCTAATTTTGAACAAGAAACTCAACTGGGATCATTTCTTGTTGAGTCAAATTAAAGTTTGGGTTAAAAAAAATTCTCAAAAACAAAAAAAAACGTTTGGGTTAAAAATGAAAACCTTAGTGAAAGCCCGGCCCAATAATAGATTATGGTTTTCCCATTCTGATATAGATTAGGGTTCAAAGGGTAATCAAGCAAATGCACGATATCAGGCAGATAAAGAAACAGAATCAGGTAACAAGGCAAGCTTAGGTATTGCCGATTCACTTTGCTAAGTAGGTTATCTCTACAATAAAACTGGCTAAAGGTGTCTCATATATTCCGGCCAGTTTGCACATAATTAAGCTAGGGTTTACGGTTGTGGTTCTAATATCGTGTTATTGTAATGCTTATATATAATTAGGCACAGAGAGGAAGGGAGGCATGGCAGCTGCTATTCGGTCTATGATTGGAAAGGTAGGAAATACAAGATCTGTGACAAACAATGTTGCATCTTTTCCAACCCCTCGTCTACATTTGGGTTATTCCTCTCGTCACCCTCTTGAACTATTTCCGGTACTACACCCCCGCAATCAGAGGCTGCCAAAGAAATCGGAACCTGACAACCGGCCGGTATGAGACTCGACCTGGAGGCTCATCCCAATGTCACGCCTTAATCTTGCTTCTTGTTCTTTTTCCAACTTTCAACTGGTACTATAAGAAGAAGACACTAGCATTTGTGCATTCTCAATCTATTTGTGCATTTTGATGGATATTTGCTTCCCATTTTCACTGTCTTTCCCTCTCATCGCTGTTTCTTTGAAACAGTCCATTCCAGAAACGCCATACCTTGGAACAGGTCCTATCAATGACTCCTCCAGAGATTGTCCAAGAGTTGTGATTAACGCACATTTCGCTTTGGAAGAGTTCAATAAGCAAAAGGTTTGAACTTTTACAGCTGGTAATATTGTCCAGTCAAACTAATCAAGTTTCTTCAACCTATGATATTATGCCCATGCTCTATGTTTCTTTGTACTACTGCGTAATCGTATGCTTGGCTCGAGCTTTTCCATTCCTGACTGCTACACATATACGTTTCCCTGGCCAGCAATGTTCTTGTATATTGATGTTTTAACACCAACTCGATCTGATTTTGCTTCCATGGTTTAGAATGCTCAACTACAATTTGTAAGAGTGGTGAAGGCATATAACCAGGAGTGTGGTGGTGCTCTCAATTATCTAATGCTAACGTTGGAGGCTATAGATGCTGATAATGTGATCCAGATCTACCAAGCAATAGTGAAGCAATTTTGGATTGCCAAACGTCCATTGCAGCTCTTATTATTTGGTCTCGTTGCTGATAATGGCAATGGGGATTTGATCAAACTTATTGACAACAGGGGTGTAGTACTCGGACATGGACCAACTGATAATCGATGTAAGTCACTTAAACTATACTACACCATATTACTTAAATTCTTAATTGTCTGCTCGACTGTTACAGATTTTTGGCGAAGTGACATAAGGATTCAAAAGATAAAGAGACATACCCTCGAGGAGGAGATACTAAGCACCCTGCAGTTGCCCCCCTTAAATGATTTTTAGTTGGGTAAATTTGTATCTTATGATGTTAGTTACTCTTGCTTTACAACAATGTGTTTTGACAGTAAAAGTGCAAGTTCTAATTTTCTCATTATTCGATGATGATACCGGTCATGCAGTACTAAGTAAATTACTAACACGTAAATGTATCTTCAGATATGATATACTTGTTTCACAAATTATCTTCGTCTCAACCACGGAATAAAATATTTAACAAAGCTTATGATTATGTTGAAGAGTCTTCTCTACTAAATACTAAAAGTGGTCACTCTCATTTGCTGATTGAACAAGATTATTGATCAAACATTCAACCAGAAGAAAACGCAACCATTTTACACTATTTGTTGAAACAACAACTCAATTAAGAAGATATCTAAACGCAACCATGTTCTTTTTGATGTTTACATACTGTTGCATAATAGTACAGCTCATGTACACCATCGGTAGCCTTATAGTTGTTCGCTCAATACATATACCTAAGCACACGCTTGTGATTTGCAGAATTTAGATTATTGATTGACTCCTCTATATCAACTACCTCGTCGCTCCACATATATCTATATACGGTGTGCCAATGGTGAAGAGCAGAGTACATAAGCACTTCTACAAGCAATATTGTATACCAAGTCTCCCAAACATGTCATACTTTAAAATACATCTGGACTGGTTTTCAAGCAACACGTTTCTATAATACTCCGATGGTTAGCAAGCAAAAATGACATAAAGTGAAAATGTTTTAATTTACTCCATTATCCCATATTAAGCCTAAAACAAAAATGAGACAAAAAGATCATACGGAAATAAATATGAGCGAGTCATTTAGGAGCGATGACAATGAAATGCAATGAACATGATATTTTGAAAACACATATTTGTATGAGATGTCGAGCAGATATGATATTGTTCCCTACGCTAAGAGTCGAATTCATCACTCATACATGGAGGATGCCCAATACTGCTACAGTAATGAAAACTCAAAGTATTCAAAAGACTAAGAGATATACCCTCGAGGAGGAGATACTAAACACCCTGCACTTGCCTTAAATGATTTTTAGTTGGGTAAACTGTGAATCTGATGATGTTAGTTACTCTTGGTTTACAACTGATAACATTGTGTTTTGATAGTAAAAGTGCAAGTTCTTATTTCCTGTTATTCGATGATGATGCCGGTTATGCAGAACTAAGTTACTAACACACGTAAATACATCTTCGGATATGACATGCTTGTTCCAAAAATTATCTTTGCCTCAACCAGGGAATAAGAGATCTAACAAAGCTTATGATTATGTTGAAGAGAATCCAAATTACAAATACTACACAAGGAGAACACTTGAGAGAATCCAAATTACAATAGTTATAACAAAAAACTAACTCAGTACAATAGTTATAACATAAAAGCCGATCAGCATTTTAAAGCAAATTTACTCCAAGGTTTGAAGTGCAACAAGGAATTTAAGGTTGTGTTTCACTGGTGGACTTACAAGCAGGATTCACAGAACCTCCAAGGTTTCTAAAGGATTGGCCTGAAACTTCAAGCCACGCCTTTTTTGCAGGACCTACTTCGTCCTTTAACATTAATCGAAAAATATCCTTATAGTTGATGAATCTGCAGAGAAACCCTTGTCAGTCATTTCTTCAATAAGTTCGATAGCCCTTGATATCTTATTGTTGGTGAGAAAGCCTCTGATCATTGCGTTGTAGGTGAAGGCATTTGGAGAACAGCCTCTCCCCTCCATTTCTTTAAACAAGTTTTCAGCCTCACTTGTTAGGCCTCCTTTGCAAAGTACATGGATCATTGTGGTATATGACAACAAACCAGAGAAGACTTGCCGTGCAGAATCCATGTCCTCAGCCTTGCACAACCCTTCGATGACAATATTGTACGAAAAAGTTCTTCTGCAGAGTATTGCACAAAAAAGTGAAGAAAAAAGAAAGACACAATAGCAATTTCATGGAATCAAATCATGTTAATTAATCACTGAATCACATTTTGGTTTCATAGTCAGGAGTATAACAAGTCTGATTTAAAAAATTTAACAAGCTTTGAATCCAACACTTGCTTCAGTCTCTTTTTGTGGTGAAACAATAAATACACCCATCTAGTTCTATAATTTAAAATAGCAAGAGTTTTCATAAAACAGGAGAAAAAAGAGAATACAAAAAGCACGTGAACCATAAAAACGAGCATAGAATAGATCTCGCAAGACCAAGAACTAGTTACCTCAGCCACTTTAGCACCGTACATTGCAGGTGTGGGCAAATTCATCTTATCCAATCATAGGCATTCTCAAACTGCAGTCAAAACAAAATATGATAAGTTGGTGTATGGTACTGTTCAACTTCGTCAATACAAGATCGTCATGACATATATTCAAGGTTCTAAAAACCCTCAACTAGAACTGACAATCCCCCTGCCTACGCGCTAGGCGGCGCTGCACTTTTTCATCAGTTATCTAAGGTGATCTTATGGCTCTACATGGTTTTTAGGATGTTTTGTATCTCTATATCCTTTTGTTCTTTAAACCCTAACCATGGCCTGAGATTATAACCTCGATAAAGTCCTTTTATCATGAGATCTTTCATTTGCGCGAATAATTGATATTCCGCCCAGTCTCCCGATTAGTCTTTGGGCGCTAATTCCGTCCGAGTAGCGCCTAGAGTTTATTAGAACCTTGCATATATTTGGCTGAAAGGCAACAAGGAAGAGAGACTTACATACTTCACTTTCACACAAAGATCAATCATACTCCTGAAAGTTTCGCTATTTGGTTTCAAATCGCCTCGGTTAATCGCTGAATAGATTCGGTGAACCTGAAAATAAAATGGCAAAAGACGCATAACAACAATGAAACCAGTGGCGGATCCAGGATCCAATAGTTATCTAGGCTATTTCTGACAGGACCCACCCCGGGTTAAACCCCTTTTACCCGAAGTAAATCCTGCGGGGACCACCTCAAGGGAACTTCTTACCGAAACCCCCTTGAAATGGCCAACCCTTCCTACAAAACTAACTAAACCGGGTTAGTCAGAGCAGTCTACTAAGATGATTACCCCAAAGAATTTCAAGCAGCAACGGAATGATCGACTATGCCTCGACTCTCGTACGCGCTCGACCTCCTCTCAAGAACCCTGCATCACTGGGCATTTAAAAACGAAAGGCCCAGGGGAGAAACATTTAAAAACTGTCAGAGTGAGTGGACGAAAATCAAATATAAAAACTCAATTTCCTTTAATGCTCTCCCAAAACTTTAATGATTTAAATAACATTTATGCATGCCCAAAATTACTAAATTTCCCACAAATACAAGCTAATATAAACCAATAAGGATTATGGGAAGAGTAATATTCACAAACACAATAAGTCTGGCCTCTCAGACTAGGGTCGGAGCTAAGAGCTCTGGTTGCGCCTTCACGCTATGCTAGCTATATAAAACGGTAATGGACAACCCTTAATATATCCACCTGACATCTCAGGCGTGTCTGTCCTCTCAGACCAGGGTCGGAGCTAAGAGCTCTAGGTAAATGGTGATGGACAACCCTTATAATATCCACCTGACATCTCAGGCGTGTCTGTCCTCTCAGACCAGGGTCGGAGCTAAGAGCTCTAGGTAAATGGTGATGGACAACCCTTAGAATATCCACCTGACATCTCAGGCGTGTCTGTCCTCTCAGACCAGGGTCGGAGCTAAGAGCTCTAGGTAAATGGTGGTGGACAACCCTCATAGTGCACTACGTAATTTGCCTGACCTCTCAGGCTAGGGTCAGAGCTAAGAGCTCTAGTAGCGCCCTCACGCTACTCTAGCTAGCATAATCATTGGACAACCCATAAAGGAAATTCACCACAATACTTTACTCAAATACTCTTCCCAAACAAATAAATAAATCTATTCCTCGACATATATGCATAAATCCAAATATAATATCCGAGCACCCGAGGAACATATCCTACTCGAAACAAATCATAAGAACCATGCAATTATATCAATAATTAGGGCATGCATTCATTTAAATAAAATAATCTGTCCACTCACAGTACTATTGCGACCTTCCCGCTCGGAAAGCTCCTCGAGCGAAACCCTCGACTACCGCGTAGTCGAGCCCGTCTCACGTCCGACCAGAGACTGTACAAATGAACCAATATGTTAGTCATTTCATCGTTGACTTGGTCTTTTCCTAGTTTGACCAGGAACTCCTATTTGACCACAAGTTGACCGAGTTCCTTTTTATGACATTTTACCCTTTTTGACTTTCTTTCCCGGTTATCGACTCTTAACTCAATTTACCGGAAGTCCGACTCAGTTTCCGAACTTTCCTTTATTACTTTAACTTGACGTTAGGGTGTCACGTATTAATCAATATATTTGACCTTGAGTCGATTTACCGATTAAACCTTTTCTCATCAATTCCAGTTATCAATTCCCGATAACAATTTAACTCTTTACCCATTTAACCAAAAATTGTCACATTCATTGAGCTTCAGTTCTTAAACCATTTTTCTGAAAATGCAACTTTCCCAAAGTGAAAGCTTTCCTTTAATGGAAACTTTCCCAGAATGGAAATTTTCCCAAATTAACAGGTTTCCAAACTTAGAAGGTTTCCCAAAATGGAAACTTCCTAATTACGTCCAATTAACCGTAATTAATCCAATTCTTTAATTTACGGAAACTTTACGACAATTAGGTTATTGAAAGAATCAACTCCTACCTCTTCGGCATTCAGCCGGTTTTACCGTATCACCGGAATCTACGTCGGATTCCGGTGACTTGCCGGAATTTCGCCAGAGTTTCCCTCGTTTCTTCGCCTCCAAGTTACGACAACATGCAGTCAAACAATAAACAACAACACCATCAGCATCAACACAATAACATATTTCAAACAGATACACAGTAGCTAAGAAACCAGTAGATCGACTGCCTCTCACCTCCCAAAATCGATCTGAGGCAGCTTCTCTTCTTCCTTCACCTTCCTTCCTTCTTTTCCAACTCTAGAGCCTCACTCACGCTCGAAAACTGCTCGCCGGAGTGCCTCAACAACCAACCCAGAAAAGTCAGTTTAGGGGTTTCCAAATTCGGGTTCAATCCATGAAATCCCAAACATGAAGTTGAAGGGGATGAAAGGGTTAACGAAACCCTACCTGTTTCTTGCTTCCGCCGCCGTCATTTTCGCCTGTGACCGGGTATGAGGCGGAGCTGCCCTCGGACCGATCTCCCTCGGTTTGGGGTCTAAAGGAGAAATTCCTTTGGGGGTTTAGTGATTGGGAAGAAGAGGAACGTTCCGGTGGTGGCGCGCCAGTGTGGGTCGGCCGGACGCGCCGGTGGTGTCGCTCGGAGCGGAGAGGGCGACGCTGCGTCGCAGAAGGAAGGAAGAACTCGGGTTTGACCCGATTTTGGTCTTTTGACCAAGTCAACACCACAATTCCCTTTTTATACTTGAATGGACGGTCCAGATCAATTCCCCAAATGATCTGACGGTCCAGATTTAAAGAAGGTAAAAAGTGAAAAGATTAAATGGTAATTCTCCCTTTTTACTGGATGGATAATTAAAAATTACCATAAACTTCTGAAATTCACAGAAATTAGCCGGAAGCTCCGAAAAATATTCCGGAAATACCGGGAGACTCGTGTTGACACGTACTACAACATCGAGTCATCAATTCAGGTATTTGGTATACTTTTAAAAACTCGAAAATTAACTCGAGCGATAACTTATCGAATTACCGATCGTAGTTAAAAATCCTCGGTAACTCGTAAACCTCGGTGAAAAGTAACTTTTGTTAACTTTAAAAGATTCGGGGTGTGACAATTTCTATGTGCCAATTTTTTTTTCCTATGAGTAGAGGGACAAATATGAAGAGCCGAATTGAGAGAGCTGTGAGGTGAGAGATGTGTCGTCTTACCGGTATGTGTGGAGCGAAATGAATCATTGAATCACCTACTAACTTGCTTTTCTCAAGAATATAAGAGTATTACATATATACTCCTACTTGAGGCTTTTTGCCCCAAAATTCTCTCTAGGCTTGAGCCTATAGAGCCTTAGGCATGTATCCGCCCATGAATGAAACACAAGACATTCTCACTATTATAATTATGTCATCTCAAAGTAATCTTCCAACATACAACAACTTTTAAACATCATATGTCCCATGGTCCAAATCATAAATATGAGGCTCACAATATTTAACTCTTAAGGTCTTGCCCTATTTTCCTTCAAAGTTTTAAATGCAGGAAATGTTATGGGTCTACCATCTTAACCTCCACTAACAACAGTAGTCTTAATTTCGTCAAACACTGAATTCAATTCAAGCTATGGGAACGTTACATTCCTGCGTTAAAACACCACCACAGTTCATCAGTAACATTTATCCCAGCATGCCTCGCGAAACTAACCACCGATGGAGTATATATGATGATCAAAAACAAATCAGAGTTTAAGAGAACAATCAACAACTTTATCATGGACTAGCAAATAAGTACGCCAAAACCTTCAGGGTAACAGGAAAAAAAGAGTTTACAGCCTGGTGAAACTTCGAAGTTTGAACACCAGTAATGAGCTCTGTATTAAATGAAACCCACAGCTGTTTTGCTCTATATTGGAGTTGGATACCTGGTTAGGATTAATACGTAATAAGGTTGTTCCGACCGAACCCAGCAATTAAATATATCAACATTATTTCTCTGTCTTCCCACCACACCATGACCCATGAACCAAATTATGTATAATTAGTATATACTAATCTATTATGGCAGATAATGAAGGGTGAGACTAGCAGCTTGACCCAAAGTACTAAAACATCAGTTTTATCTAAACTTTAAGATTTTATCGTGTTTGCTAAATTAAAGAAACACAGTCATTTGGAAAATTAAATGTCATGGCAACAGATTTTAGAAGCAAACCTTTTGGTTGCTTTTGAAAGCTGCTTCAAATAAAAACAAACAGAAATAAACTTTTAAGTATTACCATAAGTTTTAAAAGTAATGTTCATCAAATACGAAACTGTTTTAATTCACAGCTGTTTTTTTTCAAACTAGCCCTTAAACTGGAACCCTGAAGTATATATACCAGCAAAATAGACTTCTCAGTTCTCACCATATTTTTTTTACACTCAAAACTTATATGAGACATGGGACAACAAAGCTGAAGGTTTGGAGATGATAATCCATTATGGTAAGATTTCCTTTTCTGTTTATGAATAAAGCACGGGTCTTGGTTTTGTCCGTGAACCTTATACCTATTAAGGTGAGTATCTAAGAGTCCTTTAACTATAAAAGTTTTAAGTTTCTGGTGCCCACAAAATTCATACCACTTTTTATAAATGGCAAAAGTCATACTATATACATGACATTATATATATGTAGGATCTACTACTCAGCAGACTAGAGTTACAATTCTCAGTAATAGCTTGTAAGATGGACTGTAATGTCTCCAACAAACATGTCAAACCCAGTTCAATCATCTCATCCACCAGCTCAAGAGCCACATGCACCTAGGTTACGATGAACGAGGACAGATAAAAAGGGGGAAAATGTTAAAGCAGTCTTCAAACCAGGAAATGGGTTTGAAAATAAACAGGATACTCGATTTCTTTAATTCTGCCAGAAAGCAAAAGGACTCCTATAATTTAGAGTTCTATTTAGTCAAAAAGATAAAATTTTTACCTTAAGTAAATCGCAACAGTAGATGATAAGCTTCTCATATGACACAGACGAAGGTGTTACCTCAAGTTTTCTGTGCATGTTCTTAAATTTTGAAATAACATCCTCAACCTGAAACACCCAGGATTAGTATAAACCCAACACTTCTGAGATACATCATACACATAAAAAATCATTTCTTAATTAACATAAACAGAATCAAGGCCATTACTAACTTAATAATTTTTAATTACAGACCTACTGCCGAAAGTATCTCATGCAGATATCAACAAACCATAGAAACTTATACCATATAATTACAACCAAGAATATGTATCATTCCAAATAAGATACGGCCTTTGAATAGTTAGAAAATGATACTTTCCTGAAACCAGAGGCTAGATATTCAAGATCCACAACTTCCTACAAATGAAGTTAGAATTGTGTGACTCAATTTTGCCACACAAAACATCTATTTTCACATATTTAGTTTTAGTTTTCTCTCTGTCAATTCTCTAAGAAATGGAAAGCTGGAAAAAGCTAGTGCTCAGTCACATCCCCATTTCCTACAAAATGCCTATAAAACTGAATTCGTGGCCCTTGAAACCGCGGGGAGAGTTCAAAGTTTAAATAAAAAACATGGAAAGATCCCAGCCAGACATACAGTCCTTTTATTAGCATCTCTCTGCTGCACAAATTTCCCCAAAGGACTTTCCCACATTCATGGTGTATGCCTCATTCATGGCTAATGCTTCGTTCAAGAAGTGTACGCCTATTTTCTAAAAGGATAGGCGCATTAATATACTACGTGTACATCTCGTGGGTAAAGTTTTCCAAAAGCGGTAAGGCCAACACAGTGATGTCTGGCCATGGTTTTATCATCTTTGTAGCAATAAAAGGTACTAATAAGACAATTGTGCACAACTTTTACAATAGAGCAATTGCATGAAAAACAGAAGTGCCTACTGCAATTGTGGACTTCAAAAAGTTACCGGAAACATTCATTAGAAGGTCCTCACCGTTAAATTTGGAATGCCGAGAACATAACTATAAATCGAGATTGAAGTATTCCCTGCTGCACAGTCTGCATTAAGCAAATAACGATGTAAGTATAAGCAATTTCAGATAGTAAATGTCACTACAGAATTCATGTACTAATCAAGGTCTATTAAAAAATAGTTAGTCATTGTATTTCCGATTACTGATTCTTAAAGGCAAAATATGGAGTCTAAAGGTCATAAATTTAATGGACATACCACAGGCTTTAAATTCCAGAAGGACCTTCTCTGCCAAAGACTCCAATAGGAGACGTCCAAGGCATTTAAAGACACGTGCCACAACATCCAGTGATGAGAACTTTGTGATGTCCATACTTTCTAGTAGCCGCACGAACTCCTTCGTCCGATCACTCGCACAAAGCGCCAACAAAAAATTCTCCATTTTAACTTGTGATAAAAATTTAGTAGGGTTTAGAAAAGGCCAGTATGCATTTGCCAAATCTAGATTACAGATGCACTAAGTATCAATAGTGGACACATTTGATATGCCAAGTGCTTGACAAATCAGTCAAGTATCACAGTAAATTGCAACCACATCATCCATAGAGTTGTCATCTGAATAGTCAGTTAGAATTGATATTGCATAACATATATATGTATTTGTATAGAGAGTTGATGACAAAATGATGGTGTCATTCACTTCTTTTAAAATGTAAAATATTAATTTTGAATTTTGAAAATCAAAATCCAAGATTTCATTCTCTGTAAGTAAGCGAGCAATCAAGCATTCTCAAATTTGTCATGACTAAGCAAGCCAAAAAAAGCAATATATATATATATATATATATATATTTCAGGTCTTCAGTCAATTTTTACATCGCAAAAGGCTCATCCAAGAAGTTGTTTGAGAGGAGAAGTGAAAAAAAACCAACGTGACAATAAAGAGTATGAAAATGTGTTTTTTGCAGTTGTGTCTTGGATGGACCTTTATGTTTTTTAAGTGTTTAAGTCTAACATAATTCTCTCTCATATAGTTTTTTCTTGATATATATAAATGTTAGAGGCTCCAAATGAATGACGTATAAACTTAAGCATTCATTTTCTTTCAATTACTTTTTTGAACCCATAAAGTAACTTATTTGAAGTGTTGATAGTTTTATTATTTGGTTAAGTTTGAAAAATATTATAGACATTTATATCGGTTTCGGTTCAACAGTAACTTCATGCTCTACATGCCTTAAAATGGCAAAGAATGTCAAAGAGAAGTGCAGTTACTAAGAAATAATAGTTACTATGGCCGAGCGAAAAATCCATCTAGGCTTAAAAAAATAATAATAGATAGCTTGGAAAGTGTTTGCACTCAATGTTTTCAAGGACGAAAACGAAAACGAAGGCGAATTGTGGAAGCCCCGCGAGGCGAAAGCCTTAAAGCGACGGGGCGACCGTCTTTCCAATAAATATTAAATAAATACATTATATATATATAATCTCAATACATAACAAAATATTTTTTGTTTTTTTGTTTTCTTTAAATTTATCTAAATTTCGTTCTAATTGGATGAAGAATTGAAGTTAGATATGGGGAAGTATACAATAAAGAAAATTCATGATTCAATTGAAGTTAAACATGTAAAGTAGCCATCAAAAATTGTTGGCAGGAAAATCTTATTCATAGATGTAAACAGAGAGCCAGAAGCAATACATACAAGAGCATCCCTTGACACCAAAATGGAGCTCCACGTCTACTACTCTAATAAGGACACAACATCACCAAATAGTCTTGTGCTAAGGTCCTGACTCTTTGCAATTACATAGTCTTGTGCTAAGTTCTATTATGTCTCCAATGCTCAAGCCATGTTCATGAGTTTCTTATACAAATTGTGATTCTGTAAAATGGTATTAACAAGAAGTTACTTGGCCTATGCCAGTCTCTTTGCTTATCATGATGCCGAATACTCTAATAGAACCGAACCCATTTTTGGCCTAGTATCTATGACACATCAACTAATTGGTTTATAGTATTATGTCTTCTGCAACACCACTATAGCAAGTGCTGGTTAAACAGCTTTCTGATGATTTTCCTTACAAGGAGTGATTGAGTGCTTCCTGAGACCAGCTACAGTAAGATTAAGGCTTACTATGGAGTATACCATGAAGTCTCTCTTAAAGATTAAGGCTTTAACATGAGTGATTTAGATTGGACAAAGCAATCCCATTACATATCATATCAACAACACCACCACAAAAGCAATTTCCAGAACTCAAACAAGTAACCAGAATGAATGAATCACATCTGCAATCGAGTCATAGATGATTAACTTACCCGAAATATGAGAGAGTGGGAGTCAAGCAGGGGGCTGGAGAGGCAGATCGTGCTGGCGGCGCAGAGATTGGGGAGGCAGAGGCGCGAAGAGTTGGGGAGGCAGAGAGATGGAGAAAATTGGGTGTGTTTTGGGGTCGACAACAGCACAGGGTTTAATCGATCTGAATTGGGTCGAAACGGCGTCGTTTTGAAAAAAAAACCAAAACGGCGTCGTTTTGACGCGGAAAAAACAGAAGAAAAAAAACTTCAGCGTCTCGCCTCGCTTCTGCAGCGCCTCGTCACTCCGGCGCTCGCCTTTCCAGCAGCGTCCCGGCGGGGCTTTTCTCCCTCGCTCCGCCCTAAGGCGCGCCCCACCACCGCCCCGAAACGCTTTTGAAAACACTGTTTACACTTACCTCTTAGAACTAACTTGGCTTCTCTATTATAACTCACACAGGCATCAATGACCCTTTGAATCGTTTTATCATCACTGAGTCTGATCCAAAACATCATCTCATAGTATCTTAATCTTGTACCTGAACAAGGGTTTTCATTCTTGATAAAGTCGCAGAAATTGTAAAAATCATCTGTCATACGCTTGTCAATAAGATATTCAAGTAATGGACCATAAGTTTCCTCTTCAAGGGGGAAACCCCGTCTCTTCATTGACTTAAATGTATCCAAAGCCTCTTGTATATGTCTAGCAGCACCTGTTTCATCAGCAGCAATCCTAGCCCCCTCTATGCATCTTTTTATGAATGCATTCCATTCTTTGAGATTGCGGGGGCCATTGGATAAATTCGCTTTCATATACGCACACATATCGAGGGCTAAAAGCCTCAATTTTTCTTTATGGGGCAATGACCTCACACTATGGGGTACATCTGAAAACCTTGGTAAGTCACATCTCCGTTTCTTCTTCCCCGACGATTCTGCATCATTGAATTCTTGAATAGGAAGAGAAGCCGCACTTGAAACTACAATGATGCACCACACATACGTTTGAATTCCAGGCTACAACACGAATTTACTGAAAAAGAATAACAGAATCTTTAACATGTAAATTACGCGAAATTGCCCTTTCTACCATACTGGGGGTCAGTAACACTACCCATGTTTGAGGCTTGGCCTGCATTTTGGGTTTGGTGTATATATATATACAAAAGAGTTTAATAAAAAGCTTACCAGAAGCGGAGAAGAGCTTGGCGTTGGCGGCGGCGGAGGGTTTGTATTTTAAGGCGGAGCGCAAGATACAGCTCAACGTCATAGCTGATGTCACAGAGCAGAGCTTTTTACTACGGCTATGGATTTGCGACTGTCAAAGCAGAAGAATAATAATACTAGGGATGGAGATGATCGAAGAACAAGGAGAGAGAGAACAAAGCGACAAAGTGATGATATTAGATCTGACGCGAGTTTGGAGTCGGGAGATAATAAAGTGATTCAGTTGTTGAGTTTTCCAACAGTTCTTAGATCTGACGGATGATATGATATTCGGGTTATAACCAGCTAGCCTTTTAAATCACATGTCAATTTTTTTTAAAAAAAATACAAATTTACGTGTAATTAGATAAATTTGTAAATAAATATTTAATTGAATAAATCTGTAAAATAAAAGTAGATACAACATATTTATTTTTTTAATTATGTTTGATATTTTTATTTTTCAATCATTTACAATATCATAGATAAATTTGAAAGTTTAAGTTTTTGGTGAAGTTTTGACACTAAAACTTGGCTTCCCATTATAAAGGTTTAGATAATAATAATAATAAAAGAGGAGAATTACATAGTACTACATGCCTAAATTTAAAAACAAAAAACCTACTTTTATTCATTTTTATACAATTTAAGACATAAATCTAAGCCCACGCTCATAGCATCAAACTTGATCCAATTATTTTTTTGATGGAAAAAACTTGATCCAAGTTAAACCCATCAAATAACCATAGTACATTCTCATCCCTAACTTTCATCTCACCCTTTGCCCTTCTTTTTTATCTCCAAATCTGCTCTCATTTCTCTCTCTTTAGGGCTTCAATGACAACGACATAAGCGGCACTTTATTATGAATCAACAACGACGCAACATCTCTTAATCGAGGGCGATTACGACATTTGTGATTCGCGATGACGGTAGTGATTCGAAGATCGCGGCGTTGATTCAATGTCGTGAATGGACAACAACGGCGGTGATAAGACGACAACGGATGTGGTTCATCTGAATGGATAATTTTGCTCACGGATGTTCACTTTTGGTGATAATTTGGATCGGACAACGACCCTAATTGGATGCTTTCACAGGTGAAGGATTAAGTCGCTGAGAATTTGGATCAAAATGGCGTTGTAGGTAATTGAAATATCAATAGTGATAGAATTAGAGAACTAGTCATTGCTCATCCCTAATTGGGATGTATCAATTGTGTAGCTTCGTCTTCAAAAGTGAAATAAAGTCAGAGGCATATGCTTGACAGTTTTGGTCAATTAAGTGGACGATAACATATGTCGGTAACAACACCGGCAGTAGCACTCTCTTGCTCGGTAATAGCACCAACCTACACATCGGTAGCATGTCTCTCATCGTCACTCAGCAGTTAGCACGTCTCTCATAAGAACTCGGCGGTAGCATGTCTTTCGTCGGCACTCGACATTAGTCTCGTTGGCAAGGCATTAGCACGTCTCTGAATAGTAGGATGTCTCCGGTTGGTACTATAGTATTAGGTTTTTGGTCTAGGCAGTATCACGTCTCTGGTCAAGACGGTAGCACGTTTTAGGTCAATAACAGTAAGCAATGGTATATGAGGTGAATGGTAGTTTGATCAAATATATAGTGATAGATGTTATGTGGGCATTAGTTTGTCATAATTTGTTAATTTTTGTCCTTAAATGTGTAAGAATATAAATAAAGAATCTAATTGTAAACTGTCCAAGCGTAGCCTATATTCGGCCTCATTATGGTGTGACATGAGCGTTGGACGTAAGCGTAGTAACTATGTACGAATATATTTATAACTATCTACGTATACATATATTTATACATAAATATATTCTTACAGGAGGTAAGAGGACACGTATTTACACACGTCTTTCTACCATAGTGTTGAGCCTGTATCTGTCTCCATTATGGTGTGACGTGAGTATTAGTCGCGAGCATAGTAGCCTTGTGTTGACTCTTATACTCACACAGGGGGTAAAGGGGTGTGTCTAAATACATACTTATATATATACTAGAGTCTGAGAGATTGATTATATTTCTTATATTTTTGGTCAAGCAGGGCTAGTTTTCAGCGGTTATCGGCTTTTATCCCAGAATTGAAATTATTGTTATTTGCGCAAACTCCACGTTGTTTTTCAGCAACTAATATGTAGTTTACTATAATAAAAGCTAGAATAAAAACCACTTGGCTCTTGGTAACCCTAGCCTCTTGGCCTGCACCACCCAATTTGCTCTTTGAATTTTTTTTAGGTAAGAAGATAATTTTTATTTAATTCAATTAAAAACATTTTAAATCAATTTGTTGAAACTTCTTTTCACCGTTACAGTTATAAAGTTGTTTTTTTAGAATGAGAACTTTTATATTGATGATTTATTAGATAAATATATCAACGTCAAATGCATTGGATAACTATTGTGGTATATCCTGACATCACAAGACATAAGTAAGGGAGTCAAGAAAGAGAAACCAACCCCAATGTTGAAAGTCAAGAACAAAAACACATATGCGTTGTCTGTAACTTTCACTTGAGAACAAACTTATAACCAAAATAGAAAAAATAGATAAAGTAGTTTTCTGTAGATTTGTCATCCATTATTTTACTCCCATCTTCAACTGCTCCATGTTTGATCACGTGAGCTTATCACCCAAGTGAAGGCACCAAGGTGTTGGGACGTTGGCCTAGTCATAGCGGGTCGGGTCAGTAGTGACTCATTTCTGATCTGCCCGTTCCAAGCAAAGTTGAAACATATTCTTCTCAAAACACCCTCAGTCCTCTCCATCATTCTCTTTTTCCAGAGATGTCATGCTCAATGCCTCACTCGCTTTGCCTCAGCAGTCCTTCCCTCTTCTATGATCCCCCCATAGCCAACACCAACCACACTAACCAATCTTTGGCCAAGTACGTTTGCTTCAACGTTGTCGCCGGTTACTACGTGTAACCAATTCTTCTACTAATTAGTCAGAGAATCAATTCCTTTCTTGGATTTTTTAAACTCCAATGAACTTCTCTCGAAAGACAGAATTGAAAGTATGAAAAAAGAGGAGAGCATGAAATTTAAACAAAAAGAGTTAAGTATTATGAGATTATGGGCTTGAAAATAGTTCATCAATGATCTCAGGAGCCTTGTGTGAATTATGTGTATGAATCATACTCTGGTTTGGCGAACGCCCCAGTTGTTACTTTCACTGGGTTCTTCTCCATGCGTAGAGCCCTAGACTTGACAACCTGCCTTCCAGCTAACTCTACAGCCGCCACTTCCTCTTCTTCACTATCCTGAATATACCCATGTGGCTCCACATAATGATGTTGTGGACTATAAAAATGATCCAAGTGAGAATATACAGTGGACACCATCCTGCTCTTGTTGGGACCATACATGGGCTTCAACGTTCCTGAGATATAAGAAGTTGGTGGTCCTTGTGGAACTCCAGTAGCACCATCCAGCTCATCTTAGAAATTCTAGATGGGAATTTCAATGCAAAGCTTGGTGATTTTGGACTGGCAAAGTTGATGGATCATGATAAGAGCCCTGTTTCAACACTGATTGCTGGGACAATGGGGTACCTTGCGCCTGAGTATCTTCAATATGGAAAGGTGACTGAGAAGACTGATGCTTTCAGCTATGGTGTGGTGATATTTGGAATTGGCTTGTGGAAGGAGGCCAATTGAGAGAGTACCAGATTGTCACAAGATGGTGAATTTGGTGGATTGGGTTTGGGGGCTGCATTCTGAAGGGAGGACTATTGATGCAGCTGATCAGAGGCTGGCTGGGGAGTTTGATATGGATGAAATGCAGAAGCTGTTGCTTGTCGGTTTGAGTTGTGCTAACCCGGATAGCTTCAAGAGGCCTACAATGAGGAAAGTTCTACAGATCTTGAGCAATGAGGCAAAACCTCCAGCTATGCCGAGGGTTAAGCTGAGTCTCAGTTTCTCTTATGGCGTGTCTCTGTCTGTTGATGACATAGTGCCTGTTTGTTTGGGCTTCTTAGGGCTTTGCTACAAAGCAAAGCAGCCAATTGCGTTTGGTAAGCGAAAAAGTGCACAGCTTTGCTTTAAAGCACTGGCTTTTTCTTGCAGAAAGCCGAAGTCAGCGAGACCGAGCTTTTAAAAACGGAAAGCGCTTATGTAACTGTAGCGCTAACTGTTCATTAATGAATTTTCCAAATATTCCACTATTGACCCTGGCATACCCACCCTCACAATTTCGCTCGCCGTTCCTCTCAGAACTCCAGCGTCTCTCCTTTCGCTCCTCTCTCCAGTTTCCTTCTCTCACAAATCGCTCATCTCTCCAGCGCTCTCTCAACTCTTCATTCTCTCCATCTCAAGACCCAGAATCGTTGCTGCTAGATCTGATTTGTTCAGAGGCTCGCTCTCTCTTTTCTGAAGCATCAGAGTCGCACCCTTTTCAGGATCGGAGGTACCCACTTACAATTGATTATTAGACCTCTCCGATCTTCACCTCTCCCCGAGTCTCTCATCTCCTCGCTCCGATCAACCGTCGCGTACAAACGCCGAACAATTCATCCAAGCAAGTCTCCAATTCTCTCTTTCTCTGCCAGCCACAGACATCTCCTTCTCAGTTTTTGATCGGTGAATTTTGAGGTTGATAGTGCAGTTTTCCGACGATGACTCGTGTTTACGTAGGCAATTTGGATCCTCGAGTGAGCGATAGGGATCTTGAAGATGAGTTTCGAACTGGGAGAGCATCTCCAGGTTGGTGAAGTTTTTCGTTCTTTCTTTTTCGGTTTGAGTTTGTCGGAATTTGGACTGATTTTGTTAACTAATTGTTTGAATTGTGGAAAATGTATGTGTGTGCAGGAATGCTGGATCACATTATTGTGGAAGCCGGTGGGTTTATAACAAGGGGAGTCCTCCATCATAAGCCTGCTTCCTCATACAGGAGAAGTCCAAATCTATTCTCAAGTTAGCAAGGTTTTACTTATTTCTCAGAATTTGTATTACTTTTTAGCTTATATTTTATAATTCTTTGCATGAATACCAAACAAGTGTTTTTTCTTTGATTCTGTTGTTTGATTTGCAAGAATGGATCCCTTCTTTTGGTAAAGACAGATACTTTCTTTATGGTTTTTTGATGAGTGTGGATGTCAACTCTGTTCACATCCTGGTTTAAATTCTGTTGTTGGGTACTTGTGTTTGTAAAATGGGCCAATTTCAGTAGTGCTAGGTTGTTAATGATCAATCAGAAAACCAGGCACATTTTTGATGAGGTTTATGTTCTGCAAGATTCATTGTCCTCCCTTCATTTGCTTTTGTAAGCCTTCTTCTCATATATACACTCCTGGACCACTCAAACTAGGGAATAATCAGAATACCCCACATCCAAATCCAGATGTTCCTTCTTCAAAACCTGACACCTCTGATCAGTCATCTACTGACCCCATTGAGATCAAGGAAGAGAGATTAGCTGAGAATACAAAATCAGCTGAGAATTCTCTCAAAAGTAATCATATAGGTATGGTATGGGTTGAACAGTAATTGTTGTGTTACATGGGGATTAATGTTATCATATAGATTTCCCTATAGAAGTGTCTGCTCGACCTCTTTTATTTCTGTTTGTTGAAATTGTGTAGTATAACTACGCATACCATAGTTAGGGCAGTTTGTTTAGGCAAATATTTTTGTGCTTCTACTCTCTTCTAATTCTGACTGAGCCACTCCTATGACTCCCATTCCAGTTCGTTTTTTTCCACACAATTACCCTAAAAACTTTGGAGTTTAAGTTAACAAATTGGGTGTTAAACTAATATTGATCTATGTCAAGTGTGTCCCATGGAGTTTTGCTGTTGTAGTGATGTTCTCTTGAATTGGTAGACTAATAGAGTTTCTAGGTTATACTAACAAGACTTCAAGGCGGCAGATTGGATTAAAACTGTGTAAATGATCCAAGTTCTGTGTATTATATGCCTAGAAGAAAGAAAGAAATCAGGACATGATACCAATAAGGGAAGCGATTGATTACGTTGAAGGCAGCTATATTGCAGTGATGTACATATGACCCTTGAAGACGATGATGGGATCAACTTATTTCTAGTGATTTCCAATAGATATGGTTTTCTTCTGTAATAGGGGGTTGTGTGTCAGTGGAATTTGAATCTCATTCACTGAATTGGAATTTTTTTGATATCTGAGTTCTAAATGATATTTGGTAATGCTATTGTTAGCATCATTCACACATTTTGATTGTTTTTATCATCACCTACTACTCTACAAACTTTTTTGCTGCTTGTAGATAATGACATTTATGAAATTCTGAGGTTAAGATATAGATGATTCCCGTTGGGTGCACATTGTTTGTTAGACTATGGTACTTCATGTTGCAGTTGGCTTATGTGCTCGAGAGCTATCTTATTTCCAGTGGAGTACTCAAGAGGTATAAAGCTCTTAATGTAGGTAAACTAAGGTACCTAGCAATTGTAATTGAAAGTGGAGGCATACGAAACTTCAAAAGTTATTGAGCTTCTGCAGTGGCTAGAAGCTATTGGTGTGAAACGTGTGTGCCTCTACGACACAGAAGGTACCGGTGTCATTTTAGACTGACTTTGATGGTAGCCCTTCTTTTCTGATTGTTATGTAACAATCTAACATATATATACAATCCTTTTACAATTGTTTTACATTATGTATTATAGGAGTGTTGAAGAAATCACAAGAGGTCATATTGACAAAACCGGAAAATGCAACAGTATTTGAGGTATGTGTTCTAATCCTTTACTTTTTCTCAAGTTCAACACAAACAATAACCAAAGTACTTGCACACTAACGTAAAATTGTGAAAATCTTCAAATTTCTTAACGCAAGGAGATCCTCTCTTGATCCTCCATTGATATGTGCATATATAATTGTGTACTTATTCTACTTGTACTGATAATGATTAAAATGTGTTGACTCAACTTAATACTTATCATGTGCAAGAAGGTTATAAAGATGAAAGCTTTGTTGACCAAAAACGCATGTCTCTAGAATTCTCTTCATTCTCTGATGGAAAAGAAGCTATAACCAAAGCAGCAAACTTGCTCTTTGTGAAGTATTTGAAATTGGCTTCATTCAGTGATTTACTATGAATTACTTTTACAGTTCTGCTAAACTTCTGGGTGTTTTGTATTGTCATTTTAGGTCGCAGGGGGGCCGGACCCTGACCTCCTATTAGTTTATGGACCTGCAAGATGCCACCTTGGCTTTCCTGAATGGAGAATCCGATATGCTGAGATTGTGTTTGTACTCTTGAGGCCACATTTGTTGATGAGTAGTATATTTATCTCAAACATGGTCTAGTTGCGTTGTTTTGCTTAGTTTTGTTTTACTGAGATTGTATGAGTTATATATTTGTCTAGTCTTTGTGGCTATTTGTTTTCTTCTGGCTAGAAGTTTTGAGAATACCTCGGAATCAAAAGCTTTCCCTTATTTTTGGCATGTTTTTTGTTGAACTGGTTCTATCATAGTTGTGGTGCAGACACATGGGTCAACTACAGCATATGAGATACAGTTCCCTAATTAAAGCCATTTACAAGTCACAGGCTTCCAGCCAAGCAATGTTTTTGCTTTCTTTTGTATCTTGTTTAAATTGTCAAAGTCCATAAATTTGAGAGTTCCTGTATGGATTTCTCTGAACTCACTGAAAAAGAAGTCGCTTTGGTTTGTTAATTGGCAGTACTAGAACGGGATTAACGGCAAGGCAATGAAATTTAAGTTGTATAAAATGCAAACAAGATCAAGATCAAGATAACCAAAGTAGGATGAATGTATCAATAGCCGGGTTCATGCGCAATTATATTATAAAACATTACCAAATAAATAAAGCAAAAACATATTGTAAGGCTAAACTAGTAATTTACAAACTCAAAGCACTTTTAAAAAGCTAGTTTACCAAACAGTCTGCCTCTGCTTCTACCATTCACAGCACTTATAAAAAGCCAGTTTACCAAACACTCAGCAGCTTTGCTTGTCAGCTGCTTATTCTCAGAATAAGCCACAACCAGCTTATTTTTGAAGCCACAGCTGTACCAAACAGGCCCATAGTTTCAGACTGTGATGAAGGCTCAATGTGTGAGATTGTTGTCAATTGAAGCAGGTTTCATAGTGTTTTGTGTCTATATTAGATTGCAGGGTTTTAGATAGTACAATTCTTTAATTTGTTATGCTCCTTTTTCCTGCAAATTGTAGACTGGAGCCTGTTAGAGTTCAATTGCCAAAGTTCAAGCCTTCTATTGAGCTTTGTAGACTCTGCTTAGATAATGGATAAAAGAAGCTTGCTTGAATATATCAATTGTAATACTCGTTCAAGTAACATGTTTTCATAGTGGCAATGAAAGGCCTTTGATTGATTTCTACACTATTTTGAACTTGTTCTGTTTAATACCTTTCTGCTTATACATTCTTATGAACAAGGTTATGTTGGCTGACATCTAAATGGACTTTTCTGCACGGACATATGCCACAATCAAGATTTTACAACATATAGACTTACAATCAAGATTTTTCCTCCACCAGCTATCTTGACAAACAAAGTATGCTCATGAATACACTTCTCGAATCCTTGCTTAAGAAAGTATTCCTCTATCTTGTTGTACCATGTTCTAGACGCCTGTTTCAACCCATACAAGGCCTTTCGAAGCTTGTAAACCTTTTCCTCATCACCTTCTTGTATATACCCTTGTGGTTGTTCAACGTAGACATCCTCATTCAATTCTCTATGAAGAAAAGCACTCTTCACGTCCATTTAAAACACCAACCACCCTCTATGTGCTGCCAAGGCTAAGACCATTTTTATAGTATCCCATCGAGCCACAGGTGCAAAAACCTCATTGTAGTCTATTCCATGTTCTTGTGCTAGCCCTTTGCAACTAGACAAGCTTTGCACTTGTCAATCCCCCCATTCCCATTCAGTTTTGTTTTATAAACCCACTTCACTCCAATCTTTTTAGCTCTCTTTGGTAGGTGTACTAGTTCCCAGGTCTCATTCTTTGTTATAGCAATTTCAAAGTCCATTGCCACTCTCCATTTCTCACTTCTTGCTGCCTCCTCATAACTTGTTGGATCTTCATATGAAATAAACATGGACAGACTTTGTTGAATATCATTTTCCTCTTGAGCATCTTCACTTCCTGATAAACTTTCTCCACTTGTATAATCTTGCATCCAATTAGGTGGTCGTAGGTTTCTACCTTGAGGAGAATTTGGTGTAGAACCCGGTTGTGAGTCTGATACAGTTGTGTTAGAGGCTACACTTGAACCAGCCTCACTTGAACCACTCACCAAGTCTTTTTGCTCTGCTTCTGTATCTTCATCACTATCTTTAGTGTTATTAACTTCTTCATCACTATCCTCCCAATGAAGCATATGAAGTCTTGTCTCTTGTTCACTCCTCCCTCACTTCCAGCTAGCACTCATCTTCATTAAACTGAACATCTCTACTAATCACTACCTTTTCAGCAACCGGATCAAACATTCTATAAGCTTTTGACTCTTCACTAACACCAAGCAACACACATTTATGACTCTTGTCATCCAACTTCACCCTCTTAGCATCTGGTATATGAACATGTCCAACACATCCAAACACTCTGAAGTACTCAACACTAGGTTTGACTCCACTCCAACACTCATCTGGTGTCTTATCTTTCACAACAATAGTAGGGCTCCTATTTAACACATGTACAGTCCATCTTATTGCTTCAGGCCAGAAAGACTTAGGCACATCCTTTTCAGAATGTAAGCATCGAACCATATTCATGATAGTTCGATTCTTACGTTCTACAACCCCGTTTTGTTAGGGTGTATATGAAGAAGTTGTCTTTTGATGCCATGAACTTTGCAAAACTCATTAAATTCATTTGAAGTAAACTCACCTCTCCTATCAGTTCTTAAACAACATATATACATTCCCTTCTCCTTCTCCACAAGAGCTTTGTAAGACTTAAATGTTGCAAAAGTTTCACTCTTCTCAGCCAAGAAATAAGTCCAAGTCTTCCTACTAAAGTCATCAATAAAGATCAAAAGGTATCTTTTGTTCCTGTTTGAAATAGGAGTTATTGGACAGTAAATGTCAGAATGAATCAACTGAAGTGTCTGAGAAGCTCTCCATTTGCTCTTCTTTGAAATAACTTCTCTATGTTGTTTCCCCACCATACAACTTGTACACACCTTTTTTGTAACTCTTATTTGAGGCAGCCCCTTCACCATTTTCTTGTGTTGCAAGATACTAAGATTTTTGTGACTCAAGTGACTGTACCTTTTGTGCCAAAGCTCACTGATGTCTTCTGATTCTGTCTTCAAGAAAGTTGATGATTGAACCATTACATTTGCCAAAAATACAAACATCCGATTCGCAGACATATTTGTTTGCATGATAGCCCTCTTATTAGATGATAGATCTTACAAGCTCCATTTTAGATCATAATAGCTAATCCATTTTCTTGCAATTGGCCTATACTCAACAAGTTATTCTTCAATTCAAGAATGTAGTAAACATCAGTAACTACCTGAGTAACTATTTCAACTTGTAGCTTGACAATCCCTCTTCCCATTACTGGCATCCTGAAATCATTCCCGAGCTTCACTATATGCCTGAACTGATCATCAAAATTACTAAACCACTGTTTGTTACCTGACATGTGGTTAGAGCATCCGGAATCAAGAAACCACACTCCTTCCATGCTTGAGTTATTAAGCTCTACATGAGCCATCAGTAGTAACTCTTCTTTCTCATCAAGCTCAGCATAATTGGTTGTTTTTCCCAGTTAGGACATTCATACTGGAAATGTCCTAGCTTGTGGCATTTGTAACATTCCACAGTTGCCTTATTAAAACCTTGTCTACCTCCACCTCGACCTCTTCCTCGGTACATTCCGCGTCCTCTTCTTTCTCCTCCAAACTTGTCTTCAAAAGAGATCTTGAGAGCCTGCTCTTCCATTACATACCCTTTCATCCTCTGTTAATGCACCAACAAACTGCTTTGCAACTCATCGATTGTTAAAGTGTCCAAATCGTTAGATTTTTCCACTGAACAAACAACATAGTCAAATTTGGATGTCATTGAACGCAAGATTTTCTCAACTATCACCACTTTTGCCATAATGTCTCCATGCATCTTCATTTTGTTGGCAATTGTCAACGTACGAGCAAAGTATGCTTCCACTTCTTCTCCTTCCTTCATGTGGAGAACTTCGAACTCCTTCCTTAAGGCTTGTAATTGTGCTCGTTTCACCCTTTTCGTACCTTGGTATTTGAGTTTCATGGAATCCCAAATCTGATTGGAGTATCCTTGATGAGGATTGTCTCCAAAATTGTACGGTCTATGGCCCGAAACAGAAAATTCTTAACATTGAGGTCTTTCAGCTTCAACTCCTCAAGCCGCTTACTTTGATCCTCCAATTGCTTTCGTTGGCCTTCTGTGTCTGTTGCTACTACCGAAGAAAAAGATCTTGGTGCACCTGCTATTGATGTTGTCGGTACCTCTGTCGGGATCCTAATCTCTATAAGGTTCCAACACTCCTTGGAACAGATAAAGTTCATCATTAATAATGACCATCAAACTTTGGTATTGCTACCGGCACAAAACTACCCTCAGTTGCCATTCTTTCTCACTCTTTGCAAAGAAATCTTATTTCAATGCCCATTTGGTCAGGCCCCTGTGATGGGCTCTGATACCAGATGTTGTGAAAAACCAGCTTCCAGAAACAAAATAACTCTTGAGCTTCTGAATGATGATTCTTATTCAATTCAAGAAACAACTATGGATTATATAGCCATTACAAAGAGAACATAATTCAAAACAAACCATATCTTAACAATCCTAAGATTGTGGTCAACTTAACTAAAGAATAGCTCAAACTCTAACTGATAAGTAACAAGCTCCTCATGACTAGGAGTTATTAACAGATAAGAAGACCAAGCAAACTTAACAATTCAAACTACTTAACCATCATCTAATTGAAATGCCAACGACTTCAACAAAACATCAGCCTTGAGCCCATTCGATCAAAGAGTTTTTTTGGCCTTTTTCATGTTTCCACGCAAACAATATCCATCCATGAGTGCATTGTAGGTAACAACGGTAGGTTCAACAACGCTTGCAATCATGACGTCTACTGTTTCTTTTGCTTTCTCAACCTTGCTGTCCTTGCACAGCGATATTATAGGTGTATGCATTTGGATAAACACTATGGCTAGCCATATCCATGAGTGGGGTGGTTGCATCACCATATCTGGATTTGTAGCAAAGTAATTGAAGCAGACAACTA
Source organism: Comarum palustre (assembly GCA_951800085.1). NCBI lineage: Eukaryota > Viridiplantae > Streptophyta > Magnoliopsida > Rosales > Rosaceae > Comarum > Comarum palustre. Next base: position 31,525,198 of record OX637573.1, on the reverse strand, counting down.
TAAGTTACAACGGTTAGATGAATACCTCTCTGTAGCATTTCAGTGAATAGTTTGAATGCTTCATCCAGGAGTGCATCGTTGACGAGAGCATGAAGGATGGTGTTACATGTGACAGCGGAAGGCCTCAAACCCATTCTATCCACATCTCTGAGTAACAGAAAAGCCTCACGGAAGTTGCGTAACCTGCAGAAGCCCTTCACAATCGAGACGAAAGTATATTCATTCGGCTCACAGTAACCTCCCTTGTCTGTAAACTCATGCAGCCTCGACCACTCTATTGTAACCCACCTTGAAGTGCTTGCCAAATACGGACAAGCCAAACCCTAATCGACTCAAATGACAGTAGCACTTGATGAGAATGGAGTGAGAATTTGTAGATTTGGTCGGGTGTGAAGATCGAGAATCGAACAAGCCCAGGTAATGGTTGACATGGGTAGAAGAGTGATAAAATGGTAGACCTCTTGTTCCGCTGCAACGAAAACAAGAGGGAGAAAAAGAAGAAGCAGTTGCTCGAATCATCATCCTCAACATTTATAATTCCTACTCTGCTATATTCGAAGCACAAGCTTGTAACGAAAGACTATCTGAAGAAGGAAATTGGTATTCGACCTTTACTGCTCTATTTGATTTTTGAACTGATTGGACATTTTCTAGATGTTCCTCCTAGTTAGATGCTCCTAATTAGACTTTTAATTTTAACAAATAAACTCAAACCTTTCATGAAACATCATGATATAAGTGATATAATATTTATTATGATTTAGTGATTCAACTTTCATGGAGGCACACACATCTGAGTGTACTAGGTCTAACATATTTTATTATCTTGTGAATCTTTTAGTAAAGCTAACTTTATGTTGTTTACCAAATAAACAATAATCACAAAAGTCAAGGAAAGTACATTTGGCAAACGGAATAAAAGACTTCTTTGCCAAAACTTGCAATCTTTTCTCACTCATATGGTATAGTCGTTTGTGCCATAAACTTGGAGAAGATTCATCAGCAACATTAAACTCTCCTTTGCATATCTTGTTATAAGTCTTGTAGAGGGTGAAACACAACTTCCTTCTAGCCACCACTAGTGATCTCTTGGTAAGCCTTCACTTTTGATCACCTCCATGATGATGTTACCTTTGTCGGCCAAGCACGCCGGATGATACGACATAGACAATAACATGTCTAATATCTTTCAACAAAAGCTTGCAGCCCAAATTGGTTTCAAAACAAATATATCAAATTCTTGCAATCTGAACATAACCTTCGTTGCCCATCTTCACAATCCCAAGGTCACCACATTTGTATGTAGTGAAGAACTCTATGTATGGAGTGACATGGAAAGATGCACTAGAATTAACGACACATGCAACATGAGAACTGAAAAAATCATTGACATGTAAGCATTCACCTTGAAGACAAAGAACCTCACATTCCTTATGTGACACGGCAGCGGAAGTTGTGCTTGAATGGCTTACACTTCTCTCATGACTTTTGAGTCCTCTACTCTTACTTTTTCCTCTATTCTCCTTCATAAAAACTTGGCTATTTTCGAAGATTGAAGATTTTCTTGTAGTCTCTTCATTTAACATGTTATTTTAATATTATCCATGCATATGATTAATTTACCGTCATGAGCAGAGTTACTTACAATGACTACAAAAATCTCTCAATTGTCCGGCAATGACCCCAACAACAATAGTGCTTGTAATTCATTATAAATCGTTATGTCCATAATGGTTAATTGATTAATTAAACTTTGAAAATTATTCAAATGTTCGGTGACCCTCACGCCATCACAATACTTCATATTGACAAGCTTTTGATTAGAAAGACTTTCTTGGCGGTGATCTTCTTCTCGAACAACGACTTCAACTTTGTCCACAACTCATGCGCATCGGTCTCATTAGTCACATGATGGAACATATTATCATCCATCTATTCTCGAATATGCTCAATTGCCTTACGGTCCATCTTCGTCCAATCTGCATCTGAAGTGTCTTGCGGCTTAGCCTCAGCTCCTTCTATTAGTTTATGTAAATCTTTGCAATATAGAATGTCCTCCATTATTAGTTTCCATGTGATCCAGTTTGAGTGGTTGAGTCGAATCATGGTACTCCTTGAACCTTCCATTTTATCACACATGTCCCACGAACAGTGCTCTGATACCACTGTTGGGAAAAATAATATATCGAAAGTGACAACTCAAAACCACACAAATGATAAATATGCAAAGAGATAAATGATAGAGGAAAATGAACACAGAATATAACGTGATTCAGCAATGTGCTTACATCCACGGGGCAACAACAACAAGAACTTCCACAATAAGATAATCAGTACACAAGAGATACACAACTTCAAGAAAACCACTTGAAAAGAAACTCTCTCACACTTGTTTTGCTACCAACTACACTACACTCTTAATTTAGAGTGGACACTCTTCACTCTCTATTTGGATGAGATGGATGAGATGATAGAATGAGCAAATGACCTTTTTTATAGGCTTAAAAATGAACCCTTATTAGTGTTCTCTCATAATGATGCTACATGAAACTCTTGTAATTCATGACTCATCATAACTCCAAAACCATCCACTTTCTTTGTGTAACTCAAACCTTAATACCTTATAACTCAAGACTTTATACCTTGTAACTTAAGAGCTACTAACTCATATAAGTTAAGAAATCACTAACTCATGAACATTTAACATTCTTATGATAAGTTAGTGTAAGTTATCGGTCTGGATATTATAATTCTGTCACAAATATAAACTTCCCATCAGAGGAGAGTACGCACCATATATTAAAAGAAAAGTAGATGTGCTGCTCTCAAAATGCTATCTGTCACCCTCTCATATGCAGATAACTACCACCAGAAACCATGTACTTACGTTTCTTATAAAAACAGGAATCAGTTTCCAGCTTCTATCAATACTTCTGATAAACTGTGACAAGTTGCTGTTATTGCTACTGTTTTCTTTCTTTTTTCTGTCCATCATTTTCTGCAGCTAATCCTAACCGTAACCTTGCTGCGGCCTCCAAAAGGATTTCTTCTGTTGTTGTTAGTTGTCCTAGGCCTAGTAGGAAACCTGGTATCAGTACAGTCAACTCGGTCAACCTTGTATCCGATTTTCAATTATAGCCATTCTCTCTGTTTCAGATTGCTCATAGCTTTTTGGAGGTTTTTTTCCCTTTTATTACTAGGAAACTGGGTCTAACTTGAAGCATTCATCATACAAATGTGTTCTTTTAGATATGGGTACCAAGAATACGATTCTGTGGGTTGTATGCAGTTGCCACAACCAGCAGCTAAACTGTAAGGGAAACGAATCTAGAAATGGGCTATCAATAGTGTCAGAAAAACACAACTGAGAACAAAAGATTGACAGCCATGAATAAAATGTAGTAGTCCAATAGCTAATGCGACATTACAGATTTACAGAGTATATCTAATCACCCAAATTACTCGTTTAAGTTCTCTGCATGGGATATTCAGAACCCTGTATTGAGTCCTTTTTCAAGACTCGTAACTTTCTACAATTGATGACAGATAATGAAACAGCAACTGCTCATGAATCTTGAAAAAAGTTTCTTCTGCACAATTGACATGTTCTTACTTCCATTTTCCACAGCTGCTACCCCTTTGATTTAGTATCCTTTAAACACCAAAACTCATAAGAAACACTAACAGTGACAGTTCCAGAAAAGAAGATAAATATACCTTTCATTTCCTGAGGAACTATTTTATGGAGCTATACCGGATGAGACCATGACAAGATTTAACATTTGGTGTCTGATAAGATCAGAGGCTTGGCGATGTGTTGGGAATATCTGTTCAGCAATGATGACAGAAGAAGAGAGAGCACACTCCCTGTAGAAAACGATTTTCCTTCAATTGAAATCCTTACAACCTTTACATTATATATACATTACAACAATTATCACTATGCTATAATCTTGCCTCTATAATTCTGCAATCATAAATCTATAGCTATAATATGTATTGAATGTAAATATACATAATAATTGTGAATGAAATTAGTTAGACAGAGATTGAGAAATTATAGGAGAAGAGTTTTCTACTCTAACACCCCCTTCAAACTGAGCGGCGCTGGACGTACAAGTTTGCCACAGAGGAGTTGATGTCGCTGCTTGGGGAGAGGTTTGGTAAGGAGCTCAGCTGGTTCATCTATTGAAGGGACAAAATGAACTAGGTGACTCCGAAGTACAACTTTCTCACGAACAAAGTGATGATCCAACTCTATATGCTTTGTACGAGCATGGAAGGCTGGATTAGAGGCCATGTAAGTGGCACTGATGTTGTCACAATAAAGCAGAATGAGATACTGAATTTGGACACCTAGTTCATTCAATAAGAATCCTAACCAAGTAGTTTCCGCACTTGTATGAGCTAGAGACCGGTATTCTGATTCTGCATTGGACCGAGCAACAATAAGTTATTTCGTGGAGCACTAGGAGACCATAGTACCTAGGTAGATGAGGTAGTCTGAAGTGGAGCGGCGAGAGTCCGGGCAACCTGCCCAATATGCATCAGAGTAAGCGGAGAGGTGGACAGGTTGGCGTTGAGGACCGAAGGATAGGCCATGATCAATAGTACCTTTAACATAACGAAGGATAAGTTTAGCAGCAATGAGATGTGGAGCACGAGGTTGACTCATGAATTGAGAAACAGAGTTGACTGCAAAAGATATGTCAGGACGGGTAATAGTGAAGTATTGTAAAGAGTCAACCATCTCGCAGAAGATAGTAGGATTATCAAGGAATTCTCCATCACTAGAGGTGAGAATGGACTTGGCTGACATGGGGGTGTTCATTAGTTGGCTGAGTAACAAATCATGCTTCACCAAAATATCATGGGCATACTTGAATTGATTTATGTGCAGTCCATTTGAATTAGATGTAACCTGTAACCCAAGAAAATAATGTAGATGACCAAGATCCTTGATGTCAAATCCTCGACCTAAAATATCAATAAAGCTTTGAAGAACCTCATCATTGTTGCCGGTAACCACGATGTCATCAACATACTGTAAAAAAATAAATGGTATGCCCTCCATGTTGATATATGAATAAAGATGAGTCTGCCTTACTTTGTCGAAATCCGACAGAGAGCAAAAACATGCTCATACGTTGAAACCAAGCACGTGGTGCTTATTTGAGGTCATAAAGTGACTTGTGAAGCTTACAGACATAAGAAGGCATAGAGGGATTGATGAAGCCAAGAGGTTGGGTAATGTAGACGTCTTCTTGAAGGTAGCCATGAAGAAAGACATTTTTGACGTCTAATTGCCGTAGAGACCATGCTCTGGACACAGCAACGCAGAGAACAGTGTGAATGGTGGCAGGCTTGATGACAGGACTACATGTCTCACCATAGTCAATCCTGTGCTGTTGATGGAACCCCTTGGCAATGAGACGTGCCTTGTGCCGTTCTACTGAACCATCCGGGGTTCGCTTAATACGAAACACCCATTTGCAGCCCACGACATGTTGAGAAGGAGAGGGAGGAACAAGAGACCATGTATGATTCTTCAACAAAGCATTAATCTCTACAGTCATGACAGCTCTCCATTTTTCATCTTTGGAAGCCTAAGTATAGCAGGTAGGTTCCATAGAATTAATAACAGAAAGAAGAGCCTTGGGTAAGGGATACTTTACAGTTCCATCAGTCCGAATGCGGGTCTGAACATTGTTATCACAGAGCCGGGTTGTCATGGAGTGCATGGAAAGGGGTGGCTAGACTGGGGGAGTAGGAAAGGTTGTGGGTGGAATTGGAGCTATAACTGACTGTGGAGCCATTACTGGTGACGTGACTGTGATAAGAGGAACATATGGACGTAAGAGTGGGGCTGGAGTGGTTGTTATTGAAGGCAGGGCCATCGGTGGAGATACAACAGCAGCAGACTAATCAGATGGCCTAAGGACTGCAACTAATTGATTGGGTTGGTCACTGGAGGCAGTAGATGGAGCAGACCTACCAGCGATAGCAATAGCAGATTAATCAACCGGCTCAGAGACAGAAGAAGCTGGGCGGATGCGACGGCGGTAGGTGATAACATCTGGAGCCACCGTTGATGCACCGTCGATGGATTCCAATGAAGACGGTTGAGCAGGGGTCTAAGTGAGAGGAAGGGAAAGATCAACTATTTGTGAGTCAGATGAAAGAGATACCAACAAGGCAGATTGACCTGATGAAGGATTTGAGCTGGTCAACTACGATAGTGTACTTGGGTCGAACTTTAAAATATTTAGGCTTGCGTCCAAAACGGAACTTGTTGTGGGTGAGCCTTAGTTGGAAATAAGGACGATTTCTAATGGTTCAGAAGCTGGTACTTGCAAATTTTTGTAAGAAAAAGATGTTTCGTTAAAATTGGAGAGGACGGATGACCTAAACGATTATGCCAAAGAGAGGATTGAACTGAGACGAGTGCTTGGGGGACATTTGATGTAGAAGGTAGGCGAAGAGGGTAGAGACCATCCTCACTTGGACCCTGGAATAACAAATGACCAGTCTATAAGCAATATATTTGATAATAATCAGGGGCAAAAAGAAAGCAGACAAAATTATCTTTAGTAAAACGAGCAACTGAGAGGATATTTTTACGTATACATGGAACACGAAAGACATTATTTAAGGAGAAGTCAGAGAATCCCAATGAAAAAGGAAGGTTACCAGTATGGGTTATTTGCATAGAATCACCATTGCCGATATAAACATTATGTGGACCACCATGGGCTGTGAATTGTAAAGATTAGGCCTCGGACTTTAGACCCGAGAACCGATAAGAACCATTAGAACCGCACCAGAATTGGTTGGTTCAATTTCGATTCTGACAAAAAAAAATTATTTTCAAAGAACCTGGACCGTTGAAACGGTTCTGATTTCGGTTCAGGTTCCAACATTCAAAAACAGGAAAGAACCGAAAATTTCTCAATATTGAGTTATTTACGTTAAGTGTGAATCTCAGACTCCTTTCCCTCATCACTTTCTTTCCTTACATCTCTTAGACTCCACTTGTTTTCCTTTACGTCTCTCAGTCTCCAATCCCCATATATAAACGAAAAACCCTAACACAATGGCTCATCCTTCATCGAATCATCCTCTGTGCAGTGTTCATCAGTTCCTGTGTTCATTGCTTCCTCTCACTCGGGTATTCAAAATATTCATTCTCTATATCCTTTGACTATATCAAATTATCAATTCATCATTCAATTAGCTTTTAATCTTATGTAAATCAATGAGTTTTAGGCTTTTAGCTTCTGTCTTCTGGGTTGTGTAAGACTATTAGAGATGTTTTCAGTTTTTTTTCAGCCTTCTGTTTGCCTTCTGGCTTTTAGCTTCTACCTTATGTTTTTTGTTTTTGTATTTGAGATGTTTTTTTATTTGCCTTGTGCAGTTGGTAATTGACATGAGTGATTGTGTTTGGTATTTGCTATTTGGTAATTGACATGAGTCTTGTGTTAGAGTGTTAGATTGTTATTGTTATAGCAGTAGAGATGCTTTTGCATTAGTCCTTCTCTTTGTATTATTACTCTGATCCAAGATAGTGTAAGCAAATTCATCATATCGTAAAACAAATGTTTCGCCCACATAACACATTATTTCAACTCATAACACAAGAATGATGCATGTTATTGAAAATTGCATCACATTATTAAAAGTGAACACAATTCCCTGATGCAAAACTCAAGGTTGAAGGCAGTATCAGATACAAAATGTGCCAAGAAGTTCAATTGACTTTACCATTCCCAATTGATGGCATTATTTGTTACTAAATTGAACCGAACACAGTAGAATTACTACAACAACAAAATTGGAACTTGGAAAATCCCATCTCTCTTCCTCAACTCCAGTGCCTATTACCTCAAAGTCCTCAACCTAGCAGTTAATCATTAACTCAATTTTCCAACTATCCCAGTACAACCCTTCCCTGCCAATCACGTATATGCTACACAAAAATGGAATATCACTTCAAAAAAATCGACAAATTTGAACTCATACCCGATCTAAGAGCTCTTAACTGGTGCTCCATCAGCTCCACCACCGGCATTGCTCTCCAATTCCGCTCCACCTTCACCACCGGCCTTAGCCTCCTCCGCAAGCTTCTTCTTATTCTTCTCAAGAGCCGCGGCAACTTCCCCGGGCATATACTTCTCATCATGCTTAGCCAAAACCTCAGTCGCCGAAAAATAACAATCTCCGGTCCTGGCCTTCCCGGAGACGCTTTTCGTCGACACCTCCTTGAGAATTTCGTCGGTAAAAGGCTTCACAAACCCCTCCACCACAACGGAGTGCCCCTCCCGGAACAAATCCGGCAAGGAGCCCTTGTACCGGACCAGAATATCAGTCATCAGATCAGTGATGACGAACTCCATCTCCGGCGACGAGGACGGCTGGACGACGCTGCCTTCGAGGACGAGGCCGCCGAGCCGGAACTTGCTCTTGCTAGGGTTTGTGGCGTACTTCTCGAGAGCATCGGTGGGAGTGACGTAGAAGACGAGCTGGTCTTGGAAGCTGTTGAGGACGATGACGATGAAGCCGGCGATGCAGCTGAAGGTGAGTGCGTAGGTCCAGAGGCGGCGGGCCTGGAGCTGGCGGGCTCGGGCTCCGATGTCGACGGGCTTGGGCCGGGACGGGCCGCGGCGGGAGGCGGTGGAGAGGAAGCGGAGCGTGAAGGATCGGAGACTCGGCGGGAGCGGATGCGGCTGTGGATGGGGGTGGGATAGTGAGGAGAAGATCGAGGGAGGGGATTTGGTGTAGGGGCGGCGGTGGATGAGGGAAGAGGGGAGGGCGGTTGTGCGGAGGAGGAGGTGGGATTTGAGGCGGAGAGCGAGGCGCGTGGCCATTTGGGGTTTTGAGGAGGAGAGAGAGAGAGTTTGATGCGTAAACAAAACCTATCGATCGGGAAGAAAGGCTCTGGAGGGATACGATGGTAATTTGAGAAAATGTGGAGGGGCAAGCTGGTCAGAGCCCGGCCAACTTGATTTAGACTAAAAGATTGACCGCCTGCGGTGGTAAGGATGTTCATACCGAAACTAAATGATTCTTAGAAAAGGAAAGTCTTACGTGCACGACATTATATTGATGACTAAAATTTATGACTATTAGACATGAGATTGTCAATATGTGATAGTTAAAAATGTACGGTCTATTTACAGCTCGTGTATAAATGAATTTTCACATTATTCTCTCTAAATATATGACTTTATTAGATATGAGACTGTCAATATATAAGTTAAAAGTGCACTGTCTATTTACATGTCGTATATAAATGAATTTTCACTAACAAAAGATGAATTATTCTCTCTAAATATGACATGTAGTTTTTTTTCATAACGTTACGGGATTCATGAATAAGTTGGATTTCAAATGTCAAATGATGTCTAACCTTTGCATAATATCTAAAACTATTCAACCTTTTGGAAGAACCAAAGGTTTTAACCACAGAATTGGAACCGTATTTCAAAGGCGTACCTTCTTAATCAGTCCCCTCCTAATGCAAAGAAAGAGAATAATAACACTAGTAATATGCAAGACACTGGTATAAATAGACTTTTTAGTTGTGAAAGTTAGTAAATTGATGACATGATTAAATTGAAGGAACTTTACCAATCTAGACCAGTCTTAAACTCTTGATCCAAGAGGACGTGACTTCAAATACATCTATTGTAGCGGAATGAATTGATGGATGGTTGTATCGTATTGATGTTGTGTCCATTGTAATTGAAGCTTTATAAACCGTATCACAGATACTCACCTGGAATTGTTGGAGCTGAAATCCAGAAAGGATTTGGGGATGATCATTGATAGACAATCGATTATGATAGGGTTGGTGAAGTCAGCGGAGCAGAGAACAATCCTGGCCGGAAGAAAGATCGATTCTAGTTGCGGTATGAAAAGAGCGAAATCTTGGACGTACAGAAATATGGGAGGGCTAGCCAAGTCATGGACCGGCCCAACTTGATTTAGGTTTTAGGCCAGGCCCAACCACCTTGTGCCCTTTGTTCATCAATTTTGTTTCAACTAATTGTCAATTCAATACTCTCCAATTCATTTTTCGTTAGATTTTACATTTATTAATCAATAAAGGAAAAAATGATTGAAATAGACAAACAACCAACAAAAGTCTTGATTTTGAAGAAAACTGAAGCTTGAGGATTGAAACACTGCTAATCAGACTCCTGGTCTTGTTGCAGATGAAGATGATGATCAGGAGACCCCCTTCTTGCGACACCGGATGGACAAAATGCGGGAACAGATACACGGAAGGAAGGTCAAGAAAGACAATAAGGAGATGGCTCGCATCATTCATGCCCTCAATTTTTAGCATCAAACACTCGTAGTGTTGAGAGACTGAAAGGACTTGAGGTGACATGCAGGTGTGAAGCCATATTCCATCGCGGTTGATCCTACATGAATTTGTGAGGTCAGTTATACAAAAAAACGCAACAACACAAAAATTATGAATCGATCAAAGAGAAATAGATATACCATCTGGTAAATCATGGATTCGATGAAAACAATCAGATTGTGTACGAGTATCATATTTCTCATATTCATCACCAAGCCTCTAGTTTTTTTAGAGAACTAAACTCTGAGTAATTTAGAGAACCTCCATGAACAATTTAACCAACCGATTTGTCTCATTTATAGATCCACTCGACGGTTCTAGAAAACGGTTTTTCAAAATCTATGTGCGTTGTTTTGAGAAATATGTGGTTATTACGTGGTCTGAAACTTACGCGTTTATTATGTGATCTGGGCCAACAGCTTTTATCCTTTGCGGTGAGTAATGTGATATTATCATGAAGGTAAAGTAGCCAGGGGCGGATCCATGTTTAGGTCAGGATCTGCCCAACCTAAGTTCAAAGATCTCATGGTTTTAGAAGTTTTTGCCCACATAATTGGTTACAGAAATATTCAAAAAAGGGCAGAAATATTCATAAAAAGGGACAGAAAATAGGAAGAAGATTCATTCTTCTCGATAAAAGTAGAATGTTTTTAATAGATTATGGCTAACTGCCTCAAATAAAGTGGTTAATTAGGATAATTAAATATAATTATTGGGTTAGTAAATATAAATTGTTATTGAAAAGAGAAAAAAGGAATAGTATAAATCTAAAAAGGAATAATACAAAATTGTCAACCTAATGGGTAATTAAAGCAGTTATTGTAACGTATATTCTCACCTCGAATTATAAACAATAATGTGATCAGCTCATTATCTTTATATTTCAATAGAATTAGTTTTATTGAAAAAAAATTAGTTGTATTTTTCACAATGTGTAATTGATAAGGATAAAAAAGTGTTATACTGGTACGTACTTGTAATTCAGATTTTAAAGGTTAAACTACACACAAAGTAACCAAGATGTATTATGGTATTTTATAGAGTATTCAATTGTTTTGTAGGTTCATTATATTATTTTTCTACATACTAAATTTTGCCCAATGTAAAAAATTGTTTTGGATCCGCCCGTAGCTCGATCAAATGATATTTATGCCCTTTGTTAGGGTTAGAATGTAAGGAGTGAGATTTTCTTGTCCGTTCAAATTCACATCATTATATGCTTATTAGAGTTTAAATATAGGGCAATTATGATGTTTTTGTTTGCAAAGTAAACTTTATATATAATAATAATCGAAAATACAACAAAGAGAGCTATTAGCGGAGGACATACAGTCTTCACACTTCTCCCTACCCAAACAATCGACGATTACAGAGGATAAGAACCAAAATTGGTTCAACTGTAACCTAACCTACGCCAGAAGCCTCGATACATTCTCACGGTCAATCTCAAGAAGAAACCACATTTTCAGACAATATATGCCAAACTTACTAGCATATATGTACACGTAAACCTCCTTATTATATTGACAACAAAAAATAACTGATCATATAACATACAGTTTTTGGCATGACACATAACCATGGCCCACCTCACCACATGCAACTACTCTGACACCAACCTACTGGAAAACCCTAAACCCTAGCTTAAAGAGGATGGACAAGAAAAAACAAACCAAAAACACATAAAAGACAAAAACCAGAAATCTAGGCCCAAAGGACTTAGGCCCAAACCAACCCATAAGATCTCAAGAGCAAGCCCATTTGGACCCGGTCCAACATCAATTCTTATGGAGCCGCCGTCACGTCGTCGACACCCTGCCATCTCTCGGAGTCGACGTCATCCACGGCCCCCCTTTTGGAGAAGCGGGCCATCTATTCTACTACATCAAAACCTAGATGAGATACATGATTGGCTAAACCAGATTGGAATTGCACCAGATAATCCACCGTCGCTTCGTCCTCTCCGTCTCGCTACTCCACCACACCCTTATGCTTCACCATAGGCCTTGAATCGCCGCCCAAAGCTGACGACAAAACCTCATCGTCGATACCACCTCACTCCCTAACTAGATCCAACAAACCTCTATGGTCTGCCTCCAAGAAAACAAGGCCCTCTCGATCCACCCCTTCTACCAGAATTAAGCCACCGGTCACCTTCAATGCCTGTCAGACAGCGACCTAACCACAACGACGAGGCTAGAAGCCAAATGTCGGGTGGAGGTGCCAGAGGACAAGCCCCACATGAAAAAACCCTAACTTGTTCGCTTCTAATTTTGTGCAGCTCCGAGACCCTCTCCCTCCAAGTTATATCTACCCTCTCCCTCCAAGTTATATCTATCTAATTGTGATGCGTTTTATTAAAACAAATCTCTATTATAATAAAGTCGGAAGCTTAACAAAATCATCAAATTATGTTCTGACAATATTACTCCTATTACGTTGGTTTTAGATACTAAGAACAAATGTTATTATGGTAAATAGCAAAATAAAAAAAATAAGAAAGAAAAATAGATAGTTGGTTTTGTAACTGAAAAATAACAACTACTTTATAAGAATTCTTGTAACATGAATTTGAACCATGACCATCTGTTTTCAACAGTTTTTCAATTTCAGCATAACTATATACATAATTGTAAAGTATCGGCACATACAGATATTACTTCCCCGTATCCTTGGAAAATCCACTTCATTCATTTTCATTTTCATTTTCTCCAGTATCTCAATATATGTTGAAGGCTTTCAGATAATCAATATCGATCACCGGCTATAATGCTATCTTTAAATCTTCATTGTTATTGTCCACAAAAAACTTGGTCTTTCTTCTCTAAGCGATTTAGCGATAGACATAATGGTGAAAAATCACATTCTTCTCATGCTTTTTTTAATTCATGCCTTATATTCTTGAAGAACACATTTATACTTGCCATCATAGACGAATGACAAATGCGTTCATTCATTTTGAGTACATATATATGATTCAATCCCTAAGCCAAGTTCTTGTTGAAAATCGGTTTTGTTTAAATTGGTGAGCAGCGAGCATTACATGAATTAATATGCTAGATTCGTCATCTAATTAGCTAGCTTTTGTTAATTAACACCTAATCCACTGATCACTAGAAACTAAACCACCACACAGTCGTTATATATTTATCTTACGAATCTTAAACTGATCGAAGTATAGGAGCGATTAGCTAGCTAATCCACTATAAACCACTACAGTTTTATATAGTAATAATGCTTGATGATCTAAACCACTATATGAACTCCATCGTCTTAGATAAACTCCCACGAACAATTTCAAAGTGCCTCGATAGATAACGCCGGCCAGAAATTTTCAGCCACTCATAATTTACTCCGACCTAAGACTTCTCTGTATTGCATCAGCCTTTCCTGTTTCTGAGAAAGCTATGTTGCATCCGACTTGTCAATCATGCATGCTTACGTTCACGAAAATGATCCAACACTGAGAACCAATATTTCTTAGTTTCTTACTAAAGAGAACAATAGATCGCCTCCTTTTTTAAAGAATGCACGTATATGTTACAACCTTGATACCTAAATGTGTGCAACTTCTTTATCGAATAACTTTCACAGAATATTCTATTATTTATGATATCTAAATTGCACGTATCGATCAAGAAACTTAGATACATATATGATCATTTATCACATTGTTGAGCTATTATGACACATCCTCAACACAAACTTAATCCGGGATACCAAAACTTTTTCCTAACTAACACAAAAACTTTTTCCTAACTAACACATTACATGTTTGTTAGATAATGTTTAGACCAATTGATCCAAAATAATCGCTACATGTATCATGCACCGGCCCAATATCCTATAACATCTTCATCAACAAAATAAATAAATAAACAGATGTTGTCCTATCACATTTACATTTTCATCATCATCTATAACGTTTTATTTCTTCTTCATCAAGTATATTTTCAATGTTTGGGTAATTGAGGCATGATTCGTAGCGTACTTAGACTTCCCTATCCCCTATGAGGATGATGAATTGAGGATACAAAGTTTGGTATAAGACTGTAAACAAGGAAACTTGGTTGCCCCATCTTACAACCTTGCTTGGAGTCTTGGACGCCCTTTCAAACATCACTCTTTCTTTCACTATAAAAGAAACCCAGATTCCCTCTCCTCCCATTTTCTCTCCCTCTATAAATACTTACCTCGGAGTAGTAGTTTCCCATATTTATTTCGTAGTCTCTGCCCAAGTGTTTCCTCAGTCATACTCTTTTCAACCCCCACCAAGCCCTCCATGGATTCTCAGGTCTTGGTGGCTCTCGCCCTCTCACTTGTGGGTGGATTGAGTACTTCTTTAGGTGAGTTTATTCAATCTTATGCTTGTTCTTCACGTACCCAATTGAGCGTTTTGGATTTCCAGCATGTCCCATTTTGTTGTTCTTGTGTTTGATTCTCCAAATTCGGTTCTGGGCAGTCTTGTTTATGTTGGTTTTACTTAAGGTTGCTATCTTGATTTGTCTTGTTGAGTTTGAGCTTTTAAAATTTGGAAATTTTGGGTAAAGTTGCGAACTTTGGGTTAAGTGGTGTAATGAGGGTGATGTTGGGATTGTGTTTCAAGCGTTTTCTAGACTTATGATCTGTGATTGTTTTGGCATTGAGTAGCTTATTGTGTTCACTTAAACTATGTTGATCAGCTTCTGTTCACCTAAAGTTGCGAACTTTGGGTTTAAATGGTTTGATTTGTAATGAAGGTGATGTTGGGGTTGTGTTTCCAATGTTTTCTAGACTTATGATTTGCGGTTCTTTAGGTATTGAGTGGCTTCTGATGTTCACCTAAACTATGTTGGTCACTTCTGTTCTGGAGACTTATTGTTAATCTTGGAACGTGCAACAGGTGCTCTTTTCGTAATTCTCAATGAGGCTCCCAATTTGAAGATGCTTGGGCTTTTACAGGTACTCATTTCAAGATTTAGCATTTGCTGAATTACATTGATGCAGAAAATCTCGCTTTTTAAATAATGAACTAATCGGGTTGTTTACCACTTACTCTACTCTTCCGCAAATGTTTACATGCCACCAACTTGTTTAGTCTGCCAGAAATCTCACGTTATTCATCAGACAATTGAAGAAATATTTGTGATAGTATTTTGTTCCTTTGGACTTAATGTATAATCAGGCTGTGCACAAGTGCAGCAAGATCTCATCTAAACGTCTATATATGTTCTGTACAGGGTTTTGCTGCAGGTCTGATGCTAAGCATATCATTCCTAGATTTGGCTCACAATGCTATAAACTCAATTGGATTTTTAAAAGCCAACTTATGGGTAAGCCATGTACTTCAAATATTGATTTGATTTGTATTTCAGTACATGAATTGCTTAAATTTTCTATAAGATTTGTAATAATTGAAATACTTGGTGGTGCAGTTTTTCGGTGGTGTCGTATTCTTTGCCATAATTGCCAATTTTATACCCGAACCATCACTTGCTCCTGATGTGAAAAGTAAAAAGGTATTCATGGTCTTTTGTACTTCTCAAGCAACATTTTCCAAGTAACTTTTCATATGATTGGGGATTATACTTGTACCAGACTGAAGGCATGTTTGACTGACTGTGACAATATGCACTATATGCTTAACAACAGAAAGGCGGGGATGAAGGGGGAAAAGACACTCTGAAGAAGCATCGCCGTCAAGTTTTATTCAGTGGTATTGTTACAGCAATAGGTATGACTGTTTTGAGATGGTAATTCTACCTTGCAGATTAGTGTTTGAATTGAAAAACAATAAAGTTACCTGTGGAATGAGAAGGTAGTTAACTGTTGCATACCAAAATTATATAGATTTGCGGTCATAATAAGATTTTTGGTACTTTTAAGGGAAAAACAAGACTTGTTGTTGTTGTTGTTGTTGTTGTTGCGCTTTGCGTCTTTTTCCTTTTGGTTCTTTCCCTATAGATGAAAAACAGAACCTATACATGCCCCTTCCATCCCACCCCAAGGCTCAAGGGAGTTTTACATCATCTTTGTGTTGCAGGATTTCGATAGTTTTGTGACATACGTTTTATTTTTTTGGAGTTAATTTTAATCCCTTTGGTTATAGGTTCTGAGAAAACGCTTGAGCAATTTGAATATTTTCTGTAATTCATCCCCTCTAACGTGAATATTATGATGTTTCAGGCATAAGTTTGCACAACTTTCCTGAAGGAATGGCAGTGTTCCTTGGATCAATGAAGGTACCCCTGCAGTTATATCATTTTTGGTGTAGACTTGATTCTGATTTTACTTAAATAGACGAATTTGTGCTTATGATAATTGAATTTGATGTTATGTGCTTGTTTCGACCTTTAATTAAAGTAGATGATATCGGAAGAAAAGTCTTTTTGATGATCACACTTTTTTATTTGTGATGTGCAATATTAATGCAATTTTTGCTGTTTTGTTGATCATAAATTTGGTTTACCTGACCATCTGCTTATCTTGCAATCACTAGTCATATGAACCTTTTAATAGTCTTCGTGGAATCATATAATTGATGGTAGTCATAGGCTCCCTGTAGCTTTTTAAGCAACTCACCTTAGTCTATCTTCTGATGCTGCAGTGTAAACTTTGATGAATACTACCATACATTTCTTGCTAATTTTTTAACTGGTTTATATGCTCTACTCTTTTGTTGAAACTTGTTTGAATTTGTGCTACTGAAAACATGAAATTGTATATTAATGGTCGATCTGCTCATTAGTATAGCATGCTATCTTAAGCCATATCCTGAAAAGAGTATGCAATAGAGATCTATATGAGAACTAAATCGCTCTGGTGCTATTTGTTCATATGTAACTTCTGCGTGTTCTATATTTCTTGCAGGGCCTCCGTGTTGGTGTCAATTTGGCTTTGGCCATTGCCCTACACAATATCCCAGAGGTATATTCTCTAAATAGCTTTTATATTTCTGGCTTACACCGTTGTAGATTTGTTATCTAGTGACAAGTTTCTCTTTTCTAGGGAGTTGCTGTTGCACTTCCTGTCTACTTTGCAACACAGAGGTGAGAAATTATGCAGCCATCATCTAATTAAAAATGAGCATAAAGTATGTTTGAAAAAGGTAGCGGTAGGGGTGAAAATGATAGTTGAGGGTAACTATTATGGTGTTGTTTGTAAAAGTGGAATTGGTTAGAGTGGCTGCGTATGGGAGGGAGGAGGTGGGAGAGGAGTGGTGGTGGTGATGATGTAGAAGGCAGTGGTGGATTTTGGAGGTGGCAATGGCCAGTATTTCTGTCATTGTTCTATAAAGGCAGTGGTTTTGTGGTTAAAGCAACTTTGGTGTCCATTTGTGGACATGACTTCTAAGCTTATTCACTTTCCAAATCAATAACAACCTCACAAATCTAATGTTAGGCTATATACTATATGAATCTCTATCAATGAACTTAAAAATCATTTATATACCTAAATTATTAAATGGTGGGTTTTCTAAATGTTTCAGCAAATGGCAGGCGTTCAAATTGGCGACACTTTCTGGTTTTGCTGAGCCTTTGGGTGTGATAATAGTAGGTATGTGATCTGATAAAAGAAACCTTCAGATTTGTTTCTTTTACAGTTATTGCAAATGTTGGTTTACACCATTGAAAATTTCAAATTTATTAGGATACTGCTATGTTTAGAAGTTGAGTTATTCACTTAATTAGGCCCCAACTGAATTTGAAAAAGATTCAAGGTGCACTATAATATTCAAATACTGTGCCAGTTTCTCTCCCCCAAGTTTTGAATCTGTTTATCAATATAAAGCAGACAACCTGGAGGTTGGCAATATATGTTACTACTACGCTTTAAATGAACTTTACTTTTGGAAGGTTGTAATCGCTCTTGTTGTTGGAAAGATTGTAATAACTCTATCTCAATGATTAGTCTAATTTATATGCATAGAATCAATAGTCTATTAGGGTCTCTCTAATAAATGGAACATTTTGATCTGCTATGGGTTAATGATGTGTGCTAATGTGATGCAGCCTATCTATTCCCTAGCAGCTTGAATCCAGAAATTCTTGAAGGCCTTCTGGGAGCAGGTTTGAAACGTTAATGGTTGTTGAATATCTCAATTAGTAAACGATACTTTATGCGACAATTTCAGTTCATCTGTAATTTGGCTGTGGTGCAGTTGGTGGAGTGATGGCTTTTCTAACTCTTCATGAGATGCTGCCCTTGGCATTTGATTATGCAGGGCAGAAGCAAGCTATCAAGGCTGTGTTTTTGGGAATGGCTTTCATGTCTGCAAGGTAATACCAAATCTTGACATAATGTCTTATAATTTGACTGTGTAAAACATCTGTGCTTGGTTTTCTTTGATTTTATGTAACTGGAAACGGCTCCATTGGAATCGTATCTGTCTTTGCCAGATAGTAACTATAGCTATACCAAAGACATGTAACTAAAATTGGCAATTCAATTTGGATTCTAAACTTGTGGACACTAAGGCGAAATAGGTACTAAATGTTTAGAAATTTCATTAGTTTTGCTTATGTTACTCTCGTTTTGCCTGTCTTGCAGCCTGTACTTCCTTGAAATCAGCTTACCTGCAGAAATGAGCTTGTAGCTTGTAGCTGTATTCCATTTGCTATATTAGTGTTGTACATTTCTGTACCTCAACTGGTGCCCACTTATTGTAATCGGCACTGAATAGCTGTAATTTGTTCGGCTTGGTTTCAGCCTAGAGGAGATTTACTGTTGCCGAAAGATAGAAGTTTGATCATATATAAGATCCTAGAAACATTGCAAATGTAGTGACTAGTGTATGAGACTCCACTTCCTCAATCAACTTCAGTCCTCTTTGTGCTTATTTGCATTTGATTTGATGGAGCTGATTAACCAGCATAACAAGATTTAGGCAACTATTTGAATACACTTTCTTGCACTTACCAAGAGATTCATATAAATTGTTTCCCAGATATAATGTAATAAAACTATAAACTAGTATGCAGCTATATTTTTTGAGGTTGTACTTGTTCCAACTACAAATTTCTTTTCAACTACTCTGGCTCCCTCAATGTACTGTAGTCTCTACAGTTCGACAGCAAGCATGTCTTTAACTAATCTGCTAAACATTTTCATTGTAACTAATTTCAATTTTGCAAACAAAAGAAAATGAAAATAAATTAATAAATCTAAAGCCACACTTCACAAACGTACAATCAAAAGAGGATAAATTAACTCTGACTTCTGTATGCAAGAGCCAAGATGCTGTGGCATGCAATGCACAACAATTAGTGATGATTCGTTTAATTATTAAGGAGAATCTATATATACGAGATTGATTCGATGCAGAGAGACACATCATGGTTTTGAACTGAAATGAATTGTCCATGGAAATGGCCAGAGTTCACTGTGCAGTCTCATCGATCATCATCGCTTTTCATGGAGGAAATCATTGTGATTATTTCTTGGAAATATGCATGTCTGATTTCGAAACAAATAGAAGTAAATTCATCTGCACAATCTAGTCCAATTGCACTTGAACATAGGATAAAGCTGTCTAGTCATTATCTGCAGTATTTCTGATCATTGTGATTATATATTTCTCGGAAATATGTCTGATTTCGAAACAATTAAAAGAAAATTCATCTACAAAATCTAGTCGGAACTGCACTTGAGCATAGGATTAAAGCTGTCTAGCTAGTCATTATCTGCAGAATTTCTAATTGCATTCGTGAAAGTATGAAGAGAAAAACGGGAAGAGAGATCATGATTAATAAAAGTAACACAAAGCAAGCTAGCAAAAGAGAAGAAAAGACTAAAGTATTTGTCTGGTAAAATGAAGTCTCTGACAAAGCTATGGGATATATGAGTATGCTAAGCTTTATTAGTCCTAAGAACCAAACCCTATTGATTAGGACTAAAGCTAGCTGTCTAGTTATCTTTACCTTCTAATTCGAAAAGCTAGTTTTTGATTTGGAATTTTGGATGTGAAAAATTGAACAGAAAGTGGGATAATACACACTTCACATTGGCTTAACATATCTATAGTGTCCATTAACACAGGCACCAAGCTCAGTGTTTTACACAGTTCATGAAGCTAGGAATTGTCCTAAAAGACTAGCTCGGAGTAACAAAAACCTTAGCCTACTTAAGACACAGGTACACACAGTTAGATACCAAGCAACAATGGAAGTCCATAACAAATCATAGCAGCCGAACCCAAATCGGTGAGTTTTGATTATATACATGTGAGATTACAGGTGCTTGAGCTTTTGTATGTTTTTTTATGTACAAAGGCTCTTTCGTTCTTATATTCCTGATCAAATCGTAAAGTCTCTGGTCTCTGCTGTCATTGATCTCAGCTAATAGCCCATAGCCTCTAGAGCACTCCAATGCTGAATCGATCGATATATATCCTACACAGTATTGCATCTGTCATAAAATTTATGAAAGCAGTAAAAAGTTGTAACACCTTTGCTGTTGTGAACAGTAGCTATAATGCGTTTAGGATTTTATGCTTCCCATGTTCCGTCTGGAGTTTGAACCAACATTCAGATTAGTAATTAGTTTACAGCAACTAGCTAGTTAAATTTACTTCGAACAACCGCTCACATTTATAAAGGTGACCCCTTTTTTATACAGTGAAGTTTCAAATAACAAGCAGGTAATGGAGAAATAATTGACTCTAAGATCATCTCAGCCGAGATAGACGAGAGAGTAGAGAATAGCTAGACGTCATTCTTGATGTAGTTTGCGGGGCGTACCCAACTGCGAGCACACGGCCTATTGGCAACAAGAACTGAAGATCAGTAGATGGACCGTCGCAAGAAGTGGAAGGTCGGTCAAAAGAGTTTAATGCCCATAATGACCGTATAACTACAATGGCTGAACATATTAGATAAATTAGAGAATAACGCCAAGTGCAGTGTTCTAAAAAAAGGCTGCCTACTTTGTTTACAAGTCGCTTAAGACCTTCAAACCAACTATCCGCCCTAATAACGTTTAGACAGTTTTCAAACTCTGACTATACGCAGAGCTCTAAAATAAGGCCGTGCAGCCCTCCTAAGCGGCTTCTTGGCGCTCCAAGCCTACCCTCCGCCTTGCAAGTGCCTAGCGAGTTTTTAAATCTTGACGCCAATAATAATCGAAATCGTAAAGATACATATGTTGGTTTTTGGTAGTGATAATCAGATCAATCAGACTGATTACAAGATAGTCGAAATCCAACCTTTTGGGGCCTCTGAAGAATGAAAATTTTCTAAATTGGCTAGTAGGAATGACTAGTGTGAAGATGGTCACTTTTAGATACAAGGCATATAAGTAGTGAAAAAGGTCAAGATGGTTGCTTTCAGAGTCAAAGGTAGCGTTGTTTTGTGGTGGGATTAACTGTAGCGAGCTAGTCTGATCCAAGGAAAAACTCGTTCAAACATGACAAAAATGAATCAATACTTCTGAGAGAAGAATTGGTTTCATTATGAACAACTACTCTATTACATGTACATAGATTGTGTACAAGGCAATAAAACGGTGAACATGAGTTTCTAAGGTTGGCAAAATGAGAGACAAAATCGAAGAAGGTGGCAAGATATCTAAGTGGATTAAAGCCTTCAATTCAATAGAAAATTGGGTACATATGGTGTGGAGTCTGAATCTCAAAATTTGGCACTGAAGGCAGAGATGATGGAGCAGGCGAAGGAACTTTTCTCTCATTCCAGTATTGATAGCAAGAATGAATTCGAGTTTTCTCACCATTAGCAAAAATGAATATGAGATGAACCATAAAGAAATCCACTAATATTTTTCCTATATATATGTATTGTTAGAATACATTTACTTTGTAAGTCATTCATGAGAAATTAAAAGGAATATCGAAAGTTCGAGTGGTTGAAGCTGAAGCAACTACTTTCAAAGTAACGAAAGAAAATCAACAACTGGAGTGGGCTGAGAGAGTCAAATTCAAAAAGAAGATTGTTCACTTCTTTCTATCCTTCCAAACCGTGCATGAAATTTTTTATCTTGAGACTTTTTCTAGATGCTTATTGTAGGGAGTCATTTTAATGAGAACCTATAAGTTGATGACTAGTTGATGAGAACTTTTAAATTAATTATTATTAGACAAACTTTTCACTCAAATTTTGACATCTTAATCGTTTAAGATGTAAATGTATATAAGTAGATCAATCCTACATAATTTCAGCCAAATTGGTGATCGTTAAGAACTAGAACTAGATCAAATCAATAGATGAACTAAATCTGTCAAATATGGATCATTCAAGTTCATAATTGATAAATTTCACTTATAAATGCATTAACGATTTTCAATTTAGTTGAAAATTTGCATAAATGATCTATTAATAAATATTTATAAAATGAATGGTTAATATATGAATATAAGATCGAAAAACGAGATAAACCGAAAAGTACTTAATTTAGAGATCCTCATGCTTTTGTAATAAGAGATTTTTATCTCGGGACTTTTTCTTGTGTTCAAGAGTTGCATTAATAAAGACTTGATGACAACTACACCATCCATTTGCAATTGCATTAACGTCTATAATCAACAATTTCATCCATGCCAAGCCTCTTAATTAACAAGAAGATATATATACAAAAGTTGACAATTTGGTGCAGTCTCGTCAATTTGCAGATATACATAATGTTACACACACTTCTGTTGAATACAAGAATCACTTCTGTGGAATTGTGCATGTAAAAGCATGAAAGAGGCAAACTGCGATGAGGTTTACCCCAAGGGAGGCACAGCCGACCGTGGCGCTTTCACCAAAGCAAATGCTGGGTTGTTTGTATCTAAAATTACCCTCAAGTACTCTAAAGCTCTTTGTTTTCCAACGCTTACCGCACAGTAAAATATCATTTCAACTTCATAGGGGAAAACTTAACATGAAAGATAGTGATTCTACAATGTACAAAACTACAAACATCTCCATTTGAATGGGATTATGGGGGACAACCTCCAAATCTTAATTACTTTGTCTTTGTTGTCTTCTTATCCTCACATTAAGCCATTAAGGATCCAGTCTAGGGTTAGTACGGTAACTTTCATTTCCATCTTCTCCATCTCTGCAGTGTACAGGTATATATACTGTACACCTGTTTGTACACAGTGTTGAATAAGTTACTTGTCCTTTCAAGTCCTAATGTTTCATTATCATCTCTCTCTCTCTCAAGTCTCAACATTAGCTTTTGCGCGTATTTTGTCACCGTTTAGTCACACCTCACAAGTGATTTCTTGTCTCAGTTCCCTTTTGACTCTGTTAGTTGCTTTGATCGATCAACCAGCCTTGATTTTTGACCTTTCTTTAACCTAGCTTATCTCTAATTATTTCTCTTCTTTTACTCTTGCTTGGTGATTTTGTTCATTCGGTCTCTTCTTCACTCTCCACCTTGTTTATTACCTATTGGTCCTCTATTGTCTCTCCCACACCACCGCCTCTAGTGTGCCTATAAAGTGCTGTGTACAATAACCCAGAAAGAAAAACTCAAGCTACTACTCTCTTCTATCTTCAAGATCATGACAGATCCCTACCCTTCTTCCAATTACTTCAATGGTTGGTTCAATCTCAACTTCTCTCCACCCGCACCTTCCCTTTCCTATACTTTTCGTCATCAGCAAGCTCCTTTCTCAAATTATAACATGATCAACAACAACAGCAATAGCTTTTTCAGTAGCCATCCCCAATCTTCATCATCACCTCCCTCTCCTCCGTTGAAAGAAGCCCTTCCTCTACTCAACCAAAGCCCTACAAGAGATCATCAAGATGAAATATTAGCTGAGGATCATGCTGATGATAATGAAGAAGATGAAAATGAGGAAACTGTTACTGTGGCTTTGCATTTAGGGCATCCAAACCCTAGCGCTGCTGCCGATTTAATCTCAAGGCTCTCCTCCTCAGAGATTTCATCTGCAGATAGAGAAGATGCAGTTGCTACTCCTGATGCTTCTTCACCTGGATATGTCTCAAACAGACTCAACAAGGGCCAGTATTGGATCCCAACTCCTTCTCAAATTTTAATTGGTCCAACTCAATTCTCTTGTCCCCTTTGCTTCAAGACTTTTAACAGATACAATAACATGCAGGTATGTTAATATTGTTAATAATCATTTTTGCCTTTCACGTCTCTGTGAACCACATACACGATTAATTAAGTAATTTCTTAGCAAGAAGGAAAAAAGCTGAAAAATTAAAGCTTTACTTTCTGGTTTTGATCGTATTCTTTCTTTTTTGATTTTGCTGAGAAAGAGAAAATCCATTCCTATCTAGCTAGAGTCTAGAGATCATCATAATTTGTTTTGTACAGTCCTTTTCTAGCTTGATTTTAGTCTTTAACTTTTTATTATGAAGGAAAAGAGTACTACATGGGTCCTTAGGGTTTTCTCTTTTCTTCTTTGCTACTTTAAATCATGTTTTTCTTTTCTTTTGTGTGATTTCCAGTTTCATACTTTGTGATGCTATCAGCACCACTAGTACTCTTTAATTTGTTTTCTGTTCTCCTCTTTTGTATGCAGATTTGTGGGTTTAGGGATTGAAAAATAAGAACCAAGGGTATAATAAATCTGCTACCTGCTCTTATCCCAGTATGAGAATAAAAACTAAGCAGCACCCCTCTTTATGAGATTGAACAACACAGAAATTGTGCTTTTTGCACCTAGAAGTCTGTGTACTATGTGATATGTTCATATCCCGAGAACACAAAGCAAACAAATGTAGTTACTATGAACAGTAAGTCAGTAACCATTCAAACTTTGAAAGCAAAATCCCCTACTAATTATACTATTTTGAAATTTCTCAATAATTATATATACTATGCCTCATACAGATTCACCATGAGCTAGATTTGTACCAGTTTTGGAATCAAACCCGAAGAAGAATGACAAGAAATTTCAAACTCCAATTTTCTAAGCCATAATTGCTTTATCTTTTCTTCATCTTCAAAGAAGTCTTAAAAGAATAAAACATTCAAAGAACGACCTTCACAAGATCCAGCTTTTGTTCGATAAATCTTCCTTGAAATTTCCTTCATAAAGACTTTTTATGTTTCTCTATGCATAACACTGGTTCTAACTCTCATTTCTACTGGTTATGAATTTATGTGAAATATGAACATAAACAAAATCATGATCAAACAAGCTATTTATTAATCAGTTGTTAAAAATCTCTGTATGTTCTTATAAATGTGATTATGTACTGTTTATCTATGATGTGGTTATGTATGCAGATGCATATGTGGGGGCATGGATCTCAGTACAGAAAAGGGCCGGAGTCTCTAAGGGGAACCCAACCGACAGCCATGCTTAGACTCCCTTGCTATTGCTGTGCACCAGGTTGCAGGAACAACATTGACCATCCTAGATCAAAGCCTCTCAAAGACTTCAGAACCCTCCAAACCCATTACAAGAGAAAACATGGGATCAAACCTTTCATGTGTAGGAAATGTGGCAAGGCGTTTGCAGTGAGAGGTGATTGGAGAACCCATGAGAAGAATTGTGGCAAGCTTTGGTACTGCACTTGCGGCTCGGATTTCAAGCACAAGAGGTCTCTCAAGGATCATATCAAGGCTTTTGGACAAGGACATTCAGCTTATGGTATTGATTGTTTTGAAGAAGAAGATGATGATGCGGCCTCTGAAATTGAGGAAAATGACTCTTGCCATTGAGTTAATTCCAAGCCTGATTGTAATGTCGGTTTCAATGTTTTATGGCTGGGGATTAGTTTACAGGTCATAATTGGCGTTTACTTTGGAAGTTATCTAGCCATGTTCTCTTTTTTCTTTTCTTCCTATTTCTTTTCTTCTTTAAACAGTTTCCATTTACTCGGTAATGTATCGTAATGGATCGCAATACATCAATGTAATGCTTCTCCCTTGGGGGAAATTACTCCTTTAGTTTCTGTATCTATCGTAAACACTACAAGAACACCTTGATTAGCTAACATTTCAATTTGGTTTGACTAACACCCTTCGAGAAAAGATCGAAAGATATATTGATCTAGAATTTGGAGAACATGATCTCAACGTGGATCGGAAGAAGTAATTTCCCATTCATGTTTCATGCAGTGCCATCATAGTTTTGGTTATATCAATGCCATTCCCATCAGCTGGTAGCTTAATTTAGTTTTGAGTTCATACGATCTGTTGCAATTAGTGGGGTTAGTACATACATTGCATGATGATAGGGTTTCAATATTAGGGTTTGAATACATCAAACCAAAAAAGAAATTAGGGTTTCAATATATTGATCGTAGGGAGTACCAGTACTAAAGAGGTCGGAAGGGATATAATTGATCTTGATGGCAGCTTTACAAGAGAGACAGAGGGGGAGGGAAAACATGTGTCGAGTAGTCAAAGAGCAGAAGAAAAGCGAGAAAAGAGCTTTGCTGCTATTGAAATGTTATTTCAAACTGTAAGTATGGTACTGTATTGGTGGGATCGATTGGTCTGGTGTATGGGTTTTATTATTTCGATCTGGCGTACCATGTCCTCCCCTTGGTTCTCTTTGTCTTCTTGGTCCGGCACTTTATGATGAGATCGATGAGGTAAGAATGGCAGAATTTGACAGTTCGTTGTACGTAATCTTCCATAGACTTAACAGAAGGTAGCTACTAGCCTACTACTCACCCAGTTACCTGGCAGGTAAAAAGTGAATTAATACAAAACCACCGTAATTAATAAAGTCCCCAGCTCTCTCTCTCTCTGTGGTAATATTCTTTTCTTGTTCTCTCTTCTTTGTCACAGCACCAATCACCACCATTTCGCCTGCAGCAGTAAAAAGAGGCATGCATGATAGATCGAATCACTGCCTCCTTCTCTCTATTTATCTCAAACTCTGTGTTTCATCTCACTCGATCATCTCGATCTTACGTTACCAAACTCTGTAACCTATTGATGTATTGTGCTGTAAAATCAGTTCTGCTGACTAGAGTACTCATGATCATGATGGATCCTGCATACATCTAGTGCCCATTCAACACACTTCCATTAAGATGGACACAAAAAATCAAACCCCAAGTAAGTACTATGGCCTAGGCACAAAAAATCTCAGTGAAATTAAGCATATTTGATGCTTATAATGACTAGTAAACCATCGTACCTATAGTTTATAACATATTACACTTGGCATGCGCGGCAGGAAGGGAACATCTTTGTCTCCCTACTGTTGTTTTAGGTCGAACTCTCAATATAAACGACCAAAATAATGTGTCCCCAACAAGAGAACAGACGCATTGGGAATTTTCAACCAAGTAGCATAGCGCGGATCGTATCAAAACAAAAAATGTGGATCGTATCAAAACAAAAAACCAAGTAGGTTACGGCTAACATGGTGGCTTGATTGGTATAGGGGGAAACTTGTAATAAAAAATTATGTTGTTTAAGTTCATATTGTATGATGAACTAATTGCATTTTCATTTTCAAAGAAAAGAAAGAAAGATGAACTAATTGCATTTTCATTTTTTTTAAAAAGATGAACTAATTGAATACACTTGAATGAAAGTCGGTATTTATGTACTGTTGCAATGTCAAATTATGCATAATTGTGGGTGCGAGAGTTATCAGCTACGTACGAAAAGAAGTGACTTAATTTTTTTGAAGGACTTAATGGTAACTAAGTAGCGCTATTTAGTCCGTGCAAGTACTCAGACAGGTATATGATCAAAAACATTGAATATCGTAGAAATATCATCAAGAAAAATCCGGCACGCACAAACAGCGAGCTAATTAACCTAGCTAGAACGAAAGCGTACTAATAATGTATTTAGTACGTACACTTGCAATAACAAACTTGTAATCGAAACATAATCTCGCCTCCTATAATCACATTATGTATCTAAACCTACTTACATGCATTGCATGCAAAAATGATACAAGCAAACATAGATGTTTTCATAAGACTCATATAGATATAAGCACCTACGAGAATTTGTAGGAATCAATAATATGGTTCATTAAAATCACAATTTACTTGGTCCCAGAATTTCTTTTTACATATATATATATATATATATATATATATATATAGATAGGCCATAGAACAGGGCACAAAATGGATCAATCATGTTCCAAATATGAGTGGAGAAAATTGATTGAAACATGTTTTTCAAGTGAGAGCATTAATACGGGGGTTAGGGCTGGCTCCGGTCCACTTCGGTTCGGTTTATACCCCAAACCGCGAACCAAACCAATGTTATACTTCGGTTCGGTTCGGTTCGGTTTTTTACTATTCAAGAGGCCAAACCGCAAACCAAACCACACCTACGGTTCGGTGCGGTTCGGTTCGGTTTTTCGGTTTTTTTTTTCAAATTCATAATTTTTCATCTTATTATCATTATAGTGAAAAATGGTTATAGTTCACAAAGTTGCACATTTATTTACAACCTAATAAACAAGTTATACAACATTAGTATGCATATTGTGATTCCGATGACTAAAAGTAAAAAATTAAAATTCGACCGTCAGATATGATCATTATGAAGAAATATGTATGTGGGAAAAAATTCAACTGGATCCGACAAAGTTAAGGGCTCGATCGAAACGGTCAACCCTGATCCATCGTCACTTATCACACGGAAACACTCATATCTACCTCTATATTACGTATTTTTGTCAAAACTTCTACACTAAAAACACTCAGGTAGATGAGACGCAACCGCCCATATAAAAATTTTGAGAGATTTACCTTCCGACGATAGGGCTCCCCCTAGGGAATAATAAAGGTAAATAGGGTTGCCGCTACAATCGGCACCGAGACGTTACCCGAATTACGTGATTTTTTAACCAGAGCTGTATTTCATCATTCCGAACACATCTTATTTCACGAGTTTTTTGATAATTTTGCTTCTATGTAGAGTTGGTTCATAAAGTTGTGCATTTGCTTAAAACCTAATAAACAAGTTATACAACATTAGTATGCATATTGTGATTCCGATGACTAAAAGTAAAAAATTAAAATTCGACCGTCAGATATGATCATTATGAAGAAATATGTATGTGGGAAAAAATTCAACTGGATCCGACAAAGTTAAGGGCTCGATCGAAACGGTCAACCCTGATCCATCATCACTTATCACACGGAAACACTCATATCTACCTCTATATTACGTATTTTTGTCAAAACTTCTACACGAAAAACACTCAGGTAGATGAGACGCAACCGCCCATATAAAAATTTTGAGAGATTTACCTTCCGACGATAGGGCTCCCCCTAGGGAATAATAAAGGTAAATAGGGTTGCCGCTACAATCGGCACCGAGACGTTACCCGAATTACGTGATTTTTTAACCAGAGCTGTATTTCATCATTCCGAACACATCTTATTTCACGAGTTTTTTGATAATTTTGCTTCTATGTAGAGTTGGTTCATAAAGTTGTGCATTTGCTTAAAACCTAATAAACAAGTTATACAACATTAGTATGCATATTGTGATTCCGATGACTAAAAGTAAAAAATTAAAATTCGACCGTCAGATATGATCATTATGAAGAAATATGTATGTGGGAAAAAATTCAACTGGATCCGACAAAGTTAAGGGCTCGATCGAAACGGTCAACCCTGATCCATCGTCACTTATCACACGGAAACACTCATATCTACCTCTATATTACGTATTTTTGTCAAAACTTCTACACGAAAAACACTCACGTAGATGAGTCGCAACCGCCCATATAAAATTTTTGAGACATTTACCTTCCGACGATAGGGCTCCCCCTAGGGAATAATAAAGGTAAATAGGGTTGACCGCTACAATCGGCACCGAGACGTTACCCGAATTACGTGATTTTTTAACCAGAGCTGTATTTCATCATTCCGAACACATCTTATTTCACGAGTTTTTTGATAATTTTGCTTCTATGTAGAGTTGGTTCATAAAGTTGTGCATTTGCTTAAAACCTAATAAACAAGTTATACAACATTAGTATGCATATTGTGATTCCGATGACTAAAAGTAAAAAATTAAAATTCGACCGTCAGATATGATCATTATGAAGAAATATGTATGTGGGAAAAAATTCAACTGGATCCGACAAAGTTAAGGGCTCGATCGAAACGGTCAACCCTGATCCATCGTCACTTATCACACGGAAACACTCATATCTACCTCTATATTACGTATTTTTGTCAAACCTTGTACACGAAAAACACTCACGTAGATGAGACGCAACCGCCCATATAAAAATTTTGGGACATTTACCTTCCAACGATAGGGCTCCCCCTAGGGAATAATAAAGGTAAATAGGGTTGACCGCTACAATCGGCACCGAGACGTTACCCGAATTACATGATTTTTTACCAGAGCTGTATTTCATCATTCTGAACACATCTTATTTCACGAGTTTTTTGATAATTTTGCTTCTATGTAGAGTTGGTTCATAAAGTTGTGCATTTGCTTAAAACCTAACAAACAAGTTATACAACGTTAGTATGCATATTGTGATTCCGATGACTAAAAGTAAAAAATTAAAATTCGACCGTCAGATATGATCATTATGAAGAAATATGTATGTGGAAAAAAATTCAACTGGATCCGACAAAGTTAAGGGCTCGATCGAAACGGTCAACCCTGATCCATCGTCACTTATCACACGGAAACGCTCATATCTACCTCTATATTACGTAATTTTGTCAAACCTTGTACACGAAAAACACTCATGTAGATAAGACGCAACCGCCTATATAAAAATTTTGGGACATATACCTTCCGACGATAGGGCTCCCCCTAGGGAATAATAAAGGTAAATAGGGTTGACCGCTATAATCGGCACCGAGACGTTACCCGAATTACGTGATTTTTTAACCACAGCTGTATTTCATCATTCTGAACACATTTTATTTCACGAGTTTTTTGATAATTTTTCTTCTATGTAGAGTTGGTTCATAAAGTTGTGCATTTGCTTAAAACCTAATAAACAAGTTATACAACATTAGTATGCATATTGTGATTCCGATGACTAAAAGTAAAAAATTAAAATTCGACCGTCAGATATGATCATTATGAAGAAATATGTATGTGGAAAAAATTCAACTTGATCCGACAAAGTTAAGGGCTCGATCGAAACGGTCAACCTTGATCCATCGTCACTTATCACACGAAAACACTCATATCTACCTCTATATTACGTATTTTTGTCAAACCTTGTACACGAAAAACACTCACGTAGATGAGACGCAACCGCCCATATAAAAAATTTGGGACATTTACCTTCCGACGATAGGGCTCCCCCTAGGGAATAATAAAGGTAAATAGGGTTGACCGCTATAATCGGCACCGAGACGTTACCCGAATTACGTGATTTTTTAAACAGAGCTGTATTTCATCATTCCAAACACATCTTATTTCACGAGTTTTTTGATAATTTTGCTTCTATGTAGAGTTGGTTCATAAAGTTGTGCATTTGCTTAAAACCTAATAAACAAGTTATACAACATTAGTATGCATATTGTGATTCCGATGACTAAAAGTCAAAAATTAAAATTCGACCGTCAGATATGATTATTATGATGAAATATCTATGTGGTAAAAAATTCAACTAGATCCGACAAAGTTAAGGGATCGATCGAAACAGTCAACCCTAATACGTCGTTAGTTATCACACGGAAACGCTCATATCTACCTCTATATTACATATTTTTGTCAAACCTTCTACACGAAAAACACTCGCGTAGATGAGACGCAACCGTCCATATAAAAATTTTGGGACATTTACCTTCCGACGATATGGCTCCCCATAGGGAATAAAAACGGTAAATAGGGTTGACCGCTACTATCGACACCGAGACGTTATCCGAATTACGTGATTTTTTAACCATAGTCCTATTTCATCATTCCTAACACATCTTATATTACGAGATTTTTGATAAATTTTCTTCCATAATTAAAGTCTTTTTCCTTCCTACTACATAATTAAAGTCCTTTTAATTATGAGTTTATTTATATACTTATTTATTTATTTTTTTTCCGGTTTTTCGGTCCGGTCCGGTTTCTACGGACCCCAAACCGCAAACCGGACCATACATACCCGGTTCGGTCCGGTTTTTGTTTTTCGGTTCGGTTTGTCTTCGGTTCGGTTTTTTTCGGTTTTCGGTTCGGTTTCGGTTCGGTTTTTTTCGGTTTTCGGTTTCGTATGGCCACCCCTAACGGGGGTTTGCTTAACAGGACGTGGGGAACAATTTGAGTGATGAATCACATGATGAGTACTATTTGATTCTTAAAAGTTTAGATGAGAGCTTGGTTACACTACACCATCATTGTCAGGACAAACCTGCAACCTTAACCCTGAAGGACTTACAGTGGACACGTACCTGTCACACTAGCCTCCAGATATGGATTTCCACAAGTTAATTTATAGATCGCTAACCAACGAGGCCTGTTGGTAGCGGGGATCGAACACGGATGGGGTCTCCACCATAAGCCCGCCCTTGCCAACTGAGCCAAACCTCGTTGGCACATGCTGAGTACTATATCCTTAAGCAATTGAGGTCAGAACTCAGAAGAAAACAAATACCAGCTAGCTATATAAACGTACATAGGCGGAGGTGACTCAAGTTCTTATTCCTTCAAGGGATAGAAGCCACTGCCTTGTCAGAATTCTGATGCTTCTTTACCAACTTCATTGGCAATATGTCGCTTGAGTCTTCTGGTCTTCATGATCATTTTCCTAGCCTCTACAAAAGTTATAGCTCCCACAGGAAGTTAGAGTCAGACCCTTTCTGATATTCGTTATGTGGTCCATTAGTGACTCTGTTTTGTATTATTCATAACGCTTATAAGTTGTAACTTCTTCCTGTATGAATATAACTCGTTTGATTAAAAAAGAAACAAAAAAAATAGCTATATAAACGTATATACGAAAGTCGAGTAGATGTTATAGTGAGACTAACTGTTTATGAAGCAAACTTACGCATCAATCACATTAATATACGAAGAACTTAGTTTCTACCTTCAACTATATGTATCCAGCAGCCAGCACTTTAGTTTGTGATGAAGCATCTTGTTCAGAGCTTGGAATCTCGTTGGGTATCTATCTACTCTGTGAATGTGTTCAAGCTAGCTAGCTATAGTGTGAACTATTTCCAAAATTGTTGTTAAAAAATTGAAACTTTTGAACATGGATTGCTTTGAAAAATGTAAATAGATTGAATAAGGTGATTCAAAACTTTTGGTAGACAATGTTATTGGTAGAAAATACTATGCCCTGGAAATTAAAAACGGTTCATTTGACAATATGTTTCCTCATTTCGATGATGACGGAACATTTCATTATACGAGGGCATGAGCCCATACCCTGTAGAAAGATTAATCATGCCATTGATACTCCTGTTAGAGTACTATTATATATCCTACATCAGAAATATAAGAGTATAAGACCTTACCTATAGGTTTATAAGGGTTTGAGCTACTCTCTCTATTGTCAATTGGTTTTGGAGTTGAACCCCATATTACTTTGTCATGGTATCAGAGCAGGTTACTCACGTCCCCGTGTGAAGCTCAAAGGTCACACGAACTCTACGACCTCCCAAGTTGTTGTCCACGTGTTAGGCTTAAAGATTCGCCACACGTGCGGGGGTGTGTTGAGATATATATCACACATCAGAAATATGTGACCTTGCTTGTGGGTTTATAAGAGTTTGAGCTACTCTCTCTATTGCCAATTGGTTTTGGAGTTGAACCCAGACTACTTTATCAAGATTGAATCCGAGCATGTTCATAGAGGCTAACGAGAGCAGTGGCGTAACCAGAATTTCTTAACAGGAGGATCAAAGTTTGTTCTTGATATTTGTTACAATTTGATCTATAAAATTATATTTTTTTTGAAGTAGATGTAAATAGTGTATATGATAGCTAGTATGACTCGATTCCAAAATATTTATGATGCATGGTAATTAAAAACTGAAATTAATGTCTAATTGGACTAATCATGCAAACTAAGAAGAATATCTTAATTACAAAAAATCTTATTTACAAGACATTATATGAGAATTTAAATCAGTGGTTAAGGCTAATATGTGACAAACGGTAATCTTACCATAACAAAAAAGAAATAAGCGCATAAATAATATATTAAAAGTTGAACATAACAAGAAGAAAATAAGCGACGAAATAATATATTAAAGGTTGAAACATAAAAAGAAGAAAATACAAGAAAAATATAATATAGGTATGGCCAAAAATATATATAGTTTTCTCTAAATTGAAAATGCTAGTAAATTGGTTGAAATTTTATTTTTCTAGGTTGTCATAGGGGTCAATTATGTGTGTAATAATATAAAAATAAAAAAGTTTCAACCAATTAATCAACAAGAATGGTAAAAAATGAGAGAGGTCAGTTGAATACTCTAGCCCTATAGTTGCTACGCCATTGCCTAACTTGTTATGTGTAGCATACTAGCATGTAGTCGATCATTTATAACGATAATCACATATTATCTTGGTAAGGATGAATTTGACCTAGGTTTTATACATCTGTGTGTCTTGTACTATTTGAGTGGGAGCTATCAGCAACCTGAGAGAACGAAGAAACAAGATAAATAATTGGAAAGCTACAAACCAGCAAGGCCTACTCTTTGGTACAAGAATATCGGACCGGCACTTTGGTACCAAGTGGTATTGTGAATTTTTGCCTGTACCAGGTTTAAAATACAGAAGTAAAATAGAAGACCTCTATTAATTCTTACTGAAAATACAGAAGTAAAATACGAACCCCACTACGTAATGTATGATACAATTTACTGAATTACTAATAGAGGTCTTAATAAGGCTTGGTGGCCATGCTGATGATTTGTATGGTTTGGCTAGTTATGGTGGAGCTCGAGCTCGTGTATTGGGTAGGTGGAGTTTTTGGCCAATAGGAAGTCCTGCTCGATCGAATTTTGGAGTGGCCGGTGGTCTTGGTAGGTCCGACTGGCAATCCAAGGTTGCTAACTAGTTGGCGCGAGAGCTTCTGATCGAGTTCATGTCTTGTCAATTGATTGCTCATAGTTTTAGTTCATGTATTAACTATATGGGTCAGATAATAATCTGACCATAACGCATGACAGAGTAGTAGGAGATACATGCATGTGTGTTCACATCAAAAAACAGAGACCAGAAATAATCCTGACGACGCAGAACTGAGATCCACAGTAAATATAATTCACAGCAAAATAGCACGAAGCATATTTGCACTACTGGTGTCAGCTACTTATTATGGACTCATAATAAATCATTTGTGTTTGGTGGCCTAGCTTCATGCCAATCAAGAATGCAACAGACCCGTGCTAGGGAGGTCCTTGGGTTCCTCCTACGACATCGAGCTTCAAAAATCCATATCTTGTATAGATTTTTCTGAAACATATGTTGACGGAGATGCTCACAAGAATAGGAAGATTGTGCCCCTAGGAAAAGTGGCAGGTGATTTTGGAGCACGGCACAGGAGGGAGAAGTCTCCGATGTCCATGAACAAAATCAAAACAGATTCTCGTAAAAACCTTGCGCGGGATTGAGACATGAGGAAGCCGTCTATAAACTTGCGACCAATTTGGTGACAGAAAACTACGTATATCACCCACACCTACTGAGCCACAATGTACAAACTATACACCTTCAGAGCAAAATGAAGACGAGGACGAGTGGTTTCTAACTTCACAACTTGCAATAAGATATTTAGAGCCAAGGTGAGTCCGCAAGGATATAAGCAAAGTGATTCATCTCTATTACATGGTGCGGTTTACTCTTTCTAAACCATATGCCAACGATGGTGCAACATATAGTACCTAATTTGTGACGGTATTACCAGTAAACGAAAACTGGCATTTCTCTATTACATTTCAATACCAATCTAACTACGAGAAAGACGAGACATAGAAATAATTTACAACTGACTCAAGAGACTGAGCCAGATAATTCACAAAGAATATGCAGGTTAGTGACTAATCCTATAAACTGATAAGAAGATACGATGAAGGCAAACTGATGAATCAACAGTTTGAAACCGAGAGAAAGCCTTTCCTACCAATAGCGGGGCATGTACAACATGAGCAAAAATAAATGAAAGAAATAAAATACAATGATCTCTAGTTCTGGTGACCGACCCCAAAGTGAAATCTTGGACCCTTATCGTTAAATGCATATTCAAGGCGAAGTAGTCCCAAAGGCGAGCCCAATCTGCAGCCTAGCTCCGGCAGGATCGCCTACATAATATAGAATTCAAAATTAAAACCCATCAAAGGCTAAATAGTCAAATATATACAGAATTTCGGGGTAGTTCTTTACAATTCCAGGAATTTTATCAGACTCAAAAATAAAGGGAAATGCTTTTGGACAACCAATGCTCATCATATCCTATCCACAAGCAATTCATCAAATGCCAAACCTTCACTCTTAGCAATGACTGTCTGACTTGAGCTTTATAAGCACATGATTTAGAAAAGAGAATACCGTTGCAACGGCACCTTTTGCAACGTTATGAGACCATGACACCCAACCCAAAAAGAAGGAAGCAATTCATCAAATGCCAAACCTTCACTCTTAGCCATGACTGTCTGACTTGAGCTTTATAAGCACATGATTTAGAAAAGAGAATACAGTTGCAACGGCACCTTTTGCAACGTTATGAGACCATGACACCCAACCCAAAAAGAAGGAAATAAATAAATAGAGAATTGAAAAGAAAGAATGAAGAGTGAATCAAACTTTAGAGAGACCTACCAGGAACAGTTGGACCTGATCCAAGATCCATACCATAGTCAGCAAAAAATACACCCCAACTGGCCCCACCTGCAACAATAGTGGGACATATTGATCGATCAATGTATCAACATTTTGCACAAGTCAATATTGTAGAAAAGAGATCAGGAAGAATTTGTACATGAACAGAGGGATCCAACACAGCAATAAATCTTATGAAAGCATGCTTAACAAAAAAATAATAATTGCATATAAAACCCCTGGGTGGTTTTTTTGGGGGGGGGCTGTGTTAACATTGTCACCACATTACCAGGGGGAAAGAAATTTCTTCAGAGCCAACTGCATAAGATCTACCAGAACCCACGGCACCTTCTTCGTAACCTCGTACACTATTTGTTCCTCCAATGGCGAATGCTTCATGTGGTGGGAAATTACCAAACACATGGCCACCAGATACGCTAGAAATGCAAAGAGAAAAAAAATCACCACGAGAAGAGGATCAATTACCTTACTTTGAAAGACAAGAAAAGTAAATAGATTTGGGGGATTTGAGCAAAGATTAGGTGGAAAAGTCCGAAAAGATAGCACCATGTTACAATTCACCGCATCTTTTTCAGCTGCCATACCTAAAAAGAAAGTGAGCAAGGCCAATTTCAAGATCTTGCCTGGCACGAAAGTTCATTCTGTTGAAAAACAACCAATCGGGTAAAAGCGGAAGTCCTTGTTCCATGTTGAATTTCAACTGCACAAGACCAAAAAGTCAGGTATCAATTTATACAGTGAGAGAGGTATAACTATAGAAACCCAACTGAAGACTAACCATTGAAGACCCACAGTCACCAGAATCTGTGTAGACAGTCTCAAGTTTAGCAAGCAGCATCTCATCATGGCTATTACCACTACAAAACAACAGAAAACAATGGTGAGAGAAAAGAAGAAACTTGCAAGCGTTTATCAAGAGAAAAATTAAACAAGACAGGAAAACTAAACTACTAAAAGTTGGGCATAGTTTATTTTAGACTTGAGTACCTTGCAGTTAGGGGACTGCTAAAGAAATCCCTGATAATAGGATTTCCTTTTTCATCACGAGCACCAGCATGCTGTAACAATTATCCATAGTATGTAATTAGTAGTGTAAATACAGTACAATAAATTAATGAAATGGACATAGAACTTATCATCTTATAAAGAGCCTCACAAGTTGTTGAAGTTACCCCACAAGTAGTCCAGTGTTAACGGTCATACAAGCAAACAGAAAAAAGAAACACATAAAAGCATCAGTACCTGATAGGTAAGCCCAGCCGTGCCACTCCATTTTGGCCTAATTGGTCGGCTGAAATCAATACTTGCCGAAACACGACCAAAAGTCAGGTTGCTACCATCAAGTTGGTTACCATGGATGAGTGTGCCGGGGGTCCTTGAATTCTAATGGAAGAAGAATTGATCAATCATTTCAGCAAGAAACTTAGAACAGCATGAGAATTGGAAACAGAAAACATTAAATCTACCTGGACCATTATTGTCCGGGACGTCCTCATATCATCCCCTCAAATCCATGGGTCTGAGTAGTTTATACGAAATAAAGAGTCTATCTGGCCCTTCTCTAAAGAAACATGCAGCTTTCAGTTTCTTCCAAAGAGATTCCTATGAGACTAGGCAAAGCTGCAGTGCAAACAAGATTATATTGAGACTTGAGCGTGTAAAAATGGAACTTTAAGAGCTTGGGGCAACTCAATATGACATGCACCCACAAGTTAGCAAAGCATTCTCAACAAAAATTGAATGTAAGCACACTTGTTTATTATAAGCATATGAGTGAATACCTAAAAAGGTTTACATTAAACTTGTTTTATGCAAGTAATACAAATGTTACTAGTGTAGCAGCAATATTGTCAGCAAAACAGTTGGTGCCGTTGTCACCCTAGTCATCTGCTATTTTCATTTAACAATCCAAAGCATGCTGATCTTTACTTACTATTGACTTCAAAAAGGATTACGTATGCTAACCAACATTAGTCAATTCTCATGTCCAACAATCTAGTACAGGTGCCCTGTTCACTTGTGAAGGTATCAGTCTATAATTCCATTTCACCTATCAGGTATGGTATGCTATAACATTTGAAGTTTCAGACACCATGCCTTTATTATACTTCTTTGCAACAACAGGATTGAAGACTGAAGCCAATGATGTGAACATAAAAGCATATTTCAGTTCAAAATAAAGAAGCAGCTTTTTGTATTGCAGGTCATGGGGAGTTTGACCAACCTAGAGTCTTCCACCAAAAACAAACATTTCGAATAACTCATATAACTATATCTGATGAATAAAGATGACACATGAAAAGCTTGGCAACGAAAAATAATAATAAAAACATGAAACACTAGACAACAGACAACAATGTGCAGCATCATTACCTTCCAATGAGTCAGACAACAGACAACAATAAAAACATGAAACACTAGACAAAAAATGTACAAAACATAATAAAAACATAAAAAACTAGACAACAGACAACAATGTGCAGTATCATTACCTTCCAATGAGTCATGACAAAGGGCCGCTTGTTATTCTGAAAAAAAAAGAGATTAATAGTTAGCATTCAACCCCATAATGCTACAATTTAAACTCAATTTTGGCATATATAAAAAAAATTGTGTGCTTCACTCATTTGACTTACCCACTCGATATACCACCACCAGCAGAAAAACCTCCACTTGGCCGCTCAACAACGTTCATTGCAATATCAACCTTACCACTGTCTACAGTGTTGCATAATTTTAGAAAACAAATTCAATCATATATGTAGCAAACATTAACAAGTAAAAGAATTTATCCCACCTGAATTACTTAGAGTTAAATACCACCTGCTGGTTGAGGAATAATGCTCACATCTTCCATAAGCCCCAGTCATTACTGTTTCCACATCTCTCTTTCCTTGAAGCATACTGTAGACCTACATAGATTGCAACCCTATTAAAGTGGACATGTCAACACTAGATTACCATCTATCCACAAATGCTTTATGACTAAGAGAGAAAATCACTAGACTCTAGTGGCCAACCCAGAAAATGAAAATGTACACTGATTTTAAATATATATTGAGTGGAGCTTTTCTTAGTCAGAAGTGTAAATGAGGTCAACCGATCCCTTTTTGAACTACAAACTTCTAAAGGCTTAAAAACAAGCAAACTAAAGTAAGTTCTATCTGCCATGTTCTCCCTACCAATTTTTTCATCCCTTTAACTACTTTTACTTGCCAAGAATAAAATTAACAAAGACGAATTTCTTCCCCCATAAAGAAAAAATTTCATGAAAAGCAAGAAGATTATCAGAAAAGCTAGCAAACTAGACAACCAGGGCAATGCCTTAAAGCAAAACCAATGTTACTACTAAAAATTATAGTTCAAGATACAAAAAAAACTGAAAAAAGAAACGAAGTTCCAGTCAAGTACCTGTCTTTTTTAGTTGCGAGTTGGCGACGTATCGTTTCTGGCTTTGTCTTCCCTATAGTAGGCTCACCCCTAAGAAGAGCCATGAAGCATTAGTCAAGAAATCTTGTCATTGCACCTTTTCTTTTAAATTCTGAGTATATCTAATGATGCAACATCTGTAACTTTGAACTCAAGTAAGCAGAATCTCACGTCTTCCTGTCGAGGAATCTAATGGTGATGTTATTGACTTCTGTTTCTGAAACTTGTAACTTAAGAATACCCCCTGATAGAACCTCAACAGCTGAAACCTATAGTAGAGAAAAAGAATCTCTATCATTATGTAAATCATTGATAACAAAGAAAGCATTCGAGTCTGAGGAGTAATCTGACATTCTACAACAGCTGAAACTTTTAACTTCTTCTGTCCAAAAGTTAGGAATGTAAAATGAAAGTAAAAAATTATAGACAATAGA
This sequence comes from Comarum palustre, assembly GCA_951800085.1. Taxonomy (NCBI): domain Eukaryota; kingdom Viridiplantae; phylum Streptophyta; class Magnoliopsida; order Rosales; family Rosaceae; genus Comarum; species Comarum palustre. Next base: position 31,484,293 of record OX637573.1, on the reverse strand, counting down.
AACATACCATTGCAAAAAGTCCCCGATCCATGTACCAATCATTGATGGAAGTGATTACTTCACTCAAACGCTTAAGATTAATAACTTTTCCTGCACAACTTGATACCAAAGTCAAATAAATATAGGCCCCCTCACATTTTGAAAAGTAACACTAGAGTGGATACTATATAAGACATTGAAGAAAAAACCTACCATATCCATCATAAAATGCATCCTTAAGAAACTTGGCAGGAAGAACATTTGCACCTTCACAAACTAGCCCTTTGAATTCCTGGTTTGGTTTAACCTTGCAGCATTAAAATAAAACGAATAACTTATTATTCTCATAGTTCCATTCACAATTAGATAAGAACATACATGACTACGGGATGAGTTTGCATCAGCAACTAAACAATGACAGAATATGTTAAAAAGGTTTGATCACTCTTATTTTCACCTTTTAGCTAGAAGAAATCTCTCATTTCAGATGTAAAGACATGGATTAAAGATAAGTTAAGAGCAAGTACCATTAACTCATATGGAACCCACAATCTTCAACAACCTCCATCACTAGCATATGGCATCAATACAGCTATGCCTTACCTCACCCAAACGCACCATTATATGAACAATAAAGACTAATGCTTGGTTAACCTTCACTACCTTTAATGTCTTTCTCTACTATAAAACTTGATACCTACAAAAACCTATGCAAACTTCACCCAAATGAAGAATTGTACTCAAGTTCATTACTGATTCTCGGTATAAGTCACAACTTTCACTTTCATTATGCTCTCTCCCTCCCCTCAAACAAACAAAAACAAACTACTCGAATCAATTTTGACAACAACCTATATGCACATTACACATATACTAACCTCACACAAAAATACTAATATGAACAACAATCACTATTACTTTCTCGAAATAGTGAAATCAAACCTCACTATTACTTTCTCGAAATTCGATTTTGACAAACAATAATGCACAATGCAACAACTACCTGAAAGATCAATCTGATACCATCCCTTGTATCAATAGCCACAGGCATACACTGACAGAAGTATCCACTATCAATGATCCTATGCACGTCTTCCTGCACCTCCCTCACAGTCAACGCCGAGCTGGCTCAGCACGCCTTCAATACTCCCGAGGCCTCCGATTCCAGGTCCTTCCTCTCCAACTCCTCGCCGTCCTTGTTCCTTATCAACACCTCGCTTATCAGAACCCTCTCCTCCGACGATCCCGACCGAGGCCGAGCAGAGCAGCGGCGACTTCCTGACGCGCCAGCTCCGGTCGTCATTGTTGTCGGAGCCGCGGCGGGGACGAGGTAGGGAGAGCGACGCGAGCAGAGGATCGGAGATTGCGGAGGTTGTTTGGAGCGGGATTTGATCGAGTCGATGAGTTGACTCAGCGAGTTGCCGGCAAAGAGAGAGCCGAGGTCGAACCGCGGCGGCGGCAGAGGAGGGTGGAGGAGTTTGAGAGAAGGGAGCGAGATGAAGCGTACGTCGTCGTTTCGGGGCATTGTGTTTTGGGAAATTGGGAGGGTTTAAGGAGGAAGATAAACCCTAGAGAGAGTAGACCCGGGATGGGTCCGGATCGGGTCGTGGGTTTAGGCCTTGTTTTTTTTGTGATTTGGGTTTGGTTATCATGTAGGCATTGTAGGATGAATCTATGATAACTTATCTGCATGCATTTTTAGATTTTTAAAACTATTAGATTGAGTACAATGTGGGGATGACAAAAATCGCCAGCGGGTATGATCCTAGTCAGGTGTATCTGACATTTCGACCTTTGATGGGAATCATATTAACATTTTTTAGAGATAGGGTATCATGTTGGTCTTGACATAATAATTTAGAAATTGTCGTTGAATTTTTGTTATAGAAAAAAAAACTTATATTATAAGTTGTATATTTGCTCGCCTCAATCCTTGACATCTAGTCACTATCTACTTCTAGGTCTTGTCTCGAACTCAAACTGATGTAACAATTCTCAACTCGAACTGATGTAACAATTCTCAACTACCTAGAAATGTCTACTAAACTTCAATTTAATAAAGAACACTTGAATCTTCAATCAGAATATGAATTTTATTCTGTGTATTTTTCAAGATGTCGACCTTCATACTGAAAGGTATGGATTTTACTTATTAAGTGTCAGTTTTGAGCGCTATTGATGTTTTTTGTTTTAGGTTGTTATGGAATCTAAAGAGTTTTCTATTAAACGAGGAAAATTCTTGTATGCATGACATGCATATATACGGTGCAATCTTAACCATTTATAACAAGTCATATGTGTTGACCACCCATGTATTAATATTATATCCTCTAATTTTATCCGTTCACATGTGTAGTATACACCCAAGGCAGTATATTGAAAATACTCTCATTAAATGGAATCTATGTAAATTATGGGCATGTTTACTTCGCATGAATGGAATACAAATCCAGGATAATGATTACGGGTTAAGAAAATTCTTGTGTTTATTTGCTCATAGTGGAATGAAATAAGCTGTGGGTCCCACCAGTCAACCCGGAATTCATTCATGATCAACCCAGATTTGTAATATTAAGGGGGAGCTGGGTTTAGGAATCATGTCATCAGGAATGAAATTTTTGTTCCTAAAGTATCCTCACATAATTTTGAATAACTCAAGATTGTCTAACCCTAGAATATATTTGTTATTTTGTCATGTATCGATATTATTTTTCCGAATTGGTGTTTATGCATGTATTTGTCATACTATGGATATTATTTTTCTGAATTGGTGTTTATGCATGAGACTTTTAGAATTTATTTCTTCTTGTATTATGGATACATGCAGCCTCTTTTGAGTATCTTTTATTTGATATGAATGAGACGATCTACAACCTGACAGGCTTTTTTATTATATATATATATATATATATATATATATATATATGATTTTGATGTTGATGATTTTGATTTGATGATTTTTTTTATTTTTGCATAAAGACTAAGTTCATTTTGTTCTGACCAATTAGACTTGATGAAGATGATCAACTAATATCGTTAGACATAATTGAAAGCACTCTTATTGGCAACTGCTTATATAGAGGTCATTGTTTTTGGAGTAGCAACTACACAAACACATAAACATCGATCTTGCTAAATTGAGCAGAAAGTTTCTCTCTAATTCAAACCATGATTGGTGCGTGGCTCATTGTCTCAGAATGACAAAATCTAAACATTTTTTAAAGGGTAATTTAGTATTTAAAGTAGTTTTGATTCTGATTCCATATGATAAGTAAACAACATCAATCGTAATTGATTTTATTCCTATTCCAATTTCATGTGATAAGTAATCAGTTCAATGAAATTAAACTCCTTACATACTATTCTATTCCGTCTCCCATTTCATTTTTATTCCATTCCTAATCAAATTTATTCCAAGCAAGTAAACGTACCCTATGCCATGTTGATTTGTTTGTGCTTTCGGATTTTAAGGAACTCACTTGTAGTTTTCTATTTATAAAATGGTTGGTCTGGTGGATGTTGTTTTGGAGGGATCTAAAATCAGGGGTTTTTTCTCTTTGTTGGGTTGTTGTCAGTTTCAAAAGATGTATGATAGAGGAAGAACATTAGTTTGTCTATGTGTGCCGAAAAAATTTGGGGATTTTGAAGGCCCGACCTTGTTCATCTTCGTAGCGTCCAAAGACATAGGAAATGGGATTGTGCCTTCGTTTCTTATGCTTAAGTCGTAATTGACCAACCAAAGGGCCAAAAGTGTTGGAACTTCCAATCTCTTTTTGTTTGAGATTTTTATACTTGAGGTGCATTTTAATTTAGATTTTCTGTCAACATTGAATAGTGCTTGTTTTCTTAAGATCTGAGCATAGACATTTGATTTGTATGTTGTGACATGTTGGGATTGTACATGGGATTCCTAGGTGGTATCTTAAGAAAATAGCCGACACCTGTGTTGGTGGTAGTTTGAGGACAAGGTTGAATTTGGGCACGTACTAAGAAGTATCTGCCAAACCTTGCTCCTCTCTCTCTCAACCGAAATAAAACCCTCACTCCAATTCTTCTTCTTGTCTTCAATCTGTAACCTAACAAACCCATCTCGATCTTCATCTTATCCCTCATCTCCTCTTGGCCGTGTACCACCACTTCTCTCCGCGTAACCTCTTGGCGGATACGCCTCCATCTTGGCCCTGACAACTGCCGCAACTAGACGCGCTTCCCAGATGCGGTCATGTTCGTCGTCAGAGGCTGAGAGAGAAAGAAGGAGAGGACATGGTTTGATCGGAGACAGCAACTCCGATCCGGTTTCTTTTCTTTTATCTTCTGATTTCTACAACGGTGATGAGACAAAATTTATCACGTGTCGGCGTGCGATTTGGTGATCGCAGGAGCCACCTGGTGCGTCCCTCGCACGGAAGACATCCTCAGGTATGCTAAATGTAAAGAACATAATCTAAATAACTGTCGTTGTCCCCATTCTCTTCAATCACTAAACTATCCATTGATCTCAATCTTTCTTTACCGCTAAACCACATAAACGCCGTCGTTTCCCGCTCTCCCCACTACAAAAAGAGCCCCATAACCGTTACAAGCCCAACAAAAAAGTCCAACATATATTCCATCTGTCCCAAACCGACCCACTATACGCTCCATTTTCTTCCCGTTACCGTTTAAACCCCACCACTCTCCTCCCTTAAACCCAACACTTCGTCTTCCACAATCTTCAGAAATCATTCAATCTTCTCCAAGAAATCAACCCAGAAAAATCGAACCCATTTCCTCTCTCGAAAAGCCCAAGTCATGGATCCAAGAAAGCTTCTTGCTTTCTTCATTTTCATCTCCGCCGCTCTCCGCCGCCACTCCGCCGCCGCCGAGAACCTCTCCTTCGACTTCCCCTCCTTCAACTTCCGCAACCTCACCTTCCTCGGCGACTCTCACATCCGCAACGGCGTCGTCGGCCTCACGCGCGACCTCCCCTTCCCCACCTCCTCCTCCGGCGCCGTCCTCTACTCCGCCCCCGTCGCCTTCTTCGACCCCAACTCCAACATCACCGCCTCCTTCTCCGCCCGCTTCACCTTCCTCTTCTCCAATCTCAACCCCTCCTCCCCCTCCGGCGACGGCATGTCGTTTTTCCTCTCCCCCTCAAATCACTCCCTCCTCGGCTCCCCCGGAAAGTTACTAAACGACACGTCGTTTTTCATCGCCGTGGAATTCGACTCCAAGCGGGACCCGCGGTTCAACGACCCCAACGACAACCACGTCGGCCTCGACATCTCCTCCCTCACTTCCATCAAGACCGCCGACCCCATTGACCAAGACGTTGACCTCAAGTCCGGCGCCGCCGTCACCGCCTGGGTCGACTACAAGAACGTCCAAGAAACCCTCAAGGTCTACCTCAGCTACTCCGCCGCCGACAAACCGCCGAACCCGGTTCTTGACGTCAGCATTGACCTTTCCGGCTACCTGAGAGAGACCATGTACGTCGGCTTCTCTGCTTCCACCGAGGGGTCCACAGAGCTTCACCAGGTCCTCTCATGGAGCTTCAAGACTTCCGGGTTCGTTCCGAAAAGGCCCACATTGCATCCCCACAACGTTTCCGACACTTATGTGATAGTTAGCCCACGGCTGCCAGCGCCGGAGAAATATTCCGGCCACCGGAGAATGGGGCTGGGGCTTGGGATTGGGATGCCGGCGGTGTTCTGTGTTGCGCTGGCGGTTTTTGGGGTTTTGAGTTTGAGGAAATGGAGGGAGGTGAGGAGGGAGAAGAGTTTTAAGGCGGAGGTGGTTGCAGGGCCGAGGCAGTTTAGCTATAGAGAGCTGAAGGCGGCTACGGGAGGGTTTCATCCGAGTAGGGTCATCGGACACGGCGCGTTTGGGACTGTTTACAAGGCGTTTTTCGTGTCGACAGGGACTATTGCGGCGGTGAAGAGGTCCAGGCATTGTCATGAGGGGAGGAGTGAGTTTCTTGCTGAGCTGTCGATTATCGCTTGCTTGCGGCACAAGAATCTTGTGCATTTGCAAGGCTGGTGTGTCGAGAAAGGGGAGCTGCTGCTTGTGTATGATTTCATGGCGAATGGGAGTCTTGAGAAGGTGTTGTATCAGGACAGTGAGCTTTGTGATGCTAATTTGTTGGATTGGAATCATAGGAGGAATGTGGCGATTGGTTTGGCGTCTGTGTTGACATATATGCATCAGGAGTGTGAGCAGCAGGTGATTCATAGAGATATCAAGACTGGTAATGTGTTGCTGGATGGGAATTTCAATGCAAAGCTTGGTGATTTTGGACTGGCAAAGCTGATGGATCATGATAAGAGCCCTGTTTCGACACTGACTGCTGGGACAATGGGGTACCTTGCGCCTGAGTATCTTCAGTATGGAAAGGCGACTGAGAAGACTGATGCTTTCAGCTATGGTGTGGTGATATTGGAATTGGCTTGTGGAAGGAGGCCAATTGAGAGAGTACCAGATTGTCACAAGATGGTGAATTTGGTGGATTGGGTTTGGGGGCTGCATTCTGAAGGGAGGATTATTGATGCAGCTGATCAGAGGCTGGCTGGGGAGTTTGATGTGGATGAAATGCAGAAGCTGTTGCTTGTCGGTTTGAGTTGTGCGAACCCGGATAGCTCCAAGAGGCCTACAATGAGGAGAGTTCTACAGATCTTGAGCAATGAGGCAGAACCTCCAGCTATGCCGAGGGTTAAGCCGAGTCTCAGTTTCTCTTGCGGCGTGTCTCTGTCTGTTGATGACATCGTTTCAGACTGTGATGAAGGCTCAATGTGTGAGATAGTTGTCAACTGAAGCAGGTTTTCATAGTGTTTTGTGTCTATATGAGATTGCAGGGTTTTAGATAGTCCAATTCTTTTATTTGTTATGCTACTTTGTCCTGCAATTTGAAGACTAGAGTCTGTTAGAGTTTAATGGCCAATATGAGATTGCAGGGTTTTAGATAGTCCAATTCTTTTATTTGTTATGCTACTTTGTCCTGCAATTTGAAGACTAGAGTCTGTTAGAGTTCAATGGCCAAAGTTCAAGCCCTCTATGAGCTTTGTGGTCTGTGCTTAGATCCAGGATAAAAGAAGCTTGCTTGAATATATCAATTGTAATACTCGTTCAAGTAACATATTTTCATAGCAGCAATGAAAGGTCTTTGATTTGATTACTACACTCTTTTGATCTTGTTCTGTTTGATACCTTTCTGCATATAAGTTTGAACTATGCATATAAGTTGTTCGGTATGCTGGTTGACATATACATGGACTATGCAAAAGAGTAGCTGCACAGACAATGTTAGTAGAAAGGTTTTGTTGGTTGGTACTTTCTCTATTGAAGGTTATGCTTCGTCATATTGGGTAATGGTGCTGACTCCTGGTAATCATCATTTTCTGCAGCTAATCCTAACCATAACTTTGCTGCTACTATTTTGTTGTTAGTTGTCCTAGGCCCAGTAGGAAAGCTGGTATCAGTAGTCAACCTGATCACAGATGACAGACCTAGAGTTTCTGATATACAATTGTAACGCTTTGTAACATCAATCTTCTTTTATTTGTGATAGCATTGAAGATTCTTGACTGATTTTACTTTACGCAGGCTTATTATTCTCTATCTGTTTCTGTATGCACATGGCTTTTACTTTTTCCTCTTGAAGTATTCTTGATACCAGTTTACTGGGTCTGACTAGAAGCACCCATCATACAAAAGTCCAAATGTGTTTTTTTTAGTTGGTTAACCTCTAGGTCTCAGAGATATGGGTACCAAGGCTAACTGGCTAAGGTTCTATTGGTTATATTCAGTTGCCACAATGAGCAGCTAAACTGCAAGGGAGAAAGATCTGGAAATGGACTTATGAATAGCGTAAAAGATCACATAAGAGAAAAAAGACTGACAATAAAGAATTACAGTCTCGGAGTAAAATGAAGTAGCCCAAGCTAATGTTTCATTAACAACACCCAGAAAACATGAGTCTTTTGGATCTAAAAGGTTCAGCTATCAGAAAGAGAAGCATGCCAGATACTTTCCTTTCCATAAACAAGCTTTTGATGGCTCGCCACTTCCCCAGGCAAGTAATGCTAACAGAGTAATGCTTAAACTTCATAGTACTGGCTCCTCAATTACAAATAATACACAAGGAGAACACTTGAGAGAATCTAACAAAAAACTAACTCAGTACAATAGTTATAACATAAAAGCCGATCAGCATTTGAAAGCAAATTTACTCCAAGGTTTGAAGTGCAACAAGGAATTTAAGGTTGTGTTTCACTGGTGGACTTACAAGCAGAATTCGCAGAACCTCCACGGTTTCTAAAGGATTGGTCTGAAACTTGAAGCCAGCCCTTTATTGCAGGATCTACTTGGCCTTTTGACATTAAATTGAATAAAGTTGATTCGTCTGCAGAGAAACCCTTGTCAGTCATTTCATCAATAAGTTCGATAGCCCTTGATGCTTTATTGTTGGTGAGAAAGCCTCTGTTCATTGCATTGTAGGTGAAGGCATTTGGAGAACAGCCACTCATCTCCATATCTTTAAACAAGTCTTCAGCCTCCTTTGCAGAGTGCATGGATCATTGTCCGCACATCAGGTCGAATATGGTTTGATGACAATAAATCAGAAAGACTTGCCGTTGCACAGCCCTTGGATGACGATATTGCATATGACAATATCTAGTTGGAAGTTGCCTTCCAACTTTCTTAATACTTTCAGCAAGGAGAATAGCACAAGTTTCCACCCTCTTCTGTATACATGACATCTACTGTTTTTTTTCGCTTTCTCAACCTTGCCGTCCTTGCACAGCGAATCCACTATGATATTATAGATGTACGCATTTGGGTAAATACCATGGCTAGGCATACCTGTGAGTAGGGTGGTTGCATCACTATATCTGCTTTCATCGAAAAGTCCTTGAAGCAGACAACTAAAAGTCACAATAGTTGGATGAATCCCTCTCTGCAGCATTTCAGTTTGAATGCTTCATCCAGGCGTGTAGCGTTGACAAGAGCTCTAAGAATGGTGTTATAAGTCGACTGGCTTTGTGGTTCGTAAGAGGAACCTAGTTGGACTGGGCCTGGGCAGTTTGATGGCCCATCTTTAAAACAATTTGAAAATTCAAATTTTCAAGCAATGCTTCATGATCACATTGCTACTGCCTACTGACTGCAGTTGAAGAATAAGCCAAACCCTCACAAATTATACATGCTCTTTACATATGGTTCTATATATAGCTATTAGTTTCGCATGACAGACACATCATGTCTAGTATAACCTTTTCTTCAGCAATGGCTGTGCCTACCAAGAAATTCCATAGTAGCTATCAGAGTAGAAGCAGGGATAGTATTTCCTACAAACTGGTTTTTGCGCTCCTCTCCGTAAAAGCCAAGAGGAAGAGGAAACATAACAAGTATAACACTAAGGAGCTCTACCCCCTCATCTTCATACACATGACTACTCTTATCCTGTAGTTAGACTTGAGGCTTGAGAGTGAGCTACAAACTCTATCTATTATAGGGACATGTCCACCGGCCGCAGGGGTCAGTATTGGACTGTCATCGGCTAGTGTGGTTTTTTTCAAAACCTTTCACTGTCTGACCTCAGTGTGGAGTTGTTTATTTCAGAAACGTATAAGAAACCACATAAATTTTCTGTAAAACTGAATGGAGGGGGGATGTTGACCGGTTATTCAGGCACCCAAGTGAATGCGCATTTGTAATAATACTAATGTTTCCATTTCAAAATAAAAAATAAAAAATAAAAACATTTGTTTACTACTCATAATATATTAGTTTGTTGATAAAAAAACATAAATTATTAGGGAATATTTTTTATTTATGTATTAATACACCACACCACACGCATCGAGTGTGCTCAAAGTGCTATACAACATTGATGCATCAGCCAATTACCCATGAAGAAGCAAGAGACTGGACCAGCACTCTTTAAACCGCATTGAAGCTCTACTGGAATAACAGCAAGGGCAAGTACTCTTTTTCCTGAATAACAGCAATCACATGAGTATATATTCAAATCACACAGGTAAAGTTAATTGGACCAATCACTTGTGAGATGTTACAACACACTTCTAGGTTGAACTTTGTATAATACAAAAGCACGTCAGATATGTAAAGTTTACCTTAACATAAGTTTCAGGGTACCTAGTTTGATGGAAGGCTGAAAGTCTGATCATCTGGTATTACATCTGCTTCTTTCATTTCTTTAAGAACCTTTAACCCACGGGACATGTTCTTCTGTAGAGTATTGCACGAAAAAGTAAACAAAAAAGGAAAGACACAACAGCAATTTCATGGAATCAAATCATGTTTTTTTTAGGAATCAAATCATGTTAATTAATCACTGAATCACATTTTGGTTACATAGTCAGGAATATAACAAGTATGACTAAAAAATTTTAACAAGCTTTGAATCAAACACTTGTTTCAGTCTCTTTTTGTGGTGAAACAATAAATACACCCATCTAGTTCTAGAATTTAAAATAGCAAGAGTTTTCATAAAACAGGAGAAAAAAAGAGAATACAAAAAGCACGTGAACCATAAAAACGAGCACATAATAGATCTCACAAGACCAAAAACTAGTTACCTCAGCCATTTTGGCATCCTACATTGCAGGTGTGGGCATCAAATTCATCTTATCCAAATCATAGGCATTCTCAAACTGCAGTCAAAACAAAATATGATAAGTTGGTGTAAAACTAGACACTTGCTTTATAAAACACCATGCTGGTTCAACATGCCTATCAGCATAACACCCAACTGCTCACTGCATAAGGGTTGCTGTCTATATCTAAACCCTATATATATGCACAATAACTCAATACTCCCAATAGACTCCTTGTACACATCCAGTCAACAACCTCGCCGTTCTCAACTAGTCTGAGCCATTATTGAAGGAAGAGATAGAAAAAACTAAAAGCATATTAAAGAAGCAAGAAGAATAGTGGGCTTTGAATAGTTGTTCCATTATGACGGATGCTAGGACCAAAAGGAAAACAAGTATCATGAATTTGTGTCACTTGCAAAGAAGGCACTAATTTTCTTACTTCTAAGGAAGCATTGGATGAAGCACAACCGTGAATGGAGTGCTACATGATGAATGAGTTGAGGGCTATGGTTGCTAGTAGTGAATGGAGTGCAAGCAAGCATTCAAAGAGTGCAGAGGTGAAAGCGACATTAAATGCCGCCTTTTGGAAGAGGGGTTTGCTCCTTCAATTAAAGTGCTACATCTTATTGATGGAAATAAAAAGCCCTCCATGCGTTTTGTGTGGATAAGAGGAGATTAAAGAGGCATTCAAGAATCAAAAACTTCACTTTCGCCCAATTTTGGATATCACTGATGCGAAAAGTCATGAACGATTAGATGGTGACTAAATTGTCAAAACATGGCTAAAAGAATTCTTTCCTTGACTACAAGTTTATTCGGTTATGAGAGAAATTGGAGCACCATTGAAGGGGTTAATTCTTATGAAGTTATTGTCTACTTATTTATTTAAATAAATATCTAACTATTACTTTGTTAAACATTTTATCCTTATTTTGAGTATTTTCACTATTTTTGAACATTATGATTCCTTCCCTTATTTTTATTTCTATAATTATATGTCAAAAAAATAAAAATAAAAATATAAAATTTTAAAAACTCGCCCAATCTCCTGACTAGTCTTTGGGCGCTAGTTCCGCCCTAGTAGCGCCTAGCGTGTGTTAGAACCTTGCATATATTTGGCTGAAAGGCAACAAGGAAGAGAGACTTACATCCTTCACTTTCACACAAAGATCAATCATACTCCTGAAAGCTTCGCTATTTGGCTTCAAATCGCCTCGATTAATCGCTGAATAGATTCAGTGAACCTGAAAATAAAGTGGCAAAAGACGCATAACAACAATGAAACACAAGACATTCTCACTATTATAGTTACGTCATCTCAAAGTAGTCTTCCAACATACAACAACTTTTAAACATTATGTTCCATGGTCCAAATCACAACATGAGGCTCACAATATTAGAACTGGGAGGTATTCTAAGATTGCAAAATTATCAATAGCTACTGATGTGTCTAAAGCTCTAAAAAATAGCTCAAGTTTGTTTTAGTATTTTAATACTTTGCTACTACTGTGTGTTACATGCTTTAGTACTAACCAAAATTCTTATTCATGAACTGATGTAGGGGTAAAAATAATATAAAGACTCGTGAAGTGGTTGGCAAGAAGAAATGAAATCTATATTAAGGTATGTAGAACAGTAGAAGTCTTTTTTTTAGGAAAATAAGATGTGTATATTGGGAAATTTAGAATGCATAGTCTACTTCTTAAACAACTGGTGTCTATATCTAAGTTGCTGAAAAATGTAAAAGTCTTTTGTGCTACTAAAGGTTAATTAGCCATGAGAAAATCTAAAGAATGATGTATATCATCATCTAGGCATTTACACAAGAAAAAAGAGAACGTTGTACAACACACTTGTATGAGAAAATGTGGAGATTCAAATGATACAATAGCTGTGGTTTCATGGTTTTAAACTTTGAATATAAACCAAGAATATAAAAGGCAGATAAATGGGGCAAAAACAATATCATGGATTACAATAGCTATGATTTTGGAGTTAATGAACTTCATTCTTATTTATTGATTTTCTCAAGTATTTTGATAAGAATGTTTATTGATTGCTACTTTGCTAAGTTTTCTTGTAGGCAATCAGCTTTAGAGAATGAAAGCTTTTGGACTACTTGATCTTGAAGCGTGGAAATCTGGAATAAAACTTGTTTTGAGACTATTTGAAGTATTGAACTAGGCCTGGAGTATGAACTTATTTATTTGACAAATTGAAACTTTTATTTGCTGGGATATTGTCTGAAGCTTGAAATTTGAAGTTTAAACTATATAAAGTAACTTGTTTATTATGTTTATCTTGGAAATTTGAAGTAATACAGGTGTAAATTGTTTATTTTATTGGGAAGTTTTAGAACCGTAAAAGCCGGAAATCTGAACCGAATTGTGCCGGTTCTGGTTCCAAACGGTTCTATTAAAAAATGAACTAAAATGGAACCATATTTTCTTGTACAGTTCTGGTTCTAGTTCCAATAAAAAATGGAAATATATAACCGATCCCAGGCCTAGTAAAGATGCATGGAAGTCATATGATGAGTGGCGCCAGTATCCGGGTACCAATTCGGATGAGTGGAGAGATGGACCCCTGCGGAAGTTGGGCCGGAGAACCCGGGAGGTCTTGGGACTAAACCATGTAGATTGGGATGATGATTATTGCACCATTGATGTGCTGGGCTTTGAAAGCCTTGAGGTGTCCAAGGAGCATATGTAAAATTCGATGGGGTTATTTGTGAGAAATGACCATGAGAGGAATGGTGCATACTAGAACGTCTCGGCCAAGAATTTTGCTGGCTGTCGGAAGTAATCAGCCACTGGTCTTGATGAGTGATGGGAGCTGGGCTGTGATGATATAAGACAGAGATTTGATACGGGTTTGGGCTATGAGCGAGGGATGAGGCAGCCATGGAGGAAAATTGAAGAACAAATGCTTGAAGTATGATGAAGATAGAGAAAGAATGAGATGGAGGAAGAGGATGAGACACATGTAAGGTTCTGTAAGGTTCTGCAGGTTAGGAAGGAGAAGGAAGAAATTGAAGGAAGAGGATGAGACAGAAGAAATTGAAGGATTTGGAAGATCACAGGAAATGATCAATTTTAGGCTGATACCATGTAGAAAATGATTTTCCTTCTATTGAAATCCTTACAACCTTTACATTATATATACACTACCACCTTTACAGCTATAATATGTATTGAACATAAATATACACGATAATTGTGAATGAAATTAGTTAGGTAGAGATTGAGGAATGATAAGAGGAGAAAAGTTTTCTACTCTGACACTCCCAACAGTGAAACTCTCTTTTGCCAAGGCCGGGTTGTGCTCTCTCTCCTCTGTCAACATAATTCTTCATAACCATCCATAGAACAGTCATATATCCATTTCCTCCCTTCACTGAAAACCATGAATCCAATTATGAATGAGACACAAGTACAAAAGCTAATAGATATTATAATCACATACATGATACATGTGAACTGACATGCTTGTCAGTTGAACATAAAACATGTCTATCGATCCCTTGCATAAACATCCACATAGTACCCAATGCATTCGAAACTCCATCCTTCCACTAATATAATCTAAAAATTAAGGAACTGAACATGAGTCACTGATATATTGACATGTAAAACACACATGTATGATGTAAGAGCTTGATAAGACTTTACACTATGTGTTGAATGAAGATCAGATCGTGCTGGTGATCGAGATTATTAAAGAGGGTAACAAGTGTTCATGATAATGACAGAAGAAGAGTGAGCACATTCCCAACAATGGCAAAGCTCTCTTTCACCAATGCGGGGTTGTGCTCACTCTCTTCTGTCAACATAATTCCTTAAAAACCATCCATAGATCGGTAATTCAGTCACATATGCATATCCTACGTACAGTGGAAACTATGAATCCATTTAGAATGAGACACAAAAGCAAAAAATCTCTAAGATAACATAAATCACATACAGGTGAATTAACATGTTTTTCATTTGCACATAAACATGTCTATCACTTGCATAAACATCCACATAGTACTACATGCATTCAAAATTTCATCCTTCCATAGTTCCATTACTATAATGTAATTCTTTGGTAATACCGTAATAGATAGAGAATTGAGGTAATATAGCATATGGGTCACTGATATATACATATGTATAATGTAACAGTAAGAGCCTGAAAAGACTTTACACTGTGTTGGATGAAGATCAGATTGCGCCGGTGATCGAGATTGTCAAAGAGGGAAATGAGTGTTGATGATGTTGCTGACGGAAGAAGAGCGAGCACACTCCAAACAGTGACAAAGCTCTCTTTCACCAATGCCCGGTTGTGCTCACTCTCTTCTGTCAACATAACCTCTCCCTCACAAACCATCTGTACTTATCAATCTCCTCTGCAGTAACTATGAATCCTCTTTAGAATGAGACAAGCACAAAAATCTCAGATCATATAACATGCATATAGGTGTACTAACATACTTTTCAGTTGCACATAAATAAGATTCGGCAACATGAAGATCAACTTGGCAAATAGGCCCTGAAAAAGAAGAATCAAAATAAAGAGATCAAGGATCACACACATACCGTTAAAGGGGTTCTGCAAAATTTGATGGTTTTTGTGCTCCTCTCCATAAAACTAAGAGGAAGAAGAACCTAGCAAGTAAAACACCAAAGAGCTCTAACCCCCTCATCTTTATACACATGAGTACTCTATACTGTAGCTAGACTTGAGGCTGGAGAGCGAGAGATACGTTTTAGTTACAAACTCTACCTCTTAGGGACATGCCCACCGGCTGTAGAGGGTCACTATTGGACTTTGACCGGCCTGTGAGGTTAAAGTGGTTATTTTTTTCAAGACTTTTCACTGACCTCACTGTGGAGTTGTATATTTCAGAAACGTATAAGAAACCCCATAAGTTTTGTGTAACTGAAAGAGGAAGGGGGATGTTGACCGGTAATTCAGGCACTAAAGCTGGAGGATAGAACGTTCAAGAAAAGATTCCGGTCACATTAGCATGATAGGTGTGAGTAGGCATTGTTTTCATGGTTTGGTGAAGATCATGACCTTTTAATGTTGACATGAAGGATGTTTAGTAATTATTTTGATTAAGTTAAAATTTCGTGGTGAACGGTATGATATTTGGTATAGTAATATAAGTCTCATCTTTATATTTTAATGGTTTGGTGAAGATCATGACCTTTTAATGTTGACATGAACCATGTTTAGTAATTATCTTGATTAAGTTCAAATAACGGTATGATATTTGATATAGTAATATAAGTTTCATCTTTATATTTTAAATCGTAAAATATGATCATATTATTGGTATATTATCAATCTTGTGATTGATGAATTTCACATAAATAATTAATAAAAGTCCTATTAATAAACTATTGATGCATGTAAACATCGATCTATTTCTTAAGTTCATATCTTTCTCTTGGGTAAAGTTTTCTGTCTTAATCTTTTTAACTAAAAATGGAACAATTCAGGCTTTTCTGGGCATCCAATTGAATATGAACTTCCACCACACTAGTGATGAATCCGAGAGGCAACCTAACTGGATAGCTTTCATCAGTCTCCACAATCTCATATTCTCCAAAAACATACATTCTTGTAATTTTTTTTCTGAATAAAATGCTGATATGCTTTCAAGCCCTGGTTAGTGAAACCGTCCGAATACAATTAGGACTTGTATAGAATGAGAAAATGTACAAGAAAATAAAAAGGTATTTCTCATAGACCAGATAGTTTGATCCAACTTAGAACTTGCAATGAAAATCATCGCAAAACAGGACATGTTATGATTTACTTGACTTTCGAAAAAATGCCGTCTTAATACAATGATTTCTTCTGTTCTTACTGTCACATTCCTAACAAGTATACATAATTCTCAGTAACCTACAGAGCTCTGTAACTAGAATCTGTAGAAATTAATTAGCGCAAATGATTCAGCAAAACCCAGAACCAGTCACATATTAGTTCTGACCTTGTCAGCTCTAGAAGCAATCAAAGAATCTATAATCTTGAAGTGTGAGACATGCGCACTGGATGGATCACTTTGCACATTGTCCATGTCTTTTTTTTCGGATTTCTCGTCGACCTTTGAAGAATTGTTTTCTACACCTGAACTCTCACATTCTAGGCTATCCAATGATGCCTTAGCTTCAACCAACTTGGTTTTCCATTGGATACCAAATGCCTCAGCCTGATCTGCAAACAAGACTTTTGCGTTTGGTGAACTACAAATTTCTTTGTAAGTTTCATAATCAGCAGCTCCGGTATTTCCACCTTCCAGAAGTCCAGCAAAAGGATGCAAAACAGAGACAGGACCATTATTTCTCTCTAATGTGTCCTTCAAACTGAGAAAATCAGACACCAATTTCTGCATCTTAAACTGAACGAACACTGCAGATTCATCCAAATGATAGATAGATACAACCGATGACAGGCCAAAAACTTTGGAAATGCATTCTCTTATCTCTTGTGCCTTGAGCTTGGATGAAAATCCCCATATTAAAGCAATTTTCTCAAACGAAATCTCCGAGTAACGCTGTTTTTTCTTAGATCCCACAGACATTGCATTCTTATTTCCAGTAGTTAAATCAATAACATCTCCTTTATTCCAACTAAGGAATAGAAGGTTGATGTGCTTTTTGAGCTTTTCATTGTGGGCCAACTTTTCAGAGGGCAAACAGGCTTCAAAATCAATACCTAGATGTCCACATGCCTGAGCAAAGACGCATCCTGTCATAAAAGCATCATATCCAGCTTCATGTTTTGCTCCAGAATTCCAGTTGGAGGACCTGCAAACAGATCAATTTGATAGGAACGAGTTATTTCTAAGGTGTCTCCTCTGCTTTTCTTCTTCAATTATTATTATTCTAATGTTGCTGTGGTAATTATTTTACTTTAGTAACTGAGAATTTCCTATTGGATGCACCCAATTACGCATCCCATAAAGCCAGTCAATAAAGCCATTGCAGAAAAAATTTCACGAGCTGATCACATCTAATGTATCTAATGAATATTTGTTCCCAAACATTATAATTTCTAACCACAGCCCTTTGAAACATGACAAAATTCACATCAGAAAGTTGAATAATTATATATCTGTTTTCACTATTTCTCTGTTTTTAAACCCTTCTCTATAAATACGGCAAATAAATTCATTATACCTCTTTCACTGTTTTCACTCTTTATCTACATTTTTCTTTCAACATATGGGCAATGAAAACGGTAAGACCAGTAAAAGGGTCATAGCTATTGGCATATATCTTCCTTACCTCAAATCATCAACCTGAACCTCAACCTTGACACACAATTGGAATGCCAGATCAGTGCTTTTCGCCCCGCGAGACATTTGTGGACATAATGATGCAAATGCTGACGAGAGTGATGTTTTCTTCATCCGTTGCTGAAGCACAGTATTAGCATTCAAGAGCAATTTGGTGTCAATGATGTGTGGAAACCACTCGTTAACAGAAGAGACGAATTCTTCAACAGTTGAAGGAAGAGGACCTACAAATTTGCTGTATATATGTGCAATATCTGTATGACAGAAAAAAACATCTTAGCAATTATATAACATAACAAACTGTTTATGAACTACAACTGATATTTGTACCAAGAAAGCAATTGTGACCAACAATCAGCTTTTTTTCGGAGGAAAGAAGGTCAATAACATGACGAAACCCCACTGCAGCTTGAACTTTGGATTCTGCTTGTCTAAGATGCTCATCCTTCACCTCTTTCTGCAAAATATTTGAGATCCTTCACATTTGAAGCACTTTCAGAATTTCACAGCAGGTACAAGTCAAGAGCAATCCACTGAGGGGAAATTAATTACTTACCATAAGTGACTCTCTATCATCCTCAGAATCTGTATGCACCACTAGATGCTGTTGACAGGAATTTTCCCCATTTACCTGAACATAAGACAGATCTTGGAAATGCCTTCTGATGACCTGCAGAGTTCACTTTTATGATCAAATTGCTAGTGCATAATGGTGAAGGCAAAAGGTACTTCAGACCCATATATGGCCATCTTGAAATAACGGGAAACACAAAATTAAGAATGTACTTGAACAACATTTGCAAAATCAAGTGAAATTATTTTTCTTTGAACATGCACATTATAGTTGAATTCATAGAATAATTTAAGAATCTTGTTGGTGACGAGAGGGCAAGGAGTGCCCCAAAAACCCCAATTCCAATATAAAGCTCTTGATTCATTGACTGCTATCAAGGACAAGGTTTAATATTTAACACAAGTAACAATCTTATAGTGAAATATTTTACCAGAATGAAAAAAACATTTTACCAGTTGAATCAACTTAAGCTGATGAGATGTAAATCCATTTAGACTAAGAGCTGGACGCATCTTGAAGAAAATCATTTCTAAATGTTGTTGGCGGTCATTTGAGATTCCCTGAAATTTTGACCCTCCATTTCTATTCCTCAACAACCCATCACACCACTCAGTAAATGTATTCTTCACCCGTTCAGTGAAGAGAGTGTCAGCCATCTTAACCAAAGGGGCATCCCTTACTTCTTTCAAGTTAGATTCATCTTCATATGCCAAACGTAAACGCCTCAGTGCTTTACTTTCCTGCCCTCTGGATAAATAAGATATTCCTGAGCATACCCAGCAGCAAAATTTGAGAAACCAAAAGTAACATAGAATGACTTGATCAAAAATATCCTCGTACACTACATAACTGTACCATTAATCATAAAGTTGAAACAATATGCACACCAAACTACTGTACCTTCGTGTATGCACACATTGAAATCGAACTGGTATTTGGCTAAGAAGTCAATTGACGTAGTCTGGCAAAGAAACTCATAACTGGGGCTTTCGACAGGAAGCTCTTGACGTGGAAAGATATAGAAATTGTGTCTGCCAAAGTACACATATTAGCAGGTAATAAAACTATTAAAAATTTTAGACAAACAGCTTTTTTACACAAAAAGAATGTCTAAGAAATATCTCAGATACAAACTTGATAAAAACTCTCAGGAAATAACAAGACCTATACTGAGTATGAAGGAAACACTGCATTGAAAAGAAGAACTTTCCCACCAATTCCATAACCACAAACAATCAAATTCTGATATCACAATGAATTATAAATTATGAGGACTGAAGTGTGACAGAGCAAACAATCCCTACATTTCTTTCCCTTATCCTCAATGTCCTAAGAAACTGAACAGAGCAAACCAGTGTCATTTCCATTTACATATACATGCCCCCTTACGTAGATGTGAAAAGCCCCCCCACCTTGCAAAACTAGAGCTTTGCCTACAACCTCCTAATTCTGATATTCCAAAGCAATAATAAATCATAACCAAATCCCTGACCTCCATCTGCACTAACCCCTAATTTTCTATCGAAAAAGTGTCATTCCCAATTTTTCATTGTACCAAACCCTCCATTGTACCACTTGAGCTTTCCTTCCCTTTCCATAACCATACGGCACTATTCCCGATACCACCAACAGCTAAAATAGTGATTTTTCGACTTAGCGGCTGCATTAAACCCCTAAATTTATCATCTTTGCACTCAAATTTTCTATGCAAACCAAACAGAGCAAAAAAAGAGTATCATTCCTACCAGTTTATCAAATCACAAAGCCCTAAGATATCATCATGATGACGAAAGCATAAACAAAGCAAATTGCAGAGAGAGCGAGAGACTGACGGATGAGCGATGAAGGATTTCTTGGAGGAGTCCCAGCGGAAGGGGCAGACGCCGAACTGGAGCACGGCGAACTTCTCCGCCGAGTCCTTCATCTTCAGATAGCTGACGTCAGGGCGGTCGAACTCCAACGAGTCCCTCCACGGCGCGCTGGTGACTCCGCTCATCTCGAGGTCGACGGCCACGAAGTCTGCGGCGGCGACATGGCGGCGGAGCTCGGCCAGGACCGGCTCGAAGTTCGCTTTGGTCACGTTTTTCAGAGGGAACGAGGGTTCTGCCGCCGCGGGGGCGGAGGAAGACTGGGATAGGGCACGTGACAAGGCACGTGAGAGCGCCCTCGCCGGGCGGTGAGTGTTCATGGCTGGAGCATTGTCTGAGCTGAGAGGTCTCTCAGGGTTTAAGAGACAACTCATCTCACCCCAGAAACGACGCCGTTTTATTATAGTTTCCCAGGAGGCCAAAGACTAAAATGACCCCACTTTTGTTTCTTACCTTTGTCCAAAGAACATGAATACAAGAAAGGTCTTATCTTTGTCCAAAGAGCATTGTTATGGCTCATTACAAGCATACTACCTAAACAAATCAGCCTATTCTCTATTCTTTCCCAATTTTTCTGTTACAAACCTACACATGAACCCCCATCCTTATGATCACTTGTTGTATCGACTCATCCATAGTCGTACGCAATTCCACTGTGCTTCGTGCATAGGCAAAATTCAAATCCTGAATTGGTTCAGCTGGCATATCTTCAGAGAATCCAACTAAGAATCAGTGAAGACAGCTATGGAAATCTTGATTTGTTGTGATCACACTGCAATGTCGGTGTGTAGCATTTTGACTGTACTCATTCCCATTTTGCACAAGCGACTTGGATCATCAGTCAGAAACCTCTCCAAGGTGTTGAAAAGGTTTTCCGTACAGATTTTCCTTGCTGTACCTATTAAAGGACCAATTCACAAGTGAATTAGTTGCTCCCAAAAGTGAATATGGCTAACAATCAAAACGAAAAATGTGAAAAGAGCTGATCGCAGCTAGCTTTCATCTCAGTTCATTTCAGTCACACTCAACGATATGCAGAAGTTACTCAACTCCTGTTCAAGAAAACAAAGAACTCATGTATCAGGATATCCTGTTCATAAGAAGTTACACATAGACATATTGTAGAGGAACTCACTGACCAAATAAAGCCTTACTATATCTATATTTACAAAGCTCGACTTAAACGAGCAGCAAAGGCCCCATCCAGGGAATGTTTCACAGGGTTGGAGGAATAGAAACCATGCTCCGTTACAAATTCAGATGGAACATATTTGTCAGCAGGATCTATGGAAAAATACTGAAATCAAAAGAATAGTAGGGATTAAAAAGATACCCAATACTTCATATCTAAAACTCTGAAATCTGAATATGCATTTAACAAAAATGTTACTTTGAGTACTTGGTAACAAAGTATGCAACCATCTACTATTGTACGTTCAATATGGAAATACTAAAAGACAAAATGAAGTTATAGCCCTTACTGGATGCCTGAGAAGAAATGCAGCAATTCTCTCTTCATTCTCTTCCGGATCTATGGAGCAAGTGCTGTATACTAACACTCCACCAGGCTTGACCAATCTGTAATTGAACATGAAAATAATAAGGAAAAACTAAAAAGGTAAAGGCAATTTACCGAATGATATATAATTATGTGTGTGCGTGATCATGTCTTTATAGAAACCTTGTGAATTGTGATAGTCAAATTCCACAGAAGGGGACAATGTCTTCAGTTCATTATAGCTAATCTTACTGTTAAACTTGGCAATTTGTGATAGATATTCAATGATCAAGGTAAATGTAGTACAAACGAGAAGGAGAGAAAGAGAGAGAGAGAGATAGAGAGAGGTGCTGTTATTACTGAGTAGCTGCATCAAGGAGCTGATCCTGCAAATTCTTGAGCTCTTCCATGTCCTCTAATCTCCTGTTCCAACGCAAGTCTGCCCTCTTCAAAAGTCAACAAGAAACATAACATCAAATAGCTAAATAGACAGTTGGTGCACAGAATAAATGTGTAATTTCTTATACAATCCACCTTGGAGAGAACACCGAGTCCAGAACACGGAGCATCCAACAGAACTTTGTCACACTTCATAGTATTGTTGTCCTGTAAAAAAGATAAGGAACATAAGAAATTCATCATTTTCAAGTCCCAAAGACAAAGTTGTATAATAACTCACAGCATAACTACGCAAATCAGCATGGACAGTTGTGATGACATCATCTACTTGGTGCAACTTAGCTGTTTCTTTGAGGATTCTCAATCGCCCTTCATTTATGTCAATTGCATATACCATACCTGAAAGCCAATGATTGTAAAAGAAGACAAGAAAGTAAGATCCAACTTATCATACAAGAATAAGAATTCCAAGGTTCTTCCACAGTAGGTTAATATAGAAAGACAATAATCTGGATAATGAATTACCTTGGCCACTCAAAAGAGACGCCATGTAAAGAGTTTTTCCTCCAGGAGCAGCACAGCAATCTATAATGCTTTCACCCTGTTGAGGATCTACAATAGAAACTACCAGACCTGCAATGAGATTGCAGAATGCAATATAAGGAGGAATACAGGAGGTCAAAACAATAATGACTTGAAAACAAGAATAGAGTGAGCAAAATAGAACACAGGACAAGCAAATTCCCTTTCTAAACATGAATGCCCGGACAATGATATTGTTTAAAGAAACCATCTAACACACAAGCAAGATGTCTGGCAAGCAGAAATAATCGTTAAGGAAACATCAAGTAACTGAAAACCATTAACTTATTCAAACAAACTAGCAACTAATAAACTAACGCTTGATTAAAATAATGAAAAAATTGACCTGCACTCTCATCCTGTACTGAACATAAACCTTCTTTTAGCAAACCAGCCTGAATTACAATCTGAATCAACAAAATGTAGGAAGTTAGTGATAGGACCTGTACCAGCTTCTCCAAAAAGTACAAAATTACTGATAGAGAAGCCTTAGCAGACAAAAAAAACAAAAAAAACAAAAAAGGAGAATAGAAGAAATAGTATACTCATACCTGCAACCCTTTTTTCATACGGACAAAATCATTCAAATGCAAAGAGATCTCATGTGAGACCTGAGGTTCAAGAAAATAAAGCTAATAATTAATGACCAGGTATATCTGCCTATATGGAGGTAGAGTCATACCGGCAAAATCATGTCTCCCACACAATCAGGCATGTGTTTGAATCCAGTTAAAGAATCTCATAGTAGGAAAAGTAATGTCACAAAAATATAACAACTTTTCATTTCAAATCATATTCAGCATTACAGGATTATAACTGAAAAGGAAAACCATGCACCTTCAATAAATTAAGCTTTGTCACAAGGTCAGCTCTTGAAACACCTTTCCCACTGTTTGCCCTGAAATCAGCACTAGCAAAAGGTAATCAAGGGAAAAAAACATGTCTCAAAGTACAGTAGAAAGAAAGAAATAAAAGGATAGAGATGAAACAAAAGGAAGGGGCAAAAAATGTAGAAATAAAAACCTTAAGCTGAAACTAGGATCACTATTATTCCATGCCATCAATTTAATTGTTCCTTCTTGTCCCAGATGCTTTGTCCATCGTCTTACCATCCACTAGAAAATCAATTTAAGGAGGAGAGGTGAGAACAGATTACCAAACTGGCTATGCAAGGTTTAGCAATTTCAACCCTTTGATTCCTCTACAGGTATTGAATTTTAAGGAAAGCTGCAAATATTTTGTGGTACTAATTTTGATGTACAGCATCTTGGATAGAGTGATAAATAGTTCCTACTTCCTCAAATGATTAGCTGTTTACTTTCTCTAGTTTAGGGCTATGCACGTCCCAGATTATCCTATTATTCAAAAGATGTGTGAACACACAAGTATGGCCATATTCTTACTACAGGATGAGAGTACAGAGTGGCAAGAGCACGTGCTTGTGTGCGAACATCACCCTCCACTTTGGGTAGAGGAAGAGAGTTACTTTCCTGTAAACCAATTTTAAAGAAGTTAGATAATATCTCATAGTAGAACAAATGATTATAGAATATCAATTTTAAATGCCAAACCTTAAGTAATACAAGCTTCCGGAGAATCCCATTGACCATGTTTCCAGCACCATGTCTAAGGGCAATTTTTGCAAGCCTCACATTCTGCAGTTGTTATAAGAAATATCAGGTTTAGAGAAATCACTCGACCACATATACAAGAACAGTTATAGACGCTGTCAACAAAATGGGGGAAGAGACTTGATACTAGAGACATTATGGGCCAGCTTGACCAAAAGTAAGAATAAATAACATTACACAAAATCAGACTTACATGTCTTAAAAATCAAAGTATTCAGATAACATTACACCCAGGGCTTCAAAAACTCTCCAGGTCCTAATAAAGGAAAAATCTAAGAAAATCAAGAGATGAACAAATAGAAAATCACCTCATCCACAACAGCATATGGTGGCATATTGAGCTTGACAATCTCGTAGAAACCAATTCGGAGAATCTAGATACACAAGTAGAGAGAACCAATATTAGCTATTCGGACAGACACCCTCCAACTATTACTTGAGAGTATCTGCAGTTAATTAAATTCCACTGTTAGCAGTGATACAATTGATAAATAGGTCCATCTATTACTGAATTGCAATGAAACAACTATATAGATGGAAGATATTCCACCATATAAGAATAGACCATGTTGTTATCATTTTCATATTAGTCACATTCGACCATAATAGTTGTATTAGAGGGTAAATACCTGTAAAAGAAGTGGTTCCATCCTGCTAAATGTGTTTGCATCATGACATATTGAACTGATTAAATGATCAAGATATCGCTTCCAACGTATGGTACCCCCAACAATATCAGTGACCTATATAGTGGAAATGAAGAGGGAAAAAATTAAATCTTCAAGCAAGACTTCGGTGCTACTTTAGCTTCAAAAACTAAAACAAATCCACATTCATTTTCACCTAAAACATTTATAGGCAGCGTAATTTAAACCCCCGGTAAACCCTGTTGTAGCAAAAAACAAAACTCAAAGTGCAATAAAGATAAGAGGAAGGGAGAGCTCACCAGTCTAAGATCACGGTCCTCCAAATTCCGTGTGCGAAAACCTAGAGTTCTCTCAACATATCCCATCTCATTTTCACCAGATCCCTTCCCTCTCTCATTGAGCAGATCAGCAAAAGCACCTCCCATCTCTATTCTCATCAATCTCACCGCAGAAACTGAACAACCAAATGAAGTTCAAAATTCACATCAATTATCCTTACAACACACTCTTCTCATGTTTCTTTCAAAGCCATCCAAAATGCAGATAAAGCAAACATCCATATTCATTATATAAACCCAACACACACTAACCAGCTCTGTGAGGAGAAATCTCGGAATTCAGCTTGTGGGTTTTGTGTGACGGATTGGAGTGACCTATATAATCACACTCTTTAGCAACAGAAACAAAAGAAAACCTCTATCTTCATAACATTCAAAGCCAGCAATACAATGGACACAACAATATACTCCAAATTCATTTCACATTAAAACCCAAAAGCACACTCAATTCACATTGCCAGATTGACAATTTAAAATCCCAAACACACACACACACACACACACTTACCACCTCTGTGAGTCCAGACATCAGAATCCAGCTTCTGGGTTTTGGGTGACGAGTTAAAATTACCTATAAAGTCAAAAACTTTAGTGACAGTAACCAAAATCAACCCTCAAACCACATCCACAGTCATGTATGAAACAGACCCATCTGGGTTTCAATAAACACAACAGTAAAGAAAGCATTTTGAAAGCCAACTGAGCTCAGTGAATATATGGAAATGAAAGGTGGGACCTTTTCTGGGTGCATAAACGGATGTCTTTGTTCTCTGTTCAAACTTGAGTGACTTAGAAGATGAAGAAGGCCGGTGGGTCTCTGCAGATATAAAGACATGGAATGAGAAGACCTGCGCCATCGGTGCTGCTGAGCTCAAACGTTAAACTAGAGCGCGCAACTGGATAGGGTGTTGCTGACATTCAGAAAAAAAAAAGGCTTTAAGCGGGTTAGGCTAAGATGTGTCATGTCGTGGAGGCTGGGCCGTGGTGGCTTTGTTTCTGTGGAGCATACGTACTGGAAGCAATTAATTAACCACAAGTACCATTCCGAATGCATGCATGTCTTCCCCAAGTGACTGAATTCCAAGTCTTCTTTGTAATGATCATGCAGGCAATGAATTCGATCAATTCCCTATTTGTGAAATTTGAGATATCCAAATTTTCGTTACGCATTGTTTCACTAAAACTTCTGCGTTAGATTATTGTTAGTATACTTGAGAGGCATTTATGTCTGGGTATAAATGTTTCATTTGTCATACCGTAATTAGATTATGAAAATGTTTTGGGATTAACCGAAATGGATACAAATTCTCTTAACAAAAAAAAATCTGAAATTGATACAAAGAAAGGAATAACCTAGCTTTTAATTTTCTCAACTTTTCTTTTCGTGAAGAAGAGGGGATGTCTTCAGGAATCTGCTTCATAAAAATAACAAGAAAACATGTGGGTTCTTCAGACAAAGTTTAACACTGTTCTCATTTTTGTTCCAAATCGAAAAGTAATGCATGTTCATTTTAGTTAATCTAATCACAACTAGGAAGATAGTGGGATTCTCCAAGAAAATACTCATCATGAAGAACATTAACACAAGCACATTTATGTCAACATCAAGTCAATCAAATGGACATAGATAACTCCACTAATCTCAAGTGTTCATATTAAATTATATGATATAATTTTGACAGTAATTTATTTTAAAGTATAATATCATATCTTAAATTACAGATAATAAGAGGTTATTGGTTCGAATCTCAACTTTTGAAAAACATCTCTTAAGGATGAGTCATACTTTAAATTGATCAACAACTTTAAAGTGATAGTTCATTCAGTCACCACTTTTGTATTCTAAAAAAAATATAAGGAGGATCATGTAACATGTATGGTCTCATACACATGCAAATTTGGTAAAAAGTTATTTAAATAATCAAATAATACATAAGTCGTAAAATTGTAGTTTCCTATTGACCATTTGGTTTGAGATGAAGATCATCCATTGCTAACAAGTAAATGGTCATCACACATCACCCCCTTAATAACACAAGGCTACAAACGTTGTAGTCATGTGTCCCTACTCCCTGCTACAAAGTGTGCTTGGTTATATTCTTGTACAGGGAAAAATGAAGTTGTAGACTTGCCATTGGGCCCTTGACTTCCCCACTCGTTTTTCCTTCGCTACCAAGCAAGCACAAAACCTATGAAGTTGGTATTGCGTCTGTAAAAGTCGACGATGAGAACTTGAATAGGGATGGCATGAAAAACCATGGATATGGTTAACCATGGATATTTATCCTAATGGACATAAATTATGGGTAATGGGTAGCATCATATTATCCATGGAGAAATGGGTAATGGATAATTGATACCCACATGGGTATGGGTATTTTCATGGTTAACCATTTACCCATATATGACTTTATAAATGTCGTTTTTTTTCTTTATCAAAACTGATTAAACTTTATGCTTTTAGACATATTTATTCTTTATTTTCTTAAATATCAATTAGAATAATTTTGAATTTTAAAAAAGGATGAAATAATAAATCAAGGCGAGTGAGTTTCCCTGATTCTCAGTCTTCATTATCCCAATTTGAATTATCAACCCCAAATCTTCTTCTCAAATTTAATTCTCTTCTCAACACCACAATTCGCGTCTCTATTCACTGATCTAGATTAATCATCATTTTATCAACCCCAAGTCTTGATCATGAGTTGTAGATCACAGAAAAAAATAAAAGAAATTGAAGAGAAAATTCATTCACATATCTTCATTGATATCCAGATCTTCTTCAAATGTGCAGATCTTCATCTTCAAATATATATATATATATATATATATATATATATATATATATATATTTGTGGAGTCAAAGAAAATTAAAGCAAGAAATAAAAAGTCAAACGGATAAATGGTTAACCATTACCCAGTTGGGTATGGGTATGAAATATCCACAAAACAAAAAGATGGATATTTATCCAATGGACATTAACCATTTTTCTAGTGGGTGGGTATAATGCCCGTGGGTATTACCCAATGGATACAATTGCCATCCTTAAACTTGAAGGGGCAAGATTAGCTTGTTACAACAAAACAGGTTGTTCTACACTTGCCACCTTGTTTTATCAAATTCAAAAGATATATTTTTTTGAATAAAGAGATGGTGTGCGGTTGTCCTCAAATTTCAATTAATGAAACTATTAAATACAAAAATAAGACGTTAAATCTAAATATCTACAATTACAAAGACCTGAAATATACAAATGAGACTACTTAATTACATTTATAAATAAAGAATATACATGATTTATTTAGTTTAGTTGAGTTTATCGTTATATAATAATGTTAAACGTGATATAAAAATACATTGATGTATCTCACACTTACATTACTAATAGTTACTATAGGATGATTGGAGTCATTAAACACACATATGATTTGTTTTCACATATTCTACAACATTTATATGGTACCTCTTAAATTAAAGTAATCATTCTCTCTTAGGTAGGTAAATTATCCTAAATATTAAATTTTATGACGCTTCACACTCATTAACTTTATCAAACCGATTTATATTAAAAGAGAATGAAAATAGAAAAATTAACGATTTATATTTTCGATAAATAAGAGAAAAAAACAGAAATTTTGGATTTTTTTTATATTAATGGAGAAATAATTTTACTTTTGGTCTCTTTTATCTCTCACAGGTTTCCTTTTCTCACAGAAACTCATATCTTTCTATATAAACGACACTCGTTAGCTTGCCTCAGTTCTTTATTTCTTCTCCAAATTCTCTTCTTCCTCTCTTTTTCTCTCTCCCTCTCTATCTCGCTCTGCGATCTCATCAAAAACCCTAATTTCTGATCGCAAACCCCCGATTCCCTTCCGATCACTCCTCGGAAATTCCAGCTCGGCGATCCGATCATCGTGAAATTCGCGCCCCCTCACTCACTTACTTGGTTATTCCAATTTCACCGTCTCTGCTCTTCGATCAATTCTCTGTGTTTCAGAAATTGATCGATTCGCAATTCAAAGCCGGTCTGATTCGGGCAATGCTTTCAGTTCCAACATGAAGTTGAAGCGAAGGAGAGCCGTGGAAGTGGTTAGTTATATTTTTACGAATTGAACCAATTTGATTGTGTTGAAACTACCTATATCTGTATGAATGAAGTTCGATGGTTTTCAGATAAGTTTGTATTGATTGTCGTGGATTTTGAGAGTTGTGATGGTGTTTTAGTGAGTGTTTGGTTATCTATTTGCTATGTTTTTGATAGGGGTGGTTATCTTTTATGTGGTTAGGGATGGAGAGGAGGTTGAGTTTGTAATCTTTTGCATCTTATTGGTGAAATTGTTTATCGAGCATGAAATGATATTCAGTACATGAAAGCTAGGATTTTGCTTTAATTGTATGGCTAGTAATCATCTAACCACCTCCCATTGTTTACTTATGTACTGTTTTAAGGCCGAGAAGAGTTATTTTCTCGGAAATATTTATGGGGTCTCTTTAATCGTGAGCGTTTTCATATCATTCATGAAACTGTTATGAGATGGGAGTAAACTCTAATGGACAAGGATTGAAAGCCATTGATAAATAGCTGGACGCCACATTGATAGATTAATTTATCAATGTATAATTAATGTGTTTACTGTGAATTACTCACATGATAGATTAAACGAGTTAGTTGAAACTGATGATCATTACTTTACTATAAGAACCTAGACCATCGGCCTTTAGTAGCATGAGTCAGTGATTGATACACTTCAGAGTTTTAGTAATTTCTAGTATATATAGCAACCAAACCTGGGTTAGAGCTTGCCATTGATGCCAAATTCTTGCCCCCTCGTAGTGGAGATTGAGTCAATGGAAATGGTAAATATCTGACTTACGGGAAGCTTGCTGGTATGCAAATAGAGTGGCAGTGAAAGAGATTGAATCAAGGTGGGTTGTGACATATACCTCAAATCTGTAATCAAGTCGCTTATTTCTTGTGGAGATATGCATTAGAGGAGAGGGTTTTCATGCTTGGGATCATTTTGGACCGCAGTGGTTGGTGCAATGTATTGAGAATGGTCTCCACCCGACATGATGTTCCATGTAATTTAGATGGAGTTCTGGTATTCATCTTCACCTAGAATTCAGTTGAGCATGGTGTTAATGACACCATCGTCTCCAGTTTTTCAATAAAAGCAACCCTGTGCTTCTAAATTCAGTGATCCAATTGCAGACACTAGTTGATATGTATCTATTCGAGTGGGGCTAAAGTATAATAAGACATTTTACTTTGTGGATTTGGATTCTTGCACTATGTTACAGTGTTATACATGTCATTTTCATTGTTTGCCCCTTTTTGTACTGCCCTTTTTCAGTGCCCTTCTTTGTACGTTGCTCTGTTAGTGTCACTGAATTGTTGTTCTCATTGCAATTTGAGAACTTTATCAATATAATCATTTTTTTCTAGCTATTTGTTATTTGTTTATCAGGTGGGATACTGTATAATTGAGTTTGTCGATGCTGGAAAATAGTTACAACTATTATTAACTTCTGCCTTGTTTTATGTCAGCCTCTGAAAATTAGATCCTTCATCAACAGTGTCACTGCTGTTCCACTTGAGAATATAGAGGAACCCTTAAAAGGTTTTGTCTGGGAGTACGATAAGGTGATCCTTAACTTTTACCTGTTACATATTTATGATTCTGTTTTTCAGTTTAATTTATGTGCTTTTGTTTTTGGTGCAGGGAGATTTTCATCATTGGGTTGATCTGTTCATTCATTTTGATTCTTTTTTTGAGAAGCATATAAAATCTAGGAAGGATTTGCAGGTTGAGGATAATTTTCTTGACTCTGATCCTCCTTTTCCAAGAGAAGCTCTTCTTCAAGTTCTCGGTGTAATAAGAATAATTTTGGAGAACTGCACTAATAAACACTTCTACAGTTCTTATGAGGTAAATAGTGTACCATCTGTCGTATCAGTTTTAGTTAGGTGAATTTTGGTTGCTTAACATTGCTTAATATTATTTACGATTTTTATCTTCTACATTTACTGTTATAATTATAAAAACATATACTGTTATGTTTATTGTTATTATGACTGGCGTTGTTTAGTTTGGTGACTTTTCCTACCTTATGCAATTTGTTTCTTTCCAGTTCCATTTTTTTGTATATTAATTTTATGCCTTCGGTCCATGTGTTAATGCAGCAGCATCTCTCATCTTTGCTTGCGTGCACTGATGCCGATGTGGTTGAGGCTTGCCTGCAGACTCTGGCTGCATTTTTGAAGAAAACAGTTGGAAAGTATTCCATTAGAGATGCTTCACTTAATTCAAAGTTGTTTGCTCTTGCACAAGGTTGGGGAGGAAAGGAAGAGGGTCTTGGATTAGTTGCCTGCGTGGTACAAGATGGTTGTGACCCCATTGCTTATGAGTTAGGATGCACCCTTCACTTTGAGTTTTATGCGTTGAAAGATGCAAGTGAATTACCAACCACAGAACAACAGACCCAAGGTTTACAAATCATACATTTACCTAACATCAACACTCATCCAGAGTCTGATCTCGAGCTTTTGAGAAAGTTGATTGCAGAGTACAAAGTACATGGTAGTTTGAGATTTGCTTTATTGACAAGATTGCGTTTTGCAAGGGCGTTTGGCTCTTTAGCTACTCGTCAACAGTATGCTTGCATTCGTCTATATGCCTTCATGGTTCTTGTTCAATCAAATAGTGATGCCGATGGCCTTGTTTCTTTCTTTAACACTGAACCGGAGTTTGTCAATGAACTAGTGTCACTATTGAGCTTTGAAGATGTAGTTCCTGAGAAAATTCGAATTCTATGTCTCCTTTCATTGGTTGCTCTTTCTCAAGATCGGTCCCGGCAGCCTAATGTTTTGACTGCTGTCACATCTGGTGGGCATCGTGGAATCCTATCCAGCCTCATGCAGATGGCCATTGATTCTGTCATCAGTGATACATCAAAGTGGTCTGTTGTTTTTGCTGAGGCTCTGTTATCTCTTGTTACAGTTTTGGTTTCATCATCATCAGGTTGTTCAGCAATGCGGGAAGCTGGGTTCATCCCCACTCTTCTCCCTTTGCTTAAAGATACAAATCCACAGCACCTGCATTTGGTCAGCACGTCTGTGCATATTTTAGAAGCTTTCATGGATTACAGCAATCCAGCTGCTGCATTGTTCCGGGACTTGGGGGGTTTAGATGATACCATCTCTCGCCTGCAGGTGGAAGTGTCTCATGTAGAAAATGGTTCAAAGCAACAAGATGAAGATTCTAGTACCGCTGGGAGTAGTACACAAGTAGTTATAGGAACTTCCACTGAGGTAGACAGCATGCAACCTCTGTATTCAGAACCTCTTGTTTCATATCATCGACGACTACTGATGAAAGCTCTACTGCGTGCTATATCTCTGGGAACATATGCACCTGGGAACACTGCTCGTGTTTATGGCTCAGAGGAGAGTCTGTTGCCACAGTGCTTATGCATAATCTTTAAAAGGGCAAAAGATTTTGGTGGTGGGGTGTTTTCACTTGCTGCTTCTGTCATGAGTGATTTGATTCACAAAGATCCTACCTGTTTTCCAGTTTTAGATGAAGCAGGCCTTCCCTCTACCTTCCTCGATGCTATAATGGATGGTGTTCTTTGCTCAACCGAGGCCATTACATGCATCCCACAGTGTCTAGATGCTCTGTGTTTAAATAATAATGGTCTTCAGGCTGTCAAAGATCGCAATGCATTGAGGTGCTTTGTGAAGATATTCACTTCAAGAACCTATTTGCGTGCTCTAACAAGTGATACACCTGTCTCCTTATCTGGTGGATTGGATGAATTAATGCGCCATGCTTCTTCATTACGTGGTCCTGGTGTGGAGATGCTAATTGAGATTTTAAATGCCATCTCAAAAATTGGACACGGGTTTGATGCTTCTCTCACATCAACTGAACTTCCATCTTCTTCTACTCCTGTTCCCATGGAAACTGATGGAGAAGAGAGGAATGTTGTCATGTCTGATGATAGGGAGTCATCCAAAATGGATAGTTCAGAGCAGGGAACTGAACCATCTTCTGATGCTGTAGTGGAAAATGCTGAACTACTGCTTCCTGATTGTGTAAGCAATGTTGCACGTCTTCTGGAAACTATACTTCAGAATGGTGACACTTGTCGTATCTTTGTGGAGAAGAAGGGGATTGAAGCTGTCCTGCAGTTGTTTACCTTGCCTTCAATGCCTCTTTCTGTTTCAGTTGGTCAGAGTATATCTATTGCATTCAAGAACTTCTCACCTCAACATTCTGCTTCTTTGGCTCGAGCAGTATGCTCATTTTTGAGAGAGCATCTGAAATCAACAAATGAACTCATAGTTTCAGTTGGTGGGGATCAACTTTCTTTGGTGGAATCTGCAAAGCAAACTAAGGTTTTGAAACAACTTTCCAGTCTTGAAGCTATACTGTCTTTGTCTAATGTTCTGTTGAAAGGGACAACTACAGTGGTGTCAGAACTGGGTG
The DNA here is from genome assembly GCA_951800085.1 of Comarum palustre. Lineage (NCBI taxonomy): Eukaryota > Viridiplantae > Streptophyta > Magnoliopsida > Rosales > Rosaceae > Comarum > Comarum palustre. Next base: position 31,450,389 of record OX637573.1, on the reverse strand, counting down.
CAGCAGATGCTGATGTATTGAAAGATCTTGGGAGCACATACAGGGAAATCCTCTGGCAGATCTCTGTGTGTAATGATGTCAAGTCTGATGAAAAGATCACTGCTGAACAAGAACAAGACAATGCTGAGGCAGCTCCATCTAATGCTTCAGGAAGGGAGAGTGATGATGATAATATCCCAGTGGTGAGATACATGAACCCAGTCTCTGTTAGGAATCAGCCCTTCTGGGGTGGAGAGCGTGAGTTCCTGTCGGTTGTTCGCGGTGGTGAAGGTTTGCACCGTCGTAGTACTCGGCACGGGATTACACGCATGAGGGGAGGAAGAACAGGCCGGCATTTGGATGCTTTACATATTGATTCAGAATCTTCTTCCACAGTATCTGAGGCAACTACATCCCAAGATTTGAAAAAGAAAAGTCCTGATGTGCTAGTTACAGAAATTCTCAACAAGCTGGCCTCCACTCTGCGTTCCTTCTTCATAGCTCTTGTCAAGGGATTTACATCACCTAATAGGCGTAGGGTTGACTCTGGATCATTGAGTTTGGCTTCAAAAACTCTTGGAACTGCCCTAGCTAAAGTGTATCTTGAGGCTCTTAGTTTACCTGGACATTCTACATCTGCTGGGCTTGAAACTTCATTGTCAGTTAAGTGTCGATACCTTGGGAAAGTAGTGGATGATATGATGGCACTTGCATTTGATAGCAGACGGCGGACTTGTTATACTGCAACAATTAATAATTTCTATGTCCATGGTACCTTTAAGGAGCTGCTCACAACATTTGAAGCTACTAGTCAGTTGTTGTGGACCCTACCATATGGTATGCCAACATCAGGCAATGATCATGAAAAGAATGGTGAAGGCAGTAAGCTGTCCCATAGTTCGTGGCTTCTTGATACTTTACAAAGCTATTGCCGTGTGCTGGAGTATTTTGTTAATTCTTCTTTACTCTTATCTGCAACCTCTGCATCCCAGGCACAGTTGCTTGTTCAGCCAGTTGCAGTTGGTCTATCAATTGGGCTATTCCCTGTGCCTAGGGAACCAGAAGTTTTTGTTCGTATGTTGCAGTCTCAAGTTCTTGATGTAATACTTCCCATCTGGAACCACCCCATGTTTCCAAATTGTAGTCCAGGATTTGTTGCTTCCATTGTTTCACTTGTTATGCATGTATATTCTGGTGTGGGAGATGTGAAGCAGAATCGCAGTGGCATTGCCGGCACTACACACCAAAGATTCATGCCCCCACCACTTGACGAAGGTTCAATTAGTACCATTATGGGAATGGGTTTTTCAAGGGCCAGAGCAGAAGAAGCGCTTAGGAGGGTGGAAACAAATAGTGTTGAAATGGCCATGGAGTGGCTTTGCAACCATCTTGAGGATCCTGTGCAGGAGGATGATGATCTAGCCCAGGCACTTGCTCTATCACTAGGACCTGAAACATGTAAAGCTGATAATGTTGACAAGTCTGTAGATGTGCTAGCAGAAGAGAGTTGTGTGAAAACTCCACCAATTGATGATATTCTTGCTGCATCAGTTAAGTTGTTTCAGAGCATTGATACCATGGCTTTCCCATTAACAGATTTGCTTGTGACACTTAGCAATCGGAACAAAGGTGAAGACCGTCCTAGAGTTACATCTTATCTGATTCAGCAACTCAAACTTTGTCCATTGGATTTTTCTAAGGATACCAGTGCTTTGAGTATGCTATCACATGTTATAGCGTTGCTGCTTTCTGAGGATGGAAGTACAAGGGAAATTGCTGCACAGAATGGTATTGTGTCTGTCGCAGTAGATATATTGATGAATTATAAGGCCAATAACGAGCCAGGCAATGAACTTCTTGTTCCAAAATGTATTAGTGCTCTACTGCTTATTTTGGATAACATGCTGCAATCTAGGCCCAGAATTTCTGAGACCATTGAAGAAACTCAGGCTGGATCTCTGACTGAACTATCTGGAAATCATGCTTCCTTGTCAATCCCTGGTGCAGATACAGAGAAAAAACAGGTTATGGATGCCCCAGAAAAAGATTCTGGCATTGGTTTTGAGAAAATATTGGGGAAATCAACTGGTTATTTGACTATGGAAGAGAGTCAAAGGGTGCTAACCGTTGCGTGTGATTTGATAAAGCAGCATGTCCCAGCTATGATTATGCAGGCTGTCCTACAGCTGTGTGCTCGTTTGACAAAAACACATGCTCTTGCTTTGCAGTTTCTTGAAAATGGAGGACTGGCGGCTCTTTTTGGTCTTCCTAGAAGCTGTTTTTTCCCTGGATATGACACTGTTGCATCTGCTATTGTTCGCCATCTTCTTGAAGATCCGCAAACACTGCAAACAGCAATGGAATTGGAAATTCGCCAAACACTGAGTGGCAACAGGCATGGTGCACGCACTTCTGCAAGGGCATTTTTGACATCAATGGCACCTGTAATCTCTAGAGATCCAGTGGTTTTTATGAAAGCTGCTGCTGCTGTTTGTCAGTTGGAGACGTCAGCAGGTAGGACATTCATTGTCTTAATGAAGGAAAAAGAAAAGGAAAAGGACAAACCTAAGGCATCTGGTGGTGAGGCTAGATTATCCTCCAATGAATGTGTCCGCATTCCTGAAAATAAAGTACATGATGGATCTGTTAAATGCTTGAAAGGTCACAAGAAGGTCCCTGCTAATCTTACTCAAGTGATTGATCAGCTGCTTGAAATTGTCTTGAAATACTATTCCCCAAAGAGCCAGGAAGATTCTCTGAATGACCTATCTTCTATGGAGGTAGATGAACCTTCTACCAAGGTAAAGGGTAAATCAAAGGTTGATGAGACAAGGAAAGTGGAGTCTGGATCTGAAAAATCTGCAGGACTGGCTAAGGTAACATTTGTTCTCAAGTTACTGAGTGATATTCTTCTCATGTATGTACATGCAGTTGGGGTTATACTTAAACGGGATATGGAATTGACTCAATTGCGGGTAGCTAATCAACTGGAAAATCCTGGACAAGGTGGTATACTTCATCATGTGATTCATCGATTGCTTCCACTGACCATTGATAAATCTTCTGGACCTGATGAATGGAGAGACAAGTTGTCAGAAAAAGCTTCTTGGTTCCTGGTAGTTCTGTGTGGTCGTTCTGGTGAAGGGCGTAGAAGAGTAATTAATGAACTTGTGAAAGCTTTATCATCATTTTCAAACATTGATAGTTCTTCGAAGAGCATCTTATTGCCAGATAAGAAGGTCTATGCATTTGTGGATTTGGTGTACTCTATTTTGTCGAAAAATTCATCATCGAGCAACTTACCTGGGTTTTCACCAGACATAGCAAAAAGCATGATAGATGGGGAAATGATTCAGTGTCTAACTAGTATCCTGCAAGTGATTGATTTGGACCATCCTGATGCTCCCAAAACTGTGAATCTCATACTCAAGGCTTTAGAAAGTTTAACAAGGGCTGCTAATGCTAGTGAACAATATTTTAAATCTGATGAGACATACAAGAAAAAATCCACGTTGTTGAATGGAAGATCTGATGAGCAGGTAACTACTCCAGCTGATGATACATTGGGGCATAATCAGAATATACGCAGTGAGCAGGATGTAAGAGATGCAGTACCAGTTGAACAACAGGACCAAGGAACTTCTCAAAGTGAAGGTAATCCTGATGCAACTCCGAACCAGTCAGCGGATCATGATATGAGAATTGAAGTTGAAGGGCCATTGGCTTCTAACCAACCCATGGAGCTTGGGATGGATTTCATGCGTGAAGAGATGGAAGAAGGCAATGTGTTACACAACACTAACCAAATTGAAATGACTTTCCGTGTTGAGGGTAGGGCAGATGATGACATGGGTGATGAAGATGATGACATGGGTGATGATGGTGAAGATGATGAGGATGATGATGATGGAGAGGATGAGGATGAGGATATAGCAGAAGATGGAGGTGGCATGATGTCTCTGGCTGATACTGATGTGGAAGACCATGATGATACTGGCCTGGGAGATGATTATAATGATGAGATGATTGATGAAGATGATGATGATTTCCATGAGAATCGTGTCATAGAAGTAAGATGGAGGGAAGCCCTTGATGGGCTTGATCATTTACAGGTGCTTGGGCAACCTGGAGCTGCAAGTGGACTGATTGATGTTGCTGCTGAACCTTTTGAAGGGGTTAATGTGGATGATCTTTTTGGTCTACGAAGGCCGTTAGGTTTTGATCAACGTCGTCAGACAAGTAGGTCTTCCTTTGAGCGATCTGTTACTGAAGCAAATGGCTTTCAACATCCTCTTCTTATAAGGCCTTCCCAATCTGGAGATCTGGTATCCATGTGGTCAGCAGGTGGAAATTCATCCCGAGACTTAGAAGCTCTATCAACGGGGAGCTTTGATGTTGCTCATTTCTACATGTTTGATGCTCCTGTTCTTCCATATGATCATGTCCCAAACAATCTCTTTGGTGACCGTTTGGGTAGTGCAGCACCGCCACCGTTGGCTGATTATTCTGTAGGTATGGATTCATTGCAGTTATCGAGACGGAGAGGCCCAGGTGATGGCCGGTGGACTGATGATGGCCAACCTCAAGCAGGTGCTGATGCTGCTGCTATTGCTCAGGCAGTTGAGGAACAATTTATATCCCAATTGCGCTGTCTTGCTCCTGTTGACACCCCTGTTGAACCACACTCTCAGAGTTCAGGAGTGCAGGAGAAACAGCCAGATATGCCTCCTTCAACTGATAGTCAAGTAGTAGTAGATCCCAGCCAACAAATTGAAGATCAGCACCAAGACAGGGGTGTTGAAGCAGCAGATCAAGTTATCTCCACGCCTGAGGGTATTCCTTCCCAAGAACAAGTCAATCCAGAATCTTTTGTCGAAAATGCGGCAGACTGTTTGCAGGGACCTGAACCAATGTCAATCCAGGCACCTTCCTTGGACAGTGTACGAAATGATAACATGGACACTGGAGAGGAGAATGGAGCTGCTGCGCAAGTAGGGCCAATGCCAGTATTCATGGACACTGGAGAGGGGAATGGAGCTGCTGCGCAAGTAGGGCCAATGCAAGTATTTGTCAACTCATCTGCAAGCACAAGGGTTGATTTACAACAGGAACAGGGTTCTGAAGTGCCTTCTGATGGCAATCTAGTTGGTGATATACCCGTAAATTTCGGCTTCAATGTGTCTAATTCAGGTGATTCTCATATTACTTTGGTCCCAGAAAATGTCGATGTCGACATGAATTGCATTGATGAAGTAAATCAAACTAGCCTTCCCATGCCTGCTTCTGAAAATGGTACAGATGACCCATCGAGCCAAAACACATTGGTTGCTCCAGAAGCTAATCAGGCTGAGCAAGTTAACAATAATAATGTGATTGACCCTACATTCTTGGAGGCTTTACCTGAAGATTTGAGGGCGGAGGTTCTTGCTTCACAGCAAGCTCAGCCTGTTCAACCTCCTCCTTATGCGCCACCTTCTGTGGACGACATTGATCCTGAGTTTTTAGCTGCCCTTCCACCCGATATCCAAGCAGAAGTTTTGGCTCAACAAAGAGCACAAAGAGTTGCACAACAGGCTGAAGGACAACCCGTTGACATGGACAATGCTTCTATAATTGCTACATTTCCTGCTGATTTACGAGAAGAGGTTTCCATCTGGAACTGTCATCTTTGTTATCTTGGGTGTGGTGATTCTGTATCATTTATGTAATTGTTTATTTGCTCGTGCACCAGGTACTTTTAACTTCTTCAGAAGCAGTTTTGTCTGCGTTACCTTCTCCACTACTGGCTGAAGCTCAAATGCTAAGAGATCGGGCAATGAGTCACTATCAGGCTCGCAGCCTCTTTGGGAGCAGCCACAGGCTGAATCATAGGAGAAATGGACTGGGTTTTGACCGGCACACTGTAATGGATAGGGGTGTTGGAGTCACAATTGGCCGGAGGGCAGTTTCTTCTATTACAGATAGCTTAAAGGTTAAGGAAATTGAAGGAGAGCCACTTCTAGATGCAAATTCATTAAAAGCCTTAATAAGGCTTCTACGATTAGCGCAGGTATAACCTTTGTCTCCAATCTTCATGTTTCCTTACATTGTTTTGTCTTTCTCAAAGAACTTGCCTCTGCTCAAATGGTTAAGAAAAGTTGGTGGATTTGATGGTTAAGTTTAAACTCAGATTCATGTGAATGAAATATCATGTAATTTGTGTCTAAAACTCCTGGGGTTTCACAGTGTGTACTGATGAAAACACTAATAAAATTACCTATTGATTAGAAGAAAATCGAACAAACTCATGTAGAAAAGCGTCTAAAATTCCTAACCTTTTATAGTACACCGAAATAAGTGTTTGAAATTTGTCTAATAGTCCAACCTTTTCCAAATTCTCATTTTTTGTTGTTAAAAATCACAATAGAAGATTTACATGATAGTGTAATCCACACAAAGATTTATGGTCCATACAATTATTGTTATGTTATAGAAGTGATAGAACTAGTCTTTTTTTTAAATTTTTTTTGGAAATGGGTGTGTAGTATTCCAGCTTGTAAGAAGGAATGGGTATACATGTGCATCAAACTTAATAGTCATTTATGTACTGATCGTTTCTACTGTTTAAAAAAAAGTCGGGTTGTCTAACGTGGTGGATATGTTTCTTTTTGTGGTTAGCCCCTTGGTAAAGGACTCTTGCAGAGGCTCTTCTTGATCCTGTGTACACACAGTGTTACAAGAGCAACTTTAGTGTGTCAATTGCTCGATATGATCAAGCCTGAGGCTGAAGGCTCAGTCACTGGATTAGCTACCATTAATTCCCAACGGCTTTATGGTTGCCACTCAAATGTCGTATATGGCAGATCGCAGTTGTTAGATGGTAATTTATTTGATGTGACAACAATTAGTTGATATTATAATTATATATTAACCACCGATTAACTTGTCTTATTTTCATTTTCAACAGGTCTTCCTCCATTGGTGTTGCGTCGGATCCTTGAGATCTTGACTTATTTAGCTACAAACCATTCTACAGTGGCAAATATGTTATTCTACTTTGATTTCTCAGGTGTTCCTCAGCCTTTAGGTCCCTTAAATATGGATACCAAGAAGGACAAAGGCAAAGAGAAAATTGGAGGAGGATTTACATCTAATCCTGTCAACGTGCAGGATGGGGATGTTCCCCTGATATTGTTTCTGAAGCTCCTTAATCGACCTCACTTCTTGCGTAGCACTGCTCATCTTGAGCAGGTATTCACTACCTTAGTTTGAATCAGTATCTTAAAATGTGCTGCTGGAGTTTAGTTTGCTATATTTTACCTATACAATGAGACTATCATACCTCATGTGACTGGCGAGCATGTGTGAATTTAAGATTTAAAGGTCAACAGTAATCCAGTTGTGTAAAGTTTCCTGGCTAAAACCCATTCTGGGTGAACTCTATTTAGTATTACCTACCTTATAACTAGACTGAACTTCTTAAACATATAAATTGAATATAGTATATGCCAGATGTGTATTGGTTGCTATATATCTAGTGTTCAATCTCGCTTTATTCCGTTATCGAAATAGCACCTGGAGTCTAATGTTAGGCACTTTCGCAATCTCTCTACAGGTCATGGACCTGCTTCAGGTGGTTGTTGATACTTCAGCTTCAAAACTAGAGGTCCATTCTCAATCTGAAAGGCTCGAGGGGAATTCCCAAAATTTGCCTGTAAGTGAAACTTCTGGAGATGGTGAGAACAGTCATCCTGTGGAACCAGAATCTCATCAAGAGGTTAAACCTGATGGTGGTGGATCATCAACTTCAGATGCAACCAGGAGTACAGATACCTATAATATTTTCTTGAAGCTGCCAGAATCAGATTTGCATAATCTTTGCAGTCTTCTTGGTCGTGAGGGGTACGGTTTGTTATTTGATTGTTTTATTTGCATGCTTTGGTTTATTGTGTGCTACTTTTAAGCTTGTTACCATTGTGACTCATATGAGCAGCTGCTCCTTAGATGAACTCTAATCTGATCGCTTTTGTTTGATCAGGCTTTCAGATAAAGTTTACATGCTTTCCAGTGAGGTGCTGAAGAAGTTGGCGTCAGTTGCAGCGCCCCATCGGAAGTTCTTTATCTCAGAGCTTTCAGAATTAGCTCATGGTTTGAGCGCCTCAGCTGTTGGCGAGCTTGTCACTCTCCGGAATACACAGATGTTGGGTTTGAGTGCTGGATCTATGGCTGGGTCAGCAATCTTACGTGTCCTGCAATCACTTTGCTCACTCACTTCGCCCAGTACAAATGAGAGTTCGGGTTTGGAGAATGATGCAGAGCAGGAGGAGCATGCCACCGTGTGGAAACTAAATATTGCACTTGAGCCATTGTGGCAAGAATTGAGTGACTGTATAAGTGCCACTGAAACACAGTTGGGCCAGAGCTCTTTTTGTCCAACCATGTCCACTATAAATGTTGGGGACCATGTACAAGGTTCCTCTTCTTCATCTCCTCTGCCTCCTGGAACCCAGAGACTGCTTCCTTTTATGGAGGCTTTTTTTGTTTTGTGTCAGAAGCTGCAAGCAAACCACTCTATCACGCTGCAAGATCAAGCTAATGTGACTGCAAGAGAAGTCAAAGAGTCGGCTGGAAATTCAGATCCTTCAGTTACTAAATTCCATGGCTGTGGGGATTCTCAGAGGAAGCTTGATGGTTCTGTCACATTTACAAGGTTTGCTGAGAAGCATCGTCGTCTTTTGAATGCATTTATTAGACAGAATCCGGGCCTGTTGGAAAAATCCCTTAGCATGATGTTGAAGGCACCGAGGCTAATTGATTTCGATAACAAGAGAGCATATTTCCGGTCAAGAATTAGGCAACAACATGAGCAACATCTCTCTGGTCCGCTGCGAGTAAGTGTTCGTCGGGCTTATGTCTTGGAAGATTCATACAATCAGTTGAGAATGCGGCCTAATCAGGACATGAAGGGACGATTAAATGTGCAATTCCAAGGCGAAGAGGGTATTGATGCTGGTGGTCTAACACGAGAATGGTATCAATTACTATCTAGGGTGATATTTGACAAGGGTGCATTGCTTTTTACTACTGTTGGAAACAATGCAACTTTCCAGCCAAACCCTAATTCTGTCTACCAGACAGAACATCTCTCTTACTTCAAGTTTGTCGGCCGTGTGGTAATTTTTTTTGGACTGTTGGGATTTCAGGACAATTTTTTTGACATGAGTTCTTATTGCTTGGGTTTTTTTTGTGCAGGTTGCAAAGGCAGTATTCGATGGGCAACTTTTGGATGTTTATTTCACTCGATCCTTCTATAAGCACATACTTGGTGTAAAGGTGACATACCATGATATTGAAGCCGTGGATCCTGATTACTACAAAAATTTAAAATGGATGTTAGAGGTTAGTGGTTTTGTGAACACAATTTGGTTGTTTGATAGTTAAAGCTTATGTTGGGCTGGTCTTGGCTGTAAGTACATGTCGTGGAACTGATATAATGTGTATCCTTGTGCACACAGAATTCTCACTCTTGTTTCTCTTTGTATATTCTGTTCTCTAGAATGATGTGAGTGAAATTCCTGACCTGACGTTTAGCATGGATGCGGACGAAGAAAAACATATTCTTTATGAGAAAAACCAGGTTTTTGAATATCAACTTTTGATTTACAAGTGACTTCCATCATTTTGTTTCTTTTTTCTTCTCAGACTTCCTTCAATATTGATGTGGTGTTCTACTTAATTTGGACTTTTAAGTTCATTGGCCTTTTAATTTCTTGCTTGTGTGTTGTGTTGTCTAATTTGTGTTTCCTTCTCGTTGCATCCTCAACTTGAGCAGGTGACTGATTATGAGCTTAAACCTGGAGGAAGAAATATCAGGGTTACAGAAGAAACTAAGCACGAGTATGTAGACCTTGTAGCTGATCATATTTTGACAAACGCTATTCGTCCTCAAATCAATTCTTTCCTGGAGGGGTTCAATGAATTGGTGCCACGTGAGCTTATCTCGATTTTTAATGATAAAGAGCTTGAGCTACTTATCAGTGGTCTTCCAGAGATTGATTGTGAGTTGGATTCTGAATCAGATTATTTATATAAAATATGCTTATTACCCTGATAAGGTATCTAAATTGTGGGATTGGTTTTGCAGTGGATGACTTGAAGGCCAACACTGAGTACACTGGCTATACAGTAGCATCTAGTATTGTACAATGGTTTTGGGAGGTGGTTAAAAGTTTCAACAAGGAGGACATGGCAAGACTGCTTCAATTTGTGACTGGCACATCAAAGGTACATATAACTGAAAATTGTTCGTTTGGCTCTCTACAACTGCTGGTTCAGTGGGTTTATTTGAAGTTAGTAAATCCAATATATTGTCGTTTTATTTGAAGTTAGTAAAAACCAATTTATTTGTGGTTCCAGGTTCCACTGGAAGGTTTCAAGGCTTTGCAAGGCATTTCTGGTCCTCAGAGGTTTCAGATTCACAAGGCATATGGAGCTCCAGACAGGCTGCCCTCAGCTCATACATGGTTAGTGTGTGCATACATTGCTTTGGCATGTCTCTTACAAAGAAAAAGGCAACTTAATGGGCTTTCTCGTCCCCCTTGTCGTGCTTGTTAAGGTTGATGTTGTTGTTAATGCAATCTTATTTGTTGCCAGCTTTAATCAACTAGACCTTCCTGAGTATACCACTAAGGATCAGCTTCATGAACGATTGATGCTTGCTATTCATGAAGGGAGTGAAGGATTTGGCTTTGGTTGACCACAAGAGTGGTGATTTATTCCCCCAGCGTGCTAGTCATCTGTCTCAAGTACCATGTACATGTACATGTCAGTGAGATATCTTTTGAATATAAATATTCATCTCCACATTCTGTTAGGGGGGAGGTGATATCGCTGCTCTTTTTTACAAACCACACCGTTCCATGCACATGTCTATTGGAAAATTACTTACGGAGAGGGGTGTGATTTGTGAAAAGGGCGGTGCCAATATCAATCCCCTCCGTCAGTCTTTCTTTGCTTTTTCTCTGAATTATCCTATGATTGCAGCAAGTTACTGTAGTTGATTCAAGTTAGTTATATCTGTTCTTTGCCCTTCATTGCTGATTGATTATTCTCTCTGCAGATAAAAGAGCTGGTACTGATTTAGAGCTTTCAGAATTACAATCACCGATGATATGAGGATGGTTTTGGTAAAATGAAAGCATCGTCTGTTTATTAGAAGGGCGGGGAAGGAATGATGCTTTAAAATGATTGTACTATTGTTGCTGGGTCTTGTGTGCTCCTCGGTGGCAATGGCTGGGAAGTTTTTAATTCTTTTGCAAATTCTGTACTTATCAGAAATTTGGGGAGCGCACTATGTTTATTGTTTGTATTAGTATTCATGTTATGAGTTCAGTCTGCTTTTAGATTAGGCAGTCTCTTTCTGTGGCCTGGAAGATGGTAATAAGCTTAGGTGAAAGTTCTTAATAAAGCTTAGGAATCTGTACATGTAATAGAATCATTCCAAGAAGGATTTGTTTTGGGTTTTAGTTATTGAAGGCCAGAAAGGTGATTCAGTTTTGCTCTTCATTTTTATTTATTAATCTCTTCGGTCTAGTGTTAGGCACCTTGAAAGGAAATAGTATTCCATTAATATGATTTCAGTTGGTAAGATAGATTCTTGTCAAGGAGTAGGTTTTGTTTTTATTTGTATTGTTTTTTGTGATGTTCTAAGAAAACGGAACAAAAACTAGTTGGGCTGATCGAAAACAATTGAGAGTCAATTCCATTTCCATAGTCTCTTTCCTAGTTTGCTTGTCACTGGAAATCAGTTTCTCTCTGGCTTGGCTGGGTTTCAATGGCCTCCCCTGCATCTCTTCCTTCATCTGCTGAATCACCAACCGCTTGTCCGTCAAATTACCATGTGTTTTTGAGTTTCAGTGGCCCCGACACTAGAATGGGTATTACATCTGAATTATATGAGCGGCTTACAGAGGAATTATAACATTCATGGATGATCGAGATCTTGGACCAGGGGATGCTATATCTCCCACCCTACTAAAAGCTGGCTGTGGTTTAAAGGGTTGGCCGCCACATGGATTACATGAAGAGTGCACTGCGATTTCACTGATGAACAACAAAATTTGCAAGCTACCGGAAGAGGAGTTGGTGTTTCCAAATCTCCAGATTTTATTACTAAACGGGAATGCGGAACTAAGTGGGATCCCAGAAAAGTTGATCCAGAATCTGAAGGAGTTAAGAGTCTTAGATCTTAGCAACACTAGAATTTCCGTATTACCTGAATCATTTAGTCTCCTCACCAACCTTCAAGTTTTGAATTTAGATGATTGCGACAAATTAATTGACATTTCCATAGTGGGGAAGCTTAAGAAGCTTGAAATTCTTAGTATGAGAGACTGTCCCGGGAGGAAATTGTCGAGAGATATAGGACGTTTGACCAATCTAAGGATTTTGGATGTCAATCGCTCTTGCCCACCATCAACTGGAGGAATGGTTACAATTCCATCTAGAGTGATATCAGAGTTGCATAAATGAAAAGAATTGTACATGGTGTACTGTGGGTTTACATGGTGTGTTTTCGGTGTTCTTCCTGAGCGACCAACCAATATTATTAGGTTTGATAAGTTAGCTGGTTTATCAAATTTGAAAATATTGCAGGTTGGCTTATCTGACGAAAGTTTCATCCCTAAAAATGTGGAGGCCGCACCAGATTGGGATTACTTTTGTATTAGTATCAGTGGCAGAGGCACCAACATTGAATTCCCGTCCGCTGCATACGAACGAGAAGATCATAATTCAAGATCCTTGATTCTTAATGGAGCAACCTTCAGTACCTTGCCTGATTGGTTTATCAATGCGGTCACAAAGAAAACAGAGAAGCTGAAGTATGACCGCTGCGGAGGGATGACTGACATTGTTATGGAATATGACCATGGGAGGTTACATGAACTCAAGCATCTCACAGTTGCTGGGGCAGCTAGGCATTATGATGATTCTCATGTGTACTTGAAAGAGTTGATGAACACATCAACACGAGTTGAAACAGGACCAATGTTTGAGAGTTTGGAAGAGTTGCATCTGCTAGATCTGATCCACCTTGAGGAGTTGTGTGTTGGTGAGCTACCACCTGGTTCTCTCTCAAATCTCAAGGTATTACATATGAACGGTTGTCGTATCTTGAAGAGTATCAAAATTTGTACAGAGACTACCAAATCTGGAGAAACTTCATTTACATTGGATGGACTTAAAATATGTGTTTGGACGGAAGTGTGTGAGCCAGAACAATCAAAACTAAGAGAGATGCATTTGTTGTCTCTACGTGCACTAGAAGCATATGTAATGGTCCCGCTCCGCGTGCAATGTTCCAGAGTCTTAAAACCTTGACCGTGTATCGTTGCAAGCGTCTGCAAAGTCTGTTCGCATCTGATGTAGCTCAGTGTCTGGTTCAATTGGAAGACCTTCTTGTAGAGAGGTGTCCTTTGTTGCAAAGAGTAATGCAAGCAGTGAGCAAAGATAAGACGGTTCTACCAAAACTTAAGAACTTGGTTTTGAAGAATCTTCCCATGTTGTATGGTGCAAGTGCTACTACTGTTGATATTGAGTGTCCTTCATTGGAACACTTGGTGGTTGAGAATTGCCCCAAGCTTCCCATTACAACCTCTATTACTGACTACTTTGGCAACAAGAACCCAGTCCAACTCAATGATCCACAACTGTACCGTTTTCTACGTGACAGGTATGATGTTGTGTCCATATTGGCTTTAGAATTCCGGATAGTCTGATATTAGCTGATCTTTTATTGCCCTTTTTTGTTTCCTCTTCTCCAATTAGATGCAAGAATGTATCTGCATTTAATGAAGTCTAAGCGGATATGGGGGAACATATGTAATGGTTCTGCTGATGTGCAATGTTTCACACTCGTTAAAGTTTGTTCGTTCACTACACCTTTCTTATCGTTTTCAAAGCTTATGCAGTTCGTTATCGTTTTCACTGGCATTTGTGAAGTCCCTTTTTGTAGTAAGTTGCCATGTTGCTGGAGAAACTAACTGAAGTAGGGCAGAAAGCAAGGTTACTGTGAAGAACACGAAGAGTGTTCTTCCAACATTGAAAAACATAGTTTTAACTTAACTTGCTATTTGTACTATGAAACTGTTAGTAATGATTTTGTTTGTCCTTCATTAGACACATGTTTGTAAAGGAGTGCATCCTGTTTTTCAACCTTTGTTTCTCAAGGGTATGATGCTGTGTCATGAATTAGATTCCTTTCCTTTTCATTGAATTATATCATAGATTTCAGGTACAGAGTTGTCATCATTCATTTTCTTCCACAATCAAATACTGCAGTTGAGTTCTGCATATCACATAAAGTTCAACCACCCTTTTCTTTGTCGCTCTTATATTCTTATCATTCTGTGCATCAAAGCTTCAGCTTGTCAGTCTCCTTTGCAGTTTGCATACAGTTGCTTCGATAAGAACTTGTGGCTGCTTGATCTCCTTGAATCCAAAAGCCCATTACAGGCCCAATCATATGGGTTGCGTGACTCAGAACATTAGGGTCATCCGACCAATCCAATGCATTCCTAGTCGTCGTAGGAATTCGGAAAGAACATTAGTGTCATCCAGACGCATTCAAATCTCCGGTTCGGAGCGTGGAGGTTACCCGCTTCTTTCCCCAACTCCGTCGTCCCCTTCCTCTGCTCTGCTTGAAACGGGGTCCAGGTACTTTACTCTATCTAATACATTGTCGGTGAGTTTGCCTTTGTTTTGTACTGATTTTGTGTATTGTACTGATTTTGTGGGATTGTGATCGTCGATGATTAGTTGTTGGGTTTAACTTGATCATTGTTGATTTGGGATTCTAAACTTCATTTCAACTTGGTTGATCCTCTCTGTTCATACCCCTTCCATTAATTCTATTCTGTTTGGGGCTTTCATTTCAACTTGTGGTTGTGTTGACTCTGAATCTCTGATTCTGTTTTGGATCCATGTTTTTCATACTGTTCTGTATCATGGTGCACGTAGGGCCCACATTTGTTAACAGTCGTTTGTATAACCAGTTGGTCAGATGAACAAGGTCTTCGATCAGGACCTCAAGCTCGACCACATCAACACAAGGTCTCCGTCGAAATCCCCAAACGCGGCTTAGGCTGATCGCCTGGTGGGAGAGTCCACCACGACGCAGGGAAACTACCCATCACCGATGGCCTCAACATCACTATCGACTCAGAAAGAGCAACTCTATGTGATTGATTAGTAGAGTCAAGGATATTCATGTAGCTTGAACAACTAGATTAAGATTAGCCAGGAATTTGATTAAGATTCTGGGTCGAATTCCTCCCCACCATCCGTCAAATCGAAGCAACTTTAGTATACACATCAATTGATGTTGGGGAGTGATTAGTCAATTCGTGGATACATATAGTTGAATTCGACACATTGAGACACGTTTACTAACTTGGAATAAAACTTATCATGAATTAGTATTAACAAGAATCGGTATCAACAAGAATCGATGTGAGAATATTTCATGTCATTATACTGTTTACTTACAGTAAGAAATCAAAACAGTAATTGAATTAATTACGATTGATATTGTTTACTTATCATATGAAAAATTAATTTTATTACTAAAATACCCCTGCAAAAAATGAATATAAAATACCCTTAAAATACAATATATATATATATATGGTTGAATAATTTAGAAATATCCTCAATTTAAAATACCCCTTAAAATATAATATATATTTTTAGGGTTGGATGATTTAGAAATATAGTAAACTACAAATTAGTTACTAACCAAATTTCAGTTTACAAATACATCTATTAAAGAAATATCTAATTTTTAGTCGTATGGTTGGTTCGAATTACAAATATGTTCATAGCTCGAAACTCCCAAGAAAGCAAAGTTGCGTGCTTGATTTTTAGTCATGCATTATAACTCTGGAGGCGCACATTTTTCTGGTGTCATCCTAATCTGTAGTGCGCGACTCCGATTGATCATACTATATGTAATTCATACATTTTTACCACTTTTGGTAAAGTACTTGCACTAACTTACAGAATCATTTACTTCCCTTACTAAATTCTGAAAGACACTAAATTCTGAAAAAGCTCCCAAAATCAAAATTAATTAATTAATTAAAAATCAAACATTTTTACAATGCCAGCTAACTCCAGTGTGCTCTTTGCCTCCGTGCAACCCTACAGCTAGTCAGCTACTCCCTTTCACTCCGTCTGCCAGCTCACCACTCCGTTCCGTTACTCCCACCAACCAGCCCACGTCACTGCTGACGCTCTACTTAACAGTTCTCTATCCGTTTCCGTTACCCCATTAACGCCGTCTATTTAAGGAAAAACATACCGTCAAAACAATCCATTCCTTTTCAATAATAGGCCCATTTCTGGCCCAACTCTCTCATTCTCTCTCTCATTTCGGTGTTACTTTTCCGACTCATTTCTCTCTTTCCGGGAAAAAGCTTCCCCTTTTTTTGATCATCGAATTCATGTCGGTACGTAATCGCTTTCGTCTTCTTCTATCAAATCCAATCTATATTTTTTTGTATTTTTTTAATTTTAATTATGTCTCTGATGCTTAATCGGCTCGATTTGAGCTATAATATGTTTTTAGATTTCGTCGTTAATAGTTATTAATTTAATCAAAATCCGCTCGGATCATCTGTTTTAGTTTTGTTTTTGCGTTAATTTAAATGCTTTTTTTATTTGTGTTTGAGTTCTATGGTGTTCATTCAATTTTGGAGGAGCATATTTGGATTCGTAGTTTTTTTCCGATCATAGGAATGATGATTTTTTTTGTTTTGTTTTGGTTTACGATGATTATGGAATTAAGAAGTTTTATCAGAATTGAGAATGATGGATTTATATTAGGATTATTGTGCTGGATGTAGAGGTTTCGTTATGATTGCTTTGTCTGGAAACCGGGATTTTTGTGTAGTTTAACAAAGAGCTATCTTTTTAGATTGATTTATCTTTAGATTCAACAATGATGTGCCAGTTTGATTTACTCTCGTGATCTTCCTGGTAGAATATACATGCTGATTGCTGTGTATCTCCGTTTAATGCATCGTTTTTCTCCAGTGAAGTTTTTTTCTTCCTTTCTAATGTCAAATTCAGTAAAGTACTAAAGTGATTATATGAATTTGAGCCGGTAATGTGTATTCTAGTTATCAGAGGTAATACCCCCCAATTCTCATTTACTGGATACTTCTAAACACGCACAACTGAATTTAAGTTCAGGAAGCCTGTGGTTGCTAGGTTCTTAATTCTTAGTTTCTGATAGAGTGTTTTGGGAATGATGAAATAGCAAGTTATCTATTTTCATCTATCCTGTTGGGAGAGGTCATTAGGCCGTCTAAAAGTTTAGGGTAGTGACATTGGTTTTGCTGGTCTCTCCTGTCTAGGTGATGCAATTTTATTCTGACTCCAGGTATTAATGCCAACCTTGAGGAAATCATGGGATTAGAAACATGATGTTGGTCTGTGCTGTTTGTGCAGAGGGTATTTCATTGTGTGTGAACCATCAGCTGCATACGTTAATGAATCTTTGTTTCATGGAAGATAAAATTGTAGAGTTGTATATACAGTGAATTTTGGAGGCCAAATGGATTAGTGTAGTTAATTACGTAGTGGTGGCTTGTATTGTTATCTAGTCTAACTTTCCTACAAAAATGGTCTTTGGGTTATGAGTCTTTGAAATAGCAGTTCTGAGCTGATACACATTGCACAAACGGTTTTGATTCCATTTTGCAGATCACTTTGATTGTGGTTCTAGCTTCTCACTTTGTTGATTATATTGTGTTAGTATTGACAATTACATATGGACATATGGTCAACATTTAAACGGTAACTGAACACTTGCAGAAGTGTTATCTTATTGAATCCAAGTCCATATAAATGATACCAGTTGAAGTCTTATTATTTGAAATAATACCTGTTGAAGTCTTATTATTTGAAAAGATACCAGTTGCTTATTTACTTGGCTACCCTGTGTTGGTGTTGGTGTTGGATATTAATGAGAATACTTTATTGTCTCTAACAGGACAAGGGCAGGCCTCTCCCAAAATTTGGTGAATGGGATGTCAATGATCCTGCTTCAGCAGAAGGGTTTACTGTGATCTTTAACAAGGCTAGAGATGAAAAAAAGACGGGTGGCAAACCTGAGTCACCAAACAAGGCTGATCAGAATCATGTCAGGCCTGGAGTGGATCCTGGGAGGCCATCATCTGTAAGATGTTTTCTCATATTGTTATTATTTTATGTTCAAATGATCTGGTATATGCTACTCTGCCTAGATCTTAAGCAACATGCTTTTGCTTTTAAAGTGATGGCAGTACAACCATAGTAGACTTCATGCCCATTTAAAACTGCCTTACCAATGACACTCAACCAACCCGTTAGCTTTAAAATCAATGCTACTACTTATATGAAACTATAGTTGGGAATAGACAAAAAGACTTGTAATTTTACTGCCATGAGCCCATGATATTGCAAAAAGGAAAAGGAAAGGAATGTTTGCTGTATTATCAATGTTACATTGCTCCATGGAGCGGGACTGGATCATCAAAAATTCATGTCATTTTCCTTTAGACAGATGTTAACCTAACCTGCACAGTTACTTAAGTATTAGTGGATAACCCTAGAGGCCCCAAAGTTTGGTTCATATATCTTCCCTTTAAACCTATAAGCACATTTATGCTCTTTTCTTTGGTGCATTAGTCTTCTCAATCTGAGTGTCTGTATTTTTGTCTACATATAGAAAAAATAATTGATTGTTATGTAATTACATTCCATTTCTCAGTTTGATCTAATTGTCTAGATTTTCTAAACTTATGTTGATGATCCCTGGCTCTCAGAAAAAATGGTTTTGCTGCATGGCCCAACCACCCACACAATCTTGACAAGGTCCCCTACATGTAAGTGCCTTCAACAGAAGAGCATGTTGTTCTGAAACTGGCTCCACCATATTTTTCCAAAGAAGATAGGAGCTGTATAGCAGTGATGGATTTATGTGTGGAGTAAAACTTTGTGATGGGAGGAGTAAGGAAGGCAAATACTTATTGTATCTATATTGTCTGATGTGATTGTTATTAGATGCCAATCTGTTTCCGTTTTTGTCTTGTCTATGCTACACACTTTAGAGCTTTGCTTATGACATTCTTTTCTTCCCTGATTGTATTATCAAACTGGTCTTGTTTGTGAAATGATTTTTTCTTTTTGAAATATTCTACAACACTTTTGAGCCTGTAAGAATGTTCCCATCTCAGCAATAGCTACACAATAAAAGAGTGAAACAATAGTTAATTTTCTAACTCCTATTACATAATTACAACGGATGGGGTTTGGGTGTGTAACTCGAGTTCTGGCATTTAGGTGTTGCTGGTTTCGGGTTTCAATTTCTATTTGGGGTATGGTCTTTGCCTCTTTGAGGCTGTAGAATTGCACTAGTACTACTCTAGTGTTCATATCTTGTGTGACCCGTTTTGATCATGAAATCCATCTGTTCGTTCTGAACTCCTTCAGGATTGAACAGTTGATTGCCTTCGCATTTTTCAGTTTATGGTGCCTATCACTAATGTGATTTCAACGACTTCCAGCGTTTCCTAAAGGTGTGCATCCTTACACTTTGAAAGTAACCATGAAGGGTAGATTTGTTGCGAGAAATAGAGGGAAAGGTTTGGGAATTAGAATAGTTGGTCAAGGCCAGCTAGTAAACAGACAACAGTAACAGTTGAACTATACACTACCATTGTCCTTGTGCCTCTAGGATTAGAGGTACCGGAAATCATATTGGCAGTTTGGGACTTCATTGTTGCCAAGATACAGTATGCTTGATAATAACAGATATACAGGCAGTAGTGGCTAGAGATATATGACTGAAATATTTAAGCTCTTAGTAATTGGTATTTGTAACAGACAAGCAAATATCAAGTGTAAAATCAAGGATTTCACAAATTAAAGAGAATAGATTAGAATTTCCAAACTGATGGTTTCTATACATATGATTTATTCTTGTTGGACAAAATAGAAAAGAGAACAGTGCAGAAGCATGTAAAGTTAATTACATGGTCAAGTGCAATCTTCTCAAAAAAAAAAAGATAGTCAAGTGCAAAATCTCCGGGTGACTATAAAAAGGTCACACTCTGGACATCCCAAGCTTCCGTTCAAAGAGGCGGCGAAGAAGGTAAACTTGCAGAACACTAGCACCAACAAGTCCTGCTGATTCAAAAAAGGCCTTGTGAATCGCCCTCTGGCTCATTGCTTCGTTCACTGCATCAACGATTGAGCAATTTACTTACATAAGAACTGACAAATCAAAGCTCACTAGTATCACAATTAGACAGCATATGCATAAAACAAAGATATAGGAGAGATGAAATATGCAGCATATGTTTCTGGAAACACTACGAAAGTGAAAAGTGAATTGCCCTCCGGCTCATTGTTTCGTTCACTGCATCAACAATTGTGCAATTTACTTACATAACTGACAAATCAAAGCTTACAAGTATCACAATTAGACGGCATATGCATAAAACAAAGATATAGGAGAGATGAAATATGCATCATATGTTTCTGGAAACACTACGAAAGTAAAAAGGGAATAACCAGTTACGCCTTATTTCAGCATTTATAAGTCTAAAGACACGTCAAAGATGCAATTAATGATAGTGAAAAGAGGTAAACTATTGAGTTCAGATCTATCAGTGATGGAACGTTTCAAGCATCAAACAAAGGACGACACTCCCACATCTACTAAAGCTGCTTGAGGAGGTATGCATGGTTCAGCAGATACCTATGGCCTGACGTTCGGTCTGAGCCTCAAGCCAATGCTGCTCAAACTGAATGTTGTAAAGAGCTTCCTCCAACTTTGATATCTGCTCTAACAAAGGGTTAAAATGCTCTGCAGATAAGCAACAGAGCTATAATAAGTCCAACCTTATTTTCCCAACCACGCCATCAATTTACAGACTTAAATAGAGACTCAAATAAAGAATTTCCACAAAACACCGCGTCTCACCATCTTTTGCATGCTGATCATAGTATGTAAAATGGCTGACAT
The DNA here is from genome assembly GCA_951800085.1 of Comarum palustre. NCBI lineage: Eukaryota > Viridiplantae > Streptophyta > Magnoliopsida > Rosales > Rosaceae > Comarum > Comarum palustre. The sequence goes on along the minus strand of OX637573.1, from coordinate 31,429,358 downwards.
GTATGTCAAAGTCTATGGTTTCATGATAAGGCGACTTGTTGGTGAAGCAGAACTGGTGGACTCCTTTTTGACGAGAGACAAACTCATATTTCTCGCTCATCTTATCACGAAACTCATGTATCTGCTCATCAGAAGGTCCCTTCACCTACAAATGCCATCGCAATTGCACATATCATGGGTTGGTACCCAATTCATTACAAAGCATAATACTATGTTACTAATCACTGTATAACATGGATATGCACATATAGACATAGATCGCAAGGTGATGCTTAGCCAAAAACCACTGGACTTACCACAAGATCAACACCGTCTTGAGTGTAATGCCAAGATGCATCAACCTTAATTACAACAAAAGAGAGATGGACAGTATCTCCTTCATACAAAACATTATGAGAGAAGCATTCGTCTTTGTCAATCACAAATCTGATCCCAAAAGCTCCTTGTAGGCTCAACAAAAATGCAAACAATACAACAGCAGCACAACTTGAAAACCCAATTTGCATCTGTAGATTAAAACACATTTGCTAACAACTTAATATCGTCTAACAATACTCTTATATAACATGTAAAAACTTCATAAAAATCAATTTCAAAGAACAATTAACATCATTTGTCTCATTTATTTTTCATGCAAAAATTCAGGCAAGAACTCAAAGCAAAAACTTTAAAAAACATACAACACGAATAAGAATTCTGGTAGTGCAGGATAATTATTCCCCAAACTACACAATAATCTGATCCAAAAATTTACATGAAAAAAGCAACATTTTCTTTTTCACGAGATTGAACAAAAAGGGCAAGAAATGAGAGTTACCCTCATTCAAAACATGAAGAAGGGTAACAAATTTCACCGTTTTTATTAGTTTTGTTCCAAACACAGAGTTACAGAAGGATCGAAGAATGAATATATAAGCGAATAAAAGGTCAACATTTATAGAATGAAATGAGATTTACCTTGGAATTTGATCAAAGCCCAAAAAGGGATAGAAGAGAATAGAAATGGTTGAATGTTAAGGAAGAAGAAGAAGAAGAAGAAGAAGAAGAGGAAGAGAGTGTTGTTTAGGTTTCGAATCTCAGGGAGGACGAGAGACTTGAAACATAACGAGACTGCAACTACACGGATGAATTTTTCATTTTTGTTTCTTGGGTTTCGAGTTTCAGCTACCTTGTTGTCGTTTCGACATAAAATTACGAAACCCTTCTACCGATCACATAAGTTAAAAGACTAATTAAGTACTTTTAAAATTATTTTTTATTAGATTAATTTTTTGATCAAAGTTTAACATATTGACGGTTTAAGTTGTACATATATAAGTAGATTAAGTCTATAAAGTTTTAACGAAATTGGTGGCGAAATTGGTGATCGTTAAGAACTAGAACTTGATCAAATCAATGGACGAATCAATTCTGTCAAATATGAAACATTCAAGTTCATAATTGATAAATCACATTAATAAATGTTTTAACGATTTTCAATACGAACCAATTCTGTCAAACATGAACCATTCAAGTTCATAATTGGTAAATCACACTAATGAATGCTTTAACGATTTTCAATTTAATTGAAAATTTACAGAAATGATATACTTATAAATACTTATAAAATGAACGGTTAAGATGTGGATATAAGATCAAAAACGAGATAAACCGAAAAATCTTCAACTTGAAAGTAATCACTGGAAGGACTCTCATAAACCGACATATCAAGAGGTTTGATTTTGTCGTTTGTTCGTGTAATTTACCGCATGGGGCATAGTTTACCATGACGACATGGTATTGGTTCTTAAAATTTACTTGTTATTGTAGTCTCTTGGCTGACCATCATGTTACTGTGGTCCGAGACTCGGAGCCAAACACATGTTACAGTGATCAAGAGTATATATGGATTGTAATTTGTAAACAAGGAGTGCATATTTCACTTAGTTCTTGAATGATTCTAATGCTTGATGTCTAACTCTTATAAACGAAAGATCTATAATTAAATGGTACTAGATGATCGAGTTTATTGATACTGAATCTTAAAGGTCAATTGTGATGGATATAGAAACATATGAGGTTTGGATATTCATAATCATATCATTTACCATCCTAAACAATACTAATTAATTCATTACACAATACCATTACCACAAATTACAAAAATTAACACACGAACTAAGCATTTTTTTTTAAAAAAAAACTTTTTATTAATAACTCACACACACTACCAGAAAAAGTACTTAAGCTGACAAAATGATCAAAAACTGACTGAAGAATTTTTTTCGTTAGCTAAAGTTTTTGCTCGTCAACTAAAGTATTTTAACAGACGAAAAAATGTCGTTAGCTATAGTCGAAAAAAAGTCGCCAGCTATACTTTAGCAGACAAAAGAGACATGTGTCATCGTCTATACTTTAGCAGACAAAAGGGACACGTAACGTCGACTATACTTTAGCTGACGAAAGAGACATGTGTCTTCAGCTTAAGTGACTATAGCAGACGAAAGAGACATCTGTCGTCAACTACTAAAGTATAGTCAATGAACTTTTTATGTCGTCGGCTAAAGTCATAAGGGTTTTAGATCTGAATCCATTCTCTCTCTGTTCTATCGCCCAGCCTGCCGCCCTGCCATATCTCGCCGCGCACAATGAGCTCGTCGCCTCGCCAGAGTTCGCCCCTTTATCGACGACGATGGAGGTTAAAACCAAGTGATTTAAGCATGTCTCTTCCATCTGTTGGTGTTGGAAAAAGCCACAATGCGATTTGAAGCATGGATCGAATCGGAGGAGCTTCTGAGTTGGATTGAATCGACTCGGTTCATATCGAGGTCGATCTGTGTTGGTTTTTGGGTGAGTTTTTAGCCTCCTAGATCAAATTTCTTAGTTTTATTCATTGCTTGGGATGTGTCACTATCGGAATCAGTAGTTTGGCCGACGAAAAATTTTTGTCGGCCTGTAAGCCAAATTCATAGCCGACGAGTTGTCGTCGGCAAAGACTCGTCGGCTATGACTTTAGCTGACGAAATAAAAGTGGTCGTCGGCTATAGTTTCACACTTAGCCGAAAACATATTTTCAATTTTTCTTCGGCTAAAGTAAGACTAAAACCGATGAAATAAATTGTCGTCGGCCAATTTAAAAAACTATAGCCGACGAAATGTACTATAAATCGTTGGCTAAATATTTTTAAAAAAAATATTAAAAATTAAAATAATATAGCCGACGAAATATAGTACATTTCGTCGGCTAAAATACAACTATAGCCGACGAATTAAGCCATATTTGTCGGCCAAAAATTGAAAAAAAAAATTAAAAAAAATACTATAGCCGACGAATTATGGTAAATTTCGTAGGCTATAGTACTTTTTATACTAAAAAAACTACAAAATTTCTAAATTACCATCCAAGCAAGCTGCAAATTACACAAACAATTTCATATAACCAACAATATACACCATCAAAAGTAGTCTAAACGTTTTGCATTAAATTATTAATTTATAAATTGTTCATAAACCCATAAAACTAAATAAAATATATATCATCTAAATCTGTATCCGCGTCAGGAGGAGGTTGTTGTTGAGGAGGTTGCAGCGGTTTTTTCACACTTGTTTCACCGATGTCGCAAAAACAAACGGGTCGTCTTCGTAACAGCTTGTAGCAGTGTTCACCGATAAAATCCCGTACTGATCAATCTTCATGCTCTGCGGGCTTCTAGTATCAAACCATCTACACTTGAAGAGGTGCACGGTCATGCCTTGCCCATAAACGAGTTTCACCACTGAATCGAGAACACTGTAATAATCAACTCCATTCCCCCCACTATGCACCATCACCCCAGAATTTTGTGTTCTCCGTTTGTTGTCTCTCTATTCACATATAAATTGCACGCCATTCACCTTGTACATCAGATAAACTCTTGATATTATCGGCTTCATCGCTAGAAGTCTTAGTTCGTGTGACCAATTTGGGTGACCATCGAATATGGTTCATCTGTAACCAAATATTCAATGTATTGTAAATATAAATAATTATGCAATGAATGAGTCATGAACAAAAATAAAGAATTACATACCCAGCCGCCAAAATAGTCCGCGAACTCCTTGTTGTGGTGGTCGAGATCACCTTGAATGTCTGGACAGTATAAATGGATGTCTTTCCAGTATTCAACTTCGGGACAGTTAATCAATACCCACCAATGGGCTATGACTAGCTCATGTGGTTGCAACTTGTATGAGTCAGGTAAAATTCCATAAACTTCAACATCATTAGAAACTATGGAAAATGTTGAACTTCGGATCAAGTTGAATTTTTTCCTATAGACATATTTCGACATAATTATTATATCAGACCGTTCGATTTTTGTTTCTCATGTTTGATCATCGGAATCACAACATGCCTATTAATGTTTTTATAACTTGTTTACTAAGTTTTGCGTAAATGTTTCGTTTCAAAAACAAACTCTACGTAGAACCTTCAAACGCAAAAAAAGTCGTGAATTAAGATATGACCGGAATGATGAAATACGTCTACGGTTGAAAAATCATGTAATTCTGGTAAAGTCTCGGTGCCGATTGTTGCGGTCAATGCAATTTTTCATTCTTTCTCCCTATAGGTAGCCATATCTTCGGTGGTTATTTTTCATAAAAAATTTATACAACTGGTTGCGTCTCATCGATTTGAAACTATTTTCAGTTGAAGGTCCGACCAAAATACGTAATTTAGACGGTCAAATGATCGTGTTCGTGCGTTTAGGGGTTTGATTTACGGGATTGACCGTCCGGATCAAGCCTTTAAATTTAACAAATCAAGTTGAATTTTTTACCATAGACATATTTCGACATAATAATCATATAAGACGGTTGGATTTTTGGTTGTGAAGTTTGACCATCAGAATCACAACATGTCTACTATTTACCATTAATATTTATTTCTATGGGGAGCCCTATCATTAAGGGGTAAATGTCTCAAAATTTTTAGATGGACAGTTGCGTCTCATCATGATAAGAGTTTATTGTATTGAAGGTTCAGCCAAAATACCTCATATAGATACAGATATAAATGTTTTGTGTCTTAAATGGTTAGACAAACTGCTTTTTGAAGCCGTAAACAAACTCGGATGTCAGAAAAGCCCATAGGTCATGGCGAAGCGATGAGTTTGACTCGTAGGACCGTTCCGCTTCCAGATTGGTATCACAATAGTCAATCGAACACAGAAATATCCGTAGTGCAATTTTGTAAGTAAAATGTACTTTAGCCGATAAAATACCCTAATTTCGTCGACTAAACTTTTACAATTTCGTCGAGTAAAGTTCACAGACTATAGCCGACGAAAAATGAATTCATCAGCCTGTTTTTTTTCGTCTCGTAGTGAAATGATTAGTAACTCAAAACAGTAAATAATCTAGTGAATCGGTCATACTGTTCCCATGTAATTTTCATCAAAACAAGCAATAATGAAATAGTAATAGTGATTCAGTAAATAATAAATAGGAATTTACTATACTGTAAAATTTAGGAATTGCTTTAGGTGAATTACCTAAATTACCAAAGGTAAAAAGAAACCTTCGACTTGGACGAAACCCGTTTGGGCCAACCGTATCCGGATAATTCGACCCGGTTGGATTACTCACCTCCGCCAACCACCGATGACTAAACCGCCCCACTCTTCGTCTCCTCCTTGCGCTCCTCCCTGTGGTTGTAGCTCGCCTCGTTTTGAGCTCACATCGGCAAATCCAAGAGGGCGAGGTATGTCAGTGATCGGTGCTGGATCGCGGCGGGCCAGATTGAGTTCGTCGAGGTGTGTCGGATCGTGGAAGGTTGTGCAGGACACGGGTATCTGGACTGGGTTAAAGTTGCCGAATTCGGGTCGACCAAGTCTCGATCGGAGCTCGGCTGCTGCTGCGTTCGGGTGGGTAGCCTGGGCGCTTAGCCAGATCATGGCAGAATCGGATTCGCTGCCCGTGGCTTTGAGATGGTTCGGCTTCTTGTAGAACTTGATCCTCCCATTTTCAACCGATCATCAATTGTTCATCTATAATAATAAAAGTAGTACATAAGAAGCCAACTACGAATTAATCATACGTAAGGTAATGGGTAACACAAAGAAAACGAAAACTTCTCTCTTGGTTCAATGATTAGAATCATTAGGTCACTCATGTAAATCCAGAAGTGTACCACTCGGAGGTGGACAGTAGTGAAACTTTTCTAGGTTATTTTTTCTTTGGCAGTTTAACTCATATAGCAAAGTGTTGACAACCTATAAAAGAAAAATGCATAATAGAATTAATTTGCTCGATTTTATTAAAACTTCACTTTATATACATGTGATATTATAAATGTAACTATAACGTCCATAACGACAATAAAATCTGATTGATAACTGATTAAGTAATTACATTAATTGATCACTAATGACACGGTTTACTCTTATTGGTTACGCTTTTGATAAAGACACATATAAATATATTTTTCCTTCTTGTATTTTTCTTTTCCAAATATAGATTTTTTCCTTGTATTTCTTTAAAGATTTTTCTGGTTGTGTGTGTGTTTTTAGTATGAATTATAATTGTATTTTGATTGTACCTCATTTAAGTTCAAATACAGATTTTTTCTTTGTATTTCTTTAAAGATTTTTCTAGTTTTGTGTGTGTTTTTAGTATGAATTATAATTATATTTTGTTTGTATATCATTCAAGTTCAAATTCTGACTCCACCACTCCATATCACAAACCCTTCTTGAATAAAATCAACATTACTTCTCGTCCAAGTAAAAGTTAATCTTCATTTACCAAACAGTCCAAACTCTATCGTAGAGACCTCAAGCATGCGAAAGAAATTAAAATATCCAAATTCAGAGGAAAGGTCGTCAAAATTTGAGAATTTATGCAGTCGACATCGTTCCTTTAAATCTAAAACAGCCTGATGTTTAATTGGAATGTCGACAGATTTTCATCTTCTTCCCTAGAATCTTTTCTTCAGCAACAAGTAGTCAAAAGGACCACCTAACACTTACTACAATTAACAAAAGAAAAGGAAACAACATATATATCCAAATACATATGGCTGCAGTACTTTCCTACTAGATAGTTACATGTGTGACTAACTTGTTAGATGTGAATGTGGCGCATGCATTAGTTGCAAAGGAATGGGGGGTGGGTTGGTATCTATAAATGAAAGCAACACCATGGTCCAGGGCCCTTCCCACTACATTAAATCGTATCAACTAGAGAAAGAAAACTTGAGCAATCAGAGTTTTTGGAGAAATCAGAGGTTGGCTCAAAAATGGGAGAGGAAAGACAACTACCACTGTTTGAGACAACGAAGGCAAAAGGAAAAGTATTCTATAGGTTTTCTGCAGTGTCTGTAACTGTTGGTATATGTTTGATTTGGGTTTATAGAGTCACTCAAATACCAAAAGCTGGAGAAGAAGGAAGATGTGGTTGGATATTGTTGTTCGCCGCTGAGTTATGGTTCAGTTTTTACTGGTTCATCACTCAAGCTCTTCGCTGGAGCCGCACCTACCGGCATACCTTCAAGGACAGGCTCTCCGAAAGGTATGTGTATCGACGAATACATATGAATGATCCATATCGCCAGTTTAACAACTTAATATGTTAATTGTGTCGTATTAGCTCTAGCTCTTTCAGAATGATGATCTTCATAGTTTAACTTCGCATGTATTACTTAACAGATATGAGAATGAGTTGCCGGGGGTGGACATATTCGTGTGCACGGCGGATCCGATCATAGAGCCACCGATGATGGTGATGAACACTGTTCTATCGGTCATGGCTTATGAGTATCCACCGGAGAAGCTCAGCGTGTATCTCTCCGACGATGGGGGCTCAGAATTTACGTACTATGCTTTTCTGGAAGCTGCTGAGTTTGCCAAGCACTGGATACCCTACTGCAAGAAGTACAGTGTGGAGCCAAGATCACCAGCTGCTTATTTTGTCTCGATAGATTCTGAAGCAGTTGATGATGAAAGCCAGAATCAGAAACAGGCTGCTGATTTGGCTCTTATTAAGGTAAATATTATTTTGTTCATTCATATCATAAAGTCTTCCAAACTGAATGACTGAGAAATTTGAAGTTAGTAGAGCAAATAATAATAATAAATAATTTATATATATTTTAATAATAATTATTCTTATGAAGAATTTAAATTGTTGTATAATAGTCTCATTAAGTATAATAATAATAATAATAATAAATTATTATCGATATATGAATTAAACAATTATTTATAAAATAATCATGCACTGCTTAATCGATTCATAAAATTTGTAAAGAATATTTGGTGCCTCCGTCTCTGTCCAAACTCCAACTGTGAAGGAGACCGGAAAATTTGATGGTCATGCAAAAATGTTTGATTAATGATTAATAGGAAATTCGTGTATACGGTGCATGTATTATGTACACGATGTCATTTCAGACCCAACCTTATATTTGTTACAACTACAGTCAGATAGTATTATGTACTTACGCACTTATTATGTATATGAAAAAACTAAAACTATCTGATCGACTGATCATCAATTATGTATGGATAAGAACTTAAGATCAAAATGATAATTAAAATTGGGTCAGCCATGGCGTACACACTTCTACTAGGTCCTTGCTGCAGAGATTTTTTTGTGGAAATTAAAGCATAAATGGCATAGGGTTTTTCCAATTAAGACGGCAAGTAGAAAGCTCCAGGTAGAATGATCTGGATCCATATATGATGATGGTCAAAATAAAATGTATTGGAGACTTAGACGTACATAAGAGAAGGGCGATGTATTGTCAGGTCCCGATTGATTAAGAGATTTTGGAAGAAATATATGGTCATCGATCAAGTGAGGCTTGTCATAATCTCTTTAATCAGTCGTTTAATTACTTGCTGGAAGTTGCTTCGTAATTATCTTCGCTAGCTGCCAAGCATGTCATCTTTGTTTTTGTTTTTTATGAGAATTTATGAACTCCTTTGGTGGAAAAAAAAATCATACACCACCCCGTTCGGTCAAAATAAAAGATTTGAAGATCATCTATCACAATTTCTTCTTCTGTTTTGTTGGTTTGAGAATGTTTACTACGTACTTAAGCTCTCATGTCACCAAATATTGGTGCGCAGAAACAATACGATGCCATGGCGACAAAAATTGAAAATGCAGTGAAGCTAGGCCGGATTCCGGAAGAAGTAAGATCAGAACATAAAGGTTTTTCTCAGTGGGATTCATATTCATCAAAACGTGACCATGACACCATTCTTCAAGTATGATCGACATTTCCATTTGAATTCTGTAATGTTAACTGATCCAATATATAAAACTGGGTGTTTAGTCCTAGATGTTTAAATTTGTCGAATATTTCTCCCAGATAGTAATCGACGGGAGAGGTCCAAATGCAAGAGACGTTGAAGGCTGTGTGTTGCCAACTTTGGTGTATTTGGCTCGGGAGAAGAGACCTCAGATTCACCATAACTTCAAAGCTGGTGCTATGAATGCTCTGGTAAACAACATACTATATTACAAGATTTATATTTGTGTAAGGGTAAGAGTTTGTCTGTGTGCCTGTAGCTAGTGTTTAGATAACAGATGTGAATCCTTCGTAATTTGCAGATTAGGGTATCATCGAGCATTAGCAATGGCAAGTTACTTCTCAATGTAGACTGTGACATGTATTCGAACAACTCCATGGCCATAAGGGATGCGCTTTGCTTCTTAATGGATGAAGAACAAGGCCATGAGATTGCATACGTACAGTTCCCCCAGAATTTCGACAACCTCACTAAGAATGAATTGTACGCTTCGTTACGAGTAATTAACATGGTGAGTTGAATATATTATATGCTGATTGAAATGTTTGAATCAAAATTTGTAGATATAGGTGTTTTCAATTTATATCATGTTATTATATGAACTTCAGTTATTGTTTTTCCTATATACATGAAGGTGGAATGTCATGGATTGGATGCTCATTGGGGAATGTTATATATTGGAACTGGATGCTTTCACAGAAGAGAAACTCTATGTGGGATGAAATTCAGCAAGATAAATAAGATTGAGATGAAATGGGACTATAACAAAATAGAAGACACTGCCATTCATGAATTAGAAGAAAGTTCAAAACGTCTTGCGAGTTGTACATTTGAAGAGAACACACAATGGGGAAAAGAGGTATATTCTCTTTCAATAACACTTACATACTATGTGCTTACACATACATCATTTATTCTTATGAAATCTTTATTATTTGCAGATGGGTTTGAAATATGGGTGTCCGGTTGAAGATGTGATAACAGGACTATCAATCCAATGCCGGGGATGGAAATCAGTGAATTACAATCCAACAAGGAAAGCTTTCTTAGGATTAGCTCCAACGACATTGCTTCAAGCACTTGTGATGCATAAGAGATGGGCAGAAGGCAACCTTCAGATTATGCTGTCTAGGTATTGTGTTCTATGGTATGGCCATGGAAAGCTTAGTTTAGGCCAGAAACTGGGATACCTTCGCTTCAATTTATGGGCTGCTAATTGCTGGGCAACACTAATCTACTCCACTCTTCCTTCACTTTACCTCCTAAGAGGCACATCTTTATTTCCCCAGGTATATATAGTTCATCTCACAACATTACATGCTAATTACCTTTCATGCATGCATCATATATATTTCAAGTAAAAACATTTCATAACATGGCTTTCTTTTTCTTGTCCGATTAGATCTCAAGTCGATGGATCATACCATTTGCATATATTATAATTGCCAAGAACATTGGGAGCTTTGTGGAGTATCGGTGGTGTGGAGGCACGAGCTTAGGTTGGTGGAACGACCAACGTATATGGCTTTACCAGAGAATAACCTCATACCTTTCCGCCTTCATCGAGACCATTGTACACATCCTCGGATACAGCAATTCGGCATTTGTGGTAACAGCCAAGGTTGCCGATGAAGACGTGTCCGAACGATACGAGAAAGAGATCATGGAGTTCGGGAGCTCGTCTCCAATGTTTACAGTGCTATCAACACTTGCATTGCTCAATTTCTTCTGCTTTGCTTGGGTTGTGAAGGCAGCAGTCACCGGAGCAAATGGTATTGCTGACGTTTTTGAGACAATGTTCTTGCAGCTTCTCCTATGTGTGGTTTTTATTGCTATTAACCTACCGTTGTACGAAGCCCTATACCAAAGGAAGGACAAGGGAAAGCTGCCGCGCTCTGTAGGATTTAAGTCGATGACATTTGCTGGATTTGCTTGTTTATGTTTTAAGTTTTTATATTAAAGTACGTATGAGAGATGCATCTCATGCTTTATATATACTAAGAATGTAGAAATATTGGCTCGATTTGAGACTCGTTATATGACACGAGCTGCTTCTCAGTCCTAGTATAATTTCTAGAAGTTCTACAATTAGCACAAATAAAAAGTTATCATGTTTTCTAAGCTGTTCAATATTTATTCGAGTCATTTACTTCGTTATATGTTTTGGAGAGGTTGTGAAGCTAGCAAATAAGTAGAATCAGCAAATCTAGCTACATATGCTATTGGAGGATAATTGGAGGTATTGGCTGTGATATGCAAGTGTGGTTGTATCCAAATGATATATGGGTGTTGTGGTCTCCCAGATCCGAGAATACATGGCTGATGTAGTAACTTTCAGGCTTACCATTTAATGTTTATATGTAACTTGTATATGTTATCTTACTTGTATGTTAAGAGTTGTTTAGAGATTAGTTCTGAAATAATCTAGCTAGAGTTGACTTTAGAGGAATGAGATATATGAGTGTGTGACAGCTACATATGAGCTGCATATAACTGCTGGTCTTCTCTTCTACAACAGCATGGTGGCTACTGTTGGTCTCCTAAAGCAACATGGTGGTCTCGGTCTCTAAGCCACAGTTGTGTTACATTGTTTTGTAGGGTTAGTCGTGTGTGTAAAAGATGTATGAGTGATGAAGTGTGTTTCTCACTCAATCTCTTTTATATATAGTTTAGTATTGTAACCTAATTCATTCATCAAGAAGAAATATCAAAAAAGATTTCTCATTAGTTTTATACATATTTCCCTATATAACAATCGTGCTACACTATTCATAAGCCGAGAAGCTGTTTTCCGAAGCCGCTACTGTTTACGGCTTCTTCTCGCATCAGAGCCGAGGGAGAGAAACCAAACCGGCTCCTCCCTCCACCTGCTCTCACCCACGTTCTTATCCTTCTGCTTCCACCCACTCTCTCTGCTCTCTCCTCGCACTCTCTCTGCACCACCTCCCTCTCAGAACCTCTCACTCCCTCACTGTCAAAGCCACCTCTTCTTCAGCCGCTGTAGTAGACCCCAAGGGCATCGAGGTTTCTCTCTCTCTTTCACCGAAGCCAATACGCCGTCTGAGCCTTCGCGCATCGGAGCCGAGGGAGAGAAAGGTTTATCCAACTGCTCCAACCCACCATACCTTCTCCTCACCAGATTGCTCTCCTCAAGCCGTCCCTCTCTCCTCTCCTCTCCTCCCCCAAGCCCAAGCCCAACCACCACTGCCTCCACTTCCACTTCCACGTCGTTTAAAAGCTTCTCGAGCCTGACAGGACCCTCCAGACCCGTCGGAGAAAAACCTGTTCCATTCCAATTCAGCACTTCCGACCCCCGCCGTCCCTCATCGTCTCCCCCTTTTCGCAACTCCGCCCCTCTCCGATCTCCTCCCAGGTTCGATCCTCTCTCAAATTTTCAATTTTTACATTCTTGCACAATTTCAGATACAGAATTGTTGATTCTGATTTAGAGCCTATTCAATCTGTTTAGTGACCGCACTTTTGGGTTTATAGGGTAATTTTTCGAAGCCGAATTAGGCTGTGGTTGAGTTTTGTGATTGCGTGTTATTATTCAATCGAATCGTTGAGATTCTGTATATGATCGGTTTTGGGTTTCCATTTTGTTTGCACTGATGGTCTTTATACCTTTGATTTCATACCAATACTCTCATCAATTCTTTGGATGCAGGTTGTCCTCAAGATCGTCAAGGCAGTTATTAGGTAAGACTATATGTATCCTGCCTTTTAATTGATCTTTGACGTTCTCTCCTCTTCCTATGTGCTTTTCTGTTGGCTTGAAGTGATTGTCTTTAATATCTTTATTACCGTGATCTGTTTCATTTAGGTGCATGATTAGTTTTTGTTTATGTCTAAAAATGTGTCAATATCGATTGTTTGATTAAGGATGATGATTTTTGTGTTGTTCTCAGTGTTGGTTCTGTCCTGATTGTTCTCAGTGTTGGTTTTTGTCCAGATAGTGATCGCAATTAATTCCATTCTCTCAAGTACTCATTGTTTCTGTTGATTAGGTTAGTTGTTTAAATTTTGGGATTTGGCTTGCATGTTGTTTATTTCTTTGGTTTAATCAAATTGCGCGTTTGTCTGTTTTGCAGAAGTTTCTGTTTTCTTTTTTTCAGCGGTAATCTTCATTGCCAGGACAAGCATTAACTTATCTATTTTTCACTTGCAAAACCCATACATTCTTTTAGAACAAACCTTAGTTTGTAGTGTTTTGAAATCACATATGTACAACACATGATGTTGACCTCTTTCTGCTTACAATTTTCTCTGTTGCATTATATGGTTCTTTTTTGAATGCTAACTTTGAGGCAGCTGAATCCATGATAACACGCTTTACCATCAACTCGGCATCATTGTTAACTTCTATCTGAAACACATGAGTCTATGACTATCTAAATAGACAATTTAATGATTCATATAAGTATAATAGTTGCTTTACACAAAATAAATGCAAAAAGTATCTAAAGCTATGATGCCGAGTTGGTAAATCTAGATGAGGCCTTAGTAATATCTGTTTTAATAATCATATAAAACAAACAATTTCTTTATTTACTTTGCTATATGTTTGTCTTCTATGTTTTTCAGCATTGGTCCTGAAAATGTGGTTTGGTTTGTATCGAAGGCTTCCAATGTTTTCATTTTCTTGGTGAGGTTCGTTGTTTACTACAATGAGAACCGGTTCTGTAAAGGTTTTTTTTGTCTTTTTTTTATGTTATTTCATGTGTCTGTTTTAAAAATATTTATGTCTATATCAATTTTTTCAGTTTTCATTTTGGAGGTCATCTGATCATGTATTTTGTTTTGAGGGGTTTTTATGTTACATTTGGAATTGCAATTATCCATATAAGGACAAATCCTCCCACATGATACAAAATTAAAGACCACTGTTATTTATCTATGCAGTATATGTGTGTTATATGAGTTTCAGTTCAAACGACAAAGCTTCCAGAGTACAATTGCAATTGTTCATGTAATATAAATTCTTTCAAAAGAATTTAAAAAATAAGGACGAATGTTGTTTACATGAGTTTAAATGACCTTTTAATAAATTATAAAATCATTGCAGATGTGTTGCGTTACATGTGATTAGTGTCACGAGTGTTTCTTAATTTTTTAAATGGTGTTTTCAAGGTGTGTGTTGGTTAACTAATGTTTTATATAGTGAGCAGGATGTGTGGTTCGTTGAAACAAGATAGGGTTGAAAAATTTACATGTTCAACTTGGATTAATTATTGTCACTTATTGACAATTTGATACGCAATTGAGTGGTAATTTTTCCATTGATTCAGGCAAGTTGCATTTTCAGAGATAGTTTTTTTTGTTCTCTGACTGTTGTAAGTTTGTTATGCTTGAAGTGAATTTACTTTGGTAACTTGGGAGGATTTATGATTTCAATATCAAGCCTATGCAATAGTTTGTTCAATTTAATTCAACTGTTTAAGGGATCATGAGTTTATGAGCTTACAAATCCATTGAACAGTTGGGGTAACTTTCAGTGCAGTGTTTTGACAAATAAAATTATTTAGCTAATATGTTGTTCGTTATTGGTCAATTGTGCATTCCTCCCTGACACTCTTCGGAGGGCTTTAATCTTTCATATTTTAAGCATCAGAGTTAATTGAGATATTATCACTAATACTGATAAGGATGAAAAATAAGCATCATCTTGGAAACTTTGAATTTTGCACATTTGTATTGTGGACTTGGGTTTGAGAATGCATCCAATCACTGGTGCTCGACAGCTGCTGTTTATACACCTTATTTTTTTGTGGATTGATCTGTCTTTGGGCTGTTTATGTGTGTTTTGCAATTTATTGAGTTTTGTTTTGTTTGTATTAGTATGATCTGAGAATTTAGGTCGTATCGGTGTTGTGGTTTTGTGGTGGTTTGGGTTGAAATTATTATTTTTTAGTTTCCTTATTGTTTTCTATTGAATTCGTTTTTATTTTGTGTAAATTGATGTTTTCAGATTTGGGTTTGTGTGACAGAGTGTTGATGTTATCAGATTTGGATTTTTGTTTCAAATTTGATGTTTTCAGATTAGTTTTGTTTTGAATTGATGGATAATTCATAAATTGATTCATAGATGCAGTTTGTCTGTTTTGCAGAAGTTTCTTTGCTCTTTTTCGGCAGTGATCTTCAGTGCCAGGACAGGTATTAACTTATCTATTTTTCACTTGCATTTGTTAATGGTCTGTTTTGTATCAAAAGCTTTCAATTTTTTCATTTTGTTGGTGCGGTTCACAGTTTACTGCAATGAGAACGAGTTGTTTAAAGAGTTTTTTTCCTTCCTTTTTTTGTTATTTCATGTGTTTGTATTAAAAATATTGATGTCTATATCACTTTTTTCAATTTACATTTTGGAGGTCATTTGATCATTTATTTTGTTTTGAGGATTGTGTATGTTACATTTGGAATTGCAATTATCCATATAAGGACAAATCCTCCCAGATGCTACAAAATCAAGGTCTGATATTATTTATCTATGCAGTTTATGTGTGTTATATGTGTTTCAATTCAAACGACAAAGATTCCAGTGTAAAATTGCAATTGTTCATGTAATATAAATTCAGAACAAAAAAACCATGTAAGTAGGCCAGTTTATAGATCCATGTAAGTAGACCAGCTTAATTCAAGACAAGTTGATAGATCCATGTAAGGAACAAAAAAAATCCATATAAAAGCAGTTATAGTAAATTATTATATGTTATTACAATCGGCGGCAACATCTCAAAAACTGAGATTTTAAATTACAGAACCCATAAGAAGTTATTGTAACCATGATCTATAAACAGATCATGCAGTAAGTAATCATTGCATACTGATTGTTGGACAGTTTTTCCTCCTTTTTTTCTTGGATAAAGAATGTTTTATCCATTGTTTGACTGTGTTATGGTAAATGTAGTCCTATGGTCTTGCAATTCATCACTGGTGTTTTGGTCATGTGATTAGATTTGTTTCAATCTGAGAGAATAGAGATAACTCATGCAAGCAATTTTAACAAGTTGATTTTGCCTGCTTTCAAGTGGTATATGCATAGACATACAGTTGAAACCCTCACCAAACCAAAACCCACTAACCCAAGATTTTACCTTTCATGATTTGATTTGTTTATTAGTTTTGTGGTTTTTGTGGATCTGAGCTTTTCGTTGTTTTGTTGATGTATGTTGTGGCATGTGTTGTTGGTTTTGTTCTGTTTGGTCTGGTTTTGGAGATTGAATATGTTGTTTTGTTTTTGGGATGTGCTGGTGTTTTCTGTGGTGTCGTCGTTCATAAAACGGTGTTGCTTCACTGATGTTAACCCTAATTCTTAAGTTTAGAATTTTGGGGCTGTAGTTATGTTGCTTTTCAATTTGTTTATTAGTTTTGTGGTTTTTGTGGATCTGAGCTTTTCGTTGTTTTGTTGATGTATGTTGTGGCATGTGTTGTTGGTTTTGTTCTGTTTGGTCTGGTTTTGGAGATTGAACATGTTGTTTTGTTTTTGGGATGTGCTGGTGTTTTCTGTGGTGTCGTCGTTCATGCAACGGTGTTGCTTCACTGATGTTAACCCTAATTCTTAAGTTTAGAATTTTGGGGCTGTAGTTATGTTGCTTTTCAATTTGTACCTGTGATGTTTCGAAATTAATTGTTAATTTGTTATGTTTATGCATTATAAATTTGATTTTCACAATAATTTTAGTTGTGGTTTTCTATGTTGCTAAGATAGGTGTAATGTAGGGTGATAACAAATCATTTCCCTCTGTTTGTCAGCTATATTTGTCTCCTGCTTTGATCCAAATTCTATTATGTTTTCCTCCGTTGGTATTTCATTGATTTGATATTGTCAAAATGTCAATCCTCTAAACTTATTGCTGGAAGTCTTTAAATAAAGGTTTGCAAAGATGCATGTGTCAATTGCGGATCAAGCATGCATGGTAAGTTTCATTGGGTTCAGATTTTGAATGAGCTTCCATCAGAGATATAAGTTTCCTTCAGACCATTTTGGAATACATTAGTGTCGGAATACATGTCTGCTCTTCAATGAAAATAGCTATTACTGTGCAGGAAAGTTTGCCACTACTTAATTGGAAAAAGATTGGTTCATGTTTTGTATAGAAAGTATAAGATGATAGCTTTTGTTACAATTGAAATGCAACTGTAGGAATTTCACTTTCTTTAAGAAATCAATCAGTGGCAGAATTTGGCTTGCTAAGATTTTCAATATGGAGTTCTCAAAATAAATATTACTTTATGATGTTTGGGTTGTTGTTCATGTATTTATATATGTACCGAAAGTGTGGGTGAAGTTTCATCAATAAGTTTAGTCTTTGATTTGTAATCTGAGTGATATCAGTGTAACATGACAAGACTTGATATGCTTGATTGTGAGTTAGCTATCGTACTATGAGCAAATTTGATGATGACTTTCTTCTGTTTTCCTTTGTTTTATTGAATTGAGCATTGTTAGGCTGCTTCTAATGAGTGCATCGGAAAGGAAAAAAAACCTAGGTTGCTTTTGACTTTTGGTATAAGTATTTAAGCGCATGTGTCGTTTGTGAAGCAAAGCAAGAACCATACATCAATGTCTTATGCATAACAGGCTTCCGTGTTAGGCCAATAAAGTTTGCTCTCGGTTCTGGTTTGGCTTTCTCTATATCTACTTACTCACTTCTCTGTCTCTTATCTGGGTTTTTAGGGCTAATCGGAGTGGGGTTTTCTCTGTTTCTCTCCGTTTGATTGTTTGCTATCATTTAATTTAGTGTCTTTGTTTATTTTTGTTCTCTAATACATACTGTTTAGAACAGTCACAAGATATGAAAGGAAATAATCTTTTTAAATTTTATATAATCTTTACTAAATGTCGCAGGATTTTTATAATGGCATCTCTTCAACATGAGGGACCAAGTTTATTAACCAAATCTAACAAGAGAGCAAGAACTGGTCAAACGAGTCGGCATTCGATTAGACGTAGATTTTTTAAACATCATACAAATTTTCAACCACAGATACCTGAGTGCAACGGCTCTACTGCCTTGGAATATATTGAAAATAGAGGTATATCTGAATTATGTACTTGCTTTATCGACCTATGCGACATGAAAAACAAGTTATTTGGCAAAAATAAGTAATTTCAGTTTCAATTATCTTTTTTCACATTAGATATGATAATGTGTTGTTGCTGCAGGTCAAAAATCATATCAACAAAACCGGCAAGGTTTGTCGTCTTTCGCCGTCTCTTTGCAGTTATAAGCAAAATTTTGTGCTTTCGTTTATATGTCATGCTATATCGTTTCAGGTTCGATCATAAAGTATGAAGATTGTGGTGATAACTCATTCACATGCTCTCATTGTGGTGCATACTTTTGGTTTGGGGAAGCACTTAAAAATACCACTCGAGGAATAAACAATAATCCTATTTACACTACATGTTGTCATAACGGACAAGTACATATTCCTTTAGCTAAGCCAACACCTATGTTTCTTGACCAATTATTAGATCCGAGTAATGGTCCAGATAGTTTGATGTTTCGTGAAAATATTCGAGTTTACAATTCAATGTTCGCTTTTACCTCTATGGGTGCAAAAATTGACCGCGATATAAACAAAGGCTCTGGACCGTATGTTTTCAAAATATGTGGGCAAGTTCATCATTTAATGGGTTCTGTGTTGCCTGTTGAAGGTGAGCGGCCAAAATATGCACAATTATATGTTTATGATACTAATAATGAAATTTTAAATCGTATGGCTGTCATTGATCCGACTAATGTGAATCAAAAGAGCAAACCTGATATTGTACAAGGACTGATAAAAATGTTGGATAAAACTAATGAATTGGTTAAACAGTATCGAACTATCAGAGATCAATTTGAGAATCATACATTACCCTCATTTAACACAACGATACTTGCTCGACAACCAATAGATAGTCAACAATATGGATTGCCGACCGGGGACGAGCTAGCTGGTTTGATTGTTGGTGATATTGGAAAATTTAATTCTGATAGAGATGTTGTTATTCAATCAAATGATGGTCGTTTAAATCGAATTTCTAAGTTACATCCAAAATTCATGTCGCTGCAATATCCACTGCTTTTTCCATACGGTGAAGATGGGTTCAAACTTGGATTAGAGTTACAACCAGATCCACAAAAACGCAAAAGAAAAAGAACTAGACTGACAATGATCAAATTTGTATGCCACCAACTCCATGATAGACAAAATGATGCATCCACCCTGTTAAAAGGCGGAAGATTATTTCAACAATACTTAGTTGATGCCTATGCAACTGTTGAAGAAAATAAAATTGAATATGCAAGAGCTAACCAAGATAAGGTCAGGTGTGAAAAACGCAAGAACATTTACGATGCTGTTTCTGCTGGCGTTACAATGACGTGTGATGTGGGTAGCAAAATAATTTTGCCAAATTCTTTTACTGGAGGCCCTCGGGATTTGATCAACAACTACCAAGATGCAATGGCGATATGTAGACAATATGGTAATCCAGATTTATTTATAACATTCACTTGCAATGTTAATTGGCCTGAAATCAAAAGGTACTTTACAAAAAAATGTGGATACAGGCAAGAGGATAGACCTGATATAGTTTCACGGATTTTTAAAATAAAGTTAGATGATATGCTTGCCTACATTAAATCCGGGGAACCATTTGGCCAAGTTCAAGCAGATGTTTGTACAGTCGAATTCCAAAAACGAGGCCTGCCTCATGCCCATATGTTATTCTGGCTAAAAAAACCATACAAGTGTTATACAGCGGCTGATATTGATTCAATTATCTCAGCCGAATTACCTGATAAACATATTTGTCCAGAACTTTTTTCAATTGTTAGTCAGTTTATGATTCATGGTCCATGTGGGAAAATAAAACCTGATGCTCCGTGTATGCAAGATGGGCAATGCACCAAAAGATTTCCAAAATTATACAATACTAAAACTAAATTTGAGGCGATTAAACCACCAGTATATAAAAGATGTGACGATGATACAAAATTTGTGGTTAAAAATAAAATAAATGTTGGTAATAATTATGTTGTTCCATATAATTTTAATCTGTTATTAAGATATAATGCACATATCAATGTTGAGTCGTGTTCTCAATCGATGCTAATTAAATATTTATTCAAATACATAAATAAAGGACCTGACAGAGCTCGGGTGTCAATACATGAAAACGTTGATGATGAAATTAAGAATTATTTGAATTGTCGTTATTTAACACCTCATGAATCAATATGGAGATTGTTTGAGTTTTCAATTCACTCTAGACACCCTGCAGTTCAGTTATTACAGATACATTTACCCACTGAACAAAATGTTGTCTTTAAAGAATCTGACCCTCTTGAATCAGTGTTACAAAATCCTATTACAGAGATTACTATGTTCACTAGATGGTTGGAGACAAATAGAGAATGTGAAGAGGCAAAACAGTTAACATATGCTGAATTTCCCACAAAATTTGTTTGGAACGAAAATAGTAAATGTTGGACACGTAGATGTCGGTATGAGACTATTGGTCGGCTTATGCATGTACCACCAATTGCAGGTGAATTATACTACATGAGAATGTTATTAAATATTCAGAAAGGATGTTGTACCTATAGCGAAATCAGAAAAGTGAATGGCATTACATATGATTCTTACCAAGAGGCATGTCGAGCGTTAGGCCTGTTAGAAGATGATCAAGAATGGAACGATGCCTTAACAGACTGTTCCTTTACTGCAACCTGTTATCAGATGCGTCGATTGTTCACTATAATAATTATATTTTGTAACGTTTCTAATCCGCAAGCTCTGCTTGATGCGCATTGGGTAAACATGTCTGATGATATTTTATACAAAATTCGATCAGAATTTAATATGCCAAATTTAATTATACATGAACAAGAATTAAAAAATAATCTTTTATTCGAGCTTGAAAAATTATTCAAAATGACATCAACCACATTATCAGATCATCAACTTCCAATGCCAGATGCAGATAAAGTGGTACAACTTAATAATAGACTAATGCGAGAAGAGCTCGACTACGATCGTGACACCCTCAGTTTGGAACATTTGAATCTAATAAGTAAATTAAATGTGTCTCAAAGAACCATATATGATACAGTCATGAAAGCAGTTGTTGAGAAAGATTCGAAATGTTTTTTTGTCCATGGATGTGGAGGAACTGGAAAGACTTTTTTATGGCATACAATAATTACAAAATTAAGATCAGAGGGAAAAATTGTTTTAGCTGTCGCTTCATCAGGTATTGCTTCGTTATTACTTCCAAATGGCAGAACAGCACATTCACGATTTAAAATACCACTGCAACCAAATGAATTATCAACTTGCGCAATTAAACCAGATAGCAATCTTGGCAAATTAATTCAACAAGCCGAATTATTAATATGGGATGAAGCTCCAATGACCAATAAATATTGTTTTGAAGCACTAAATACAACTCTTCAAGATATTTTGCGAGAACCTGGAAAACCATTTGGGGGTAAACCGATTTTACTTGGTGGAGATTTTAGACAAATTTTACCAGTCGTACCGGAAGGCACAAAAGAAAAAGTCATTGATGTTACATTAAACAGTTCATTCCTCTGGCCTTCATTTCAGGTCCTTCATTTAACGGAAAATATGCGATTATCCAAGCCCGGTTTATCTAACGAGGAAAAAAATGAGATAACAAAATTTGTTGATTGGATTTTACAAATAGGAGAAGGACGTTTGACATCGGTTTATCCCAGTGACGATATAGACATATCTTGGATTAACATTCCTGTAGAGTTACTTACAAAAACAACTAGAAATCCTATAGAATCAATATTCTTGGCCACCTATCCGAATTTTCATGAGAATTCTAATAATGCTGGCTATTTACGAGAACGTGCTATTGTTACACCTCGAAACATAATTGCTCAAAATATTAATGATTATGTCATAAGTTTATTACCGGGCGATAAAAGAACATATTTTAGTTCAGACACAGCCTCATTTTCTTCTGGAAGTGAAACAAATATTAATCTTCTGTACCCGACTGAATTTTTAAACAAACTTCAATTTGGTGGGATGCCAACACACGAACTAATTTTAAAAGTCGGAATGCCGATCATGTTGTTAAGAAATTTGAATCAGATTGAGGGTTTGTGTAACGGAACGAGACTAATAATTACACAGTTATATGATAGGCTAATTGAGGCACAAATATTAACAGGTAAGAACATAACACATAAAGTTTTTATTCCAAGAATTGTTATGACAACGATTGAAGATAAATGGCCATTTACATTTAAAAGACGTCAGTTTCCTGTTAAACCATGTTACGCAATGACAATCAACAAAAGCCAAGGGCAGTCTTTGAATCAAGTTGGAATATATTTATCTGAGCCTGTCTTTACACACGGACAACTATACGTTGCATTGTCAAGGGTCACCTCAAAACAAGGCCTTAAAATACTTATTGATAACAATAATTGTGTGGTTAATAATTGTACAAAAAATATAGTCTACAAAGATGTTTTACACAATATATTAAATTGATCACCATTATTGTACCAATTTTCTGTTGTCATCTCTGTAACTCGAAAGCTTTGTCGCATTTGATCTACACAAATCAATGCTTGAAATGTATCTTAAATATTCATACACATTAAACACTTTGTTTCATATTATTTACCAATAAATAATTTTTACTCACATACTTATTGACAAAGTAACAGCAATATGACATTTAAGAAGCAACCCTAGAGTTTTGCGACACCTACTGTCCCAATCTTCAATCCTTTTTTTGCCTTTTACATTTGTCCACTTTGTTTAGTCTGTATTGTTTTCTTTTTGTTTAGTGAAAATTTCTAGACAGACTATTGTGTATTAAGCGGTATTGCCATCTTTTATTGTATCTTTAAATATATGACACCTAATCATACATCTTATGTAATATTTATTCTCATATTAGATGTATTATGTACATCTTATGTATGCACTTATGTATTCTCTATGTTCTTCGTGCTCTTATGGATGAGTTTCAAAAGGTATACAATGTTTTCTTCGCGATCATGTGCCAACATTGATATTTAATTTTTTATTTCCCGCTCATATTAGAAGCTTTGGTACTTAGCTTATGTTTAATTTCGCTTCGATTAAAAGATAACGTGTTTTGATCATTCTCATACTTATCATTATATCAAAATTGTTTTATCAAGTATTGTTATATATGTCAATTAGAACAACCCGCGCTGGCGCGGGCATCCTACCTAGTGCATATCAATTGAGTGTATTGAACATTAAGAGCAACTCAGGACAAACTAGAAAATGGCCTTTATATGATTTGACCCGCTTCACAAAAATCGTCAAAATCCGATATAAGCAAGAGTGAGTATTATTTAGCCTAAATGCAGGAAGGAATGTACATGGCGAATATATTGTTCACGCGCGGGAGCGTTTTGCGGGACGGAACGTGACGAATCGACGACAGCTGTCCGATCTTTAATGAATTGATTCTATCCGTTGGATTAATTCATTAAACATCGAACGACGGTTGCTGTTTCGTCCTGTTCCGTCCTGTAAATCATTCCCGCGTCTAAGCAGTCCCGTATATATTATTGTGAATCAGTAAGGATTATCTTTTCTTTCTAATTAAAAAGTTTACTACATACACAAGATAATGCAACAACCGCCATCGATTTAAATACCACAGAACTTGGCATTTTTCCTTTGTCCTTCCTCCAACAGGGCCTATTCTAGTGATTGCTTCCTTAACAAACCCAGAAAAGCAGTACAAATTGAGCAATGCAACTGTTGCTAATATGATGAACATCGGAGACGATGATCCAAATTCCATAATCTCTTTCTCGTACCGTTGTGACACATCTTCATCAGCCACCTTTGCTGTTATTTCAAACCCTGAATCCGAATACCCCAGACAGTGCAGAATGGTATCGAGGAAGGCGAATAGGTAGGAGCTTGTTCTTTTGTATAGCCATATTCTTTGATCATTCCACCATCCCAACATAGTGCCACCAGACCACAAAAACTCCCCAAAGCTCCAAGTGTACTTGGCAATTATCACATATGCAAATGGTATGAACCAGGGACTTGTGATCTAATTCCACAAAACAAAATTCAGTTATATATATATATATAGTAATCTCTATCTCGTTTCATTATGACATATATTGTGACAAGTTAGAAAGTTGACAGAAGATGATAACCCATATTACCTGTGGGAATACTGAAATGCCTTTGAGAAGGTAAGGTGAAGGAAGAATGGAGTATAATAGTGTTGCCAAGCAGTTTGGTGCCCACAAGCAGTAGCAGCAATATCCAAGTAGAAGGCCTAAACTAATCTTTGTATGACCATACAATGCAGGGCTGTACTTAGAAACCAAAATCTGGAAATCGCCTTCTGACCATCTCTTGTGCTGCACAAGTGTCTGAGGCAGTGTAGTTGGAACTACTCCTAAGAAAGCTTTCCTTCTTGGATTGCAGTACACGGATTTCCATCCGCGGCATTGGATGGATAGCCCGGTTATCACATCTTCAACAGGACACCCATATTTCAAACCCATCTGCAAATTATAAGAACCAATCAGGCTCAAATGTCAACTTATATGCACTTGATAATGTGTATGTGTGTGTGTGCACGCGCGTGTGTTTGTCGAAAGAGAATAGAGACCTCTTTTCCCCATTGAGTGTTCACTTCAAATGTACAACTTGCTAATCTTTTTGAACCTTCTTCCAATTTAGGAATGCTTGTTTCTTCTCCTTTCCAGTTCTCCCACTTCATTTCACTCTTACATCCTTTGCTGAACTTTCTCCCACAGAGAGTATCTCTTCTGTGAAAGCATCCACTTCCAACGTATAAAGGACCGCCATAACCATCCAAACCATGAAATTCCACCTTCAGTTGATACCCACCACAAACAGATCCAAATTTTTCATCATAGTTAAATTAAATAAGTTCAATTAACTATAGCATCATTCATATATGACTACAGACAAATGCATACCTCACTGATTATTCGTAGTGAACTACTGTATAGTTCATTCTTGGTAATGTTTTCAAAATTCTATGGGAACTGTACGAACGCAATCTCATGGCCTTTCTCTTCTTCCATTAAGAAGCAGAGTGCATCCCTTACGGCCTTAGAGTTGTTGGAATACATATCACAGTCCACATTATGAATAACCTTCCCATTGCTTATGTTTGAAGATACTATCTGCATAAGTTAAGGATCACCATAACAAACAGTGATTGTTATATCAAAGACTACTATATCTAATAGGTCTAACAAGAGATGTGCAGCATACCAGTGCATTCATAGAACCGGCCTTGAAGTTATGATGATGTTGCGGTCTCTTTTCGCGAGCCAAATACACTAAGGTTGGCAGTCCACACCCTTCAACATCTCTGGCATTTGGGTCTCTTCCATCAATTACTATCTACATAAAACATTGGATCGAGTAAATATACATCCAGTATCATCAAGTCATTATATTCTTTAGATTATTGGACTTATGAGGATCAGTAAAGTAAGATCTGAATCCATACTTGTAGAATGGTGTCATGGTCTCGTGGAGATGAATACGAATTCCACTGTGAAAAGCCTTTGTGGTTTGATCATATTTCTTCAGAAATGCTGCCCAACTTCATTGCACTCTCGATTTTATTCTCCATGTCTTTGTATAATCTCTATAGGAAGGCAAGCAGGAGCAAAAATATTACTGTTATAAACACACATGCATTCTGCAAATATTACCAATTTGGTCTCTGTATCTTTTGTCTATCGATATCACATGGTTTAATCAAAGATTTTGTAGGCCCAAAATACGTGTTGGGGAAACATGTAAAAACTTTTCATTTCCATTACCACCAAGAATGGATTGAAATTCTACACCAAATCATCGTCGGTGGAATTTTTGGTTATCTAAACATGTGGTTGACTATTTATATGCTTGATCAAACGGTATGATAAGTATTTTTCGCTAAATGGCAAACATTAGATAACTCTATTATTTTCATAAAGAATTGGAATGGATAATTAATTTTTTGAGTAATGTTAGATGCACCACATTGTAGATACCACGTGTATTTCTGGTAAAAATTTGTAGCATATATGACATGTTTAACAACTTTCTCTACAATGCTGGACATGCCCGGACTTAAGATTTTCAGAGCTGAGTTGAACTTTTAAAACTGTCTCTTAAACTATAGTATTCATTCAAATTTATTCTCTTTTTAAAAAAATCATGAACTAAAGCTATAAACTCAAAATCTAACGACATAAAACATTAGAATTTTTTTTTATACTTACTTACACTACTCATTTTTTTAAAATAATAACTAATGATTGTAATATAATACTTATTTTTTACTAAACTAATGTGATCGCACAATGATAAAATATAATTTTGGACCCTTAAATATTTAAAGTCTTGAGTCCATCGATTTTTGAGACTTTATAGACTTTATTCAGAACCGGGTCTAATGCTAGATGATCAAAAATTCAAAATTTGATCGATTATTTTTCAAAAAAAAATCATATCATATGACGTGTATGTACTACATCGGCTGTCACGTACCAAGTTTTTTTTTCAAAAGCCCATCCCATTTAAAAAAAACAAATACTAATTGATTTGCTGATAAAAACAATAATTGTTGACCTTTATACATCGTAATCTCACAGCATGCAAACTATGACCAAAACTGATTCAGACCCCTATTATTAGGTGATAAAAACTTAACAATTAGTACCTTGATGGGAATGAGATCCCCTGGCATTATCAGAAGCTAGTGAGGCAAAATAAGCTGCAGGTGACCTTGGTTCCACATTGTACTTCTTACAATAAGCCGGCTTTACTAAGTTAAGCCGAAAATAATTGGTAACATGAGTAGACATGCTCAAGATAATCAAATGCCCAAATTTCACTGAACTCGCCTGTTTTCTCAGATCTTTCAGCACCCTTCTTTGATGAACTGCAGCTTCTTCTCCAGAGGAGTGAGTGTTCAAACTCTGAATTGCTTCAATGACGAACTGTACTGGGTTGAGCACATCTGGTGACGGGGAATATGAACCTGATGCTTCTTTGGACTGCCCATTTGGTGTTTGTAGTTGCGACATGGTTGTGGCAGTAGCTGGCTCAAGAGGGGAAGATAGACCGGTTGCCTCACCGGGAACCTTCAAATGAACCTCCTTATCTGCAACCCGTTCCTTATCTTCCTCAACATCAGCGGGTGCATTTTCACCTTTTAGCTCTCCTGCCCTTGTTTCTCTGATTTAATCTATGCCTCTTGTTGACACGTTCAGTCCAACGAGAAATCATTGTCTTTTCGATTTCAAGACTGAAACAAGCCATAGTACCACTCTCATCAATCAATTGTTCATGATAAAAGCATGTCTCTTCACTAGCAAACATTAAGGGAAGTAATTTTTCTTTGAAAGTTGAACACTTGAGAAGTAATTTTTCTTTGAAAGTTGAACACTTGAATTTGTCAGTATGAATGGTGTCAAAGAATGAAGCAGCCATCTTCAAAAATTTGACATGCTAAAGAATAACGGGAGCATCACCAGCGCATGTTAAACTGGGATGGGCTTAGTGAGGGACGAAAATCTTCTTTTTTTACTCCACTGGCTATTGAGAATATAGAAAGGTTCCTTAAGGAATATGAACCCTGTTTGCAACATGTTAAACTCCTGCCCGAAGACCTTGAATTTTACACAAGCCATGTAAAATTCAAGGTCTTCGGGCAGGAGTTTAACATGCTGCAAACAGGGTTCATATTTCTTACCGAGTTTAAAAGTCGTAATCGAAAAAATTACATATAAGAAAACTTATTAAAAATGGAAACTAACCGTATTTAGAATCTATTCCATTTTAGAAAACTTTCTATTTTTGGAAACCTATTAATTTAGGAAAGTTTCTATTTTGGGAAAGTTTCCATTAAGGGAAAGTTTTTATTTTTGGGAAAGTTCCATTTTTAGAAAAACGATTTAGTAAAGATTTGAAGTTCGACAAATTTGGTTAAATGTTGAATTGTTATCGAAAAATGGTAACTGAAATTCCGGAAATGTCAAGTTGACAGTTTTAAGTAAAAATTGGTGTTTCACTTATCGATGTATCGACTCTTGGTAAATAAATTGGTTAATGTGACACGTTGGGTGTCTATAGTAATTCAACGAATTTTTATGTGACACTCTAACGTCAAATTAAAATGGTAAAGGGAAGTTCCGAAGTTAAGTCGGACTTCCAGTAAATGAGCAAAGAGTCGATAATCAGAAAAACAAGTTAAAAAGGTTAAAGTGTCATAAAAAGGAATTGGTTGGTCAACTTAGTCAATATGGTCATTCCTGGTCAAACTAGGAATGTTGAGGTCAACATGACTGTTATTGTTTCTTCGATGCTAAGCTACTCTATTCTGCAGTGATTCTTTGGACGAGGTAGCTTACGCGGTGACCTCAGATTACCGAGGCGGTTCATAGAAGCTTGGAGCTTAGGGAAGCTAAACCCCCTTTGTTAGTGGTTTTGTCTATGCATGATTTTTGTATGCTCATAGTCGATGCATCGGGAAAGTTTTCTTTATATTATGTGATAAATGATTTATGATTGGGCCAAGAAAACCCGAGGCTAGACGTAAATGATTTTTATGTGATGACTCGGATCAAAAAGTAGTACCGTTGTTCTGATTTCTGGTGCTTGGTCTAAGAGTGGCGGGACCTAGTATATAGTACTCCCACGGTGTCGATGACCGTGAACCTCCAGAGGGACAATGCCCTAGTTATTTTATTATCCCACTTATGCTTGTCTCGTTCAGAGTTAAGCGAGCCGTGAGTGAGGTGTGTACTACGAGTGATGTGTTGGGCATTAGTTGTAAATGGACACTCTCGCTACTATTTGTCTTCAGACGCATAGGTAGTTTGCCCTGGTTTGCTGTATAGACAAACCCGAGATTCGACCGCCTAGATCCGTTAAGCCCTGCAGGCTGTATTTTTTATTGAGCGCTCTGGCCCCTGTTTTAACATACTGCACAGTTTTTCCCGAAAGATATAAAATGATGATTTTGTGTGCCAAGGATATTTCTAAATGGTTTTATTTAGAGCTCAAATCTATATGTATATATATATAGTTTTATGATTTTCAAACCTATCATTGGTGGGTCTATATGTGAGCACGCGAGGACGACGCTCACCCGTATAACAGGTTGTTTGTAGGTACGGCGTACTGTGACGGGATAGATAGAGAGAGCTATATGTGTGGAGCCTCATTTCCTACTCAGTGTGTCGTCCGAGCCGTAGACACTTGACATACTTTATCCTTCGAGTCATTTACCAGAGTATTTAACATAAAGAGTAAATGTGTTTTCCTAATTTATTGACCCTGTTGCATATTTTTATTGTTGTCGCTAAAGTTTTTAATTGACCCGTTAATTTGTCCACCTTTCGCGAAATTGGAAAAACTCTGATGAATGTTTTAAGAAAATATTGCGGCGTCACTCAACTTTAAAAATTAATTTTATTTTACTTACTAAATAGCCTACGACTTTAGGTTAATAAGTTGTCGGCACGTCTTTCGGACGTGTTGGCTTCTTATTGACTTAAATTCGTGGTCATTGTAGCTCCTCCTCCCGGGGCGCTACAATTATAACTCGTTAAGGTGCTTACTTACGAAAAGTAAGTCTACCACGAGTGCATGACAAACACTGTAATAGGCAAATAAAAACTAGAAAATCTTAGTCTAAAATCGGGCCTAGACGAAACCCAATCCAAGGCCCAAAAATCTTGGCAGCAGAGCCCAAGCCCAAACCATATGGTAAGCGTCCGACGGTCAGCGTTTCCACTACGTCTCAGCATCGTCATTGGCCTCATATCTCAGATTTCCGGCAACACCATAAACAACCGTTGCGACCTTTGAACAACCAAGCCCAACTGATTGAATCTCTAATTCAGTCAGAACAAACTTGACAGCACTGACTCAAAGGGGAGATTTCTATCCGTCTATCGATGGGCTTGATGGTTGGACAAAAAGCTTAATGATATAGAAATGACACCTAAAAGAAATGAGACACCTAATGATATACCCTAAACCCCAATTAGCTAGGCAATTATTGTAGAGAAGTCACTCTCCTGTTCCAGCCATGTTGATCGATCTACACAGAGAGGGGACGTAAGTTTCAAAAGCAAACACCACAGAGAAAGACCTCTGGTGGTAGTAGTAGAGAGGTGTTTTTTCGAAGATAAGAGTTGTATAAACAAATGAAGCCGATTTTTTTGGAAAAAAATATCAAGAATTGTATTAAACGAGAATATAATATTACAATCAGGAGGGATTTAACCATCGGTTGTGGAAATAAATTTCTCACTCTCTTCCCTACCAACTCGAAACACTAACACGATTACAATGGACAAGAACCGATAGGGGTTTAACTATAACCTAACCTATTCCAGAAGTCTTGATACATCCTTACAGTCAACCTCAAGAAAAAACAACTCTTTCAATCACTACATGTCAAAATTACCAGCATTTAACCTCTCCATTATATTAACAACAATAACTAACCGACAATAACAGTCCTTGAAAACGACACCATAACCATGACTCACCCCACGACACGACCAACGACTCAAACCTATCAAACCCTTAAACCCTAGTTCAAGGAGGAGAGACAACAAACCAACCAAAAAACTAAAACACCAAACAAACCCTAAAGGACCCCAGTCCATAATGAGCCCAGACCTAACCCATAACAAGTGGACTTAAAAGGGAAGACCACCAAAGATCCGGCCCAATGAAGATGATGTGATCTTGACGCAGAGTTGTCACACTATCGTCAATGTCAGCTGCCACCAGAGGAGCAACCGGGACCCGTCGTGGCAAGGTAGCATACCACCATCCTCCTTCAACATAACCATAATAAGACGTTGTGGCCCAACCATGACCGGGAAAATACCAGGTAAGACCCTTGCCACCTCGTTCACCTCCCTGCCAAAACATCTAACCTCACCGCCGACAAGCAAGGAGCCACTGCTCATGAATACCGACAAAACATCCCCACCTTGACAACATAACTCTGCAACGCAGACCAGCCAACAACTTATCAGTCCGGCCTCAAGAAAGCATCCCCTCCTCGATCCACAACCGCCACCTACCACGCTAGATCACCTGGCCACCATCACCACTCGTTCGACAGCGAGCCTAAGCAACATTGACGAGGCTAGAAGCCGTCGACAACATTAAGCAGCCGCTGGACAAGCTACGACCTCAAAATCTAAACTTTTCCCCTTCCTGTTTTTATGGAACTTTTCTAAGAGATCCTTGCTTTTCTAAGAATCTAAAAGAGTTTTTTTGGTGAGTTGAGAAGAGTTTTTTTTATGAAAGATATTTTTTTGGGTGAGTTGAGTTGTAGAAACAAATGATTCTTAAACTTATTGCGGGTATGGTCGGTTATCACCAAAAACTATCTCACACTATCTCACAGATGCGAATATTAATTAGAACGCCGGTAACAAATAACACAACTAATTAGAACACAAATCGAATAACTAATTATCTATATTAGAACGCCGACATAACTATAGTGTGTTATTTTAGTTTATATTTCACAACTATAGTGTTTTAGTATATATTTTTGCGACGTTTGTAAGACCATCCGATCTTATATACGGTGGATGTTAAACCAGCTGCCGGTCAAAATCAAACTCAGCATATCAACCTGGAGCTGTCTTATTAGGTTCATGATTTGGAGTTTGAGAAGTAGTGATTATTAGCAGAAAGCGAACGAAACTAGTTACTAGTATGTCGTTAGTTGACAAACTTTCAGTTATTTGGAGCTTTGATAACTTATGGTACAACAATCTGGTAAGAAAGTGATTGTAAGCATCTACATATATCTCATATAACTACAACACGTACGTATGTTAGGGCTGGAAATTAAGACTGATATCGAACACTAAAACGTACAAATAACAAAGACGTATATATTGGATCAATGAGCAACACACCACATCGAGCTAGCTGGCTATCTCCCTCGATCACCCTCATAGACGATCTATCACTTCGATCGCTCGGTGATCCGGTGAAGGCATCTGAAGTGATCTGCTTGCTGTCTCGAACCGCAACAGTCGGCAACATTAGCCGAACCATCATCGCTATCATTCCCGGCCACTATATGGTCTCTTGTGTCACCAACTCGATCGCGCTGCGACTGCAACCACCCACCGGTAACTTCTACCACCACTACAGGTGGTGCGTTTGCTCGCTCGGACCCTTCTGATGGTAGGCACTGGCGGTGGTTCTCTTCTTTGATGCTTGCCATTTTTGTTGAGGCTTGCTGAAAGTCGAGCACGTGTTATATGTAGCTAGGGCTCCAGTTCTTATCGTAAAGACATCGTCCCACGTGTCACAGCAGGAGCCCACGTGCCATATTTTTGTTCCTGGTAAAAGCTTCAAATATGGGCCTCCAAATATGGGCCTCCAAATACATGGGCCTACGCATTTACTATGGACCGAATACATGCAACCAAAAACGAATATGAGCCTGAAGCAGACCAAGTCCTACAGCCTCCATTGACCCTTCACTAGCGTGGTACCACACGTACATCTGCCTGTTGTACCAGATTAGGAGAATTCAGGAGTCTATCCAGAGGCTCGTTTACCTGGTTTGTCTGCCTACTGTTGGGGTACCGTCGCCTTCACCCTCTATTTGTATTCGGTTTGGAAATGTTAGCGTATTGATACTGTGGGTCTGTTTAGAATGTCCGTCGGTTAAGAGCCGTCTGTTAAAAACTGAAACGACGGAAAAATAATTTTTATTGACTAAAATATTAGTCGACGGAATGTAAAATTTAGAAAATAATGTAGCCGACGGAATAATTTTGTCGACTAAAATCTCAGTCGGCAGAAGGTAAAATTTAAAAAATAAATTTATTTTTATTTTAAGAATAATTAAAAAAATTAATAATTCAAATTCTATTTTATTTTTATTTTTCTTTCATTTTTTTATTTTTATTTTCTTTTCCATTTTTTTCCTCTTTATCTGAAACCCCAATGCCACCACTGGACACTGGTTGCCCCTAAAATCCACCACCACTACCCCCCAAATCCTACCACTGCCCAAATTTAGAAGCTGTCGCCTAGAGGATGAAGAGGAGGAGAAGGAGTGAGTTGTCGTCGAAAAGAGGAGGAGAAGGAGGAGGAGGCGCGTCTCGTGTAAAAAAATGAAGCTGTGTTAAGGTTGATCGCGTCGATGAGGGGCATAACAAATTGAAAACGGGGTGATTTTTTTGTTCAGGAAACCTATTTAATTACTTTGACCACATCATATGGTGAAATTTTTAGGACATCGCACGTGACAACTAAAAGAGGTGTAAAAAATGAGGTTGAATTAAGGTTGACCGCTTTGATTGAGGACGTAACGAATTTTAAACTAGGTAATTTTTAACTAGACCTATTTAATTAAGTTGATCTCATCAGACGGTGGACTTTTTTTCTCACAATTTTAGGAAAACTGATCTTCACGCGACTACTAATGGGGTGTAACCTGTTTATTAAGTTATATGCGTTTATGTGTCATTGTGAATCAACTATGGGTTAAAATTAAAATTTGAGAAAACCCATCGTACAATGGGAGCAAGAGTATGAAATATGAGCATGGTAAAAAATTCAAATCATTTCGTTAAAGATACGGTCTCCATCATAACGATAAACTTTAATTACATTTAGGTGCTTCTAAGAGGAGCCTATCTACTAGAATGTCATTTTAACAAAAAAAATCACGGGTACCTACTCATATTTAAACGAGTTTGAGGTGCAAAAACGGAAAAAAATAAAGTTTCGCATGTTGGCAGTCAACCGCGTTTCGTGTAAAAATATGAAGGTGTTTTAAGGTTGATCGGTTCGATAAGGGCATAACGAATTGAAAATGAGGTGATTTTTTTTCTTTATAAAGCGTATTTAATTACTATGACCACATAAGACGATGAAAATTTTATTCTCACAATTTTAGTACTGCGGATCCTCACACTGCTACTAAAGGTGTGTAATTTGTTTATTAAGTTACATGCGTTTATGTGTCATTATGAATCAACTACGGATTAAAATTAAAATTTGAGAAAACCCACCGTACGATAGGAGCAAGAGTATGAAATATAAACATGGTAGAAATTTCATGTCTTATCGTTAAAGATACGACCTCCATCGAAACAGTAAAGCGTAGTTACGCTTAGGCGCTTCTAAAGGGAGCCTAACTATTGGAATGCCATCTTAACAAAAAAATCACAGATACTTACTCACATTTTTATGAGTGATGTGTGAAAACAGGAAAAATTAAGGTTTCGCATATTGACGGTCAACTGCATTTCGTGTAAAATATGAATGTGTTTTAAGGTTGATCGGTTTGATGAGGGACGTAATGAATTGAAAACCAGATGATTTTTTTTTCTTTCAAAAAACCTATTTAATTACCATGACCACATGAAATTTTTATTCTCACATGTTTGGAACATCAGATCCACACGTGGCTACTAAGGGGTGTTTCTTGTTTATTAAGGTATGTGTCATTGTTAATCAACTACAAATTAAAACTAAAATTTAAGAAAACCTACCGTACAATGGGAGCAAGAGTATGAAATATAAACATGGTAGAAATTTCAAGTCTTTTCGTTAAAAGAGTCGGCCTCCATCATAAGTGCAGGGTCATTGTTGATCCCTAGAGTCAACATAGGAGAACATTCATATAATCGTAACGCGGATTTTTCTTTAAGGCAACATATTTGCCTATCTATGTTATCTCACATTCCATAACCAACATATGATAGCTAGGTTAATGAATAAATCATGGTCATATTGACTCTGGATTGCTTCCATTTGACAATGCATTTTCAGTGCTACAGATATCTGGAAGGTGTGAGAGAATACATCTAACAAGCTCATGCATTGTCTGGCGAGCTATAGTTGTTGTTGCTTGATGAACTATACGGAAACATGTATTCACTATAGCGCAAAACTGCTGATTACTCGACACAAAAGATGATCTAGTCTTCATAGAGGCAAGAAGAACATGTAGTATCTTTATAAGAACACTTCTTGTGACGCAGATCAGTCACCTGAATCAGCAGCCAGTGATAGCATTACCTAACAAGTGCACAGCATCGTCAACTTTGACAGAATTCTGATCAATCACATCAAGCGCTAAGATATTGTACACAGATGCCAGAGCGACAACGGTGATTGGTGCACCAGTTTAGGTAGATCTAATCACATCCAGAAACGGCTGGAGATACACAGCACTCAGCAGGAATTATGGTATCGAACTAATGCTGACATGAAAAAAAAATCTTCTTGCGCAAAGCCTTCAAAAATTGGATTAGAGTGTTCATGTTCCCCCTGATGAACATCTGATGCATAGCGTCCTCCCCACCTTACATTCCTCCTCATAATTGCTAACACAATACCTATTTCTGAACTAATGATGCATGCCAAAGTAAGCTTTGTCGGAACGATTCCATTAGAGTCCTCCGGCTCTCCGTCTGTCCTGATTCCACTTTGCAGCTATGCCCCATCCTTAACAGAACCGAAGTTCTATGTTCGTCCCAACTTCTACCAACAGTAGCCAAACACACGCACAATGCATCCCTTCACCGCAGCACTGCAAGACACCCAGTAGAAATTCAACATACCTATCAGCAACAAGATAGTGCTTCTGTAATCATATCATAAGTAGATACTGTGTCACAATGTATAATAAAAACATTTGACTTTAATCGTGAGGAACAATCTCTAGACCTACCGACTTAAAACGTCTTTAGTTGCTTTGAGAATGTTGAGATATATATCCCACATCGGGAATATGGGACCTTGTCTGTGGTTTTATAAGAGTTTGGGCTACTCTCTTTATTGCCAATTGGTTTTAAAGTTGAACCCCAGACTACTTTATCATGGTATCAGACCGGGTTGCCCACGTACACGTGTGAAGCCCAAAGGCCACACAAACTCCACGACCACCTAAGTTGTTGTCCACGTGCTAGGCTTAAAGATTCGCCACACGTGCGGGGGCGTGTTGAGATATATATCCCACATCGGGAATATGGGACCTTGCCTGTGGGTTTATAAGGGTTTGGGCTACTCTCTCTATTGCCAATTGATTTTAGAGTTGAACCCCAGACTACTTTATCAGATAAGTCATTCAACATGCTTGTTCATGATGTTAGTCAGTTTTCTGGTCAACCATAAAGAAGAGATTATCCAAAACTCCACATCCACATCATTTGAGAAAAAAGAAAAGAAATGATGCACTAAATATCGGTGTGACATTTGAGGAGATGAACAAGAAAGAAAACAAGTAAAAGGCAAAAGGCCTATCCAATCCATTTTCACAAGCCAACTAAAGCCGTCTCTTTCTCTCTTGGCCGGTGCCACTTGGACAATGCGGAAAGCTCCCGTCATCGGTAGCTTCAAATCATTGTACTTCGTAATTAGAGGGGCAAAATGGTCTAAAATGTATAATGTATATGATGAAAAATCAAACCCCTTTTAGGTTAAAGTTCACTTTGTAATTTGATTTTTGGTATAAAATAAATAAATCTTTTTTTAGAGTGATTGTGACTTACCCTCAATAATATTGTTTGACGCAAGTTTAGTTCAATATTATCAGCTCAAATTTGAGTTTTAACGTTTGATTTGAATTTTAGATATAAGTATTTTATATGTTTTCAATTTAATAAGTTTGTCGTCGTTTTGAATCATTATATCTTTCAAATGGGATGGGCAACCGAGTCTTATATAATGTTTGTAACGCTACAATAACGAATATAGACTACAAACTTATACGAAAAGAAAAAAGGAATACACAATATTCATCAAATATAAATCACATAATAACAAGATATTACTGCAACTCGGTTATAACTTTGGTATTATTTTTTGATTTTCGGTTTTATGGGAGAGGGGCAAAAATGTCTTAGAAAGCACGTTAAGAGAGCACAGGTGCAGGTAACGACAACATATTCCACGAGATTCTGGTCCCCTCTCTCTCTCCTTTTCTCAGCAGAAGTCAGTCTGATATAAAATTTGTCTCCAACCAGCCTTTTCGAATTTTCAAACGCTCTCTGTACAACTCTGTAGACTCCTTCTACCCTTCTCTATTCTCCAATTCACGACCCAGTTCATAATCCAAGCCCTCAAAGATTGCTCCTTTTTCTCTTTGAATTCTCAGTTTTCCTGCACAGAAAAAAGAAGCAATCTTTGGCGAGAAAGCTCGAGTCTTTGTTGACGATTCAGAGATTTGATCGGTGGGTTTTGCTTTTCCGGTCGAGAGTTTCAAAGGGTCTGTGTCTTTTTGTGAGAACAAGACGATCGGTGAAGATGGTCACTCTTGTTTTTGGGTCTGGTGCTCCGGTTTCGAGCTATTAGGGTTTGCGGTTGTGTGAATTTTGCGGCTCTGATTAGGGTTTCTGGGTACGAATTTTTTACCCTTTTCTTGGTTTCAAGTTTTCACCTTTTTTTGGGGTTGATTGATGGCACTGATTGGTTGCATTATGAGTCTGATTTACTGTTGTGGGTAGTAAGAAATCTGGGTTTTTGATTATTTAGGTGTTTTCTTATTTTAGTGGTTTTGGAATTGAATTGTATGTGTGCTTGAGTTTTCATTATTAATGTTGGTGAATCATGTTTTTGGGCCCAATTTCTTGAAGGATTTGCTGTCATAGAAAAGGTGTGTGTGTCATGATTAAAGGGTTCGGCTGAATATTTATAGTTTTTCATGTGAATCTTTGAAAACTAGTGTTGGTGAAGCGTAGACAGGCCGTGTTACATTGCCCCTTGAAAATTGAATTGGCTCCTTTTCATTCTTTCTGTTTCGTTTTCGGGTATAAAGTGTGTGGTGCATCTCTGTTGTTTGTTGAAGTTTGAGAACTAGTTCTGGGAAATGCTGGT
Organism: Comarum palustre; assembly: GCA_951800085.1. Lineage (NCBI taxonomy): Eukaryota > Viridiplantae > Streptophyta > Magnoliopsida > Rosales > Rosaceae > Comarum > Comarum palustre. Next base: position 31,391,172 of record OX637573.1, on the reverse strand, counting down.
GGCAAAATGTTGATTAGTTTGTGCTTACTTGACTATATCCTTATGCTGTGTGCAACTAGCAGTTGTTAAACCTTATGGTGGTGTTGGTGGCCTTGAAGTCTTAGGTGGCGGCCTTTGTGCCTTTCTGCTGAGTTGATTAGAAGTGGTAGTGAGACAGTGGGGTAGAACGGGGTGTAATGTGAGGAAGAGCACTCATTCTCTGAGGCTATCGTATTCTTCTTTCCCTTGCTTAGTTATGAAAATGCTTCTGCAGAATTGAGTCATGATTTATTTCTAATGTTTCAACTTTCCTGTTTGGTTTCCTAACGAAGTATAAAAGTTGCAAGAGGTTTGACAAGGCCCATAGAGTGACATATGAATATTAATGAGGAGTTGAGGACTGGGTAAATTGCATGTATGGTTTGCTGAATTGCTGAGACATATGTTGTTGGTAGCCAGTGGCAAATTTCCTTTCTCCTTTTCATTGGTTTACATTTTGAATTGTGATTCTGTTATCTTTCAGACAAACCAGGATCAGAGGTATAATATAAACAGAGCAGTATGGTTGCAAAAGACCACAAGAGTGCCACAAAATCTCCTAGTTCTAAAGTGGCAAATTTCCTTTCTCCTTTTCATTGGATTACATTTTGAAGTGTGATTCTGTTATCTTTCAGACAAACCAGGATCAGAGGTATAATATAAACAGAGCAGTATGGTTGAAAAAGACAACAAGAGTGCCACAAAATCTCCTAGTTCTAAAGTGGAGGTGGGAGAGATTGACACTAGGGCACCTTTCCAATCCGTTAAAGATGCTGTATCACTATTTGGCGAGGGTGCTTTCTCTGGCTCTGGAGAGAAACCTGCCATTAGGAAGGCAAAGCCTCAGTCAGTTGAGGTATGTCCGATTCCCTTCAGTTTCAATTTAGGAAGCGCACCACATAATGTGACATTTATATTTTAAATTGGCAAGTATTTGTAACTTGTTGCTGAATCTCTGTTACATGGTTTCCCCTTCACTAATTTAACTTGAGAAGCTAATCCTGTTGTCACATTAATTAAAGCAACATACTGTTCCTTTCTGAAGAAGAAGAAAATAATTGTTGTTGAAGTAAGAGAAGTGTTAAGATTATTTTCTTTGGGTTTAAGGGCATGTATGCGGTTTCCTTCCCACCCAAATAGTTACATCTCATAACATTTTCAGCTTTCTATAAAAGTTATTAAGAAGGAACCTACTGGTTGAAAGAATTTGTTTTGTTTTTATGGATGTGAATGATATAGTCTCGTTCAGATATTTGTGGGAAGCTGTTAACACTTGTTGTTTTCAATGCAGCGAGTGATAGCCAACGAGACACAGCTTCACCTGGTCCAGAAAGAATTGAACAAGTTGAAGGAACAACTAATGAACGCTGAAACTACTAAAGCCCAAGCACTTATTGAGCTTGCAAAGGCCCAGGTAACTCAGGAAGAACTGACTAAGAAGCTGGCATTTCTTGGTGAATCTACAGAATCGGCAGTGAAGGCATCAGAAGCTGCAAAAAATCGGGGCAAGCAACTTGAAGAAGCAAACTGTGGGAACCTAGCTGGAACTGATGGTGCTTGGAAGCAAGACTTGGAAACAGAAAGAGCAGAATACATGAATGTAATTACTGAACTTGATGCTGCAAAGAAAGGGTTGACAAAACTTCGTCAGGACTGTGATGCATCTTTAGAAGCAAAAGTTGCTGCACTAAAGCAGGCAGCAGAAGCTGAAGATGCAGCCAAATCAAATGCGGAGAGGGTTAATGAGCTCTCTAAGGAAATTGCAGCTGTGCATGAATCAATTGGGCAAGTGAAGCTCGCATCTGTGGAAGCCCAACAAGAGCAAGCAAAAATATTTTCCGAAAAGGATGTCATGAGGCAAGCATATAAGGCTACGGCAGAAGAGTCTGCAAAGAAATTGCGTTCTCGAAAAAAAGAGTTTGATCCAGAAATTTCCAGAAACCTTGAAGCACAACTTACTGAAACGGTGAATGAAATTGGATCCCTGCAAAAGCAAATAGAGAATGAAAAGGCTTCAGATTTAGATTCTGTAAGAACAGTCACTTCAGAGCTGGATGATGCTAAGGAATCACTGCATAAAGTAGCTGAAGAAGAAAGCAGCCTCAGAAGTTTAGTTGAGGCGCTTAAAGTGGAAATTGAGAATGTGAAGAAAGAGCATGCTGAGCTCAAGGAAAAGGAAGCGGAAACAGAATCTATTGCTGGGAATTTACATGTCAAACTGCGGAAAACAAAGACTGAGCTTGAAGCATGCCTTGCTGAAGAGTCTAAAGCCAGAAGTGCTTCCACTGAAATGATAGCAACAATAAACCAGCTGTCGTTGGAAATTGAAAATGCTAGACGGGATGCAGAAGATATGAAGATTAAAGCGAAGGAAATGAAAAAGGAAGCTGAAACTACCAAAACCGCTGTAAAAGAGGCAGAGAAGAGGCTGAGAATTGCTCTGGAAGAAGCTGAAGAAGCTAAATCAGCAGAAGAAAGGGCCCTTGATCAGATTAGAACTTTATCCGAGAGAACTAACGCTGCTCGCGCATCAACTTCTGAGTCTGGTGGCCAGATCACTATATCGAAGGATGAATTTGAGTCTTTGAGCAGAAAGGTTGAGGAGTCCGACACATTAGCAGAAATGAGAGTGGCTGCTGCCATGGCTCAGGTGGAAGCTGTGAAGGCTAGTGAAAATGAGGCCTTGAAGAAGTTGGAGGCAACGCAGAAGGAGATTGAAGATATGAAGGCTGCTACTGATGAGGCCAGAAAGAGGGCTGAAATGGCTGAAGCAGCCAAAAAGGCAGTAGAAGGAGAGCTCCGAAGGTGGCGGGAACGCGAGCAAAAGAAAGCAGCAGATGCTGCCTCACGGATATTGGCAGAAACAGAGTCGTCAATGGAATCATCGCCACACCATTACAGGATTCAAGCGCAGAACCCCCAGATGAAAACTGTCCAGGTCCAGAAGATGGAGAAATCAAAGACATCTATTTCGAAAAAGAAATTATTGCCTACTCTTAGCGGCATGTTCAATAGGAAAATGAACCAGATTGAGGGCGGCTCTCCTTCTTATCTCCCTGGCGAGAGACCCCTTTGATACGCCTGCGTATGTGTGTTACAAATCGGGGAACTACTCTGAAACATTGAAGACCAGAGCAAGTTTGGGTGTGTCACTGTGTCTGCATTAACAAAGCTTGAATGTGCCTGGCTGTATGTAATTTTTGGAGTGTCGGTTATTAGTTTTGCTGTAGAAAATGTAGTCTCGAGCAACACATTCTTCCCCTTTTCCCTCTTTATCTATATGCATGGAATGAAAACCGTATTTGCATTTACTCACCCTCGTTGTATCCTTTCCTAGAACAACCGACAACGAGCGGAAATGTGAGTCGAGTAGTTCAATGCCCTTAGTACGAGTGAACTAACGACTTTAAATACTCAAACAGTGTCTAATTTTCAAAATAGAATGACTTGAAATTAGAAGCCAAGGGGTGTATTCATAGAAACTTATTTTAATCAACAAATTTTTACTGATTTATGAAATCTACAGATTTCATATGAATAACTTATGTAGATTTCTCAATACTTATAGAGTTACATGAAATAAAAATAAAGATGCAATGGCACCGATTATAAGTTTATAGTTCATCTATCTAATTTTAATACATTCAGTTGTAATATTTGGTTGAGATACATAAACATATGTAACAAAAAAATTATATACACTTAAGTTAGTAACACACATACTTGTACGTAAACTAAAGATTAGTAGACACATGTTCTAAAGTGGGACATTAGACGTTCACAAATTATATTCATATACGTAAACATAATATATGATCACGTAATTCTAGTATCAAGAGTTAGTAGATAATATTAGTTATGGAGCATCACAATTGAAAGACAAAAATGGTTATCATTCAATACAATATTGAAAAGAATAGGTAGAATAGAACGTTGATAACACAAAATATTATATAAAAAATGATGTATCAGAAGATCAACCTATTCACATGTAAAGAGAAAGTTTATGGTAAACCTTTTCAAATCTTTACTCTGGTGGATGAAAAAAATATTAGAGCTTGGTGTGTGTAATTTACACTACAAAGTCCGTAGTTGTCCATGAGATTCTTCTTTTTTTGAATAAAGGGCTGGTGCGGCTGCCTTCAAGGTTTGATTAATGAAATTGTTGAATACAAGGGGTGTCATAGAGCCTACACCCTTAATTACAAAGACTTAAAATAATATCAGAAACCTCTACAATACTCATGTACTCAAACAAACACCAACTAAGAAAGAATACTGCACTAATGACGACTTTATTTGCTTTGATATAATGATGATATTCTGGAAAAATCAGTAGATATGTACACGTTTACACATTCTAATATCCAATTTTAAATCAACTTCCCAGCTATGTTGCCGTCAGAAGATAAATCCAATAACACTAAACTTCACCATGCCATTAGGCGACAACAACCATTTGACGAAGCATTAAACTCGTCACCTACCTAGAGCAGACAAGGCACTACGAGTGCACACACGGACACATAGCCCGACTAACCGCACAAAACTCATGAGACTTATTGGTGACATATAACCACATTTAACTAACAACAATAAAAAGTAATAAAATTTAAAATAATAGTCAATTGGGCCAAGTGCACAAACCCAGACTCAACACATAGCCTATTTGAAGGATGAAGTCTACAGCTTTGACCTAGCCACCATCCCGCAAGCCAACACCACACCGTCGACCAAATAGCAGCATTGATCGCACATAACTTGTCCCTTCCATCCACCAGTCCGCCTAGAACACCAACAATCAGTGTCGCCGCCCCTAATCATCCCTCTCTAGACGACGGTCACGAACCAAATCGGGTCTCTCCGATCGGATCTGAACCACTTGGGTCTAGTCTTCCCACTACAAGGTAACGGTGCCTCTTATTGATTGTCTTCTGCTCTTCTCTGCTTCACTCACCCACTGAGCTTGATTTGTCGTTCGACGACCTCAAGACATTGCGTTTTGGACAACGAAGTCACGCCACATCTTTCACTTAGACTAGGGTTATTCCATAGACACAAGGGCGCCAACGACGCCGTTCGATCCACTCTAGACTGTCCGACGACTGCGCCATAAGGGTGTGCCGTCAGCGATCTCTCACTCTCTCCATAAGATTCTAATTTTATAAATATAAATGATATTTTAAATACATTTAAACTTCTATTCATTTAAAAAAATGAGTCTCAACACCTATATCGGTCACCCACCTCTACCGAGTCGGTCAACACCGCTAGTATCAAGTCGACTCACATCTATAAAATTTCAATACTAATCTAACATCCAAACGCGAGCCGTTTCAATCCCACTGACATCCCACACTCACAAAATTTCAAAACTCTTAAGCAGACTAGATTTAAAACACCATACATGTATATCTTGGTATCAAACTATGCTACCAGAAATATCGATACATTAATTTACCGTAAACGAAACACGGCAAATCTGTATTCGACTCGGATAAACGTAACTGGCTAGACCGCTAGAAGTAAAGGAAGAGTAATAAAACAGCGCAGCAGTAGCAAGGTCTCTTCTCGTTTCTCTCACTACTATACTACTACTGGAGAGAAGAAAGAGTAGCAAAAGCCCATCCCCATTCTCCACTTCCCATACCACTGGGAATAAACAACACCCCCTTTCAAACCCTTTCTTTCTCTCTCTAAAATGACTACGGCGGCCAGAGACCGAACCTACGACGCGTCGTCTTCCTCCCTCCCATTATTCACCGCCCCCTCCTCCACGTCATCCTCCCCGATTGTGATTTCCGACCCGAATACCCACCACGCCTTCGGCGGCGGCGGCAGCGCCTCCGGAAGCTTCCAGAACGAAGGGCTGCTCGCCGACAGTAACAGCGGGGGGAGCGGCGGCGAGGCGGAGTTCGGGTTTTTACGAGGCGAGTTCCGGACGAGTCAACTCGCCGGGACGGTGGAGTTTTACGAGCGGCATGTGTTTTTGTGCTACAAGAATCCGGGGGTTTGGCCGCCGAGGATCGAGGCGGCGGAGTTTGATCGGCTGCCGCGGCTACTGTATGCGGCGGTGATGGCGAGGAGGGGGGATATGAGGAAAGAGGTAAGGGAATGAGGTTGTAATGTGGGGAATTGAAATGGGTAGGGGTTGGAATTTGGGGATTGTGAGGGGAAGTGGTAAAGGTTTGAGCTTTGTAGGTTCAGGGTTTTTCGATTTTTGGGGGTTTTTTGGTTTAGGATGTGTGGATTTTGGTTGTGTGTTTTAGGGTTTTAAAAGGTGTTTGGTTTTAGGGCGAAATGTCGGTTTCTTTGTGTTTTGAAGTGTGGTGGATTGGAATGTGTTTTTGTGTGGATTTCTTGGTTTGTAAGACTGGTTTGGTGTAGCATGTGATTTGGTATCTGTTTTTCTTGAATTTGAAGGGATTTTCATTTTTTGTTGTTGTTGCATTTGGTGGATTGGAATGTCCTTTTGGAGTGGTAAAACTTGATTGTTCTTTGATGGAGGTTGCTAGATGTTGGATTCGACTAAGATTTAAGATTAATTTGTGGGGTGTTAGGGTTGTTGAAGAAGGGTGTTTTGGATTCTGAAAATGCATATTTTTCCTTTTTATGATTTTGGTTGTGGTGTTTGGATTCAAAACCGTTTTGAAAGAATATAACTTAGAAAATTAGTAAAACTATGTTGTGTCATGTTACAAGATCTTATGGAAGGTGGGGATTTTGACCGAGGTACAAGACATGATTTAATTATTTCAGCAAATAAGAAAGATTGAGTTTACCTCGTGTTTAATGTGATCTATGACATTGAGTTTTGTTATTTTCTTCTCCTTTTAGTTGTTGGTCACTTCCAAAACATGGTATACTCTTGTAAAACGATGGCACATTAGTTTCCAACTTGACATTCACCTTTGCAGATCTTGATAATGAGGATTGATGGTCGGAATACTTGTCTAAATTATGTTTTCAGTATACTCTTTCTAAAGATATGAAATGTTGCAAGAACGTCTGTTAGATGGGCAGCTGTCCAGTACATGGATATGCAGTCTTTTTTCTTATGAAGGAGTCTGAAAATCTGGTAGAGGATAAGTCTCATAGCCCGAGTGTTTGTTTGCCATGCTTTGCATGTTACTTGAAATAGCATGTCATAACTCAGCTTATTTCTTTTTACGTGTTTTCCAGACTTGGTTATATAATTTCAGTTGATGCTAAAAATTCGTTTTCATTCATTGATTCATCTCCTTCCTCTTGTAGACTTGCTTAACAATATGTGAAGGGCACGATGGAACTGAGACTTCAAATGGTGATGTATTAATATTCCCCGACATGATCAGATACAGGTCATATACTAGCTACATTAGGGTTTCTTCAGATAGTGTTCTCTTGAGTTCCATTTTTCTTAAAACTAATACTGACTGGGTGGGAACGCGCAGGAGATTGACACATTTTGATGTTGACACATTCGTTGAAGAAGTTCTTGTGAAGGATGGTGAGTGGCTGCCTGGAACTCCTGAAACTCTGAGGGGTTCATACATATTTGTATGTTCTCATGGGTCCAGGGATCGCCGTTGTGGAGTTTGTGGACCTCCCTTGATCAGTAGATTCAGAGAAGAGATAGGTCTGCATGGTCTACAAGGTAAAGTGTCTGTTAGGCCATGTTCACACATTGGGGGGCATAAGTATGCAGGAAATGTTATTATATTTGGATCAAATGTCAACAAAGAAATCACCGGCCACTGGTACGGAAGTTTTTGCCTTAATTCATTTGATTTTCTTCTTTTTTCTGTTTTCCTTCCCAGTGGCTTCTTACTGTTATCCAGTTCTATTATTTACTGTAGTGATATATGAGGTATCTGATCATTTTTACTTTTCTCATTACTTCTCACAGGTATGGATATGTTGCTCCGGAAGATGTACCTCAATTGCTTGAGCAGCATATTGGGAGAGGAGAAATTATAGACTGGCTGTGGAGGTAGTCCCTTTTTTGTTCAGTTTCAGTTATGTGTCATAATTTCTAGGCTGCTATGGAAGCCGTTTCTCATGTTTCCACATCAGACTACTAATATGCTGACTGTACAATTGGATCTTAGGCAAAGTTCCTCTTTTGCAGCTTAACCGAAGTGGTTAGCTATGTATATGTTAGCAGAAAACTGAAAATGGAAGAGAACAGTCTCTTAAACCAACATACATGCGTAGCTGATAATTATAGTAGTTAAATTTTATTCTTGTTTAAATCTGTGTTTCCTGCTAGCAAGTTCTTTGACGTGTAATGACAGACTATATGGTTTGGTTTCAGGGGTCAAATGGGTTTATCAGAAGAACAACAAAAGAAATCTCAAGAACTAAGGCTCCAGCGTAATGGCGAGTCAAATGTGGAGAAAACCAGTACAGAGCTGACACAAACGAATGAAAGGGGGATGAATACTGGTCCATGCAGATCTCAAGATGAATTTGGAGGCTGTTGCCTGGAAAATGGAAACACTTATTGCTGCCAGAACACTATGTTAATAGATAGGATAAGTAGTCCTAATTTGAATGTGATGGCAACACAAGCGGCATCTGAAAAGAAACAGAGCAGTAGCAAACTACTTTCACGTAGAGGGAAAGCTGCATCCGCTCAAAAGTTTTGCTCTATGCCTACATGGTCTGAGAGCTGGGAACGGGAAGATACATATGCAGTTTTGGCCATTGTCTGTGCTGCTGTGTCAGTTGGTGTTGCTTACAGTTGCTTCAAACATTTGAGATGAAACCGAATCCAATCTTTGTGTTTAACGATATTATAGGTTAGAGTTTCAGTCCCCTTTGTTTCCTCAAAGTTTACAAGATGGCTTTTGATACTAGATCGAATGATAAGATCCCAGCAGAAGAGAGATTTGTGCTGAGATTATAGAAGGGGAAATGGGTGGATACATGTGTGCATGTGTAAGAACAGGGCGGAAATACTGGAATCGTGTCTTTCATCTTTCTTTGGATATATAATTTGTACTTGTGAATATATCATTGTATTCTTATCTATTGAAATCGATTCCATCTTCAGTAAGCTGTTTTGATTAACTTGTGGCACGTTGAGTACACATTTCAACATCATGACCTTACAACCCTTCATGAAATACACACATCAATCCATCACTGCATGTTGATAATGAGTTCAGCCTTTCAATAATATCTCATTCATCCTGGCCAATAAGCAACATCATCTTTCTGGAACCCGCACTTATTTTTTGCTTCAATCAGGGCACTGCGATCATTGTCTTTCTGTTGTCAATCCATTTGAATAACATGATACATTGCAATTCCAATTCCCCCTCCAAGGTGTTAAGAGTAATGCTGATCAGGGCAACAGAAACAAAACACAGGCCACATCTAAGATTCAAATGTTGCATTTGTACCAGATGATCTGAATTCTGAAACAGATTTAAATTGGTTAGGTAATACTACTAGTAGCTAGGAGAAAATGACAATTATCGTGATTAGTTTGACTCATTGACGGTCTGTAGCTTACCGGTATCTATGAGTAGTTCGGTAGTTCATCTTCTCCATTTCAACTAGCTGTGAACTTGCATTATCATTTAACCCTCCACCCAGGTCAAGTTTGTCAAAATTTCTTTGATATTTTCTCGAAATTTATTTTTTTTTACAAACATCGATATTAATTTTCATATCTTTTTAATATTTTATATTTAATTTTAGTCAAATATGTAATTTTTATATAAATTTTAAAATTTTTTATTGATATTCGATAATTTCTCGTTATATTTATCAAAATATCAATTTTTCAAACCATTAAAATTTTCATAATTGTTGATATTTTAGTCGTTGATATTTTAGTCGTTGTTACCCCAATCCTCCAAACAAGACTCATTCTACCATCTATCATTCCAGATTTTCGAGGACTCCACACAAGACTCGATCCTACCACCTTTTAGTCCTAGTCTCCTCGACGGACAGAAATCTTGATGGTAAGGCTATTTCTTTTGAACCTGTAACACTACTGGGATTAGTGTTTCCTACATAGTACACATGGAAGGATTAAAATCGGTGGTACTTCCTACTACACCGGATTAGCTTTTGCCATAAAAGCATCTGCATCGAGATGATGCACTTACATAGAATTAATATGACAGCAACATCCTGGTCTCATAAATGTTACCAGTGTGTCATGTCGGCTACAGATGCTAATAACCGTCATACACTTTAAAAAATTGGAAATTTAAGAACCGTTAAATCTTAGGCCACTTAGTGACTTGGTGAGACCATTGTAATTTCCATACTTGTGGAACTCGGCCTCTATGGTTTTTGCAATCTCTTCGTCGTTGGGGTTTGGATCCGGGAAATTGACATGGAAGGATCCCTGTTTGATCGGTGCCACACACTCCGTGCACATTGCTTGCTGCTTGACAAAATTGTACAGCTCTTGATGGTAAGCATGGTCCAAGGAGAAACAGTTACTAGTATGTCCATTCTCTGAATTCCGAGATGAACCGGAACCCTGTTTTCTACAAAAAAGTGGGAGGGACGAATAATCCATGATCTGCATATACATTTCCAGGTCAGATTGTCACCATCAAAGAAATTGACCATGATGCAGATGAAGAAATGCAGCTGGAGAAGAACAAAATTGCTTTGGAGTACTTAAGTTAACCTATAGGTTAACTCCATTACATAAGTATTAAACAGCACAAAAATTGCAAGCCACAAGTGGAATAGGGAGCCAATGGTGATATCTGAACTAAAAGAACATGCTTACTTTGAGTAATTCATCTTTTCCAGAACCTTGGAGAACCTGGATTTTCCTCCTTGTCCTTTCTTGCAAAAGAGGTTTTACCACCTGTAAAGAATGTAGACATTAATACTTCTGTCTCAAGGATGGCACACCACCCATCATCAGGATATCCTTGTTCCTATGTGTTTATTTCAAAGTGTGAATCTCTCTGGCATACAAACCTTCCAACATGCTGAGAATATGTATGGGGCATTGACAATATAATATGTATCTGTCTTCTCCGGATAATTTAAGTCATCGATTGTGGAGATAACAGTCAATAGCTGCATCAACAGATCAAAGAAAGTGTCAATCATATGGGCCCTCAGAAAAACAAATGAGAAAAATTGAGTCAATAATTCTGTTTTTTTAATTTCTTTGGCTTGAAGGGGGGAAAAATCCCAAAAACTATGACCACATACACTCATCAGAGTAATTTTCACACGAGAATAAAAGGATTCTGACTGGTCACAGACCAAGACAGGAGCTCATGGTAGGGATACCTTAATATGATTAAGAGCCGACAGCCTTAAGCCAGTCATGTCCAAAACTTTCACACAAGTTCCAATATATTTGCCATACTTTTTTGATGCAGAAGGCTTCAACAAAATAAAATAAAAAATCAGGCTCCATATAAAATTACATGTCAGCAAGATGATTATACAAATTTAAGTACTTACTAAAACTACACGATCACGGTATTCATTCATCTGGATGTGCGACTGAACGTAGTAATTTACCTACATCAACGAAATCAAACAAATTAATACAACTGAAAGAATGGTACAACAACATAAAGGCCTATGATCATGAACCTCGCTGTGCTTTAAGATATAAATCCATAGATTCAGCCCAGTAGTACCATTAGTTTATGAGTCTGTATATCCATGTATATACATATAATATCAAATGCACCAATGTCCTATGTTACATCATTATAAGAAAATCATCCTTACAGAAGCTTTGTCATATGTGCTGAGCCCAACACCAACAGCAATGACAGGAAGACCCTGAAAGAAATAAATAGGGCAACAATGTAAATATAGTGATTTTGAAATTAAACAGCAAGTACCATAAGCGAGCTAAAACAATCAACTATTGCAGACAAAAGAAGAATACTCGGATGCTGGGCATCCCTTTTTAGACAAGGTTGAGATGTGGCACGAGATTATGGTAGAAAGGGAAGGCACGACAAATTGTATCAAGAAATACCTCTTTTGAGTAACCAGACAGTCCTGAAAGCTGAGAATCTCGTACTGATCTGTACAAATCAGTAGGGATGATTGGTTTCTGTGTACAAAAAAAATCATTAGCCGCCACCTTATATAGTTACTGTTACACAATGTGTCAAGTATCAATCCACAATATAGCATAATTATCAGTATTACTAATTCCTATAAAGTTATGTCTAAACTAGATGTCATATCCCCTCTAGCAAATTATAGATTTATCTCTAACATGCAATGGAGCGAGAAAATGAAAACTAGAGGGGCCAAACACAAAACACTTTCTGTTGTAGTTTTTTTTTTCTGAATTAACACACTGAATGCAAACTGTCTTAGTACATGTAATTTTGAAAAGGCTATTACATACAAGTTCTTTTATGATCCAAAATAAACCAAAAAATCAATTTTTTATTTGATCAATCAGATAAAAGATCAATTTATATCTTTCATTAACACTGAAAGTACTCAAAGTAGCAACTCACCTAAATTTTTGATCAATTTACCATGACTAAATTGCTTTTAACTAGCAAAAAAGACCAATCATTAATCCTTGGGGTGTCATATATCATTGTTTTCTTTGTTTCCAACAAAATTACTTAAAATAGTTAATAGTTTGCCACATGTCAGCATAGCATTGGCACCCCTTGGTCTCAACCAAGGTTTTAAAAGTCGCTAGTCGCTAGTCGGTCGGCTGGGGACTAGCGAGTAGAGGAGTAGTCGGTTTTTAATTTTTAGATATATTTTTATTTTTAAAACATATAATTTAAAAAAAAGATAATATAATGTCCAAAATAATAAAAATAGTCAATAAAACATTACAATATTCAACAACAATGAGATAATAATGTCTAAAAAGTAAAAACAACCATTACATGAGTTCTAAGTAATAAAAGCAAATACCATTTTTTCCGATTTGGACAGACTTTTTTTATTTGGACCAATTTTTTCCAATTTTTTCCAATTTTTTCCGACTAGTCGGCCAATTTTCTCCCGACCGATTTTCTCAGCCGATTTGACTGAAATCGACTCGGTCATTGGCCGACTACCGACTAGGGCGATTTTTAGAACCATGGTCTCAACACAGCTCCGCCAGTGCTAACATGTGTGTCCAGATTTCACACTGCCTTAAAGTTCTACCAGTTGTGGCTAGTGGCTACTGGACCTAACATTCAAACAATAACGTATGCTCTCTGAATGCGCAACTGAAAGTAGATTATTTTGCGAGGTTCAACTTTCATGCTTCTACATATCAATAATTAGCAGAACAGATCAGATCTGTAAACGGAAGTTATAACCAAACCGTAAAGACTTCTTATAGGGCATATAGAGATTCCTGATTAACAAAACATATGTGCTCTTAAAAACCTTCCAGATTTAATTCACCAACTTTTATAGAAAGGTATCTCTGTTTGAAACATTCTAAATACAAAGATTCAAGAGAATATCAAACTGACAAACATCAAAAAGAGGCAGTTAAAACATGATTGGTCACAAGATAGATCTTTACCCAAAAACCCTAATAAAAAAACTCACCGCCAAAATATTGTCGATTTCACTGTCTATCCTCCATTGCAAACAGTCAACCAACTGGAACAATAAAAGCATTGCTAATAAAGCAAACCATAGAATATATGACAAACTTGTTGCATTTATTGAGGAAACTTAATATCTAACCATTTTGTGGGCTTTGCCAACATTCCAGTCCCTCGCTTTAAGAAACCGCACAAATGTCTCATCAGGATACCCTTGGTGCACATTCTGAAGATGAAGAGGCAGTATTTAGATTTTAAGGTACATTCCACTTCCACTTGTACAGGTAATAAATTATAAACACTAAATAAATTATAAACACTAAATGACCAACTTTTAAGACTATCCTCAACAAAAAACATTCCACTGCCAACCATATTGTCTTAAAGTTTACGACATCTCTAGGATTTTTCCCTTTTTCTTGCTTTTCTCTCTCGAATGCTGATGAGTTAGAGAGGTGTATACACACGTAAACATATTATAGAAAGCATTATCCTCTCCCATATTTCCAAAACCAAGGGACTTCATACTGCATAGCCTAGTGTAGCAGCACATACAGTACACCCAGTGTATTGCAGTAAGGTTGAATTCAAGTAAATTCTACACCAACCTTATAATTCCTAAATATAGGTTAGTCAATTGAAAAAATTAAGTTGACATTATCAACAGATGGAAAGTTAAAACTTGTTAAAGTCCAACATGCCGATCATAGCCAGGATTCACACTTTCCCCTCAAATAAAGTAAGAAACAAAGTTTCTCTTTCAAAACTACTAGCAAAATCAAATCGATTCAAAACATAGAAGATGAAATTCATGCCAATCAACCTAACAGCCCAAAATATGAGTAAAACCCCAAAATGCAACACATCAGAGACCCAGATCAAATCCAGAAGACTGATTCAAAATTCAACGGTAAGAAAAATATGCAAAACAAAATTAAAGCTAAGTGATTAAACTGAAGTGTGTGAAGGGTTTGATTATTAAGTGCTGCAAATCACAAAAGTTCAAAACTTTAATGAACCCAGATCGAGCAAACTCGAAACAGAAATAGGGTCTAACCTCAAATGTGTTCTTCAGCGGATCATCAACTGTAAAAAAAAGACAAAGCAAAAAATAAAGATGGATCAAGTTCTGGATCAACAAGAATATGATCCATCGACATATCTGAAATGGGTTTTCAAAACTCTACCTTCCTCCATTAACAACTTAAACTGCTTGATCGCTTCTGGATCAGGAACACCCATCTTCTCTTCTGTCGGTTCCCTTTGCAGATATTTAAACATAAAGAAAGACTGCAAATTGTTAGTTCAAGATTGAAGTTTCACTCTTGAGTCTCTCTCCCCAACTTTTCAAATGCTCTCTAAACTACAAAAAAAAACTTAGAACCTGATTCACCAAATCTAGAGGCAAAATTTGTTACTAAAATCTAGAGGCAAAATGGCAAAGAATGAGAGAGGTTTAAAAAGAGAGGACCTTATTAGAGAGAGAAAGAGATAGAGGTGTCTAACACAGTTTTTGGGTACTTTTCTGAGCACCACAAAACTATGACGAAGTTTTTTTTCAAGGCAGTGGTTTAATGTCATCATTATTAAAAATACTCAAAAATTATTCTGCGGTCAAAAGTAGGGGAAATTTTTTTGAAACATGAAAGATATTTTACTGATTTGTTTTCTTCCTTTTTTTGGCTTCTCTGGTCAGATTGGTTTGCAGTCATTTTCATGCATCTACCGTATGAAGTAAAGATGGTAACTTTGTTAGTAGTCATATTCTAACATCATTCCAACTGTTACGAACGGACTTGCTTAGGCGTGACATAGTCGTGCGAGACAAAATAGCGACAACTGTCTGATTTTTAATGAATTGAACATGTCTGTTTGAGTCTGTTTGATCAATTCATTAAAGATCGGACGACTGTTGTTATTTTGTCTGTTTCGTCCCATACAGCTATCTCGCGTCTGTACAGCCCTGTTGTTTCGAATTAAGTGCTTTATATAAGAAAATAATCAAAAAATTTAAGATATGACAAAACACTAATACGTAAGTTCCATACTTTAAGTTAACTTTTCATTATGGAAGTTAATTTTTCTTATCTTTTTCAAGGTTGCATAGTAACATCGATGTAGAAAGACATCTATAAAATAAGAGAATAACTTTCTCTAATTTATGAAGAATCTTAATTTATCATCACAAAACTTGTCCACAAAAATCTTCTTCATTATAAAGATTGCCCAACGTAGACATGCTTGCTTTTTTTGTTACATAAAATGATAGAAAAGGTGGGCTACCACTCCTGGCAATATTTTGAATTTTTTCTATGCAATAATGAAGTCAAAACATAATTTGAATATACCAACCTATAGTGTCATTCTGTCCCAAAACAAAAACAAAAACTTTAAAAATAATAATAATAAAAACATCCCTTACCTAATCCATTGTAATCTCAAAATTGATTTCCTGAAAAAAAAAGACATAAATGTGGTAGAAATAATTTAGCTTGTAAATATGATTTCCCTAGTGAATGTGACTTGACTTTAAATCCTCTTATTCAAAATAGTGGTCCATTTAATTTATTTATTATGTAATAAATCAAAAATAAACGTGGGCACACCTGGAGATCACAATGTAGTGCCAAGATGCCATATTTTGACCAAGCAACCATGTGATGATGTGAGTTTCATCAAAGAAGCAAGAGGCAGCTAGCTAGAGAGAATATGTGGACTTTGGGGGGGAGTTGTTTCTTGTTCTCACTATTACCTTAAACTATTAGCATTTTAGCAAGGTGCAAAATGCAGCATTTTTTTGACTCAAAGCCCCCAAGACCATGAGATCTTGACATTCAACATTTTAGACATTTAGCTAGAGGAAATCATCTTGTATTTCCCCTTCAAGACTGGGTTGCCCTCTAACACGCGGACCGTCGCCTAGGCCCTAGGAGTATGTATGACTAGAAACACAGAAAAAATGGTTCTTTCGGGTCTTACTCTATGTGCAAGGTGATGGTGAAAGACTTTACCCTCAACCGTCAAATATGATCATCTCTTACGGTCACTTAAAAACTATTTTTGAAATGAGTTGATTTGTTAGTATTTTCTTTTGTAATGATAACATGGTCAAATTACTACCAAACAAGAGACATGGTGACCCCTAATTCAACATGGAATAGATGCTCAATTTGCAGCTTATCCCATAATTATTTGAAAGGATCAAACTTGTTTGTGGCAAGAATGTCCCCTATGTCTCCATGCCCTTTCCTATTTACAATTTTACATAAGCTATTTTATTTTCTTCACCAGCTAGGGATACAAGAACTACTCATTGTTATTCCGGACGTATATTATTCCGGACGTATATTATTCCTAGCGTATGCTTAATTTAAGGAATATCACTCTCTCTTCCACTAAAAGGTGTAAAACACAACTAAGGAAGTATCTACCTATCTATCTATCGATCCCTTTGATAACAATGTAATAAATCAATGCAACCATTTAACTGACCAACAAAAAAAATGCAACCATTAACCCCAACAGAATATATCCCTTGTTCAGTTGTTGGGCCTTAATCCAAAAAATAACAAAAAGCCTTTATAAGAAGACACCAAAGTTATGGGTTCAAGAACTGCGTCCAAGTTGACCAATATGTATGATCCTTTACAAAATGGCTACTCATAAATCATAATGGTCATGTTTGTGAGAATATTGGGGAAGCTCCAGTGTATATATTTGAATTCAAACGACTAAACTCTACACAAGTCGCATTCTTCATGAGTCATGTTCTTACTTGGAAACCAAATAAGCTCAGATTCTAGCTAACCAGAGTTCATTGCAAAGAAGTTTTTGTTCGACAAATATTGCAAGTGAACATTTCTTAGGCTTCTCTTTTTTAGCCTGTTGTACAAGAAAAAGAGGGCTGGATGAAGATCCCTTGGGCCATTTTCAATGTAATATACTGTTATTATCATATCAAAGATAGAACCAGGATCCACATTTTGGACACAGCAACCTTTGAGCTACAATACAAATATCTGTTTATAACAGCACCAAACATGTGTTATGGACGTAAAAACAAACTCTAAAATCCACAAGATCAACATATTCAGAAACTCTACATCTCAAGAAATAAAGGAAAATGACATACCAGTTTTGAAAATAATTAAAAGAAATCGAATTCCAGATAATTGTTTTGGTCTGGATGAAAGGCAGCAGCAGCAGCAGCAGCAGCTTTATCGCTAGATGACATTACAGGGGCTGATAGATGCTCAAACTCGACTGGTTTTGGGATATCAGGTGGGGTTGCACATCTAATCAATGCCCAATTGACACCTTCAAAGAAAGGATGTTGTTTAATCTCAGTTGCTCCACGCTTGTATGCCAGCCTATGCTGCGGTTCTTTCACTAGTAAGCCCCTTATCAGATCTCTTGCTGAGAAGCTGACCACTGGGGACTCCGGGAATCTAAGTGGTTGACCGACAACATTGTACAGAGTGGCTCGATTCCCTGATCCCTTGAAAGGGGTCTTACCAAACAATAGCTCATACAGGAAAATCCCAAAAGTCCACCAATCAACAGCACTGCCATGGCCTTCACCTTTGATAATTTCTGGTGCCAAATACTCATGAGTCCCAACAAATGACATCGAGCGAGCATTGGTTGGCTCAGCAATAAGTTCTGGCAATGGGCTGACTTGGTTTCCCATTTCATTCTTCGGTTTTCGGTCTTTCTTGGATTTATTTGAAAAGAAACGAGGGGAGAAACATGTTGTAGGCACCGCACATGATGGCTGAATACATGACGGCTCGATGCAGGCTGGTTGCACACAGTAAACTGGGTTCTTTCGCAAGGCATCAGACTCGAGAACTGAAGACTTAACTAAAGTTGGGCTGACAACACAGCGCAGGGAAAGATCAAAGTCTGAAAGCATTATATGTCCATCATCTCTTACAAGGACATTCTCCGGCTTGAGGTCACGATAAACAATCCCAAGCATGTGTAGATATTCCAGTGCAAGGAGAACCTCTGCTACATAGAACCTGTATGGAGTAATAACCATCAGTATCAAATAACAGTTTCAAGCTTATTTCTTTGCAATAAGGTGAGCAGGATTGAACATTGCAGCAGTGAAAACAAAGTACGCCTTATCATTTTTAATATTGAAACACCAGAAAGGTGCTGAAGAGTCAACATCAGTAACCCAGAAACAACTTAAGTGTACCAGATACAGTTTCTATAATAGTGTGTGTTTGGGACATGTGTGCATCATTTTAGCATGCTGGCTTGATTGAGTCTAGATCATTCAATATTCAATACTCACACTACAAAGATGAAACTTTAATGCTGCATCATAACACAAAGTGGTATCCGTCTAACAGCAATATGTCAATGTAGTAAACCAAGCTTGGAAGATAATATTCACAAAATAAAACCAATGTAAACCACAAATTCTCAAGCTGGATAGTGGAGATTATTTGCCAGGTTTTGAATTATATAAAATGTTGAGTAGGGAGAATACTTACTTCACTGCTTGTTCACTAAAATACTTTCCTTGCTGCCTCTGCCGAAGTGTGTGCAAGTCACCTCCAGGGCAGAATTCCATCACCAGACATGAATACTTTTCTGTTTCAAAATGGGTGTATAGGGTTGGAAGAAAAGGATGATCCAAACATTGAAGTATTTCTCTTTCTGTCTGAGCTCGAAGAAGTTTCTTACGATTAGCCAAAGATGCTTTGTCCATGACCTTCATTGCAAAGTAACATTTTGTTCCACTCAACTCTGAAAGATACACACTTCCAATATCCCCACAGCCCAACTTCTTCAGAAGTCTGAAATGGCCTAAACCAAATACACTATCCCTTGCACGGATAGCCTGGATTGCTTCCCAATGAATGTCATTTGCCTTGTGAGGTTTGTTGATAGCACTACTAAAGCTGCTACAAGTACTTTCATCACTCATATCAGTGCTTGTGCTACCTCTACAAATACTGCTCTTCCCACTCTCAACAAACTCAACTCGATCACTAATTTTGGCACTTCCACTAGTCTTGGCAAGACTGCTTGCACCATCACTGACTTTTGCTGAGCTATTGCCATTTACTAATGTTTTCTTTACTTGTTTGCCACCACCATCCGGTAAATTCCCGGTCTCACTCACTGCAAGGCCCACATTGGCTGGCACCTGAGTTGGATCGCCCATTGATAAACTTGATTCTAACTTAGTGGCTAGATATTTGGCAGAATCCGGCTGAGTCTTGAGTTTCCTCTCTTCGAGGGCTTCTCCAGAAACCTGCTTCGATACAGCTGGTTGCAGATTGCTGGGCAATTTTTTCGGAGTAACTGGCTCCGATTTACATGTCTTTGTAATCTGTAAAGGTGGAGGTCTGCGCGAATTTCCTTCTTCTATGTGACTACCCATCATTATCCTTCAATTATCCGGAGAAGTCCAGCAGCCAGATTCCGAGACCTTCACAAGAACCAGACTTTCTAGAACAGATCAAACTGAACAAAGCCATAACTCAACCCCCAACTCCATCAAGTGACTCCCTCCATTGACAATCCAAATCAATCTCATCTTCAAGTCCAACAATTGCAAGGTAACTTCTACAAACAAACATAAAATTCACTACTATGCAGCAGATACATACTACAGTACACAATCCAAAAAGAACGACATGCTTGAAAATCACTACTGAATCAACTTGATCCATAAGCAAATCACAAAACCCAAATCAATGCAAGCATCTTATATCTGATTAACCATGAAAACCACAGAGAACTAAATCCATGCTTTGCAGTAAATCAAAATCTAATCTTTAGTAAACAACTAACATAAACAATACCAAACCCACTTACAGAACAACATCATCATGAAATGGGAAGTACACCCACAAAGACCCAGATGCTAAAAACCAAGATACAGAAGCAAAAACCCACCAAGCAAATCACACAACCAGTTAAAAGTGAAGAGAAAAAAGGAAGCCCAAAAAGGGTACCTGCTTGAGTGAGCCAGGGAGAGATGGGTTCTCAAAGATCAGAACTTTGAAGGTGCCTTGCTTTAAGCAGAGAAGAAAGAGGGAGCACACTCACAAGTCGCAACTGTGGAGCGAGATAAAAGAAGAGAAAGAAACAGAGCAATGTACGTGAGACGGAGCTTTTTTTTAGTAAAGCCTGAAATGTGTGGAGAGAGAGAGGAAAAAGCTTGCAGTGAGTTTTTGATTAATTAGAAAAGAGACTGAAAAACTTGGGTGTGTCTCTCATTGTCCTCTATGGCTACACACTACCATGTTTGATATATACTTTGAGTCTTTGGTGGGGAGTGTGAGGGAGAGGAGTCAAAGCCAACCAGCTAAAGTTTGAGGCTTTTTGGGTTTAGGCTTTTCATTATTGTTTTTTAGGTTCAATTATTTCAATGTATTTTGTCCCAAATTCAAGGGTCTGAATCAATGGATGGACCCTCATATGGCTCCACAATGTCCCCTCATGCTTTGGGGTTTTGGGTTTTCCTCTTTTAAGGCTTGAGATGTAGGAGATCACTATGCATGTCCCTTCTCACAATCTCACTTGTCCACTAGTCCACTTTAAAGAAGAAATAAAGCCATTAAGTGACCTTCCCCAACCATTTAGTGGTCCAAAACTAAATTATGTTGTGTAAATTTAGTTGTTGTCTTTTTGATAAACCTTGATTGTTATAGGCAAATGGTCCAAGAGAATGTGCCAATTAATGAAGTGATGATCTAAAAAAATTAAAAACAAAATATGAGGTGATGATCAAAATTGGATTGTCCGTTCTTATACGATTAGATTAAACAAATTGACACTATAAAATACAACAAATAAAAAATGGTTTATAAAAAATTGTCATTTACATGTCAATCCATCAAGGTTCATTTAATAGATAATAAACAAAAAGTGAACATATAAACACATAATTTTTCATGGATCAAACAGTGACATTAGAAATGAAGGGAGTACACTTGTGACATTTAGTTGATGGATTATTAACATTGCTTGTTTAATTAATTAGTTGTATTTTAGAATTTTATTTCCCAACACAATCATGAGTTGGGGTTGAGTCTATATATTAGGAAATGTTAATGAGTGTTAGAATAATAGCATGTTGAAAAGAGGGGGCTCAATTCAACCAAATTATGTATATATTGCTTCAGATGAACAAATCCAGACTTTTAAAAAAAATATTAAGAATTTTATTAATCGAAAATGTAATATTATAACGATGATGGCCATATCAAAACTTTATAAAAGAAAATGAAGAAAAAGGCCTCCAACCCATGGAAGATGGGAGTAGTTTCGGGTCCAAAGAAGGCAAGGAAAAGGAGCTTTGCTGCACACAAAATTCCGCGTTTGGCTGAGTTCATGTAGTGTTTATCTGGTTCGAGTGGGACTGTTAAAGAGGAGTAGAGCTCAGCATCTCATGGTTCTCCACATGGGAGACTCACTCTGGCTAGGGTGGTTTTGGATTAGTTTCTAACATGTCATGCTATTATAGTTTTTAACATGGAGACACAGTTTGGTTCAGAAATATGATGGAAATTGTAGTCATTTTTATTTGAACGATACAATAAAATTGATTTAACATTTTTATTTGTGATGTTTAGAAGAACTTAAAACAATTTATTTATTAATAGTTTTATTAATGGTTTTCTATTAATACTCAATCAAATTAAATGTTAAATTTAAATTAATACGCTTAAATAAAGAATTATTTATTTATTAGAGTTTATAAGGCAATATAAGTAAGTTTTCATTTATCTAATACCACCCCTCTATAATGTAATTAGATTATGGTCAACTCATTTAGTTTACTTTTTATTTCAGATGATATAATCAAACACCATAATCTAATGAAAATAAAACTAATTCTCATTTCATATTATGTTTTTCCACCAACTAAACAGGGTCGAGTTCTAATTACACCTCTGAGTCTACCTCTTTTTTTTTCTTTGCACCAACTTATTTCTTTACTTTTTATCTTACCCTTTCAACAAAATTAAAACAAATAAGGAATTGTAGCCACTGTTCGGAGAAGTTCTTTTGCATTTTTTCGATCTGATGTCTGAAAGCATTGTTTCCGGTCTTATTTTTCCTCTCATCATCACCTTCTAATGCACTGGATCATACTGTGGGACAAATGTCTTATGTCAGATCTCAAATGCAATACTTCCGCATAGGCTCAAACTTTGCATCTATGTTGTTCTACATGATTTACAAAACAGATGGTGTTTGTGTTGTATTTTTACATTTTAATATATGGATTAACATTATATTTCAAAACTCGTAATTGTTTCATATATCTAATTCATTATATTACATAAAGAAAAAATAAACAAACTATTGCATCCAAAACGGCACAACTCATGATCCATTACGAAACATAATGAAAACCTTAACGAAACACTCATGAAGTTACTATGTTCTTCTTGTATGTGAAGCTAAACATTATGAGATTAGATGATCATCCTTTCTCATGTACCTTTTAACATGTTAAATGTAAATGACTTGTTAGATAACAAGTTGTGATCTTTTCTTAAGCTCTCTACTTTCAGAGATTTTCCTATATTCATTTGTACTGTTTTGGGCCATCTCTATTCCTCCACTCTTATAATACAAATTATGCACAAAAATTGAATTATAAAAAGAACCGTTGATGTAGAAAATATGTTGAAAAGGTGCTAAGGTAAAACACAATAAAGTAAACCAAGACAAAAATTATCAAATTTCATGTATGGTAGCAGTTTGTTTATAGCAGAGAATTTCCATTTTTTAAAGAAGCAAGGAAACAATACAAACTGTTATTCATAAGAGACCATACTGGAGCATGGTTTGGGGGTTCATGGTGAATACTGGAGCATGGTGAGCTTCTCCAAGTGAAGCATGGGTTTTGTTTTATGGTATTCAGCTTGCTTTGAGTTTGAATATTGTTAGCCTAGAGGTTGAGTCTGACTCTTCGGTTCTCCAGGGACGGATTCAAGAATTGAAGTTGGTTGAGGCTTGATTTTCCATCATTAGAAAAAAAAAGTCGATTGTGTGGGAGCAATATTATAGAGGAAAAATAATAATATACATAGATGAAGAGAATGTAACGAGCTTACCTCTCAAATGCATATTTATGCAAAACAAGATTTATAAAAGTCTCTAGATATAAGACAAAAGAAGCTAAATAAATACAAAATATATAGATGTAAATTCTAGCATAACTAACTAAATATAACCCCACGAGTACCTGAAACTTCAAATTAATTTGTTTATCACAAAGTCATTTAACAGAAACAACTTATTTTTTTTAATATGGAGAGCAATACAATCACAAAAAACTTCTTTTTTCATCATATGTCTAAGTTTGTTCTTGAGTTATTTCTAAGTTTGTTCTTAAATTCATGATTTAGACATCAAAGGAGACTTGTTGGGTATGCAACAATTTTTTCCCCAAAGTGATTTGGATGGGACTTGAGTCCGACTCTTGTTGGCTGTAGATCTGTCACTACTGTTCTCATTAATCTTCTACACAACACTGACATTGACCTCCATCATTTGGGAACTATTGTGGTTAGTTGCATAACTTTGCTGCAGTAGTTTGCTTCAGCTCAAGTCAGTTATATCCATAGGAAAAGGAGCACAGTTGCAGATATCTTGGCTAAGAACAACACCTGAATGCTGATGAAATTTGCTATCTACATGTCTACATGAGCCTTCTGTAATGATCACTGAAGCTCACCTTGATATGGCTGGCCTTGCTAGAAATAGGTCCTTAATTCCAAACAATGGTGGTTGTTTGTTTTTTGCTTTGGCTTTGGCTTTGGCTTTTGGCCTCATTTATATCCCAAAAAAGCAATACACTTATGTACTCATCCACATCAGTAATTGGGCCTAACAGCCATAATTACTGCTCCACAATTTGGGCTTCAGTCGCTAAACCCTTTACAGATAAAGGTCTACTGCTCCTAACAGTAGTACGTACTCTAATAAAGGATGTATGTTGCGGCGAAGGAAGCTATTCTAGAACTAGAAGAACACAAGGTGAGCCTGAAAATGGAGCAGAGAAAGCCAACAGCGACGGACGCAGCGGTGTTCCAAGGCATGGGATTAGTTATGTCTCGATGGTCGGTGCTTCAATTGCCCCTCGAGTGTGGCGGCTTTGACTCGCTCCAAAAGGCCGAGCAACTCTTCTCCGATATCGTCTCCTGAGTCAATCACTCTGCTGGTAATCTTAATCTATATTCTCTAACTTCTGTTATGTTCCATCTCTTTCAAGGAAATTTTTCAAAACCTCATCGTTACTTTGAAGAGTTTCCTTCACAGTGATGGAACATAACAGAAGTTACTTTGAATAACATTGGTTTTATTCTTTATATGCAATTGTAGGCGAAGTGAGCAATGTTTAAGATATGGATCAATTGATTTCTACTGCATGATGTTTCAATTTTTTTGCTAAAATATGTGAATTTTGTTCTTGTTATGGTTCTGATTCTTATGGGTAAGCGTTAAATTCTTGGGCAGAACCTCTTTTTATAAATGATTTGGAAGTTTTATTGAGATAGGATCAAGTAATACGTAATACGGTCTCACCATATGCAATACGGTCTCACCAAGACACGATCAAGTAACTTCATCTTGTCTCTCGAACATTAGTAATGCGTACCAATCTTAATTACTATTGTGTCATATGACTATGTATTTTTTTGCATGCAACTTACTATTCGTTTGCGACCTATCATCATTAAATATATTGCACGACAGCTTGTCATTGTGTGTGAGGATTGACTCGGAATTGCAATCCTTGAGTTCGGTATGACTGAAACGGATCCCCAAGTCTTAAGCTTGATAAGGTGTCAAATTACACTAACACAATGCTTAATGATGAGTTGTGTGAGATGAATACGTTCTTAGGTTTGATACTATTGGAACTTGTCCCACATTGAAGAAATATTAAATGCAATAGACATTTATAAGGAAATACCCATGTGAGGTATTAAATGGATTAAATGCCTTGTGTGGGCTTGGTGGACTTTTCTATTGGGTTTTCAATAGAAAATAAATATATATATATCTTGGGCTCTAGTGAAATAAAATTTGTTTTTAAAATTTTGAAATAATAATATTATTATTTAAATTTTAAATTCGAATAAAAGGTTATAACTGTTCAGAACAGTTATGTTTGTCCAATTTGACTTTTATTTAAGAACGACCTTTTGGTCGTTGTATCCCATCAAACCTTCTGCACTTCTTCTTCCACCCCAAAACAAATTTCTGAGAAACACAAAGTAAATTCTTCAGGTTCAAGTTCTTGTGCAAGAACTTGAACAAGATAGTTGTATCCTCTAGATAGACGTCCGAAACTGCAGCACGAGCGGGGACGAATTTCTGTCTTAGGTCACTGCATAGCAGGCCTCTATCTAATCAAGTTAGTGAATCTAATTTCAATTTCGTTGTTGTTCTTTGATTTCAATTCAATTGCTGTTATATATTTATTGTTTGTGAAGAAGATTATAGATTGGTTTTAACAGATACGAATCAGTGCCATACACAAAAGGTTAATAACTCAAAAATTTAAGAGGTCTGGTCTCTTGCGTCAAAGCGGATGAACAAGCCATCCACTGAATTGGACTTCCAGTGATTGTTGTCGTTGGGAAGGCATCACTTGCAACCAAGTTGGTTTGGTCTCCCATTTGAGTTTAACTTCCAAGGGCCTCAGACTCAATGGAAATATCTCTTCCTTATCATCTCTGAAAAATCGCACTCACCTAACTTACCTCAATCTCTCTCGCAATTCACTTTATGGTTCACCAGCTCAAACCGGATTGTTCTTGTCATTGAATATCTTGAGATTCTTGATTTGAGCTATAACCATCTTTCTCGAGAACTACCAATCTCTCCAATATCGGGGAGTTTTCGGATGCTGGATTTGTCCAGCAATTCCTTCGATGGTGAGATTCCATCTTCATTCTTGCAACATGCTTGGAAATTGACTAGTTTCAATGTCAGCAATAATACCTTCCAAGGATCCATACCGTCTTCCATTTATTTCACTTCTTCCCCATTGATCAGAACGTTTGATTTTTCTTTCAATAATTACAACGGCAGTATATCTCCCGGTCTAGGCCAGTGTTCCAAGCTCAAGGTATTTCATGCTGGCAGAAACAACCTTTCGGGAACACTTCCGGAAGATACCTATAATGTTACCACTCTAGAACAAATTTCATTACCTCTCAATTCACTTTACGGAGCCATCACTGATGGCATTTATTGAATAACTTAAGGAAAGGATGATGAGTGATCCTCATCCCTTTGTAATCATATAAGATCCGATATGTTTTAGGATCTTCCTTATTGGATCCTACAAATTAGAAGGTTGTTGTGTATATATATTGTACCATTGTTAATTAACATATAAGATACAAGAAAATATTTACCAATATCAGTTTAATTATGGTACCAGAGTCACTGCGTTTCTGAGCCACCTACAAACACAAAAATCCTAAAACACAAATACCTTATCGACAACCATAACAGGAGAACTTGTAAGCAACGATCCAAAACCTCAACAGGATGCAACACCATCAAAGAATGCACCTGCATGGGAGAACTCAAACCATCCCTTCTACCTTCACCACTCAGATCAACCAGACGCGATCCTGACCGCACAATCGTTGATGGAAGACAATTTCACACAATGGAGTGAGAGCATGAACATGGCGTTGCAGATCAAGAACAAAATAAGGTTTGTAAAAGGAACCCTCATCAGGCTAGCCATAAATCTAGATGAGAAGTACAATGAGATCAATGCAACATCTTAATGAAGACATGGCTACTTGCTTCAATGTCGAGGGATATTGCTAAGAGCTTTACACATTGCAAAGATGCAAGAACTGTTTGGTTAGAGTTGCATGAGAGGTTTGGCCAAACTAACACCGTTCAATTGTTTCACATAGAAAATGCAATCCATGAATGTGTGCAGGGATCTTCTACTATCACCTCTTTTTTCACAAAACTCAAAGGGCTGTGGGACGAGAAAGAGTCTATTTGTGCATTCCCTCAATGCACATGTACGGCTGCGTTAGAGGTGAAAACCTATATCGAGACTCAGAAAACTATGAAGTTTCTGATGTGATTGACAGAAGACTTTGCAACTATACGAAGCAATGTCATTGGTTTGGATCCATTGTCGTCTCCGAACAATGCTTACTCTATTGCTCTTCGACATGAAAGGCAGGCCGCTGTCTCTATTGGCAAAGTTGTCACTCCTTCTGAATCGACAGCGTTTCATGTTGCACAAAACACAACTGTGCCCTTGCAGCCTATCAAAGACACTGCGGCATATGTGCGCAAGTCAGAACAACGTCATGATCCTGGTGAAAAGAAGGTCTGATGTGAGAAGTGTGACCGTACTAACCATGCAACCAATAACTGTAGAGCACATTTGCGTTGCACATTTTGCAACTGAAGGGGTCATACATATAACAATTGTAGAAGAAGAAAGGATCATAAATTTTTGTTATATTGGAACTAATTTATTTATTTTTCATTAATAATGCGAGCGGTATCGATGAGTCGTGACTTGATTGGTAGCCTAACTGACAACGTTGAGGTCATAAGTGCGTGAATTATTTAATATATATATATATATATATATATATATGTATGTATACATATAGTAAATTACATTTAAGTTATTGACCAAATTTCATTTTTCAAATACATTATTTACATAATATCTTACACATTTAAGAACAAAAATTAACAAATTAGGACAAACTAATCTCTACATGTCATCTGTCGCTGTATATTTTATCAAACTACCCTCATTTCCATTCACCCGAATTAAAATTCCTGAATCAAAGCTCTAATCAGGCATGTAGCAGATCAACAATCATTTTTTTCTCTTCTTTAACTCGGCTGCTGATATTGTCAAATACAACGGTACTACTGCCAAGTAGGGTACTACTGCCAGTGATACTCTCAAGTAACAAAAAGATGCTACTGCCGAGTAGAGGAAGGTGCTACTGTCGAACAAAAAAAGATGCTACTGTTGGGGCTAACTATTGAAGGGTGCTACTGCGCCTGCCAGTGCTATTGAATGGTGCTACTGCATGAGCTACTAAAGGGTGCTACTACCATTGTACCTGCATTGTTTCGTTTAAATCCTTGCTACTTGTATTACTGAGCACAAAAATGAATCAAACAAAATTGCTTGTCTTAGATCCAAGACAGCCAAAAGGATAAGACACGACCCGATCCATCTCCTCTTAGAGATCATTGACTTTCTGATGCCGATAAGGAGAGAGAACTTCGTCGTCGCTAGCGTTACTTCGATTTGGTGCCTCTGTTACTGCTAGACCCTAAGTCGCGCTCAGTCAATCATGAGAAGGTAGAGAGTGCAGACAAAGGAATTGCGTCGGTCCGAGTCCATGACAGCGGAGATCGACCTGACTTGAACTCGCCAAGTCGTTCGGTAAAGAATTTTGGATGCTCGACTCCATGCCAAGGCGGTCATGTCCTCTTCAGCGGTCTAGCTATAACTTCGCCATCGCAATCACAATTCGAGAGAGAGAGAGAAGAGAGTCAGATCTGTAAAAATGGGAGAAAGAGATCAGGTCATGGTGGAAGAAAGAAAAAACATACAAAGTGGTAGTTTGGTTATTTAACATTCAAATTGGGATCAGATTTTTGTTATTTGATTTTGGACCTAGACCAATGTCCTAAGTGAGTTTTTTATGTTTTTAAATTTAATTAGTAACTTTTATGTTTTTTACCCTAAAAAATAAGTGTGTTTACTGTATTAGAACATGTCCAACAATTTCTTCATTTTCTTATTTTTCTCAATTTTAGAGAATATTGAACTATTTTTCAGTCTAATAGTTTTCCAACTTTCTTCAAAATAAGGAAAGAGATGTAAAACAATGGTTCATTTTCTAAATTTGCAGCAATGCATTCATTCTTCAAAGTTAAATTCTTCACATTTTCCAACAAGAAAAAATGTAAAATATAGAATATTTTTAATTGAGTATTGTATTTAATAATATATATATATATATATTTTTATAACTAATAATGATGTTGCATATTTTATTGTTGTAATAAATGTTGAAATCTTAAAAATAGAAAAATGGTTGAAGTTTGAGGATAATATTTTAGATAATTTAAGTTTTGCTTATTCATTATTAAAAAAACAGTTAGACATGCTATTATTTCCGCAACTAATCCAAATCAGTTTCTTGTAAACCAAATTATTCACGTAATTACCAAAAGAAAATATGTCCCACGTGTCGCCATCTTACTGCCCAACATCATCCCACCTGCCCCGGACCATACGTCACGAATTTGACTCGCACTTGAAAAAGAACTGACTGCCCAACAGCATCCCTCCTCCCTTATTACACCGCATGACTCTCCGAATCCGAATCTTCCTTCCCCTTATATATTCTCCCTCAAAATCCTCCTGTCACTGTTCATGTGAAGGTGTGAATCAAACAAAACAATGGCGTCTCTCACCACTCCCCGCACCGACGCCATCGCCCTCCACAAAGCCTTCAAGGGCTTCGGCTGCGGCACCTCCTCCGTCATCTCCATCCTCGCCCGCGAGTACCGCACCAAAAAAGGAGACTGGGGACGGATGAGAGGACATTCATTCTAGTCTTTACTCGAAGAAGCCGGGCTCATCTGAATGCGGTGAGCGCGGCCTATGAGAGCATGTATGGGAATTGGCGGTGAAGAAGGAGACTTCGGGCGATGAAGGGTTTGGGACGGATGATAGTACATTGTTGAGGGTGGTTGTTACGAGGGCCGAGATTGATACGATGTATGTGAAGATGGAGTATCAGAACAAGTATGGCACGAGTTTGAGTGAGGCTGTCAAGTCTGAGACTTCAAGGCGTTTCTTCTGGCTCTCATTGAGTTTGTGAATCACAATGTGGGTTTTTCTTAGTTCTATTAGTGAGAACATGACACTAATTGGAATGAGATGTCACCGGCGCTCTGTTTCTGACAGTTTGGAAGGCCCAGGTTGAACAAGATGCGTCTAGGTCGGTGAGGTTTGATTTGGGGTTATTCACGAAAAAATATTATGGTAGAGATTACATTTGTACCAACTATTTAATTAATGAGTAAAATTATTTTGTCGACCAACTATTTTTTTTTTAAAATATTTATAAACAAATATTAACAAATTAATGTCAACCTATCATCTGTTATTATAACTTTACCATAATACCCTTATTTTTACTGTGCTACTGTCGGTTGGTCAACAAAATGTGTTCTACTGTCGGTTGGTCAACAAATGTGTGCTAGTGCTAGGTGGTCGACGAAATGTGTGCTACTACCGGAGTGTAGGTCGACGAAATGTGTGCTACTACTGACAGTTCAGAAACAAATGTGCTACTACGGGCGCTAATCTCTATATATTTTCTAGCAATTCTTGGTAACCAAACAACGCTGCTACTTTTGATTAAGAAGCAGCTACTACTAGTGGATGCTATTACTCATCTGCAAATTTATCTTACCAACATATCTCAACGGTGCCAGAATTACAAATTTACCTTTCCAACATATCCAATAGATCTTAATAGTAGGTCAGTAACAGAATTCCAAAAGGTCTCGCCAGTAGCAGAATTTCAAGAGTAACAATAACTTACCTTTCCAATAGATCATAGTAGCAGCAAATTACCTTCCAATACATCAGTAGCAGACAATTCACCCTTCAGAGATCAAGGATCAAAGCTTGATACTGAAATCATAACACCAATACACCATAATCCAAAACTCAAACCTCAACAGATCTCTCTCACGGTGGGACTACTGGTTGTACTTCTTTAATCGTCGATGGATGGATTTGGTCATCGTAGAAGACGAACTTGATGGAATCTGATCATACTTTGTCATCGAAGAATCGAGCTTCTGCTGGGAGGCTTCCTCGTCGTCGTTGTAGAGGACGCAGGTACACCGGACATGGAAAAGACTGGTTCTTTGTTCTTCTGTGAGTTCTGTCGACTTCTTCAATTATCTTATGTTTTGGAGTAATACATTTATGTTTTGGGTTTTTCGCAGAGCTTAGTTCTTATATCACTTATGTTTTGTGATATGTAAGAATGGTAAGATAGTAACTTATCTTTTGTGTTATAGAGAAACGTTGAAGGCATGCATCTAAGGGAAATTTTGCAATGAAGCTAGGGAAGAATGCATTGGGAGATGGATGAGCAAATCATTTAAGTTCTCGAGCTTCATGTCTTTATTTAATGATTCTCGTTTTAATCTGGTTGACCAATTTTGATCAAGGACTTTAAGAATTCTGAACTTTAGTTTGTTTTATTGTTTTTATCTGATTGAACTGTTGCAATTTTGGTCAAGATTTTGAGAACTTTAATGTGCTGGATTGCTATGTGCCTATTTTGGCTTGGTGTCTCATTGAGAATAATGTTTTATAAATTAGAACTTTGCAGAATAGTTTATTTTTGTTTACTTTCAATTCAGCTTGCATTTTTTCACTGCAGAATGATTTATCTCTTTATTACATTACTTTATAAAATTTTGCAGTTTGGATCATTGTTTGATTGCAGGTAACACCGTAGCAAGTTAAAACTTGTAAAAAAAATCAAAACACGTAGGATTATAGGACCGTAAAGCCCGCAAAACTGGCTCGATTTTGCCGGCTCGGGTTTTGATCGGGCCAGAGTATCTCTGTGTCAAAAATCGGCCCAGAAATGGTGTAACCGGTCTGATTTCGGTCCAGTTCCGGTCTTGGACAAAATAGGCCGGTCTGGGACCGAGCCCAACCCTAGTTGTTGCATTTAGGAGGTAAAAAATGGTCATAGTGAGTGTACGGTGAGTTCCACTCTTGTTTAATTAGTTGTATTTAAGTCGTTTGATAAAACTTAGGTTTAACCTCTCCTCTTTCTATATCTCTGGTACACATCAGTAAATTTTTCCCTTGCAGACTTTGAGACTCTTTGAACAACTGAATGTCTCTCTCAGAAAAACAAAGAAAGAAGCTGAAGATGATCCGAGCAACTGCTGCTTCTTCTTGTTCTTCTTCTTCTTCTTCATTGCAGCAGAACAATAGATATGACTTATTAAAGAAATGCTTAAGCGGGTTTCTGTGGAGATGCATCGACTATAGAGTTAAATTCTTATTTATGTGTCTAATTGAATTTTGTGGATTATGTGAAGACTTGTTTTGTTTTGTATTTTGTTAACTTTCTGTGAAGGCCTTTTTCTTGGCCATGTTTCATATTCCTAAATTCCAATATTTCGATTTTATAATTTCTTCATCTTTTGAAGTGTTATGAGGACGATGGTATTTCTACAAGGAAGTACCAATCGAAGAATGATATCCATGTGGCAAGGAGACTGAACGATCAAGAACACAAGGGTTGAACAAAAAGAACCGCCTCTGTTTACATACTGTGCACACATGAATGATATTTATGAGTAGCAGAATTTAACAGACAAACTCGTTTTGGGAGAATAATTTAGTTGCTATATACATGATGTAGTTGATACTTGATACCAAGACCATATCAACTATCAAGGTCCCATTTTCATGAAACTAGTCTCATCTTAGGAAAAACATCCCGATTGAGGCTCGTTCATAACACAATTGGTACGGATATTGGCATGAAACTCTTGATCTCAACATAATATGATAATAAGTTTTTTCTTGTTTCAGTTCCTGTCTACACTAAGAAATACAGGCATATGGTCAACAGATATCATTAATCGCGCGTTCACACTTGTCTTGCAGTATCTTCACAGCCTCGGTAAATAGCACTTCCGGTGGTAATACCCCAGTTGATTCAATGGTAACTGTGAGTGAAACATGAGTTAGAACTTATAAAACAGGCATAGAAACAAATTACGCTACACTGACACTTCTTCCTCAGATCACCCTACATAACTCCCCAAAATATATACCTGCTTACATGATTTTGAACAAAAGGAAGTTCATAACTAATTTTGAATTCAAATTCTGACTTCTACAGATTCATTTGGCACCATGTTTACAAAATCTTAAACTCGAATACAAGCTACAACTACTATCCTGGTCCAATGAACAAAGCAAATCAATTAATGGCTAGATTTTTCATGTATGTGGATTCATATCTGTTAGTGAAATGATTATATTTAAAATGATTTGGAATCATTCATCAAATAGCCAAGTCTCTGGGATCAGATGGTTGATCAAAAAAGACTAGGGCAACACAAAGAAGTTGATTGAAATCAGAATCTGCGTACTGAAGCAGAGATTTTCTACATTTTTAAGTAATCATATACAAATCAAAACACCAAAACTGAATGGTTTTTAGGATTAAGCCTGTTCTAGAACCATCAATAACCAGAAATAAAGGGGATCATATAAATTATATTTTAGTAAAAAAATCAATATATTACTTACAAATGAAATGATCCTTGACACGTCGTAATGACAAAGAATCCTCCCATCCCTTCCCTTCTCTGATGCACTCCCTACACAGTGTGCATTTTCGTGCTCTAGCTACAGTAGCCTTTTTCTTACCTGATAAGCAGTCAAATAATTGATCAAGCCAATTAATACATGGAAAAGTACAAACAGGTAACGATACTGCATAATAGGAAGCTCATGTTACCGTTGTCAATATCTTCGATATCAAACACCTTGACTGGGCATGTTGCCACAAGTTTCTCAGCCATCTCATCCTCAATATCTTTCAGAATTATAACCTAAACAAAATTAAAAGTTTATTATTCTGAGTGAACTTTATTTCTATACGAAATCACACAATATCACATCCCCTTACCTCAGGAAGCATTCTATACCAAGCGGGGGCAACTGGGGACCATTTTGCATGTGTTTTGCCAATGCCCTTAACAGCAAGTGCTTCCAGTTCAATTTCCTAAGCAGAGTAGGCAGGGTCAGTTCATCAAGAAAGAACAGTACAATAAAGTTCCAGACTACTAGAAAAGAATATACCAGGGAATACCCCAGACTGGCTCGAAAATGGGGGCTCCTGCCTACAATGTATACGAGGCAGGAAATGCTAAAAAAATACCTAGTTACAATGAAGGGGTTTGGACCGAAGACCACATGGAAGCAATCCATGGACTGGACATTTCTTGCTACACAATGAAAACTTAGAATGATAAAAAAAACCTGAACCAGTCTTTTGGTCTACCCTCTTGAGTGATCACCCTAATCTCCACCATAGGATTAACTTCTACATCAATATTTTAATTGAAAAAATAATTGGAGCCAGTTAGCTCTAACTAATTGTCATGAAATAATATTAATTGTTATTTAAATTGAACTGTTCTCATCCCACCTGCAATTACATTAGCCAAGCAAAAACTGGCTCTAGGTTCAATACTTAATATATCACTTGAGAATGTACATTATAAATCAAATTACTCTTGGCCCTTTTGAAGTACTTGCAATCACATTCAGTCGAGCAATAATTGGAGTTAACTGCTGCAGTTTTCCGTACACCGCATTACATGAAAAAACAATATCTATGCTTTTGAAGAATGACTAGACCTATAAAACAGGTAAAAAGAGTTACCTGGCCTGGGCCTAGTCTAGCAATTGTAATATCTCCATCCGTTGGACCAATTGGATTGGTGGCAAATTCTGGAATGGAATCCTGGCTGCAATTAAATGATGTGTAGGTCGAACCTTCCGATTCCATGGTAAAGTTACTCCCATTTGGCAACCAAACCAAATCTTTTGACTTGACTGTTTCACAAATTACAATATATTGATAACATGAAGAAAATCATCCACAAAAGATATATAAACATGCAATGAAATCATAAGCAGTTTTATGTCACCTATAAAGAACAAGTATACCTGTGATACGTGTTTGTCTATCTTGTTCTTGTCCCTCCCGTTTTGGTCCCTTTCGTTTGCCTTGCTTTTCACACCTCACTTTGAGCCCAAAAACAATGGTGTTCTTTTCATTTGCCGTATTATTTTCTACCAAGAAGAAATGAAGGGGAAAAACTCAACACATTAATAATATAAAGTGTATCAACAAAACAGATTTTTTTTAATAAGAATTAAGAAACAAAAGAAAGATCAAACAAACCTGTAAATTCAAACAGTCTTGGGTCAGCCTTGATTGGAATGAGACCCAATCTGTGGGAAAGGACTTCATCTTGGATTACTGATGTATTGTTTGCAATAAGAACTCTCTCAATAGCCATCGTGGGAACCTACACTTGGATCAACTAATAAAAATTAGGATTATCATCAATATATCTATTCTTCCAGCTCCATAGCACTTGATAAATGTCTTCCTAGAGTTGGTGCAAACTAAGAGAAGCAAATGCAAATTTTTAACTACGGTCAGAATGGTCTAGAAGAGAAAAATAAATGATCCTTTCCCACTTTTAAACTACATGAACTATTAATAACAAACAAAAATTGAAGCTATGTTCTATTTCTGCTTTTACTTGCAATGATCATATAATTTACTCAAGCGAAATCAATAGTAAACACAATGGTCAGAAACCTTTTTATTTTTTTTTCTTCACCAAACTACAGAATATACTCAATAGACAATTTTAACATATTATGAACTCTCCTCAAGCACACCCACGACTCGCATATTTTGAATATCCAAGGAAAAATTACAACAAAACCTCAGCTATGAGGATCCTCCTGAACGCATTGGCAATAGCCGGATCAATCCCAATCATATCAAACTCCATTTCATCCTTTTCGAGACGAATCACCTCAACTCTAAAGTTGCTCGAGAAGCTATCCAACATACTATTATCGACTCCCAACGATGCATAAGCACCAGAGTATTGAAATGTATCAGTCTGCAAAACACAAAAATCCGAAAAACACCAAAACCCACAAAAATCAAAACCAAACCCAATAAAAGATTCAACTTTCTTATCAAAACAAGCTATCACAACACAAATTTAACTCAAACAAATCAATTGGGTAGTAAATATTACTGCAAATACTGTAAAAATGAGAAACAAAAGAGGTAACTTTACGTGAACGGGAGCATCAGCCTTGCACTCGACACGTGTCCTCTGGAAGTCGATGTGTGGAGGTAGCTTCCCCATGGGAACATCTGAGAGCTTCTCTATGAAATCCAGTGTGTCGTTTGCGGAATCTGGTTGCTCAGACTCTGAGCTTGAGGTCGTGTCTTCGTTAGTAGACGACATCGTTTTGGGTTCTCTCCGCTGCCAATTTGTCTTCTAGAGCTAAGAAGAAGGCAGAGAGAGAAGCTCGGGTATTGGTTTTGAAGTTAGGGTTTTGCAGGGAAGCAATTGCAAAATTGGGTTCAGGGTTTTAGGGGAGCGGAGATAAAAGAAGAGGAAAGTGGGCTTATTGGGCCGAGTTAACAGTAGCCCAATTTCTGTCGAAATTAATTTGGACCGACAAATCCTCTCAGAAATAGGTGTAGCTTTTTTGGACACTGAAAATAGACTCATGCAGCTCATGTTCGACTCGGTTTTTAATTTGTTCAAATCATGCTGGTAAGATAAATGAGTCAATTTTAAGCCTAAAATTAAGCCGGTAAGAAAAAAACTTAAAAATATGATATATTCAGCTTCATTTAGCTCGTGAACAACTCGTATTTAAAGACACCCTCCTAGGTTTAATGTGTTTGCCTTTCAAATCAACCTAATGACAAAGTTAGGAAAGAGTTTCAGTTGATGCATTGGATCACCCACAGAATCAAATGCATTTTCCAACATTTGGAACACTAGTTGCTTCGACTGTACAGCTTGATGGCAGATGGCATCTCGCACATGTTGTGAACATATGTGATGTATCAAAGTTGTCAAAGGATACATGGACATGTCCAGGTGATGATGTGCTCTACAATGCCTCAATCTATGGGGAGTAATAGGTCCCCTCAGAATGGTCACCAACAAGGCATCTACCTGGAGATGAACTGGCTCTTCCTCATCGGCTTACTTGCCACCTTTTCCAGTTTGGTTGCTCTCACGCAAAATTCCCAACAAGAGGTGGATTAAGCTCATAAACATGCCTATAATCCTAGGAGCAGGAAGCGACATGTCAACTGCTCATCATGGTTGGGAGTTGGAATTTTGCTCAACTTATATGCTTACAGAAAATATAAGGCATGTTGGGCTAGGTACAAGTGTATATAACTATATCCTATCGGCAGGTTTGGATGCTAGAGTGGCCTTCATGGCTGTTCCTCTACACTTCACTCTTCAATTCGAGAACATAATTGGCCGGAATGGTGGGTTTGACCAATGAAGATTTTTTTCCCTTGGCTAGTTGTCCTACAGCACCAGGGGTCGTGGCTAAAGGGTGTCCTTGAATTTGAAATGCTTTGAAATCCTACTGCGTTGCACCAACATCGCCACTAGCACCGATACCGCCACCGATACTGACACGATTAGACTGAAAGTTTCAAAAACGACCTAAAAACAAGAAATAAATTCATTACATTACCATTAAAGCTCTAAATTCAATCCATTGCAGAAATAACATCAAACAAAGCAGCCGTTGGATCTTATGTTTTCGGGTTTGACTTATTTTGATCCGATCCAGTCTTTTTTTAGTCTTTAAATTGTTGAGGTGACGTGTCGAGAAAATGACTTGGCGTGTTTTATTTTGATCCGATCCAGTCTTTTTTAGTCTTTAATTTGTTGAGATGACGTGTCGAGTGAATGACATGACTTGTCTTATTTTGATCTGATCTAGTCTTTAATTTTTTGAGGTGACGTGTTGAGAGAATGACATGACATGTCTTATTTTGATCTGATCTAGTCTTTTTTAGTCTTCAATTTGCCGAGGTGATGTGTCGAGAGAATGACATGGCGTGTCTTATTTTAATCTGATCCAGTCTTTTTTTAGTCTTCAATTTGCTGAGGTGATGTGTCGAGAGAATGACGTAGTGTGTTGATCAAAGTATTTATCATTTCAAATATTTCAACATTCTATGACACAATTGTAGCATGTCAGATGCCATATTGGACACTATAATTTGTGCTTTAGAGTTAGAATCATATTTTCATTGTATATATAGAGTAATTTTCTATTGTAATTATAGTTAGTTAGAAGCTTACAATTACACTTTTGCTACTGATAAAATTTTTTATTAACAAAACTACATATTACCTACTGACTAAATTTTAGTTTACAAATACATCCTCTATCCATTTTCTTAAGAGCAAATGTCCATTTAGTATTAATTATAAAGATTCATAGCCCATTTCAATGAAAAAAAATTCCTCACCTTGTAACGGCCCAGGTGGGAGAGCTATAGTGACCACGATTTTAAGCTAATAAGAAGCCGACACGTAAGAAGGACGTGCTAACAACTTATTAACATAAAGTCGTAGGCTATTTAGTAAGTAAAATAAAATTAAACTTTAAACTTGAGTGACACCACGAGAATTTCTTAAAACATTCATCAGAGTTTTCTAATTTCCGAAAGGTGGACAAATTAAATGGTCAATTAAAAACTTTAGCGACAACAGTAAAAATATACAACATGGTCAATAAATCAGGAAGACGCATTTACTGTTTATGTTAACTACTTTAGTAAATGACTCGAAGGATAAAGTATGTCAAGTGTCTATGGCTCGGACGACACATTGAGTAGGAAATGAGGCTCCACACACACAGCTCTCTCTATCTATCCCATCATAGTACACAGTACCTGCAAACAACCTGTTGTAAGGGTGAGCGTCGTTCTCGCTTGCTCAAATATAGGCTCACCAATGATAGGTTTGAAAACCATAAAACCATATATATATATATATATATATTTGAGCTCTGAAATAAACCATTTAGAAAATCCTTGGCACACAAAATTATCATTTTATATCTTTTGGGAAAAACTGTGCAGTATGCTAAAATAAGGGCAAAAGCGCTCAGTGAACAATACAGCCTGCAAGGCTCCACGAATCTAGACGGTCGAATCCCGGGTTTGTTTATACTGCAAACCGGGGCTAACTAACTATGCGCCCGAAGACGAATAGTAGCGAGAGTGTCCATTTATAGCCAATGCCCAACACATCACACGTAGTATACACCGTACTTACGGCACGTTTAACTCTGTATGAGACAAGCGTAAGCAGAAAAATAAAATAAACAGGGCAATGCCCCTCCAGAGGTTCACGGTCATCGACACCGTAGGAGTACTATATACTAGGTCCCTTCACTCTCAGGCCAAGACCGAAAATCAGGACAACGATACTACTTTTGGATCCGAGTTATCGCATAAAAATCATTTAGGTCTAGCCTCGGGTTTTCTTGGCCCAATCATAAATCATTTATCACAAAATATAAAGAAAACTTTCCTGAGGCATCGAACATGAGCATAAAAATCATGCACTTTCATATGTAGGCAAAACCACTAACAAAGGAGGTTTAGCTTCCATACATGGAATTGTTGTTCCTTACGTAAGCTCCAAGCTTTCAGGAACCGCCTCGGTGAACCGAGGTCACCGCGTAAGCTACCTCGTCCAATGATTCACTACAGAATAGAGTAGCTTAGCAACGAAGAAACAATAATAGTCTAGTTTACCATAACATTCCTAGTTTGATCAGGAATGACCACATTGACCAAGTTGACCAACAAATTTCTTTTATAACTCTTTAACCTATTTAACTTACTTTTCTGTTTATCGACTCTTTGCTTATTTGCCGGAAGTCCGATTTAACTTCCAAATTTTCCTTAACCATTTTAATTGACGTTAGGTTGCCACGTAATAATTCGTTGAATTACTATGGACACCCAATGCATCACATTAACCAATTTATTTACCAAAAGTCGATACATCGATAAGTGAATCACCCAATTTTCTTAAAACGGTCAACTTGACACATCCGTTATTCCAGTTACCAATTTTCGATAACAATCTAACACTTTACCCAAACTTCGTTGAACTTCAATTCTTTAAAAAACCGTTTTCCAAAATGGAACTTTTCCAAAATGAAAATGTTCCCTTAATGGAAACTTTCCCAAAATAGAAAGTTTCCTAAATTAGTAGGCTTCCAAAAATAGAAAGTTTCCTAAAATGGAAAAGATTTAAATTACGGTTAGTTTCTATTTTTAGCAAGTTTCCTTATATGTAATTTCCGATTACAACCCCTTTAGCTCGACTAAACGGAAACGATGCATTTTTAAGAAAAAAGTTGAAGACTACCTTAACGACATTTCTGTCGGATTCACTGCCTCGTCGGAACCGTCACCAGATTCCGGCAACTTCCAGAATCTCGCCATAGTTTCCCGTTTCTTCAATGCACCAAGTTCTCGACATACAGGATCACAACAACACAAAAATTAATTACAGATCCAACAATTCAGTGACAACACGGTAACAACAAAGTAGCATTCATATTTTCGATTTACCTTCGATATGTTCCAAATCAAGAATCCAGTAGCTCATCAGCCTTCAGCTCGACTTACAGAACCCCCTAAACCTTCCCAGACGCTTCTCCGGTCACCATCTGCATCAAGCTAACACCACACCTCCACGGGGTCTCCTCCTCCAAGTCACTGCTACAGCTTAACTTCTCACCAACCAAGCTCGTCCAACTCATCCACGTACTCGTACCATCGCCAGAAGAGAGGGAGGAGGCCGAGAAAGCCATGAACACAGACCGCTGGAGGAGTTGCAGAGAAAACCTAGAAGACACAGATTTGGGGATAATTGAATTAGGGTTCTATTAAAGCGATTAAGGTCAAGAAAATGAGGAAAAAGCAGAAAGGGAAATAATCATACCGGTCATGCGCCGCCTTGTCGCCTAAACCGACCAGATTCTGGCCAACACAGTCGATCCTCCTCCTCGCTCGATCTCTGGCTGTGGTGGTTGTATGGTGGATTTTGAGTCTGGGCTAGGTAGAGGAGAAAGAGAGGAAGAGTTTGGAGGTGGTCTGCTGGCAAGTGGTGGCCAGACGGCGGT
Source organism: Comarum palustre (assembly GCA_951800085.1). NCBI lineage: Eukaryota > Viridiplantae > Streptophyta > Magnoliopsida > Rosales > Rosaceae > Comarum > Comarum palustre. Next base: position 31,349,751 of record OX637573.1, on the reverse strand, counting down.
GGCTCGCCGGAGAAGACAAGAGTTCGGGAGAGCTGCGTTGACACGAAGTGGGATGTTTGAAAGAGTCAAACCTCTCACCTATATTTATAAGGAAAATGGATGGTCTAGATTCAATCTAGGATCGATCCAAAGTTCAGATTCAAAGAAGGTAAAAAGGTAAATGGTTAACTGGTAAAAATGTTTTACCAGAATGGTAATTAATAATTACTGAAAACTTCAGAAATTTACAGAAAATAGAAGGAAGTTCTGAAAAATATTCCAAAAATGCTGGGAGACTCGTGTTAACACGTACTATGACCTCGAATCCTTAAATGAGGAATTTGAATAATTTAGAAAAACTCAAAAATGAACGTGGTCGTTCACTCGTGAAGTTACAAGTGCGACTTAAACCTCAGTAACTTATCATTAACCACGGTAAGAACGTGTGGGGTCTCACACTCTACCCTCCCTTAAAGAAATTTTGCCCTCGAAATTCACATACCAAACTGGTCACTGATTAAGAGTCAATTTCTCTGTCATTCTTTGTCTCTTCAGGAATCATGACTCAACTTTGCCAGTCCACGTGTGACGATGTCACAACCGATACTCTGGTGACTTTACTTGACCAATAACTTCGCTTACCGCGAGTCTAACTTTCTCCATGATAACTGAATATTCCGCTAAGACATGAAAACTCTCAAGTATTTTCACTTTTTGTTATCCCGTGTAACGAGAGCTGAAGCCACGATCGAAGTGTACAGCCTATTCTATCGTCGATCTTGCATATTCTGTAACCAAGTAACAAACTCGAACTTGTCTCTTTCTCGTCTTGATCGCAATGACAAGATATGCTCAAAACAAGCTGTCACATCCGCTAACGTATAACATCTCAAAGTCCTCGCGCCAAGATGACTTTATCAAATATTTACTGTAGGAGAGGATGCACAAATATCAACTGACAAGTGATGATACACAAGATCACGTTTTTCTTTGCAGCGTTGTGCTTGCACGATCGATGAACCACAAAAAATGGATTTCGAACGATGTCTCACCATTGAAGAACCAGTAATGATTAGCTAGGTCGATCACGTCGTCGTACTTTCAACTCTTAGTTAACTCGTAGAGATGTCGCCGATAGAATCTTCTCAAAGTCAATATCATGAATTTAGTATTCTCGTCATCGACAATCAGAACAGTCACTCGCATACGCTTTCGCTAATTCATTTTTTTATGTCAATACGACGATGAGTTGTCTCATGTAAGTGTTTCCGCCAGGCTCCATCAGTAAGATAACGGTCAGCCATGATAACACGTTTGAAAAATCATAAGACGTCTTAGTTATCGCATCCTATTCAAAGGATCAGTACTTTTTTGCCTCTGAAGTCGTCAGGTCGCACGTCGTACTATTCTTTCTTAAGATAGATTTTCAGGTTCCACACCTACCAAGAGGGATACCACACATGCCATCAACGTTGCAAAACATTCATCAGGTCTCTTGTTTAATAGATGTTTCCCTCATTATCAACCCGTCATAGAATCACAACGTTCCTAACTCAAACCGAGCAACGCTTTATCTATGAATCAGTCTCATAGGCACCAGAAACCTCGAAATCGAAATATCTTATCCATGATCACTTGTTGACAAAGTGAATAACTTAAGAGTAATTTCCACCTCGAAGTCCAACACTTGGTTGAACTGAGACTCGCTGATATTATCCTATGGCCACAATCTTTCTTATCTGCAGTACGTTTTTGTTTTTCATTGGCCCATTATCAATCTGCACCGAAGTGAACTTCCCTTTCGTCACCGACTTACAGAAACTCGAAACTGACCAAGATTTCAATAATCAGAACATTGGCCAAGCTTAACTGCATATCTAATGTAGGGAAAATTGGTACCTACAACCTTGGCTACAAACCGATAAGTTACCACCAAAATTTATGGTATACACCGAATATTCTAAGGTACACCTCCTTTCATGTCACTGTTTGTTCAAATCATGAAGCTACCACTTGGTCATCAAGCAACGCTTTACACTTTTCCTCACTTCAGACATTTCATGCATAGAGTTCTATGTAGAAACGACACGTCCAAATACACAAATGGACAATTGATAAAATTCCAACTTTAAATGCAAATAATCAAAATGGAGCACAAACTCGAGTTCGTCTTGCCAATCTTCGACAATTTGGTCGTACAACATCTCCTGACACCTCATTCGGTCATAACCGATTCTTAACGCTCCACATGGCTCCAATAACGTCAAGTTTCCTCAGCCATAGAAAATCATTTACAAACTGATGTCTTGACGAACCACAAAGTCATAAGAGTACGTGAACAAGTACAAAACCAAGTCGCAAATCACTCACAAGAAAGAGAGAATGAATTACAGGTCTTAAGTTGCATGCTTCCAACACTAGTAACATTTTGAGACCTCTCTTACCTCATTCAACATACAAAGTCGTGGGTAAGACCTCTCATATACATCATGTTCACATCACATACTTTTAATTCGAGACCCCAAAGGGGTCGATACACATTTTCCAATGGCAAAAGCTTCACCACGCGTCAGAATAACTACAAGTGTCGATGCCAAGCTTTTATAATACACTAGGAAGGATACGATACTCATCACTCAATCCACTTCCTCCATTGTCTCTTTCACATTTCAGATGATGATACCAATCATCTTAACACTACATAACAACTTCCCGCACTAGGGGGAGACGCCATCAATTCTGTCTTATTTCATGCTAATACTCAACCAAGTACGTACGACAAATGCAAACTCTGTCTCAAAGACTATGAGTAAACAAGGGAGTCATCGAACTCCAATAAAATCTATGAAACCACCTTGGGTTCCACCAATAATAAAATTTCTTTTCAATCATAAACTTTCTTTACAGGATCTACCTCTACGGGATCATCAATCTCTTTTCAAACTCAATAATCTACCACTACGAGATCCTCAATCTTTTTTCAAACTCAAGGATCTACCATTATGGAATCCTCAATCTCAGTCTCAAAATCCAAAATCTACCACTACGGGATCCTCGATCTCAAACTCAAGGACCTCATCTCCATTTCACTATCTCAACAAGGAGGGTCCATAAACACAATCCAGATACCATGCTCATGCACAACAAATCGCATACCCTACGGCTCCAATAATATGCTCTGGCCCCACATGTAATCTCATAACATTAACAATATCCATCATTCATAACACATTCACAAGTTTTTCCTCTATATTATCAACAATCCAAAACAAGACGTTTTCACATTTTTAATCTTCAAGTATGTCAAGTTTTTCAAGCTCAAAATCTGTAGTCTCAATTTATTGTCACTCTTATCATATACCGCCGCCCGTGTACTGTGAGAGCGCTAAGTGGAAAATACTTAAGGAAACAATGACATCATTATCAAGTAGGTTGGGTTTGACAGAAGCACAAAAAATTCTTTTGTAGTCATCTAGGTACTCAAGACAAAACATTAGTCAAGATACTCAAGGCGTAACAGTCACTGCCATAACACAAACCAGAGTCATAATACTTCTTATACTACTTGAAGGTAACAAGTCAGATTTAAGGAATGATACCAAGGATAGGGACACGACTTGTGAATGAATTTAAAGTTGCCCCTAAAATTTAAAATCGTAAATGAAAATTCCCAAGTGAGAATTTTTAAAACCTTTTTATGCCAACTCACGAAACTCTACTAGCTCTGAAATTTCTTAATGACCACTTTCAGAAAAATTTTTGACGCGCTAGCACAGACTTCAAGGCATCAGAGGTTTTAAAACATTTTTAAAAACAAATGCCCGAAGAACGATTGCTCTGATACCACTGCTGTAGCGGCCCGGGTGGGGGAGCTACAGTGACCACAATTTTAAGTCAATAAGAAGCCGACACGTGCGAAGGACGTGCCAACAACTTATTAACCTAAAGTTGTAGGCTATTTAGTAATTAAAATAAAATTAATCTTTAAACTTGAGTGGCACCACGAGAATTTCTTAAAACATTCATCAGAGTTTTCCAATTTTCGAAAGGTGGACAAATTAAAGGGTCAATTAAAAACTTTAGCGACAACAATAAAAATATACAACATGGTCAATAAATCAGAAAGACACCTTTACTGTTTATGTTAACTACTTTGGTAAATGACTCGAAGGATAAAGTATGTCAAGTGTCTATGGCTCGGACGACACATTGAGTAGGAAATGAGGCTCCACACACACAAGTCTCTCTCTATATTCCGTTACAGTACATAGTACCTGCAAACAACCTGTTGTAGGGGTGAACGTCGTTCTCGCGTGCTCAAATATAGACCCACCAATGATAGGTTTGAAAACCATAAAACCATATATATATATACGTATAGATTTGAGCTCTGAAATAAACCATTTAGAAAATCCTTGACACACTAAATTATCATTTTATATCTTTTGGCAAAAACTGTGTAGTATGCTAAAATAAGGGTAAAAGTGCTCAGTGAACAATACAGCCTGCAGGGCTTCACGGATCTAGGCGGTTGAATCTCGGGTTTGTCTATATTACAAACCGAGGCCAACTACGTATGCGCCCGAAGACGAATAGTAGCGAGAGTGTCCTTTTACAGCTAATGTCCAACACATCACACGTATTACACACCGTACTTACGTCTCGTTTAACTCTGTACAAGACAAGCGTAAGCGGAAAAATAAAATAAACAAGGCAGTGCCCCTCCAGAGGTTCACAGTCATCGACACCGTAGGAGTACTATATACTAGGTTCCGCCACTTTCAGGCCAAGCACCGGAAATCAGGACAACGGTACTACTTTTCGACTGAGACATCGCATAAAAATCATTTACGTCTAGCCTCGGGTTTTCTTGACCCAATCATAAATCATTTATCACATAATATAAAGAAAAATCATGCACTTTCATATATATGCAAAACCACTAACAAATAGGATTTAGCTTCCCTACCTGAAATTGACGTTCCTTACATAAGCTCCAAACTTCCAGGAACCACCTCGGAGAACCGATGTCACCGCGTAAGCTACCTCGTCCAATGATTCACTACAGAATAGAGTAGCTTAGCAACGAAGAAACAATAACAGTCTAGTTTACCATAACATTTATAGTTTGACCGTGAATGACCACATTGACCAAGTTGACCAACCAATTCCTTTTATAACTCTTTAACCTTTTTAACTTGCTTTTCTGTTTATCGACTCTTTGCTTATTTGCCGGAAGTCTGACTTAACTTCCAAACTTTCCTTAACCATTTTAATTGACGTTAGGTTGCCACATAATAATTCATTGAATTACTATGGACACCCAATGCATCACATTAACCAATTTATTAACCAAGAGTCGATACATCGATAAGTGAATCACCCAATTTTCTTAAAACGGTCAACTTGAAACTTTCAAAATTTCAGTTACCATTTTCTGATAACAATTTAACACTTTACCCAATCTTCGTTGAACTTCAATTCTTTACTAAACCGTTTTTTTTTCAAAATGAAACTTTCCCTTAATGGAAACTTTCCCAAAATAGAAAGTTTCCTAAATTAGTAGGTTTCTTAAAATAGAAAGTTTCCTAAAATTGAAAATATTTCAATTACGGTTAGTTTCCGTTTTAGCAAGTTTCCTTATATGTAATTTCCTATTACATCCCCTTTAGCTCGACTAAACGTAAACGATGTAATTTTAAGAAAAGAGTCGAAACTACCTCCTCGGCATTTCTGTCGGATTCACTGCCTCGTCGGAACCGTCACCGGATTCCAGTAACTTGCTGGAATCTTGCCATAGTTTCCTGTTTCTTTAATGCACCAAGTTCTCGACATACAGGATCACAACAACACAAAAATTAATTACAGATCCAACAATTCAGAGACAACACGGTAACAACACAATAGCATTCATATTTTCGATTTACCTTCGATCTGTTCCAAATCAAGAATCCAGTAGCTCATCAGCCTTCAGCTCGACTTACAGAACCCCCTAAACCTTCCCAGACGCTTCTCTGGTCACCATCTGCATTAAGCTAACACCACACCTCCATGGGGTCTCTCCAAGTTACTGCTACAGCTTCACTTCTCACCAACCAAGCTCGTCCAACTCATCCACATACTCGTACCATCGTTAGAAGAGAGGGAGGATGCCAAGAAAGGCAAGAACACAGACCGTCAGAGGAGTTGTAGAGAAAACCCAGAAAACACAGATTTAGGGATAATCGAATTAGGGTTCGATTGAAGCGATTAAGGGCAAGAAAAGAAAGAAGAAGAAGAGAAGGAAAGAATCATACCGGTCACGCGCCGCCTTGTCGCCTGAACCGGCCAGAATCCGACCAACACAGTCGATCCTCTTCCTCGCTTGATCTTCGACTGTGGTGGTTGTATGGCGGATTTTGAGGCTGGGCTAGGTAGAGGAGAAAGAGAGGAAGAGTTTGGATGTGGTCCGCCGGCGAGTGGTGGCCAGACGGTGGTGGCTCGCCGGAGAAGACGAGAGCTTGGGAGAGCTGCGTTGACCCGAAGTGGAAGGTTTGACCGAGTCAAACCTCTCACCTATATTTATAGGAAAATGGACGGTCCAGATTCAATCTGGGATCGATCCAGCGACTCAGATTCAAAGAAGGTAAAAAGGTAAATGGTTAAATGGTAAAACTGTTTTACCAGAAAGGTAATTAGAAATTATCATAAACTTCAGAAATTCACAGAAAATAGACGAAAGTTTTGAAAATACCGTGAGACTCGTGTCGACACGTACTATGACCTCGAGTCCTTAAATGAGAAATTTGAATAATTTATAAAAACTCGAAAATGAACGTGGTCGTTTACTCACGAAGTTACGAATGCGACTTAAACCTCAGTACTTGTCATTAGCCACGGTAAGAACGTGCGGGGTCTCACACACCCCATTTATACAAATTACACGAAAAAGACAATGTTGTCCTCATAAATAATTGGTTCATGGAACGAAGGACGGATCTTAATGTTAAGATCTCTGGGCTACAGCCTGTGTATTTTTTTAACCTTTGCCATTTACATATGTTTAATTAGTCAGATTTCATATAATTAACTCATTTAAATATAAGTTATCTTAATGTTAAAAGCAGAAATAATAGTCAAATAGTTAACGAAGATTAAAATAGTCCCCGAAGCAAAAGAGATTGTGGCAATATCAGGTCAAGTATTCAATAATACCAAATTCAATCTTTTCTAACATCATATATTAAAAAAATCTTTATTAAAAACAAATCTCATATCAAAAGATAAAGACTTTTTACCTTTTTACCGGTAGGTCGGTGTTGGTCATCCCTCCTCTTTTAGGCGAGGGTTTAGGGTTCTGGTAGGGTAGTGTTGGTCGTGTTTCTGGGGGAGCCATGGTTATCGTGTCGTGTCCAGGGACTATTTTGATGTTGGTTAGCTCTTGTTGTCAATGTAATGGGGAGGTTACATGTGCATATATGCTGGTACGTTTGACATGTAGTGTTTGAAATGATTGTTTCTTCTTGAGGTTGACTGTAGGAATGTATTGTGATTTCTGGATTAGGTTAGGTTACAGTTGAACTCTTATTGATATCGGTTCTTGTCCACTGTAATCACTGTTGTTTTGGGTAGGTAGGGTGGATAGTGGGGAATTTATGTGCACCACCATTATCACCCATGGTTGTAATTTGTATTCCCGTTTATTTTATCAATAAAGTTCAATGTTCTTCTAAAAAAATATCATCTTTATATATAGGTATGATTATAATGATATTTATAATGTATATAATGATAATAATGGTTGATTGATAACTAATTAAGCAGTTACATTTTTTTCAAAGAGGATCAATGGATTTCACTCATACCCCATGGTGACTCGAACTCATGACTTCGTCAATAGGTAATTGATGCGCTTACCACTACTCTATCTGTTGATTAATAACTTCCTAATATATTCCCGTCAGTTACTTTGACGAAAACACATTTAAAGTATTTTTCCTTTAATATATTGATGGAGCTCGTTAGTGGCACTATATTTTTTTAAGTACATTCATAATTTTGTTTTATCTAGAAAAACTCTCTTAAGATAGTTGAAGAGTAGAGAGAGAAAAAATAGAGGCTAAAGTATCACTTATTATCATTATTTTGTTGAAGGAAAATATGTTTCCTAGTGTGTGTTTTAGTTAAAGTATATTTATAATATGATTCGATATCATATTGTAATAGGGAATATATGTACTTTCCTTATGTATTGTATCCTCTATATATAGAGGCTTATTCTATGAATAAAATAACATTGATATTCTCTTCAATTCTCTCCTTCAGTTTATTTCTCCTTTAACACGTTATCAGACACTCGCTCTACACGTTATCAGACACTCGCTCTAACCCTGAGCAAACCCTAAAACAAAAACAAAAAATTTGTCGCTCGCGCACCACTTGGGCACCACAGCGCTCCTCCTGCGCACCCCTTGGGCACAACCGCGCACCCCCTGGGCACTACTGCGCACCCCCATGCACCTGCTGTGCACATGCGCACCTAAAAAACCCTAAAATCTGCCCCAGGGTTCACAAGCCAATATCGACAGAATAAAATCTGAATTGGTTTTCATCACCAACAAAAAACTTGAAGATATTGATGTAACGATTCCAACGCCGCTGGCCTCACTCTAAGAACTAGCCGTAAACACATCGAACAGGCCACTAGAATACCTAGACCGGACTAACTATTGAAGCAACCGGTACGGTAACTTTCTGAGCTCCGATTTACTTGAAATTTGGAGCAGATATGCATACGGATGTTAAGATTGTTCAGTAAAAGTTAGTGAACCGGCCCTCACAATCACTGCAGCGCGCATAGGAATCACTTTTCTTTGAGAAAAACAGGTTGTATTCCTACCTTCTCCTTGAATCCTTCATATGGTTGATGTTTTCAATGTTTTGCTACTTTTTATGGCAAGTTTAACTAACCATATGATTTTTATGTGTTTCATGGTCTCCTTGCACGATAATTTACAATAGAATTACACGAGCGATCACCAAATGCACATGAATTTGAGCATGGAAACAATGTATGTTTATGAATTAAGGAAGAGATGGGTCATCAAGTTAATTGCTGGGAAACAAGAACCCAGTGTTCTCGCATACCGAAGATCCCCGCAAGTTAACAAAGCTAAGCAATCTATGTCTTTTCCTTTAATTATTTCAGGATATATGCATGTGATACATTCAATGCATATATTTGTGATTCAAACTTCTCCACAACTAGCTTAGCATTTGTGTACCTACTTATAAAATTGTCAATCGGTGCCATGCATACATATGCCAAGCAGTATGATTCAATATATGGGGACACAAGCTTCACTCTGTGATAACTGACTTGCAATGATGGAAACGAAAAAGCAAACAAAGCTAAGTAAACAAATCTTCAATTATACATGATGCTAGTACATGAGATTTTGTGAACAACATTTTTGTTTGCCACATAGAATGAGTCACTAATCACATGTTTCTATTCTTTGAGGTTGCTAACATTGAAAGAAGTTACGAGACTTCAACGCTTGTATTGTGATGTAATCATATGTCAAGGATTGAGAAGCCTTTACGTTACAATCTTAAAGACACTACCTACACGTCTACATCGACACGTACGTGTAGTAAAAGCTTAAATATTTTCTCAAAGTAAGCTTTATATTAAAGTTCCTGCTTTTTGAGATTGAGTTTTTATCGAGGATTATTCAACTTCCCTTCTTCTTTCATCCCGACCCCTTATATGGCGTGTGACTTTTTTGAGAATTAATTGAATCATGGGGATTCATATGCTATGAGCATCGAAAAGAAAATTATGCCTATGAAAAACTTCACTAGCCACAAAACGACCATTTACATATCTTGGTCTTGGTCAAATCCAAATTTCTTAGAAATATTAGATGTCGAGAAAGTCTTTGGGACTGCGACACTAAATTTTCTTCTTGTTTCTCGAGATGTTGAAAAAAAGAGAGAGGCAAAGAAAAAAGAAAGAAAAAAATCCTGGAATTTGCATAAATTGCACTCCAATGATACTGGATATCATCAATGAGTGAATGACATCGAAAACATCTCATTGTCATGACATATATGACTTATTATTAAAGATGAGGTATTCTATAGACATGGATCTATTGAGAATCAATTTTGAGCTTTACTAGGCAAGCGCCAAAGAAATAGCTGCACAATATAAAATATATAAACATAAGAGAGCAAAATACTCATCATGTAGCTGAAGAAGAAGATGAATATGACAATGATGTCAGTATCACTATTACATATTTCAAATCTGGCAAGAACACATTGATGTTGCAGATTTTGATTGGAGCATTTATTTTTTCAAGAATATATTGTATAGGCAAATGCCTCAATAAAGTCATAAAGTCTCAAATGTATTTTTATGAGAATTGAGCTTTATTCAAATTTGTTATTGCAATGACATAGAAAGCCATCAAAATGCCTTATTTTGGCATATGGTTCGAAAAATAAATAATTGCGTCATGAATATATATGGTGAAGCAATACAGTGGGTCAAAGGAGAAAAGAAAAAATATTTTGGAAAAAATTGAAAAAAGTGAAAGAAGAAAAGGCCAAATGTGATGAAAAATACCAAATATGAAAAAAAAGTCAAAATTAATAAAAATTACTGTTCATGTGAACAGTACAGTAAAAAAATTAAGGTGAATATTTTCACTTGTACAAATGTTGATTTCTCTCCTATTATTTGTAAGTATATATATGCCTTGGAGAGTTTAGTTGTTTAAAGCCGATAGTGTGACTAACTGTAACACCCCATCCTAAATTGACATTTTTACCGGGATTAGGCGAGTTACAGAGTATTGTAACCGCACTGTTAATTTTTCCCAAATTAATATCGAGATATTCTCGGTTCTGGGGGAAAATAGAATTAATGTCCCGAGGGGGTAGATTATGTTAATACGAGTTCCCCGGTATGTCCGGAAGATTTTTTCCAGAGCTACGAGTTGTTAGTTACGAATTGATCCAATTTACGGAAGTAACAAATGTTAAATTACTTTACCGTAGAAAAAGATGACTTTGCGATAAGTCGAAAATTTGAGGAAGTTTCCTTCGGGGAAGTTGTAGAGGACATTAATACGAACCCGTGGGTATGTCATATGAATTAATCGGAGTTCGTATACGAAAGTTATGCGGGATAAAGTGTTGTTACCGTGCGGTAAAAGTAAATAGTAAAATATCTATTTACTATTTATGGTAACTAATCTTTGGCAGATCTGAACCGTTGGATTTGTGAGATCGAATCTGGGCCGTTGATTTTTCGTTATAAAAGGGGGGGAACGAGGAGATAAGGGGAGGGGGGATTCTATCTCTCTCTCACACTCTCTCTCCTTCTGCCTTACTCACTCTCGCTCTCTTCCTCTCTCTCTCTTTCGTTCGAGTTCTCTATCCCTTTCGGATCTCTTCCACAGTCTCTCTCTCTCCAGTTTCTCTCCCTCCCACAACCCCTGCGTCTGTCACCTAGCTGGGTTGATCTGATGCCGGATTAGAGGCGTAGATGGTTGTTGGAGACCCAAGCGCGAGGCAGGTGAGGTGTTAAGGAGATTCGATCCGCTTGGTGTGGAGGCGGAGCGGAGGCGAGGGTATGGGTTTAGGATAGAGAGGGCCGAGACGCAATCATGCCTCTTCGGTAAGTCTCGAACTCGATTTTTCTCTTTACTTGTTGTTTCGCTGTTGGTTTTGTGTTGTTGGTTGTGACTGGGAGAATTGCTGGCTAGAAATAGGAGAGAATCCGGCCAGTTGACCGGCCGGAAATGGTTAGGGTAAATTCTTGGATTTTTACCGCGGTAGATCCAGATTCTTACTGAGTTACCGTGGAGGTAAAATGACAGAACTGCCCCTGGCAGTTTAGGGTAATTACATGAGTGCCATCGTGGTTAAATCCCAGAAATACCCCTGGTAGTTTGAGTTTATTACCGGACTGCCACTAGAGCTGAAATTCCAAGAATACTCCTGCCATATTTGTATATTTACAGGGCTGCCTTGGGACTGAAATCCTAAAAATGCCCCTGACAGTTTGGTATAATCACAAGACTGCCACTAGGGGTAAAAAGACAATACTGCCCCCGACAGCTTAACATATCTACCAAACTGCCATTGAGGTGGAATTGACTTTATTGCCCTTGACAGTTTAGGATAACTACAAAGGTACCTTCCAGTTGACATTAGAGTTATGCCTCTGGAGGATTGGTTATTTACGTGGATGTTCAATGTTTTATATTTATATTTATATTTATGTGTTATTGTTGTTTATAATCGTGTGGTTGCCCTTATTATCTGTCTTGCTATGTATGGATGTTATTGTTACGAATGGTGGAATGTTCGGGTTAATCCCGTGGGTTAGTTGGTCGGTGGATACCTCATTTGCGAGGTTAACTCAGGATATGCGTTAGGTGTATGTTATCCTCATTTATAAAGCGTCCGTTAAATAGAATAGCGGGATTCGCCCGGTTAGGATGTTAATTAAAATAAGAGCTACGTGTGGCTTGATCCCTGAGGACAGGGTACGTAGGCAGCCTGACCGGGATTCGGGTGCAGTAACAAATATTATTAGAACCCCTAGGTTCTTTAAATGGTTGATTTGAGATCCAAATGTGGGAATCGGGATAACCTCCGGTTTGAGGTCTATTCCGGTACCGTTTGGACTGTTTGAATTGGTTTATAAAAGGGTTATCCTGGCTCAAGGGGGATTTCGAGTAAATCTCTCTTGTGTTAGGTCCCGCACGTCCTAACCCAGGGTTAGGGAGGTAAACTTGGGTCAGGGCGTGACAAATGGTATCAGAGCATACGTTCAAATCTCGGACCAAAGGATTGTGAGAATCAAATAAATTCTTTCTTCGATTTGTGTTTGTTGTTGTTGGGGGTTTATTATAATATGGATTATGATGAGAATTGCCACCGGCTTCGGATGTTTAATGCGTATATTATGTGGGTGTTGGTTGCTTGAGTTAGGTTGGTATTTTATCCTTACATTGAGTGACCGTTGCTTGTAGTTGTAATAACATATAGCTATGTGTTATTCAGGTCGTCAGATTCCGTCGGTGATTCTCACCGGGACCGAGCGTACAGACCCTAGCTATGTGTTATTCGGGTCGCCAGATTCCGTCAGTGATTCTCACCGAGACCGAGCATACGAACCCTAGCTATGTGTTATTCGGGTCGCCAGATTCCGTCGGTGATTCTCACCGAGACCGAGCGTACGGACCCTAGCTATGTGTTATTCGGGTTGCGGACCCTAGCTATGTGTTATTCGGGTCGCCAGATTCCGTCGGTGATTCTCACCGGGACCGAGCGTACGGACCCTAGCTATGTGTTATTCGGGTCGTCAGATTCCGTCGGTGATTCTCACCGGGATCGAGCTTACGGACCTTTGCTAGAGGTTGTTTTGGTGTTCCTCCTCATGAGTGGTAGTAGAGCGGGGCTCCTCCTCACGAGTGGTAGTAGAGCGGTGCTCCTCCTCACTAGTGGTAGCAGAGCGGGGCTCCTCCTCATGAGTGGTAGTAGAGCGGTGCTCCTCCTCACGAGTGGTAGTAGAGCGGGGCTCATCCTCACGAGTGGTAGTATAGCGGGGCTTCTCCTCACGAGTGGTAGTAGAGCGGGGATCCTCCTCACGAGTGGTAGTAGAGCGGGGATCCTCCTCACGAGTGGTAGTAGAGCGGTGCTCCTCCTCACGAGTGGTAGTAGAGCCGTGCTCCTCCTCACGAGTGGTAGTATAGCGGGGCTCCGCACGAGTGGTAGTAGAGCGGTGCTCCTCCTCATGAGTGGCAGCTGAGCGGGGCTCCTCATGTGTGGTAGTAGAGCGGGTGCTCTTCATGAGTGGCAGTTGAGCGGGGCTCCTCCTCATGAGTTACGGTTGAGCGGGGCTCCTCTTGGGATTAACTTGTAGTGTGGAAAACCATTAGAGTATGAAAGAGATCAGGATATCCCCTTCGAGGAAAACCCACTCATGAGGTATGGTAGACGTTGAGCTAATTGGTGTAAAAATTTGAAACTGATTACAGAAGCACCATGAGATGCATGCAGGATTTTGGGCCAAAATTTTGTCCTTTAGGCAAGACTTCAGCACGCATGAGTTAGTGTGCGAGCTTGTTAGCTCTGACTGCTGGAAAATGCCCTACTGATATAAGAGAGGGGTAGGATGAGGAAATTCACTGTGACTGAGTATGTAAGGATGAAATCCATGTAGACGCGAAGTTGCATAGCGGATTCATTAGCTCGAGTGAGCAGTTTAAGATCGCATTGTGGTATGCGAGTCTGTTCGAGCCCTGTGGTTGAAAGTTGGGGTATTAGGAACATGGGTTGAGGATTTTTGATTAAGGGCGCATGAGATAATACGTCCACGACTTCAAGGCCTAGTGTAGAAAGTTCACATCTTTTTAGTCTCGAAAGGTGCAAGAGATGTATGAGTTTCCTCCACGGTGATGGACAGTAGCATTTTCACCCTTCCATGTGGAAGACTTTGGTGTTAAATGTCAAGTGTGGCAGTCGTAAAAGTAGAGCATTCGAGTCGACTACAAGTTAGTTTGGGTTATGTCCGGGAAAGCTACCAGATTGTCGAAATTGCCATTTTGGAAATTAGCTTGTGAAGAGTTAAGAGGCAAGCCTTATGGAGTCGATTACGACAAAAGGGATGAGACTAGGGTATCGTACTCTAGTGTTTTAAGCGAGTGTAGCTATGTTTTCCGTATTGCAAATGCGAGAAGACTCTGGTTTCTAAAGGAAATGATACATAGAGCTTGTGACTCTGGTTTTCCTGAAGCTCCGTTCGGTGGAACTTGACGACATTCCTTGACAGTTGGTTTTACGTTCCGCATTGGGAATTTCGAGGACGAAATTCTTATAAGGGGGGTAGATTGTAACACCCCGTCCCAAATTGACATTTTTTACCGGGATTAGGTGAGTTACAGAGTATTGTAACCGCACTGTTAATTTTCCCTGAATTAATATCGAGACATTCTCGGTTCTGGGGGAAAATAGAATTAATGTCCCGAGGGGTAGATTATGTTAATACGAGTTTCCCGGTATATCCGGAAGATTTTTTCCAGAGCTACGAGTTGTTAGTTACGAATTGATCCAATTTACGAAAGTAACAAATGTTAAATTACTTTACCGTAGAAAAAGATGACTTTGCGATAAGTCGAGAATTTGAGGAAGTTTCCTTTAGGGAAGTTGCAGAGGACATTAATACGAACCCGTGGGTATATCCTATGAATTAATCGAAGTTCGTATACGAAAGTTATGCGGGATAAAGTGTTGTTACCGTGTGGTAAAAGTAAATAGTAAAATATCGAATTACTATTCATGGTAACTAATCTTTGGCAGATCTAGACCGTTGGATTCGTGAGATCGAATCTGGGCCGTTGATTTTTCGTTATAAAAGGGGGGGAACGAGGAGATCGGGGGAGGGGGGATTCTATCTCTCTCACTCTCTCTCTCCTTCTGCCTCACTCACTCACTCACTCTCGCTCTCTTCCTCTCTCTCTCTCTCTCTCTCTCTCTCTCTCTCTCTCTCTCTTCCGTCCGAGTTCTCTATCCCTCTCGGATCTCTTCCACAGTCTCTCTCTCTCTAGTTTCTCTCCCTCCCTTAACTCCTGCGACTGTCACCTAGATGGGTTGATCTGTTGCCGGATTAGAGGCGCGATGGTTGTTAGAGACCCGAGCGCGAGGCAGGGGAGGTGTTGAGGAGATTCGATCCGCTTGGTGTGGAGCCGGAGCGGCGGCGAGGGTATGGGTTTAGGAGAGCGACAGGAGCTCGATCGAGGAAAAGAGGGCCAAGGCGCAATCGTGCCTCTTCCGTGAGTCTCGAACTCGATTTTTCTCTTTACTTGTTGTTTCGCTGTTGGTAAGAATTTGTCATGAGAGTTTCATTTATTGAGAACGGAGATTAAGGACGTTTGGTTGGAAGTTTCTGTACAAACGTCCAGTAGATGGCCTAACCATTTAAGTATATGTCGGAAGTGGGTTATTGTTAGTCGCTCCGACTTTTATGCTGGTTAGCGAGATTATTAAGTGTCGTTAGTAGGTGGTTGATTGCATGTTGAGATAGATGCACGAAAGTGGTGAAGTGACAGCAGTGGGGTAAGGTTTACTAGATCAGTGAATTTGAGCGAGAATGTTTGTGGATGCTCAAGCTTAAACCTGCGACCAAAGTCGTCCGTTATGACACTTTGTTTCGTCGAGGGTGATTAACGGAGCTTGATGGCATGGGAATGTGTGCACTCACTGGCTGTGGTTTAATCAATTATTGTAACCGAAGCTGTACTTAGTCGTGTTTGGGGTTCATGAGTTACATCCACTGCAGTGACAGGAAATATTCTCAATTTGATCTGTGGAATGAGGATTGATCTGGGAAATTGAATTTTAGTGTACATAATGAAATTCTGAGAGGATTAGAGTATAGCTGGCATTGCTATGGTCATTGGTCATTTGAGTAGTGACCTTACTTGTTAGGAATTATTGACCTAGCGACAGTTCTTGGCGCCACGTGTGTAGAGCAGTAGCAAGAAAGGTCATTGGAGGTGACTCTCGAAATTGTCAGCATTTCGGAGAGTATGAAATGCGGTGGAACTAGGAAAGGTTTTCCTTGACGACTCGAAAGTGTTACGAGTCTAAGTGTGGTAATATTTGTTACTGAGACTGGTAAAGTATGTTGCTGTTTATAGGTGGAACCTAATATTTCACCTTTACCGGGTTACAATTAAATGTGAAGCCACTCTGGGCCCTTTGTCTGGGCCCAATTCGCCATAAAGCTAAGTAAAGCAAGGGAAACTACTCCCACATTGGAAAGGGACGGGAATGCTGTCTTCAATGCTACTATAAATACCGGCACATACATCCCCATAAAGGGGAGAACTTCTGAACTACGATGAAACTTCTTGACTATTCCCGAGTTTTATGCTTAGCTGACAGTGTCTAACTTAAGCATCGGAGTGGCTTCCCTCGGTAAACCCGGGGACGCCTCTTTGACGTGTTTGTTCTTTACACAGGAAAACTCGAAGTACAGGGAAGTCCGCTATTTCTGGAGCCGTGCAACCCGCTAAAGGGACCACGAGCCACCCGGAAACAATTGGTGCTCTCGTTGAGAGTCGAACTCAAGACCTCCCGCTTAATATTTTGAAGAACAATGATGGAATCCTCCAGGTTATGGAAACCCGCGAACTTTTGACAGTGCATACATCAAACCCGCTACCCTCCCACCCGCGTGATAATAGGTACCAAGTTATCTACAACTGTCCAAGTTTATTATGTTTTGATGTTATATATAAAGCCTTTCAGGCCCACATAAAACCCGGCCGGGTTATGTCTATCAATCAGTTTGTTGAGTGAATACAGGCGATCTCCATTTGCCATGAAATATTGCAAGCCTTTCACGGCCTTATTTCATGGTCAAAACTCAGCAAGCTCCGATAAATCTCCGATAATCTCCATTTGACATGAAATATTGCAAGCCTTTCACGGCCTTATTTCATGGTCAAAACTCAGCAAGCTCCGATAAATCTCCGATAATCTCCGATAATCTCCATTTGACATGAAATATTGCAAGCCTTTCACGGCCTTATTTCATGGTCAAAACTCAGCAAGCTCCGATAAATCTCCGATAATCTCCATTTGACATGAAATATTGCAAGCCTTTCACGGCCTTATTTCATGGTCAAAACTCGGCAAGCTCCGATAAATCTCCGATAATCTCCGGTCTACATGACGTGAAATATTGCAAGCCTTAAAAGGCCTTATTTCGCTGTCAAACTCGGAAATCTCCGATAATCTCTGATAATCTCCTTAACTTGAAATATTGCAAGCCTTTCACGGCCTTATTTCAGTCTTTGAAAGTCCTAACGGACCCGTACAGCCCTAGCGGCACTATTTTTATTGAACATGCCAAACCGGCAATATGCGTACATTTTGTCAACACTTGTATATTATGCATCACGTTACCGTGTTATTCGACAGGAAGTCATAACGGACCGGTACAGCCCTACCGGGCCTATTGTCATTTTATGACGATAACATGCCAGACCGGCACTATGTGTAAATTTTATCTACACTTGCGAGATATGCATCAACTCAACTTGTTATTTTACAGGGAACGAGTGTTATGGAATGACACCCCCCCTAAAAAGCCCTAGCGGCCCATGGAGGGCCCGTAAAGCCCTAGCGGCACCATTTTTATTTACATGCCAAACCGGCATTATATGTGCAAATTGTCACCACTTGCAGGTTATGCATCGGGTTGAAAGTCCTTATGAACCCGTAAAGCCCTAGCGGCACTATTTTTATTAACATGCCAAACCGGCATTATATGTGTAAATTTTATCACATTTGCATATTTTGCATCAGATTACCGTGGTAATCGGCAGGAAGCCCTTGAAAGTCCTAACGGACCCGTACAGCCATAGCGGCCCTATTTTAACTTTGTAATGTTAACATGCCAACCCGGCACTATATGTGAATTTTGTCAACACTTGCAGGTTATGCATCGGGTTGGAAGTCATACTTGACCCGTAAAGCCCTAGCGGGCCTTAGAAGTCCTAACGGACCCGTATACCCTAGCGGCATTATCTTTATTTACATGCCAAATCGGCATTATGTATAAAATGTCAACACTTGTATATTGTGCATCAGATTAACGTGTTATTTTACAGGAAGAAATACCGTGTTATAGAATGGTATTCCCCCAGTAAAAACCAGCGGTCCTTGGAAGTCCTAACGGACCCCTAAAGCCTTAGCGGCACTATCTTTATTTACATGTCAAACCGGCATTGTGTAAATTTTTATACTATGCATCAGGTTACCGTGTTATTTCACAAGAGCGAAGGAAAAGCTTGATTACTTCAAAGAGGTCAATTACAAGAGCAGTAAACCGCTACAAAACAGACTACACTACAAAAGCAAAGACAAATACTTAGGCTCCAGCTCAGGGCGCTGCAGACCCGCTACCACCGCCAGTACTCGAGCCGCCACGTCCTCCCCGGGGCCGTATGATAAACTGTCCCCTACGGAGCGGTGGCCGGTTTTGAGGACCACCGACAATCCCACCACGGGAAGTACCTCTCCGGGCTGCTGAAGAATGAACCGGGGGACTCCGAGCCAGGTTTGCAGGAGCCCTAGGGTTTGCGGCCATGGCAGGAGTCGACCGGGAGGTGCCTGCAGCCTCGTCGGGTCTAACGTGACCTTGGTGACCATCATACCCGGCTTTGTCGAGCCACCCTTGGCTAATCCCGGCGCTAACAATTTCGGCACGAGCCTCAGCCCTCGCTGACCGCAGCTTCAGCTCAAACTCTGGACTCGCCAGAAACTCGGAGACTGCAGAGTCCTTGGCCCAGGAAACTGCCTGGATAAAATCCCCTTTTTGTTGCTCCAGGGAAGTAACTTGTTGCTGCAACCCCTGGTTCTGCTCGGTCAGCTGGGCTATCGCGGCGTCTTGAGCACACCGGTCCTCCCGGTGACCCTCGATGACTTTCTCCAATTCCGAGTTCTTGGCCACCAGGTCTGCTATGTGTTCTTCTGCCTTGGCCAACTTCTCACTCGACGCAATGGCTGATGCGCTTGCGAATTCCCGGACCTGAGCCAGGTTTTCTTCACTCGCCGTCACCTGGTCCCGGGCGGCCCGGAGATCATCCCTGAGGACTCTCTCTCGCTCGGGGATGCCTTCGGTTATGAGCCGATCAGTTGCCAAGTACGACAACCTGACAGCCTACACAAATCAAATAACGGGTTAGTACAAGGAAACAAACAAAAGAAGAACGGGTTAAAAGAAGAAGACAAACTTACCCGCATCAGTTTCTCCTGCGCCCTCCGGGCTACAGTCAGCGGGTCCTCATGCTCCAGGACATAGGAGTCGGCGGCGCAGTTCTTCAAGTCCGCTACCATCCTTTGGATGGCCACGTCCGCCATTCCCCCGCTCGCCAACTCCTTCATTATCTCGTCAGTGTCCCGGTGCTGCTTTCTCTCCCTCCTCTCTTTCCTCTCCTTCCTCCTCCTCTTCCTCTCGGACCTTGCCAAGCTGGATGCCTCCCGGGTGCGTTTGTGGGAGGGGACGGTTTCCACTTCGTGCACTTCGTCGCTCCCATCACTCCCCTCAGGGTTCTCACTCGCCACCCCTTCGAAACCGACAACTTCTTCACCCCCGTCGTCATCCTCTTCGGTAAACTCCTCCTCACCCGGGAGCATAGATGAGGGAACTGCGCTCATCACCGGTTCTTCAAACTCCACCTCTTCGTCTGCTAAGGGGAATTGAGTCACCGGGTCTTCCGCCACCTCCTCCGCGGGGCTCCCCACAATCTCTTCATCTAACTCCTGGTACATCTCCGTGCCAAGTACCTCAGCAAGGTACCCGGGGATCTCGTTGAAGTGCAAGGTGTCCACGAGGAATTTCTCAGTATCCCCTTGCTCTGCTTCTGGGCGCAGGAAAGCCGCTTTCGTGGTCAGGTTAATGTCGTATAATTGACCATCCGTTGCTTGTGTCCGGATCCCGGCCCAAACAGCCTTATCTTCAAACCCGTCGTATATTCCTGGGTTCTTCCGCTTCGTAAACTCCATTGGAAGAAGAGCTGCAGAAACACATATAGCCCGTTACACAAGAAGCATTTAACAACAAAAGTTGAAGGAACACGAGACAAACCTGGGAGCTCCATCAACCGGCACCTGCTGTACACATACAGCCTACAAAGCCGGTATGAACTCCGGTCATCTTGACCCCGGAAGGCCCATAGCATCCTCCGGATCCTCTTCTCCATCACCGGCTCCAGAGGAATGTCGGGGACGTCTGCAACACAAGTAACATGATTATAACCCGGGACGGAGAAAAGAAAGAAACCCTGAGGAAGAAGACTTACTCATCAGTTGTTGGAAATCGACCGGTACTTGGAGCGCGTATCCCGGGTCTTGAAAGTTTCTTATCAAGAAACTTTTCTCCCTCCAGGTCCGGCTCACGGAGGTTGGCAGGTCCTCGACAATCTTCTTGAAAACCGCTTTGGACTTCAGTTGGATGGTCCCGCTGAAACCCGCCTTCCGGGAGTACTCGGCCCGGTACATGGCGTGTAACTCGTGATAGGTTGGCATCTGCTGCTTCAACACCTTGTACATAACGCACAACCCGAGTAGCTGCCTCCACATGTTCGGTCCAACTTGCCCGATTGCGAAGTTGCTCGCAGCCCCGGGAGCGAAGAACTGATCCTCGGGTTCTAAAGTCCGAATTTCCACAGACTCGGGAATCTTCCAGTTACTCCTAAGCTCCACAATCTCCTCCGCGGTCAGTGAGTACCCGGGAGGGTCGAGAGCGGTCCCATCAGTGAAGGTCACTGAGGAAAACTCGGGGACGTGAGCGTCCATTGCAGGGTTTGTCATCTGCAAAACAATAAACACGGGGGCGTCAACAAAACCCAGGTAACCCGGCGTCACGAAGCTAAATTCCCAGACGCAGAAACCCAGAAAACGTTCCTGGGAACCCAGAAACAGTACACAAATCGTCCCAAAACAATCAAAAAGGAGGGAAGAAGAAACAGTACCTTACTTTTAAGTGTTTGAAGGGGTTTTTGAGATCGATTTGAGTTGGAGAATCCAAAGAAACAGCGACAAAAAAGAGCGAAAGCAAAAAGGCACGAAAAAGTTATCGGGTTTGGAGGTGAGACAAAACTGTCACCTTCAACCCCTATTTATACAGTTAGAGACGTACACTGAAGGGACGTTTCGGTTTTTCGAGAAAATCGACACATGTCGTGCATGCCGCGTCCCAAAACCAAAAAACTTTTCAGTTTCCCCCCACTACAACCCGGAGAGGTCGTTTTGAATTCTCAACGTAAAGAGTGTCTGCAGGTTACGCTTGCGTACGGACTTGGGGGACTGGGTACCCCGGGTTTGGTTGCTAACTTTGTAACCCGGTAAAGAAACGATTTTAAGTCCCCACCCAAGCGTACCCCTTGACTGAGGACTTGGGGGACTTGTTTATAGGTGGAACCTAATATTTCACCTTTACCGGGTTACAATTAAATGTGAAGCCACTCTGGGCCCTTTGTCTGGGCCCAATTCGCCATAAAGCTAAGTAAAGCAAGGGAAACTACTCCCACATTGGAAAGGGACGGGAATGCTGCCTTCAATGCTACTATAAATACCGGCACATACATCCCCATAAAGGGGAGAACTTCTGAACTACGATGAAACTTCTTGACTATTCCCGAGTTTTATGCTTAGCTGACAGTGTCTAACTTAAGCATCGGAGTGGCTTCCCTCGGTAAACCCGGGGACGCCTCTTTGACGTGTTTGTTCTTTACACAGGAAAACTCGGAGTACAGGGAAGTCCGCTATTTCTGGAGCCGTGCAACCCGCTAAAGGGACCACGAGCCACCCGGAAACAGTTGCTATGTTGAGCAACACTCCATCGGAAATCGTGGAGTGATTAAGCCACGTTCAGATTAAGTTATGATCTGAGGGGATGTTAACGTGTGGCAGTGGATCTTGTAATTTAGGATCTGTAGTGGTAATGTGATTTTCGGTGCACGCAGCTATTTTCCCTTTTCAATTGGAAGGGTAAGTGGTTGTGCATCTTGAATCTTACCGAATAAAGGATGCGGTGGTTGGTGTACTTGCGGAGCATGGGGGACAGATTTTGTTAGAAACTGTCTAGTTATGCGAGTTGACTCTGTGAAGTTGACACGCCCAGTGCGAGAATGGTGTTTGATAAGTTGTGTCTTGATAACTGGATGCTCGGTGATCGTTGTGGCTGAGTTCGGTGAAATTAATTCCCGATGCTTGTTCAGGGTTTCCTTTGGATGTGCACCAGTGGCACTAAATTTTATATAGATGTTCGATCTGGTTAAATGTCCAAAGTTGTCGGTTATTACCGGACGATGGGGTAACAGAGGCATCTGGGAATGGAATATCCTTGTTGAGCGGGTAAGGCTCTGGAATTCTTTTAATGGTAAGTCTATCCCTGATTGCGATACGGGTAATGTGTATTGGACGCTCAGATACGGTTGAAGTGCAAGTTCTACACTATGCGTCATTCCAAGTTAAGGTAAAAGATAGGGAGGTTAGTGGCACCTTACCTATGAATAGTACGGAGATGTATTACCCGTGGTAAAGTGCGTTGTAGTTCCACGAGGTGATAATTGAGTTGGCGATTCTAATGATCAGGGTGTTGGTAAAATCAAGATTTATCCGGTCAGAATAGCTTTGTAGGCAGTGTGAAGCCTGACAATTTGTCTTCATGCGAGGAATAAGTATTGTTGGACCTCGATGTCAGGAGCTTTTGGACCTCCCTGATGTAAAGGTTATGGTTTTGGGAATACGCTAAAAATTCATAGCAATTCATGTCCTGTGTGTGCAAGTGGTTTGAGTAATGATAGAGTAAGGGAAGACAATTACTCTACAACAGGACAACTTGACAGAATGGTTTCTAGAAAGCGTAAATCAGATCAGGGAGCCTTGTTCAAATGAGGTGCTGGTTTGTGTAACACAAGTCATCATGGTTTTCTCGTGGACTTGTTGTCAGTAGATTTGACTCCACGTGGTATTGTGTTACTAGAGGATTTAAATCTATTAGTGACATCGAACCCTACTCCTCAGGCGTGGTAGTCATTTCCTGCAGAGGGAATGTGGGAGATGATATCTAAAGTTCAACGAAAGAATACGAGTATTCTTGAAGAAATTTTACTCGCGATAAGCGAGGAGTGATTGAATCAGAATGAGTATTAGCAGTATTGTGACGACGTCACTTGTAGTTGGTAAGGACAGTTGTTGGTGGTTATTTGGCTAAACCAGAAGGGATAGGAGGTTGGTTACTGGTCGAAGTTGTTATGTTGTGCAGTTGGATTTTCTAAGATATGGTTATACTCCGGTTTAGGCAACAGGGAATTGTTGCCAAAGGATGTTTTCAGCGTATGACAGAATTTGTCATCTTTTCGTGAAAAACAATAGCGATTTTCGCGAGGATTACAGATGGTGGATCAGTGATAGGCAGTGTCGTATTCCACCTCATAAAGGAGATGGAGTACAGAAGAATTCAGTGATTCAGTTGATCAATGATTCAAGAGAAAATCATTGTGATCCACGGTAAGACCTTATGCTTTAGTTTTGACCTAAGAAGAGTGGTCGGGTGTCAGAAAATGGGGAAGTAGCGGAGGTTATCATCCACGTAGGAAGGAGTGCTACGTTGGCTAGATGTGACACGTGACAAGGATACATGAGTTTGAGGAATATGTTGGGTATCCTTAGAGTTAATGGATACCTAGTGTCACGTATGTCCATGTTACGTAAATAAGTTTACTACCTTACATCCTATGTCAATAGACTTCTGGTTGGTACTGGAAATTGGCTTTCAAGGAGGAACAGTAAGGATGTTGATCGTAAAGAGCAGGTGTTTAGGTTTTGACAATGCTTTTCGTGAGGCGTCTCAGAAGAGTTCTCAGAAGGAAGTGGATATTGGAGAACAATGTTATTATTTTAAGTGGTACTATCCCCCTCTGTGTTGGACTTTGAGTATAGAAATTTCGAGGACGAAATTTTTATAAGGTGGGGAGAATTGTCACGCCCCGATCCTAGAATTATTTTACGGTTGGTTACTTTGGTCTTTTACCATTTAAAGTGACCGTTTAACCGTACAATGATCGTAAAGTTGACTTTTCGTTAAGTCGAGAATTTGGGGAAACTTCCTTCATAAAAGTTGTAGAGGGCGTCGTTACGAGTTCGTGGACATGTAGCACGCTGAAATCGGAGTTCGTATGAGAAAGTTATGAACAAAAGTATAAAGTTACTATGCGGTAAAACGGCTATATATAGGAGTTACCGGGGTGAAAAATCAGATTTTCACCCGGCTCTCTCTCCTCTCCCCCGACGGAAAACTGCGCCGAGCTTCCGGCCGCCACAGCGCCGCCGTCCGGCCACCTCAGGCCGGCGCACCGGTCCCAAAAGTTCGGCCTTCGAGTCTACTTCAATCCTAGGTAAGCTTTCCGACCTAACTCGCCGTAAATCGGGAGAAATTCCGATTTGTTCTTGGTGTGTACAGTAGATTTTCGGGATTGAATTTCTCCCTCCCTAGATCACCAATTGTTGAGTTCTTTATATGTTTAGGATGGGTTTTAGGTGTACTACAATCCCCTAGAATTTGGTAGCTTGATTTGAAGTGTGTAGGGAGAATTGAGGATTTGAAGTTTGGTAGTGTAATTTTTCGGGGTCTACTGTTCATCGAGTTTTTGACCTAGTTAGAGGCCGAATTGGCCTTCGAGTTGAACTAGAAAGTTGTTCCAATTGATGAGACGAAGCTACTGGTAAAATTTGGTGGCGATCGGAGGTCGCCTGAATTTTAGCCGGAATTTCTGCCGGCGGCCGCCGTCGGCGGCGGAGCTGGCGGCGGTGCCGCCACTTTTTGGGCAGTTTTTCATGCCCATTAATTAGTACATATTGTGAGGAGTCTATGGTTAAAATTTGGTAATTTTTGGAGGAGTTTTGGTTAGGTTTTGGAATTGTTCTAGTTTAGTATTATTGGCGGATAATTAAATATTATTCCGACCATCGATTATTGCCGGTTAAGGTTTAAGGATTTATTTTAAGGACTCCTAAGGTATTGGTGAAGTGGTTGAATGGGTGTCCATAGTAATTCAACGAATTAATACGTGACACCCTAACGTCAAGTTAAAGTAATAAAGGGAAGTTCGGAAGCTGAGTCGGACTTCCGGTAAATTGAGTTAAGAGTCGATAACCGGGAAAGAAAGTCAAAAAGGTTAAAATGTCATAAAAAGGAACTCGGTCAACTTGTGGTCAAATAGGATTTCCTGGTCAAACTAGGAAAAGACCAAGTCAACTGTAAAGACTAATATAATGGTTTGTTTGTACAGTCTCTGATTGAACGTGAGACGGACTCGACTACGCGGTTAGTCCGAGGGTTTCGCTTGAGGAGCTTTCCGAGCAGGAAGAAGGTCGCAATGAGTACTGTGAGTGGACCTTTGTTTTAAATTAAATTGCATGCCTTATACTTTATTTGATTTCTCCTGCATTTATGATTTCCTCCATTTATATGTTTTACGGTGATTTGGGAAAATGAGATTTAAGGATTTAAAGGTAAACAAACCGGGAAAGAGGTTCATACCCTTCCCGTAATTTTCCCGGGGTATGTTATTCTTGATTATCACCGTTTTGGGATTATGGAGGGGGGTGATTTTAAAAGGAGAAATTTGGCTCACGGATTTAAAGGGGTTTTCGATTTATTATTCCCATGAGGTTTTACAGGTTTTAAAGGGGCTTTGGAAAGGGAAAAGGATAAAGGGAAAAGGATTGTATGCTAGCATGGACCCTCTCCGGTTGAGCTGGTCAGTAGACCTTCCCGGATAGAGCAGGTCGGGGACCCTCTTCGGTTGAGCTGGTCATTAGACCTTCCCGAATAGAGCAGGTCGGGGACCCTCTCTGGTGGAGCCGGTCACTAGACCTTCCCAGATAGAGCAGGTCGGGGACCCTCTCCGGTGGAGCTGGTCATTAGACCTTCCCGGATAGAGCAGGTCGGGTTTTCTCGTGGATGAGGTTAACACCCCACATATTTGTTTATAATTGAGCCAAGGCATCATTTATGTTTTACTTGCATGCGGATTTTCCTAGAAAAACTTAGAGGGAGAGCATTAAAGGAATTAGAGCTTTTATAATTATTTTTGTCCACTCACCCTGACAGTTTTTCAATGTTTCTCCCCTGGGCCCTTCGTTTTCAAATGCCCAGTGGTGCAGGGTTCTTGAGAGGAGGTCGTGCGCGTACAAGAGTCGAGGCATAGTCAATCAATCTGTTGCTGCCGCAATTCTTTAGGGTAATCATCTTAGTAGACTGCTCTGACTAACCCAGTATAGCTAATTAAGTAGGTTAGGGAGCAGGATGCCTTCATGAGTTAGGGTTTGTTGTAGATACTCATGGAAGTGCTGAGTTGGATCGTAGGAAGGGTTGGCCATTTCAAGGGGGTTTCGGTAAGAAGTTCCCTTGGGGTGGTCCCCGCAGGATTTACTTCGAGTTAAAGGGATTTAACTCGGGGTGGGTCCTGACAGGTAAATTCTTAGATTTTTACCGCGGTAGATCCGGATTCTTACTGAGTTATCGTGGAGGTAAAATGACAGAACTGCCCCTGGCAGTTTAGGATAATTACAGGAGTGCCATCATGGTTAAATCCCAGAAATACCCCTGGTAGTTTGAGTTTATTACCGGACTGCTACTAGAGCTGAAATTCCAAGAATACCCCTGCCATATTTGTATATTTACAGGGCTGCCTTGGGACTGAAATCCCAAAATTGCCCCTGACAGTTTGGTATAATCACAAGACTGCCACTAGGGGTAAAAAGACAATACTGCCCCTGACAGCTTAACATATCTACCAAACTGCCATTGAGGTGGAATTGACTTTATTGCCTTGACAGTTTAGGATAACTACAAGGGTACCTTCCAGTTGACATTACAGTTATGCCTCTGGAGGATTGGTTATTTACGTGGATGCTCAATGTTTTATATTTATATTTATGTGTTATTGTTGTTTATAATCGTATGGTTGCCTTTATTATCTGTCTTGCTGTGTATGGATGTTATTGTTACGAATGGTGGAACGTTCGGGTTAATCCCGAGGGTTAGTTGGTCGGTGGATACCTCATTTGCGAGGTTAACTCAGGATATGCGTTAGGTGTATGCTATCCTCATTTATAAAGCGACCGTTAAATAGAATAGCGGGATTCGCCCGGTTAGGATGTTAATTAAAATAAGAGCTACGTGTGGCTTGATCCCTGAGGACAGGGTACGTAGGCAGCCTGACAGGGATTCGGGTGCAGTAACAAATATTATTAGAACCCCTAGGTTCTTTAAATGGTGGATTTGAGATCCAAATGTGAGAATCGGGATAACCTCCGGTTTGAGGTCTATTCCGATACCGTTTGGACTGTTTGAATTGGTTTATAAAAGGGTTATCCTGGCTCAAGGGGGATTTCGAGTAAATTTCTCTTGTATTGGGTCCTGCACGTCATAACCCAGGGTTAGGGAGGTAAACTTGGGTCGGGACGTGACACTAACCACATAACACTAAAAAATATATGCAGTTATTTGTTGGCTTGATGCCTCATAATCCTTATGTGACTCGGATGATTGGATCATTATCACAATGATAAAAAGTGCGATAGATGACTCAATTTTTATAGTCTTTTGACAGAATGATTAATATTATTGAAGTTCTTTATGCTCCAAGAGCTAATCGAACCCTTATAAGCTTTATGAATACATTGCTAATGATTTTCATGTGGAAATAAATTGAGAATTGGACATGAGTTCCTTTGCATTACCTTTAATTATTGTGAGTGTATGAGTATTAGAGAAGAATATGTGTCAGTATATCACTCTAGTGGGTTATATATAACCACTTTTGAAATTATTTGATTCAACAATGTCATAAGATATGACTATTAAGATTCTGACATATATAGGCTTTGACACGACTTGTTAAGACATCATGATCATGATATGATGATCTGTTTATTGAAATGAAAAAACACACGGAGATTCATTGTTTTGAGTGAAAAGAAGCAAAAACCAAAAGAACATAGTTCAGTAGGCAAATACTACTACTTTTATGAAATTGTCGCTGCTCCCTCTAGGCGACAATGAGATATATTTTGCTATGCATATGTTGGTGCAATCATTTCTCATTATGCTTCTCAAGTTAAATATGACTTTATGAATACACCAAATCTTTATTGGTTACTAATAAAGGTCAATCACTCGTTTGTAAAGCCTATTTATTTGAGAATTTAGGATTGAGGCCATCCTATGCAAAGGACACATGTATTCTCATTATGTTTTAATTGCTTTGAATCCAAAAAAGATTGTGTAGACAGATTCAACCAACTTGCAGACATTTTTGATATTTTATGGTGTTGGTTGACGTGCATACACGTTGATCATGTGGTACACTATCATCTACTAGTTATGCTGCTTATAATACAACTTCTAGCACCTTATATATCGAGCTCACTACCCATATCATCACAATCAGTCAATTCGACTTGATAATGCTAGGGAGTTCACATCGACAATTTTCGATGATTATTATACATGTTTATGGATTGATGTTTAATATCATGTTCCTATGTAAACACTCTAAAGGTCTCGCGGAAAATCATTATTGAATGACTACAATGGTAGCTTAAATTTTGGTAATGTTCACCAATATTTCTGCTTGGGGTTATGCAGTATGGTATGCAGCTACTAATTCATCTATTAACCATCACTATTTAATATCTTTATGTGTGAAAACTAGTGACTTACGCATTTATGTGCCAAAATTGTGCGGCCACAACACACTATGATGAGTTCTTAGACATGAATAAGTATTAATGTTGAATATATATCTCCAACCATAGTCCGCTATATTGAAATCTTGACAGGTGATCTCTTTACCGCTATTTGCGGAATGTCATGTCAAGACCCACCCCAAGTTAAACCCATTTAACTCGAAGTAAATCATGCGGGGACCATCTCAAGGGAACTTCTTACTGAAATCCCCTTGAAATGGACAACACTTCCTACAAACAAACTCAGTGCTTCCAAAAAAACTAAACTAAGTTGGGGTAATCAGAGCAGATCTACATAGAAGAGATACCTAAGTAAAAATCCTAGCGTCAGCGGATTAGTTGGCTATGCCTCGTCTTCTGTACGCACGACCTCCTCTCGGCATCCCTGCAACCCTGGGCATTTGAAAACGAAGGGCCCAGGGAAAACATTTAAAAAACAGGATGTTAGAGTGAGTGGACAAAAAGAATATCCAGGCGTGTGAAAAGTAACCAGTTTATGTTCTCCCTTTAAATTTTCAGAAAATCCATATGCATGCCTCGTCGGGAAAGAATCCCAAATAATCGTTCCGGAGACCAAATCGTTAAATGCCAATCTCATTGGCTTGAAAAATCAATAGTAAAAATAAGGGAAGAGGTTTCACCATGACGGAGAGTCTCTCAGACTAGGGTCGGAGTCTTCCGGAGGCTACTAGGTAATGAACGACCCTTCATGGCGGAGAGATTCCACCATGATAATGAGCCTCTCAGGCTAGAGTCGGAGCCAAATAAGGCTACTATTGTCCCGCTTCACCTCTAAAGCGGGGGGGCCCGTATGGCTAGCTAGCAATGACTGAATATAGGTATATAACGACCCTTCATGGTGATGAAAAACAAAAGAATAAGAAAGTCATTATTATATGACTACTCCCCCGTTAATTAAAGCATGCATCTCATACAGGAGGCACGGTTCTCTGACCGTCCTCAAAACTATGGCCATAAATAAGTAACTTCCAAATGCAGTCAACATGACATAAATTCCAGCCGACTAAACAAAGGAGCTCACGAGAGGGGAGCAACCCGCCTTCCTGGCCCCACCGGCTCAACAAACAATTAAAAACATATTGTTTATAAATATTCAAAAATATTTGAGCATGCACGGTATAAAATAAAAAGTCCACTCACAGACTTAAGCCTTAGCCTGACAAAATCCGGATCGCTTCTCAAGCGAGAACTCTTCATCTCCTGTTCAACGAATGATAATAAATCTCAATTGCCAAACGAATAATTAATTAAAATTGGCAATAACATTACCCTCGGCCAAAACTCTCAAATTTAATCAACAAAAAAAATCTCCGACCTTCAACAATAGCTTAGGAGTCCTTAAAATATTTTCCAAACCTTCAGAAAATATTTAATTATCCGCCAATAATACTAAACTAGAAAAATTCCAAAACCTAACCAAAACTCCTCCAAAAATTACCAAATTTAAACCACAGACTCCTCACAATTTATATTAATTAATAGACATGAAAAACTGCCCAAAATGTGGCGGCGGCAGAAATTCCGGCCAAAATTCCGGCGACCTCCAATCGCCACCAAATTTTACCAGTCACTTCGTCTCGTCATTTGAAACAACTTTCTAGTTCAACTCGAAGGCCAATTCGGCCTCTAACTAGGTCAATTACGTGATGAACAGTAAACCCGAAAATTTACACTTCAAAACTTCAAATCCTCAATTCTCCCTAAAACCCATCCTATCCATATAAAGAACTCACCAAATGGTGATCTAGGGAGGGAGAAATTCAATCCCAAAAATTCTACTGTACACATGATGAACAAATCGCAATTTCTCCCGATTTACGACGAGTTAGGTAGGAAAACTTACCTAGGAATGAAGTAGACTCGGAGACCGATCTTTTAGGACCGGTGCGGCGGCGGCGCTGTGGCGGCCGAAAGTTCCGGCAGAAAAACTGCCGGGAGAGGAGAGAGAAAGTGGTGAAATCTGATTTTTCACCCCGGTAACTCCTATATATAGCCATTTTACCGCGTAATAACTTTACATTTTTGTTTATAACTTTCACATACGAACTCTGATTTGAGCGTGCTATGTGTCCACGAACTCGTAACGACGCCCTCTACAACTTTCATGAAGAAAGTTTTCCCAAATTCTCGACTTAACGAAAAGTCAACTTTACGATCATTGTACGGTTAAACGGTTACTTTAAATGGTAATGGACCAAAGTAACCAACCGTAAAATAATTCTAGGATCGGGATGTGACATGTCACTTATGAGACAATTTTCCTGCCATTAGGGGGAGATAAGAACATATAATGTTCAATGGTAACGACATGAAATTATCATAGATTGTCTCCACTTGTCTCATCATGATCCCAAAACCACACAATATTGAAGTGTGTGAAATAATTGACGTTCCTAACGTAACAAATTCGATGCCTGATACGTTATTTGATATTGTTAAAGTGACGAGATCATATATACATGCTGCAAACATGCTTGTAAGGAATGATGTCCTATTAAGAGGTCATGGCGCCACTTAATGAACTTGATATTGTTGGCGCCACCATAGATGGTGACATAGTGACTCCATAACGTGGCTAATAGTGTCATAGGCCGTGGCTCCCCAAGAAAAAGCGGGAGGCCTTATAGGTTCGATAAATACTTACCCAAGTAAGAGAGCAAGTTTGGCACATCATGATCCATTGATCATTGATACTCAATTCCGTTTCATGAGAATATTTATGAATTATTGTTATCATTGGGGGACGCCTCAATGTTAAAACCAATTCTTGAAATATAAAGATTTCTACAAATTATATATTACACTAGTGTACATGAGAACGTGAGATATTGAGATACCGAACCTTACTTCGTTGCAAATTGACACTTAGTATATATTGGCCTAAAAGGAAAAAAACGATCCAGACTAAATTGAAAATAAAGGCATTTGGATTGGTGATGCCGACACCACCAAGTGTAAAGCCTATCAATTTAATAAGTCTTTATTAGAAAACATGATTATAGACTCGTCTTATGGCGCAAGGCTTGTCATATTATCCTAGGATCGACTACGAGGAGATAATTCTCTCGTAATGGATGTCATTGTACTCCACTACCTTGTCAGTTTAGTAGTTTTCAAAAAAACTTGACATGTAGCTTATGAATGTGGTAACAAGATATCTCTATGGGAATCTAAATTAAGAGACATACATGAAGATCTAAGATTGACTTCATTTATCCAATTCAAGTGGCTCTTGACCACATAGCACATTTACAATAAGGTTGAAACTTTCATTAAGTGACAACTTCATTGTGAAGGGATATGATGAATGATGCCCATGCGTGTTTATTAAAACACACAAGTTCAGGATTTTTATTATTGTTGTTTATGTTGATGATATGATTTTTTATGTACTCTTGATGAACTAAGAGATACCGTTAAATATTTGAAACCCAATTTTGAGATAAAAGATCTTGGAAAAACATGGTTTTATATCGAACCAAGATTCGAGCACCATAATGCTGGTATTGTCCATCAATCGACTTTGTTATATGATATTAAGGCACTCTAATGATAATAAAGTGAGACATATGACTATTCTCATGATTGTTCGTAGTCTTGACCCTTAAAGAGATACGTTTCGTCCAAAGAATGATGACGAAAACTTTTAAGAGGCTAAATGCCTAATCCGTGTACAATATGCGCATCATTGTACCCAACTAAATATACAAGACATCTCATCCATATTGTGAATTTGTTAGCTAGATTTAGCTATACGCCCATGTATTGTCATTAAATTGATATGAGATCTATCTTTGGAAAGTTATGATACTTCTGGCCTCATTCTATCCCTACAAAGAGAAGAAAGTATATGACATGTTGTATTGCATCATATAGCCATTATCGCAAGCCATGGATGAAGAAAAACGTACCAAATGCAAAATCAGAAAATCTGTCTTTTTCTAATCAGTCAACTTCGACAGAGCTTTGTGATCAGCTCAGAACGAATATAATTATATATAATATATGGTTGTAAAGGTAAGGATGTCTACTTTTCAGAACTTCTTACGGTTAGTTCATACCTATTTTTAGCAGGAAGTTATGACTGAATTAGTACACGAAGGTCATGCCATGTGTGAATCTGATTTTCAACGCAAACTCTTGTTTTGAGTTCTTGGGCAACATTCTACTCGTTTACCCAAATATTTGTGATGTTTTGGTTGAATTTGTTGATATTGGGTATCTCTTTAACCCATAGAAAAGTTGTTTCTAAATGATTTATGTATTTAGAAATACCTAGTATGTATCTTCTATGTAATCAGCTATAACGAGTTCTCCTCATCATCAATTTAGATATGAGGATAATATGACATATCTATTTACTAGATCACTGCCTGAGGACACTTTGAAAAACATGTTTAAAGCATTGATATGCTTCATTTGTTTAAAGTTCCCATAATTATAAAAATCAGGGGGAGTTGCAGACATTAGGGAGAGTCTAGCACATACATGTGACTTTCAGATGTGATTGATGTGGTGTATTCTTTTTGTTCTTTCGACCAAGGTTATTTTTTGCCCATGAGGTTTTATTGTTACTTGGTAAGATTTTTAATAAAGAGGCAACATGAAATGCATCTTAATGTATTATATTACTATGACACGGCACAAGATAAAGTGTTGAAGAAAAATAGGTTTCCTAGTGTGTGCATTAGTCAAAGTATATTCATAATATGATCCGATATCATATTGTAATAGGGAATATATGTACTTTCCTTATGTTTTGTATTTTTTTATATTTAGAGGTTTATGTTATGAATGAAATAACATTGATATTCTCCTTAATTCTCTCATTCAATTTATTTCTCCTGTTACATATTTAAATTTATAAAAAAAGCAATGAGAGCTTGGTATTTGGTTGAGTGTGGGTAATACACTCACTTCCCAATCACCATTAGTTGAAGTAATAATTGTTTTCTCAATGTTCCATTTAAATCAGTTGAAAGATGGTCACAAACTTATTTTGAGTAGATAAAAACAACCATCCAACCACCAATTATCATGCATATATCTTGCAATATCTCATTCTTAGAATCAAGGTCATCATTTTTTTTATCAGAATAGCATTTCAAGGTCATCATTATGTTGTCTTCCTAAAGTTTTAAGAAATAAATCTGTCCTTATTAGTATATTGTTACACTAAGCCGTCAATAGAGATCATTATAGGCAGAGATTGAGGGAAAATATGAAGGACTACGATCACCACCAACAAACAAAACAAGTGCCCTCATATGCAAATTGCCAAAACTTCTTCACCTGCAAATTGCCAAATTCTGAGAAGTTTTGACATCAAACAAGAAAAGGAGCCCTCTCATATGTTTGCCTATTGTCTTGTGCTAATTAAGGATAAGAGAAGTTGAGTTTTTTGACTGATACAAATGCTCAATTTCCTCTAGAGCACTCAACTCAAGTGCCCAGTTCCCACTAAGATAAAAACTATGAAGCACAAACACGCCATTTTGCCTTCGTATCGTGTATCGGATACGGATACGCGTACGATACGCTCGGATATGTTGAGATACGATCGGACACGCGTATCTTATTTGGACACGCTACGGACACGCGCGTATTTTAGTTGGATACGTGAGTATCTGGGTAGGACGCGAAAATAAACAAGATACGAGGGGTAAATTGGACATTGAGCAAAAAAACTCAATTAGGGTTTAGGATTAAGACTCTACAACATGCAAACCTCTGATAGTTTTTCTTATCATTCTACCATTGTGACACTATGAACTTGGTAATAAATGTAAAATAATAAAAAATATATTTAATATTTAAATAATAATATTTATAATATTTAAAATAATAACGTGTCCATCACGTGTCCATATACTATAAAAAAAATTTGATGTGTTCACGTATCGTATCGTGTCAAATACGGACACACGTACCCGTATCTATGCTACTTAGGATAAAAACAAACCCTACAGGGAGATGTCCTGCTAGCATAGGGCATTCATCTTTGACACTAGGATAGCAATGCCAATTGCCAAGTGGAATTCGCAAGATCCATCACTAATACTTTATCATCCTTGTACCTAGCTACATCTATAATTCAATCTTATACAGTGGAATCAGATAAATGTATGTCAATTAGCTAGTTTGGTCAACTATGTTCATAATCGACATAATTTCAGTTAGGACTAAACTTTAAATATCAAGAATAGAACTTAAAGTATCAAAAAATACACGTTTGTAATCCCAAAAATGACAAAATAAAATAAGGTGACGTTCAATAATACTTTCATACGTGTATTTTCATTTTTAAAAAACAGAATGAGAATATTTTTAACTTTTAGAAAGAAAAACTGGAAACAACAATTTGACATTTTCACATTTTTATTTTTCTCGTTTAGAAAATTCTAAAAATATTTGTTCACAATAATTACCGAATATATTTTCAAAGTGGAAAATAATCTCATTTTCACATTTTTATTTTTAAAATTTATTTTTGAAAATCGTTACCGGCAAACTTTTCCACATTAATAAACATAGATCATGAACCAAGAAACTGGAAGATAAGCTGCTCTGCCCATTAATCAATAGATATGCCTTGGCCAGTTGAACATTAATTCCACCATATATGCTACATTTCTTCATATAGTACAAAATACACAGAATCACCAGAAATGCTGCAAGCCAAATCTCAGTATATAATAAGCATGATGAGCTGTGTGTGTATATGCTTCCAAATTTCATCAGGAGGATGTTATCAATTTTATTTTTTGATTTGTTGGCTACTAGGGACTAGCAAGTTGGTACACAAAATGTTAAGGATGTGAACTGAAATTGATGGTCCTAGTCTCCTAGATACAGACTTGACTTCAAATTTCTGAAATAGTGGAATTCTGGTATGGCACTGGCAAAGACCCCCCTATATAAGGAACAAGTGGACAGCTGAAATATACTTATGGAAAGAAATTATTGGCTGTGCCGGGTCACTACGTCTCTTATGGACTGGTAACTTAAAACTTAGAGTTAGACTCATCCTACCCATATTTTGGGACTAAATAAAATAAGAAAAGAAATATTCGACTTTTAATTATTAATATATTCATGGTTAACGTCATTTATAAAAAAACAAAAGGAATATCCTAATTTTGTATTCAAATTAATATTTCTAATTTGAGATTTGATTAAATCAATAGTAAATATAATTTAAATTATAATTAGAGAATCTGAATCTTAAAAGAATTGTTCTGACTAGAGTAACTGAATCTTAAAAATCTGATTCCTTAGTCAAGCTATTGATTCAGATTGTGTCAGTACCTTGTACATGATACTCGATTTATTATAATGAGAGAATCTGAATCTCTTGAAATTAATTAAGTTATTAATCAAGGTATTATCCATTATCATGTCATTAACTAATACGTAGTTGTCCTCATTGTATTTTTCAGGTCATCTCGGTTTGTATAGAGTCACAAATCACAGCTCTATTATATTGCCAAACTATGAAAACTAGAATGACTAAGAATTGACTTAATTTAGAAGTTATGACAGCTACAATTTAGTCCCACATATACTTAATCTCACATGTCAACTACCACTAATTTCGATTTTAATCACAGAGCTGTCACCCAAAAATTTGGGAGTCCATAAGGCAGTAATTTTCTTCTTTTTAATCAAGCATAAACCACTAATTTGTTTTACAAGTTTTGGTTTATCAGTAAATCTAGTAGTTAATTTTGTTTTGATTCTTTTGTTTTTATGTATTTGGAGCCAAAAATAATCTAGGTTCATTCTTCTGTTTTTTCTACCCGATTTTAGTTTTAAATGCTAATTATTTACTTCTAATTTGGTTTCAAACAAGAACAAGCATTAGAATCAGAGGTTGATTCCATAACGTAAAAGAGTCAAATTACTAGTCGGTTAGAAAGTGATCAAGCACAAAATCACAATATATAGGTCCGATTTCTTCGAGATAAAGCCAAACAGAGAGACAGAAGATAACAATTTGCTATATAAAGGGACATTTGTATATCGTAGCAAGCTTGTGTAAACTTGAGAAACTACTAAACAAAGAAACCGCTAGCTGATTCAGATTCATGTTCGGTTTTATATAGTGGCATTCTTTCTCTATAATCAAACACAAAGAGCTTGAGAGAGAGAAACATAGAGAGAGAGAGGCAGATATGACAGGCTCGGTTGAGGATGGAGTTCCTCCACGAAACCTTTCTGGGAGACATCACCTTGACATTGATGTTATTGGTGAGTTTTATATGTATATATGAATGATACTGTTTCTGGGTTTCTATATGAACACTCATTCCAAGATGTTATGCAGCAGTCTGTTTCTTTTAACCATACATTCATGGGGTGACGATGTTGTTTATGTTTCTTAGATATTCCAAATTTTGGGTATTGGTGGATTCTGTTTCTCTGTGTATGGATATTGGTTACTTTTCTGTAGAATTGCTTGCTTGATATGGGATTTTACTGTTTTTGTGATAGTGTACATGTTTATGGTGTATATGCATATGCATATGCAAATGTCTATATGCAGTTTCTAAATACATTCATGAGATTAAAGATGGTAACTTTTTTTTCTTCTACGGGGTTCTGTATATGCATATTTGAAGATGTATAATCAGCTGACATGAAAAGATAGTTAATTTTAGGACACTTCTGCCTAATATGAAGAAATTTTGTGTGTTTCTAATCTGTAATGCTGTCAATGTGTTTATGTGACAGATGATGAAGTGAATGACAATCCTATTGAGCAAGTCAGGCTAACTGTTTCAACGACCGATGACCCTTCTCAACCAACCTTGACATTCCGGACATGGGTTCTTGGCCTACTCTCATGCTCTATTCTTGCCTTTGTCAACCAATTTTTCGGTTACCGGACGAACCAGCTCTATGTGTCATCAGTATCGGCACAAATTCTTGTCCTCCCTCTGGGAAAGTTGATGGCTGCTACCCTCCCAACTAAAAAGTACCGATTACCCTTCACAAAATGGACATTTTCGATGAATCCAGGGCCTTTCAATCTGAAAGAGCATGTGCTGATCACCATATTTGCCAACTCTGGATCAAACAGTGTCTATGCCGTGAACATCATCACAATTGTTCTGGCTTTTTACAAAAGGAAACTGCATCCTGCATCAGCCTTCTTGTTAGCACAAACCACTCAGGTAAATTGTAGTTTTCTGTGTTCCTTTAGTAAACTTGACTAGCTCCATGGTACGTCTATAAAAGTTGTGTTGATTAATCTATGTTTTACATTCTGAAATTAACAGATGCTTGGGTATGGATGGGCTGGCCTATTCAGAAGATACCTTGTTGATTCTCCTTACATGTGGTGGCCAGCAAATCTGGTTCAAGTCTCTCTATTCAGGTATTTCATTGAGTTCAGAAGTAGTGCTTTTGCTAGAAGCATAAATTTTTATGTGCTTCTTGGATATTCAAGAGGAAATGATCTCAACTATGACTTCTGTAATATTTAAAAGCACTTTAGGAAAGCTTTTTGACAGTCATAGAAGCAGTACTAATTGTCTAATTCATACTTTGAAATACAGGGCATTGCATGAAAAGGAAAAGAGACCAAGGGGAGGCCGTACAAGGCTGCAGTTCTTCTTCTTGGTGTTCATATGCAGCTTTGCTTACTACATTGTTCCGGGTTACCTTTTCCCCACCCTATCTACCATCTCCATTGTTTGCTTGATATGGAAGAACTCCATAACTGCCCAACAGATTGGTTCCGGAGCGCATGGACTTGGTATTGGCTCGTTTGGAATCGATTGGTCTACTGTTGCTGGTTTCTTAGGCAGCCCATTGGCTACACCCGGATTTGCTACCATAAACATCTTACTTGGTTTTGTTCTGATTGTCTACATTGTTACCCCCATTGCATATTGGAACAACGCATATGGTGCTCATAAGTTCCCAATTATTTCCTCTCATACTTTTGATGCGACGGGCACGACCTACAACATCTCCAGAATTATAAATCAGAAAACCTTCAACATTGATATGGACGAATATAACAGCTACAGCAAACTCCATCTCAGTACTTTCTTTGCCTTCAGTTATGGACTGAGCTTCGCCACTCTCACTGCTACAATTTCACATGTTGCACTTTTCCATGGAAAGTAAGCAGCTTTCGCCAACAGCACTTAATTTAAGATCTTGATATTTATCCTATGTCATTGCATAATCACTTTGTGACATATATATGAACAGAACAATCTGGCACATGTGGAGAAAGACGACTAATGTTGTGAAAGCTCAAGTTGGTGACATCCACACAAGGCTGATGAAGAAGAATTATGAAGCAGTCCCTCAATGGTGGTTTCACATCATCCTTGTCTCAATGGTTGGTCTTGCGATTTTCGCTTGTGAAGGTTTTGACAAACAACTCCAACTTCCGTGGTGGGGAGTTCTAATGGCTTGCGGCATTGCATTGTTCTTCACCTTACCCATTGGCATCATTCAAGCCACAACAAATCAGGTATGTTTCTGCAACCATGTTTGTCATTCAGAAGTCATTTAAGTTTCTTGAAGTGAGTTGTAACGAATTTTTCAAATCCTGCAGCAACCTGGGCTTAATGTGATCACAGAGTTGGTTATCGGGTATATTTATCCAGGCAGGCCTCTTGCCAATGTGGCCTTCAAGACCTATGGCTATATCAGCATGTCACAAGCACTCATGTTTCTTGGTGACTTCAAGTTGGGTCACTATATGAAGATCCCTCCAAAGTCCATGTTCATTGTTCAGGTTAGTTATATATCATAGCAATATTTGTGAATTTGTTATATGGTTTATAAAAACAGTTTGATGTAGACCTATGGCTATATCAGCACGTCACAAGCACTCACAGATTTTCATTCATTTTCCTATGAACTTTATGTATCTTCAGCTAGCTGGAACACTAGTGGCTTCTAGTGTCTACTTTGCTACATCTTGGTGGCTTCTCCACTCCATTGAAAACATCTGCGATGTCTCATTGTTGCCGGAAGGAAGTCCGTGGACATGTCCCGGTGATGATGTCTTCTACAATGCTTCGATCATATGGGGAGTTGTCGGTCCACTCAGAATGTTCACCAGCAAAGGCATCTACCCGGAATTGAACTGGTTCTTCCTCATAGGCCTACTTGCACCTGTTCCAATCTGGTTCTTCGCCAAGAAATTCCCTAACCAAAAGTGGATCAGGCTCATAAACATGCCTATCATTCTTGGAGCAACAGGGTCTATGCCTCCTGCAAGATCTGTCAACTACATTACATGGTTGGCCGTTGGAATCTTCTTCAACTTCTATGTGTACAGGAAGTTCAAAGGCTGGTGGGCTAGGCATAACTACATTCTATCAGCTGCCTTGGATGCTGGTGTGGCCTTCACAGGAGTTCTCTTATATTTCACACTTCAGAGTAAGGATATCTTTGGGCCAGAATGGTGGGGTTTGTTAGCTGATGACCATTGCCCATTGGCTGCTTGCCCTACTGCACCAGGAGTAGTGGCCAAAGGGTGCCCAGTTCTATGAGAACAAAACTCAAAAGGCTGTGCACACATTTATCTTGTCACATTTATCTTTATTCAAGCTCTTGTATATGTTTTAGTAGTTTGATTTTCTTGCAGAATAATTTTGTTTTTCTGTAGTTAATTAAAGTACTTTGCTTAGTTTTCGTTAGTTCGGTTTATTTTACCTCGGTATTTTGGCCCACATTGTATAGTAATACATATCTTCATCGATAAAAATAAATTAATTAAAATATGGTAAAAATACAAAACTAAGAGGTGACTCTTGAGAGCTCCACTGTCTCGACATAATTAACCACTTACAAATAATTTATATATTTTTCATAAAAAGAAAATAGAACATAACGAATGTATAAATGTAATTAATTAGTTCCAAGGGTGACTCACCCTTGCTTTATCAACTACAAGCAAGAACATGTGAGTTAGAAATGGAGCACAATACGAACACCGGTTTCTTCCAAACAAATTAAAGAGGGACAGAAAGAGAGTAGGCTACAATTTGCATACTTGTGTACAACTATATTAAAGGACGGTCTGTATATCATAGCAAGCTTGTTTGAACTTGAGAAACCACCAAACAAAACACTAGTGCTCGTTGGTGGAAGAGCTAGAAGAGAAGCAGATATGACAGGCTTGGTGGAAGATGAAGTTCCTCTAGGAAAACTCTCTGGGAGGCATCACATTGGCATTGATTAGCTGGTGAGTATTGATCGAGTATATATGCACGTACATGTATCTGAGTTTCTATATGAACTCTCTTTTCAAGATCTTAAGCAGAAAAGTCTGTTTATTTTAACCTAGCTTTTCTACGGTGAAGATTTTGTTTTCTTTTCTGTAGATCAATTGCAGGTTGTTTTGAAGTTTTGATGACAGTTTAGATGTTGTTCATGATGTGTATATGCTTGTGTGCATACCAATATACAGTTGCTAAATATATTCATGCTTAAAATTAAGGATGCTTAGTTTTTTTCCTGAAGAATTCAAACTTCTGCAAACCTCGATCATATGGGGTTTTATGTGACAGTGTTGTATATGCATATGAAATAGTCTATATGCAGTTGTCAAAGCTGGTTGATTTTATGTAGTTTTTATTTTTAGCATGACATTCTGCCTAAGATGAAGCAATTTTGTATGTTTTTAATCTGCAATGTTGCCAATGTGTTCATGTAGCAGATGATGATGAAGTGAATGACAACCCTATTGAGCAAGTCAGGCTAACTGTTCCGATCTCCGATGACCCTTCTCAACCAACCTTGACATTGGCATACTCTCATGCTCAATTCTTGCCTTTATCAACAAGTTTTTCGGGTACCGCACAAACCAGCTCTCTGTGTCATCAATCTCAGCACAAATTCTTGTCCTTCTCATGGGAAAGTTGATGGCTCCAACCCTCCCAACTCAGAAATTCCCGGTCCCGTTTACAACATGGACATTTTCATTGAATCCTGGGCCTTTCAATCTGAAAGAGCATGCTGTGGATCAAGTAGTGTCTATGCTATGCACATAGTCACAAGTGTTCTGGCTTTTATAGAAGGAATCTGCATCCTGCATCAGCCTTTTTGTTGGCACTAACCACACAGGTAACTTATAGCTACCAGTGTGTTTGCTAGGTAATTTGGCTCCATGTAAGTCTAAAATTTGTGTTTAACTGTTGATTAATCCATGTTTTTCACTCTGAAATGAACAGTTGCTTGATTATGGATGGGCTGGCCTATTCAGAAAATACCTTGTGGACTCGCCTTACATGTGGTGGCCTTCAAATCTGGTTCAAGTTTCTCTATTCGGGTAGTTGTAGTTCAGAATATTCAGTAGTAGTGATTTTTATAGAAGCATAAATAAATTTTGATCTGCTTCTTGGATTTTTAAGAGGAAGTTACCAATTCTATCGCTTCTGTAACACCAAAAGCACTTTTTGAGTAGACAAAGCTAATTCATACTTGAAATACAGGGCATTGCATGAAAAGGAAAAGAGACCAAAGGGCAAAACGGATTCTTCCAATGTATAAAATAAAAATTCCAATGACTTTTGCTACTCTAACCTTTCCGACCACGACTTATTTTTAAGCATTTGGCCTAGAAATAAAAATTGTATTGATACTAAGTATCAAAAACACA
Organism: Comarum palustre; assembly: GCA_951800085.1. Classification (NCBI taxonomy): domain Eukaryota; kingdom Viridiplantae; phylum Streptophyta; class Magnoliopsida; order Rosales; family Rosaceae; genus Comarum; species Comarum palustre. Next base: position 31,306,781 of record OX637573.1, on the reverse strand, counting down.
TAGTAAATAAAAAATAATAAATAAAAATGGATTCTAGTGGGTTCTGTCGTTTTTATGGTTACTTCTTAAACAGGGAGGCCTTACAATGATACAATTCTTCTTCTTGATTTGCATATGCAGCTTTGCTTACTACATTGTTTCGGCTCACCTTTTTCCCTCTATATCTAGTTATGTACCATCTCCATTGTTTGCTTGATATGGAAGAACTCCATAACTGCCCAACATATTGGTTCCGGAGCGCATGGACTTGGCATTGCCTCGTTTGGATTCGATTGGTCTACTGCTGCTGGTTTGTTAGGCACTCCATTAGCTACACCCGGATTTGTCATCAAGAACATGTTACTTGGTTTTGTTGTGATTGTCTACAGCGGCGGAACCAAGAATCAAAATTGGGTCGGGCTGGATGTAGAAAAAAGGGGAATATAAATAGAATTTGGAACAAAAAAAGAAAGCAGAAGGGCTGGGTGTAGAAGAAGGGGAGGATAGAAATAGAATTTGGAACAAAAAAAGGAAAATAGAAAAAGGGTATGAGATTTGAACTTGTGACCAGCCCTACCGAACTAGAAATAAAAATGGTTCTAACCAACTGAACTATTTCAGTTCAGTTGTTTATGTACACGGTAATATTTGAAGGCAAATCTAGGTACGGCTGTAGCCTTACCAGCCTTCAGTGTGGTTTCGCCACTGATTGTCTACATTGTTCTTCCTATAGCTTATTGGAACAATGTATATGATGCTCAAAAGTTCCCACTTATTTCCTCTCATACTTTTGATGCGACGGGCAAGACCAATAACATTTCTAGGATTCTAAATGAGAAAACTTTCGACGTCAATATGTCCGAATATGACAGCTACAGCAAACTCAACCTCAATTACTTGTTTGCTTTAAATTACGGACTGCGCTTCGCCACTCTCACCGCTACAATCACACATGTAGCACTTTTCCATGGAAAGTAAGTAGCTTTCTCCTAACAGCACTTGATTTTAGAGATTGAAATTTACCTTTTACATTGGTTACTAGCTTTCTTTATGTGACATTTACATGAACAGAACAATCTGGCACGTGGAGAAAGACAACTGATGTTGTGAAAGCTCAAGTTGGTGACATCCACACAAGGCTGATGAAGAAGAATTATGAGGCAGTCCCTCAATGGTGGTTTATCGTTATCCTTGTCTCAGTTTTTGGTCTTGTAATCTTCGCTTGTGAAGGTTTTGGCAAACAGCTGCAACTTCCATGATGGGGAGTTTTGGCTTGTGGCAATGCATTCTTCTTCACCTTACCAATTGGCATCATTGAAGCCACAACAGGACAGATACAACTGTGCGACCATGTTATTCCTTATTGTGAGTTTCCACCAAGTAATCGAGTTCTAACTTCGAATTAATTGTTCAAATCCTGTAGGAACCTGGGCTTAATGTGATTACTGAGTTGGTTATAGGGTATATTTATCCACTCAAGCCTCTTGCTATTTGCTAATGTGGCTTTCAAGGCCTATGGCTATATTAGCATGTCACAAGCACTCCAGTTTCTCTGTGACTTCAAGTTAGGTCACTATGTCTATATGAAGATCCCTCCCAAGTCAATGTTTATTGTACAGGTAATAATGGTAGTGGTATTAGTAAGTTAACACTTCTTCACATGTTCGTGTTGTTTGTATGTCTAATAAATCACTCGTAGCAGTTAGCTGGAACACTGGCCACTTCAAGTTTGTATTTCGGCACAGCCTGGTGGCTTCTCACATCTGTTAAGAACATATGTGATCCTACAAAACTGCCAAAGGGAAGTCCATGGACATGTCCTGGTGATGAGGCCTTCTACAATGCCTAAATCATAGGCCCTCAGAATGTTCACTAAGCACGGCATATACCCAGAGATGAACTGGTTTTTCCTTGTTGGTTTACTTGCACCTATACCAGGTTGGCTACTTTCCACAGATTCCCCGAGGTAGAGTGGTTAAAGCTCATAAACACGCCTGTCATCATTGAAGCCATGGCACTGATGCCACCGGCCAAACCTGTCCACTACTTGATGTGGTTTGCAGTTGGAATTTTCTTCAGCTTCTATGTTTATCGACTACACAGAGCTTGGTGGGCGAGGCATAGCTACATCCTGTCAGCTGGTTTGGATGCCGGTGTGGCCTTCATGGCAGTTCTTTCAGAATAGGGATATCTCCTGTCCAGAATGGTGCGCAGTTGGACTAAAATTTAGTGTTTTTTGATGATGGTCGTCATGCTGCTCATGCGCAATGGCAGATTGGTACACATAAAGCTGTAGTTGGATTTACTTTGAGGAATAAATTGTTTGATTTTACATTACATTTGAATCTAGTAGTGTTGGCAGAGTGATTTGTTACTGAGAAGAGTAGCATACAAAATCTGCATTTTCAATCTCTTTGACAAATGACAACACATTGATGTTAGCTAAAATGTTGTGTTACTTATCCAAGGCCTACTACCAGTAATACTACCAGTAATCCTTGCAGGAACAAGAACCATTTTTGAAACAATGGAACCTGTTTCGATCACGCACAACTATCTCTCTGTCAGCAATTTCTGATACAAGTTTCAGAGCAGCATGACAGTCCTCACAAACACGAAGATTCTTCATGATTCGAATTGGTGTTCCAGGCTTTGTTTTGATCAGCCCAAATACCAGGGCTAGTTTCTCGCTATGGCGATTGAGAAATTTCTCCTTCTGTTCCTCTTCCATGTCTAGTAGAACAACTGAAGTATTGGGCACATAACCCTTCATCTTCATTCTTTCAAGTAGTTTCTCCCACATTTGGATGATCTCCTCAGCTTGAGGATGGGTTTCATCCCCAGCAACAAACTCATGAACCACCCCATCTACTGTGATTGAACTCCACCCAGGTGTCTTCTTCACCCCTCGATCCCTCATTAGCTTTCTCACTCTCGTGACATCTTGCCACCGTTGTGCCTCTGCATAAATGTTCGACAAAACAACATAGTATCCATCATTCAGTGGATCCAGTTCAGCAAGGTGCTTTGTTGCCACTTCAGCCAGTTCAATGTTTCTATGAACTTTGCATCCACCAAGGAGAGCTCCCCACACAACACCATTCGGCTTTATAGGCATGTTCATGATAAACTCGTGAGCCTCTTGAAGGAGCCCTGCCCGACTTAAAAGATCAACCATACAACCATAATGTTCAATTGTCGGAACCACACCATAATCGGCAGTCATTCTCTCGAAGAACTCACGACCTTTGTCTACAATCCCCATGTGGCTACAAGCATGCAAGAGTCCAACGAAAGTTACATGATTTGGCTCCATCCCTGTCTCAACCATGTTAGAGAAAAGCCTCAAAGCTTCCTCAGCCTGTCCATGCATAGCTAGCCCGAAAATCATAGCGGACCACGACACAACCGTGCGAGCTTTCATTGCATCAAACACCCTACGAGCATCCTCCAAGCATCCACATTTCACATACATCTCAATCAGAGTGTTGCAAATCCAAACATTTCTTCTAAACCCACTCCGGGTTGAGTACTCATGAACTCTCCGACCCAAATCCAAGTCCCCCAAATCAGCACACGCCGCGAGAACCGCCCCCACAGTCACCTCATTGGCCCTCACACCAGCCTCCTCCATCCCCAAAAACACACGAACCGCTTTTTCAGGCTTACCGCGCTGCGCAAACCCCGAAATCATCAACGTCCATGACCTCACATTCCTCTTCGGCATCCTCAAAAACAAGTCATAAGCTTCCTCTACATCACCTCTCTTCACCAACGCGGTCATCATTGTGTTCCACGTCACAACATCTCTCTTGGGCATTTTATCGAACATCTTCCAAGCGTCCCAAACTTCCCCACATAACGAATACAAATTCAAAATCATGTTCATCAAGAACAGATTGGATTGAAACCCTAGCTTCTCAACATAGCAATGTAGCACTCTACCGGTGCGAAAATCGGATAAGCGGGTACAGGACTTTAGAACGAAAGATAGGGTGAATCGATCAGGAACTACATTGAAGCAACACACCTGATGGAAGAGGAGTATTGCGTCAAGGGGGTTTTCGCCTTCAGCCAAGGCTTTGAGGCAGGAATTCCAGGGGGTGGTTGTGGGGTTTTCGAGGTGTTGGAGGAGTTTGTGGCCGTAGGAGAAGGAGGGAGTGAGAGAGCAAGCCAAGGCGATTCGGGTGAGGGGGAGGGAGGAGAGGGGAGTGTTGGTTTTGATGAGGTGGGCATGGAGTTGTTTTAACTCAAATGGTGTGGTGAAAGTCTGGAGAAGATGATGATAGGTTGGGGAGTGAGTGTGTTTCAGAGGAAGATGGAGGGAAGTGAGTGTCGACAGCATTTCAAGCTTGTGATTTGTCATCTGGGCTTCGGCTTTCTTTAAGGTGTTCAAAACGACGTCGTTTGATACTTCAACGAAAACAATCTGCCAGCTTTCTCATATAATCTGGTAGCACAGCATCAGCATCAAGGTAATACACTCAAAAACCTTGCACTGTTATAAAGTCCGTCACCTTTTTGAAATTTTGTTCAGTTCTACGACCATAAACGACAATTGAAATGCTCTCGGAGACACAGATAATATCCGAGTTTAAGACTTTAGAGGAGATGGGTGTTATTCAGTTTTTACATCTCAAAAAATTCTCAGAAAACAAGGAACCAAGGAGCTTCAGGTCGTCTATCTGCATTACTTGTTCTGATGCGTAGGACGAAGCTATTAATGCCTAGTTTACTTGAAGAGCTCTGGGTTCAGCCAATCCCTGTTACATCAAATTTCCAATCAGCATTAGTTTTGACCTCTAAGCACGAAATTAATTCTAGAGAAGCAACAGATGTGATGTTGTGTTGCACTCACTTGCTAATGTCATCAAGGTGATCATCAAAATCTACAACATCCTGCCATTTTTCAGTTGAAATGTGATCCAGTAGAACAACATTGGCTGAGGGCTCCTTGATTGTCAACTGATTTCCTTCTGATCCAACTAACTTCCAAATCCTAGAAGCATCTTTCGTGTAAAGCTGATATTTTTTCATAAAACAGAAAAGATTAGAAACATATAAGCTCAAAGTAATTATGAGGGACGAATTCCCATAACAAATAATTACTGAAATTAACAAAACCAGGTAAAAACAAAGGAACAGACTATGAAGTTTATGTATTTATGACTTCAAACATCCATAATCAAGACAAATAAATGCATGAAGGAAAACAATAACTGCGGTTGAGAATCACCAAAGGTTATCTAAAATACCAATCATGTCATTTCATGTACCAATGGCGGGATATGGCATTTCACTCAAGTGACATGTATCATCTTTTGTCATTTTCTTTTTGTTTGATTTACTAAGATTATCATGCTAAACTAATCATCACAAAAAACAAAGTGAAAGAAAGGCTCAGAGGGGTTAGGATCAGAGATTTGACCTAAATGGCCGAACATGAATGATTTTATTATTTGGCCCGTGAACACATAATACTTTGTTGATACAATGACATCATCACTAGGATCCATCATCAGCAGTGTTCATTTTTCATAACAAAAGAAAGAAAGAAAAGAAAACCTTGGTAATATGAAGAGTCAAAGAAAATCATATAAAAAATGATCTGGATCATATTTCTTGCAACCAATTTCAAGTTGTGTCCTAGTTTACCCCAAGATTTTAGTGTTAAATTGTTCAAAGTAATAACACTATGGTTTCTTCAACCAAGTAATCTGCAAGATGAATCTAACTGTATCCTACTCTCTTCCCAAAATCAGATATAAATTCCATCAAATGAATGTTAGACACCCTGGTGTGTTAGGAGCTCAAAAAATCTAGGAATTTACCAACAATTACACAAGCTAACACCTTCAACGTACAATGAGCAGAGAGTAACAAAATAAATGGAAGATCTGAATCACAAAACACTAAAAAAGTATGTTACACATGCATTGCAATCGCAAAAACTTCAACTCAAAATTAGTTATCAGGCTAATAATAAGATCACAGCTTGTGATCTGCCGTAAAGTGGGGAATGAAACACTCCTTTTGTGGCATTGGCAACTGATTTACTGTGTCCTTGTCGACAAACTTTCAGATGCTACAGTTAATGTACTGGTGTCTGACTACATTCGTCTTGATATGATTTTAAACTCCTTAAGTCTAAAGGTGATAAATAAGCACTCGGTCTCTAACAGATTCTAGTGTTCTGCCTTAAAAGGACTTGTATGATTGATGTGACATCCTTACCTCACATAAAGAACATAGAAACCCCAAAGATAGGTATGTTTCTCATTGTTCTAGGTGGTCTTATCAGGAAGGCCTCATATACCCTTAGCGTAGGGCTTGAACGGCCCTGAAATTCTATGCTTTACTTCACAGACAAACTTGAGCTGTCTGTGTTCCTCAATATCATTACAACTCACTTCCCAGATAGCTGCTTTCACAATATTCGAAACACCAGTAAAAATATCTAAAATGTTTCATGTGGATACTAACACGTAATTCAATCATCTTCATTCTCCCAGCATTCCAAAATAGCAACTTCAACCATTATAAAGCATAAAAGATTATTCATTGCCACTAGAAAGCCTAGAAATACTTAACACACCCAAAATCTCAAAAATTTTGAACTAAAAATCATACTAAAACCACATGGCACATACGAAAACAAATCATAATCAAACACAAAAGATATAAACTAGATACTAACCTGGACAACCGGGCTCCGGTCCTTGGTCTTTGACAAAGCTGCAAGCTTCTTGTTATCTAACTGCAAACACACATAAACACAAAATAAAACACCAATCTCTCGACACGAAAACTCCGAAAAGCTTTCATAAACAGAAAAATTGCACTACCAAGAGCACCGCAGCTTGAGGAAGGTAGCGATAAATGTGATCACCAACATTCTTGGCCAGGTTCCCAAGCTCCCGATCATCAAACCTCTCGTTCGCGTGGAAGTAGCCCACAATGCTCACTCCTTTCGCCGCGAAATGCTCCTCGATCTGAACAAAACCAAATCAATTCAACATCAGAACAATCAATTCAATAATCGAAAATTCAATTCAATCGAATTCGGTGTCATCAAGGCGAGAGACTGACGAGGATGAGGGAGATCTCGAGCTGGGGGAGGAGGCCGAGCTGGGAGTGGAAGAGAGGGACGGAGTCGGTGATCTCGACGACGTCGTTTTGAGGAGAGACGCGGCCGAGGAGGATGCCGTTGACTGCGGAGGTCTTGTGCTTGAGAGCGTGGAGTACCAGCTTTATGTACGCGTTCTGCGCGATCTCGTAGCGTAACTCGCCGCCCATGACTCACTCCGAGTTCACAACTCGGTCTTTGCAGAGAGAGAATAGCGAAGCAGAGAGAGTCGGTACGGTGTTGTTTTCAGTGGGGATCTAGGCCTTTGTTTTCCACGATTTATATTTTTTAAATAGTGGACCCGCCGGCCTTTAAGGCCCACTTTAGCCCAGACCGCAACGGCCTCATAAGGCCCGATTCGCTAATGATTTTCATATCTATTTTCAAAACGGACCCTCACTAACCGGTTAAGGCCCATCACGGCCCAGACCGTGGCTCATCACTGCTAAAAGCCATTTTCTTAAATGGCAAAATTTTGTATATTCCTAACCGTTGATATCCTTTATTTTGATCTGGACCGTAAGTGTAATGTATACACATGAAAGAGGGTTCCGCTTTCCAGCCAAACCCTAAATTAAGTGAGAAAAGGAGACCACCCAGCGCCGTCTCCGACTCGCTCCGTCGTTGAGCTGCCCTCAATCACCATCTCTCATACTTCCTAAACTATCTACACCCTTAGAATCCACATTATTCCAGTTTAGATAAGGGAAGGAGAACGGCGGTCATCGTTTTCTGCCTCCGTCCGGCCGACCCAAACCGTCGGACCACCACCACTCGATATGTTTTCCCTTAACTGCCCCCAAACCCAATCAAATCGCCTATCCCTCGCAGCCGCGATAGGCAGGCGTTGGGTTTGTGTGTTTCAATCAAATTTCTATCCGAAGTTTCAAAATGTAAGCACCCCTGTCATCTGTTTGCGTAAACAAAATAATGTGGCGCTATCAAAAAGAAATGGACTTCACCATTGCAGCAAGGTTGAGCCTCTGTCCTTGTGTTGAGTGTTGAGAAATTTTCGAGGAAAAGATATTTTGATCATAATTTCATTTGGAAATGAACGCTTCAACGGAATAGTCAATAGTCTATCATCTTTTTGTTCAATATGCAACCCAAACCCAACACCACATTCCCTCCCTTACCATGAAAACAAGAATATCACTTCATATTTTGAAATTTCCAAACTCAGAGTTTATATATATATATATATTGCATTCCAAGTTTATACATTATGTGGAATCTACTTTTAAGAGCTCCACCAACATACAGATAATACAGTGAGTCAATCATCACAGCAGTCAAGAATTGGTAAACGCACAACCACATTCTGTAGTGGTTTGAACTCCCTCATACAGAAACAAGTTATATACAGTAACCACAATATCCATTTCCAAAAATTGTTTATCAATATTTATAATCAGAGTACACTGTCCTGCAAAAGATAAGATAAAAGTATAGCAGTCTGGAACTTTACCTAAAGTGCTCTATTACTTAACACTGGCTAATGGATTCTCACTGATGAAAATAGACAAGTATGTAAAGTTACAAAGATGCAAATCTTTGCATGGTAAAAAGTTCCAACGCAAAAATTCCAATGCAAATCTCCAAATCATGCAATAATGACTGGTTGATACAAGATCAAAGGAATTTTACAGGGTATCGAGTTTCAGAAGGTGAATCAACTAACCACCCTAATTTACGCAGGCCAATGAAGAAAAACATATGATTAAATGTGTTAATTTTTAAAATACAAACAACCTGAAGATATATGCATAAAAGATTGTCAGAGAAAGACTTTTGATCCCAATTCAACTAAACCCCTACACTCAAGCAAACTGAACTACAACTAACAGGATAGCAACCTAAAAAGCAAAGCCTGCGACAGAAAAACTAAACCTTCAAACTTAAGGAAATTATATCATAACTTCAGAAAAAACTGACCCCCTTGTATTACCCAACACCTGGATAGTGATCACTGATGTAAGCATCACATGCCCTATTAAACAGATAATCAAAACATTATATAAACTATCTTAGATCACACTAAGTACATAGCATAAACACCATAATACAATACTATGGTCTACAAGATACTAAGTTCAAATAAAACTACAAGATGTCCATAGCAGACACCATCAATCTACAAAGTTGTAAGACCATACAAATAGAGAATTTGTCTAATAAAACTCTTCTGACCACCAAAAGCTCCCCATCACAATCACAGAAAATCACTAGTAGTTGCAAGAAAGTGCCTAACCGAGTGCGGGACAGAAATCTAACACAACCCGTGTCAAACTTCTATGGCAAGGCTTAAGCAACAGCATCAAAAGGCCTTCTTACTATCTTGGATAGGGAGGTAACTGACTAACTCCCTCTATTTCTATCTTGAATATGGATGGTACCGACTACTGCTACTATAGCCCCCCCTTCCATACGCTCCACCTGGTCCACCTGCCCCACCATAAGTACCACCAGTGGCAGATTCATATCCACCGCCATAGTTTGAACTTCCATAAGTTCCACTTCCATAGCCTTCACCACCACCTCGACCGTAACCACCTAAACCACTTGCACCATAACCACCACCAAAACCACCACCATAGGGGCCCAGGCGACTAGTGTAACCGAGGGAAGATTCACTCCTATAGCCACCTAAGCTACTGCTGCCAAAACTTCCATAGCCAGTGCCAAATTCACCACTATCGCTACCATAACCATACCCATAACCACCACCATATCTACCTCCACCAACAGCACCTGGTGTCCTATAGGGGCCAGGGGGAAATCCTCCATCAAAACCACCATAAGAACTGCCATATGGACCATAGCCATCATTGAAAGAACGAGCCCTAGAATTGCTACCAAATGCAGGAGCAGGTGGGGGATTTGAGGATTTCTTTGGTTCAGCTTTCTTGATCTCCACCTACAACAAAGCAACTTAATTAACCTAGGTTATTTCAAAATGGAGCTACTTCGATCACCCCTCCCTCAGAAGATCTATACCTGTAGCAAAACCTCCACCTAAAATATCACTTAAGTGCATTCGGTGAATAACCAAGCGATAAAGAAAAAAATAGCCATTTGATGCATCTATTTAACAAAACCAGGGAATGAAAGAACCCATGTTCCATGTCAAAATGGAATATGTATACACGCTGGTTGCCCAGAGAACACTTAAATAAGCTCACCTGGGTACCCTCCATATCAATCATGTTTCCTTTAGATAACAATTCATCTACAACTTCCTCACTGTCAAAAATTACAAATCCAAAGCCTCGAGAACGGTTGGTTTCATGATCCCGTATGATCTGGTGTTCCACAACCTCCCCATACTTCGAGAAGAAATTTTTCAACTCCTCTGTACAATTCAGCAAGGCAAGAAAAACAGATAAATGTCCAGAACCAAATTAATACATAAAGAAGAGTAAAATATAAAGCCATACCCTCAGAAACTGCAGATGGAATTCCACCAACAAATATCTTCTTAGTCCTAAAGTCCTTTGATTGCCCTTGGCCTTTAGGAATGGTTCTCTTGATCTCAACCTGCTCACATTTCACCGTGTTAATAACACCACTCAAGAAATCCAAGGTCTCATTTGACATAACAAAATCATTAATCCCCAAAACCAAATCCCCCGAGAAAACACTCCACACAGTTAATTTAGCTGATACTAAACCACCTAGAAAAGAAAAGAAAAAAACAACCCCGAAGAACAACTTTACCTGTTTTCCATTGATCACATGAGTGTCCTCGATAACTTGGTCAACCACGGAAGGATCAGCATAGGTGATAAACCCAAAACCCCTCGGAGTACCGGTGAACCGATCTTTCATTATCACAGAGTCCACTATCTCTCCATATTTCCCAAAATGCTTGGTAAATGTAGCTATCCAACACAAAACAACCATATCACTAACAATTCAATAAATCTAACCCAAAAAACCTACACAATTGACAATTCAACAGTAGAACTTCAATTTAGGTTTTATTACATTCAGACTAAATTACATTTATAGAAATAACTACAAAAACAGTGATTTTGTTGAAACAAAAAGGCACTTACCATATGTGGCGTCTTTAGCCAATCCACCAATGAAGATCTTTCTGCAAAAACACATAAGAATTGTCCAGAAATCAACAAAAAGATTCAATTTTCAATTTGAAATTCTCCTACAGATCTAATTTTCGAGGGAATTGAAAAAAGAAAATGGAGAGAAAGATGGAAGGAGACGAACCCAGGGCTAGCGCCGTCGCCTGAGTGAGGATTTCCGCCGTGCGATTTCGAACCCATTGTGGCGATTTGAGGTGTGAATTTGGTTCAGAGCTGATTTGAGGTTTGAGCTATCAGCGAGCTTGAGAGAGAACAGATTAGGGTTTTGGGTGGTGGATAAAATAATCTGTATGAAATGTCGAATCTACCACTTGCTAACGCCGACGTTTTTGTCTCGACTATTTTACCCTTCATTTTAATTTTTCATTTTCATACATAGGATCGTGTATAGGTGCACGTCAAAGTTTATGGTAAAGTTTGCTACACCATTATCATTTGGGTAAATACCTAATTTGAATCTTAAAGAACAATAAAATAAATACGTCTGTTATATGAACTCTTCTATATAAAATATTTAGAGATGGTGAACAAAACAAGATTTGCTGATAACACGGATCATATTTAGATAGAGGTTCCAACAGCAGTTCTCCCTTACTAACACAAAAGTGTTTCAAACGATCTAGCTCATTCTTGTTGTAAACTGGTCGGAATGTTTCAAATAAGTTCATGCGTAATTGCATCGTAGATTGCAAGATGGCTGACAAACTAATGTCCTTTGGGGGTTACAAAGTCCTTCTATACCAGACGAAAACTTGTCTTAGTTAACCCTTATCGTTGAAACTTTTCCTCACAATTTCATTTTCTTTTTGATCAAAACCCTCATAACCCAAAAGAAAGATCTCGCTTTCACCTGATATCTCTACTCACCTTAGCTCCCCTGTTGCCTCTATGTAAATACACAACATCGCCATTTCTCAACAAAAAAGGTAAAAGTGACAAAACCCATCCCTCTCACGGCCGTCACTGTTCATCTTTACTTCTTTTTTGCCCCTTCTGCCCCTCCTCTATGTCCCCAACAAATCAAAATCATGATCTCAAGGTTTTCCATGTAAGGCACCTCCTCAAAATTTTCACCCGAAAAAGAAAGGAGAGAAAGAAATCTTGAGGTATAAATAGAGAGGGGTCCAATTATTATTTCAGCTGCCTCTCAATTCTCCAATTCTCTCTCTCTAAAACAACACACAAAAAACGCTTCTGCTTTTCTCTGTGTTGTGTCTGCAAACATAACATGAGCGGCGGTGGGGAGACTACTAGGGTTTCAATCCCAGACAATGTAAAGAGCACGATCCAAAACATCAGAGAGATCACTAAGAAGCTTCACAGCGACGATGAAATCTACGCTGTGCTCAAGGAGTGCTCTATGGATCCCAACGAGACTGCTCAGAAGCTCTTGTATTTAGGTATATATTTTACTCTCTCTTGTACTCTATAATATCTATGTCTCTGTTTTGCATTAGGGTTAGGGTTGATGGGTCTTTGTGGGTTTGTGTTTTTGGGTCATGGGTTTTGTTGGTTTTGCTTCATTGATCGCTGGGTTGTTCTGGGTTTTGGTTTTTCTTTCATGGGTTTTTGTGGGTTTTGGAGATAAGAAGTCAAAGTTGAAATATGTATGATGATTTTGGGTCAAGGAGGAAGCTTTGGTTGTGTGTGGTATAAGGCTTAGAGTTTGGTGTTTTTTCTTTTGTTGTGGTAATTTGGGTACTGAGAGTTTTAACCTAGGAGGTTTTGGTTATAAAGTTTAGGTTTTTACTCTAAGATTGGTTTAAACTGTAAAGTAGGTTGCTGTTCTCTCAAATGAGGAAGCTTTGTGGTTGTTTTCAAGACTTCAAGAAGCAAGGTTACCTAGCCTAAGCTTAAGATGTTGATTCTGTGATGTGTGGAGCTGTGATTATCTTCGGGTGCCTATAGGCTTTAAGGAATATGGTCTATGTGTCTGAGTTGTATTGCTCCTGTAGTTGTCTAATGATTATAGATTTTGTTGTTATATCTGTAATCTCTGCTAGTGTCACTCTGCATAGTGTATATTTTTCAGAAATGCATATCATGTGATCTAATACCTGATAAAATGAGTATCATTGCGGTTAACATATTGTCGGATGTTAAACAAATGTGTCATTATGACTCCTCTAGTTGTCCATTGATTAAGGATTTGTTATTTTTTCCATCTTTTTTTTGTGTCCTTCCTCATCTTAGTTCTACATTATCTATGTGTATTCTCCATGCTACAATAGCTACATATTATATCAAATTATATTTGGAAATAATGAGCACATTTGGCTTGGCAGATACATTTCATGAGGTCAAAAAGAGACGAGAGCGGAGAAAGGAGGTAAAATTTTGCACATCTTTATCATGCAAAAGATATTACATTGATGAATGGATTGAATGCATTATGCTGGGTTAAAACATGTTGAACTTGGTGCTACAAGCTTTGGTGGTCCTTTATTTTTGCATACTTCTTAATTGGGTGGTATGGGAATAGGCTGGCCAGTGAAGTGCGGGGGAATTGTTGATGGAGTTGGATTGTATGAAGACAGATTGCACTCTTTATTCTGAAATAACGTTAGCACCAATTTGAATTCATTTTGCATAATGTAGCGACTATTTGAAAAATACTAATTTATATTATGTTTTTACCTAGTCTGTCAATTAAATTATTAAAATAATTTCAGAATAGTGCAGGTTTAATTCTGGGGTCCTGTTTGATAATATTAATTTTGGTGTTTATCTTCTCTTTATTTGTGTTTGTGTGTCTTAAGTGTAACTTGCTTAATTAGTGTATAATCCAATACTGTTACTTCTTGCAGAATGTGAAGGGCAGAGCATCTGAAGATTTGAGGACAGCACCAGCGGTTCATAGGCGAATGGTCAGGGGTGGCAGCCAAGGGAATTATACTTCTGGTACTCCTTTTCAATTATCTTTCTGTTATGACGTACACGTGTTATTTAAATAGGAATTGCTTCTATGCTCTTTGGATTTGTTTTTTTGGTTAATTAAGTAGCTCCTTGTTTTACATATGAACTGTTTAGATGCTGGTGGTGGGAGGAATTCTTCTTCTTGGAGGGAAAATGGAGGCAGTCATGTTGCAGATGGAGGTTCTCTGTCATCTTATATGCTAGTTCAGCAGAAAAATAAAAACAATGCTGCGATTCCAGTCACAAAGTAAGCAAATGTTAATTCATGGTTTTGAATCTATAAAAAGCACTTGCTTGTATTACTGTTACAGTTTGTAATTTATATTCCTGTATTCAGGGCTTCATCTGGTGTTCCAAATGGGGTTAAAAACCTGTCAAATGGGACTTCTAGTCATGTTTCTGCTCCAAAATCCTCTGCTGGTGTTGATGCAAACAAGTTGGGAGCTACAGCACCTCGCTATACTGTCGTTGTGGCATCTACACCTGTTGGCAAGGATCAACGCAAAGCCCCAACACCAACATCTGAGCAGCTTATAAGTTCTGCTACATTTGCTGCTGAATCTGGTGCTTACTTATCTGCTTCAGACCCTTTATCAACTCATATACAAGAAAACAAAGATGTTTCTGTTGTCTTAGAGGTGTCAAAAAGTGAAAATGTTGCCTCCAAATCTGATAATCACATGACCAAGGAAAAGAATCAAAGCGCCAATGCAAAGACAATTGGAAAGAATCGGCTTACCAAGTCATCAGAACCCCCTTCCTCAACTCATGATGGTTCTCAGGCCATTCTGCCTTCTAATGGAGAATCACAGCCAGGGACAATTGATTCTTTGAAAGGTACTGTAACATGTATCAGTCTAAGTGTTACTTTTTTGTTTTTACTCTTTATACTAAAACATGTACTGCAGGCCTGGATGTTTTAATCTGACATGATGGCCCCCAAACTTTCTTCATTGTGTCTTTGATCCGTGCAACTGTAGCCATAGATTGTTTACCCTGATTTAAGTCTAATTTTGGGATGTGTTGTAAATTATGATGGTGAAGACTTTATCTTTGCCAGTGTCTGATTTACTTGGATTTATATGTTCCCATATTGCTGATGTTTCTGAAACAGTAGCCACACCGGAGGTTAAAACCATTGTTGTTGAAGCTTCTTCTCAATTGCCACCTGTCTCCAGTCTCTCAGATACCAAACTCGTTACTTTTTCGAACCATATCAAGGTCCCTGAATCCTTGAGAAAGGCATTGACTTTTGGAAGCATTAATTCTACTTTTGGAACAAGTGTTGAATCAGTTAACGGTTCGGGTGTCGATGGCATTACCCGTGGTGTAGAATCTGGTCAGGATACTGAGGAAGCTGCCAAAGAGCCTGCTCCGAGGTCAGTGAATGATTTGTTTCTTTTGTGTGGGTATTCTTGTTGATTTAGTTAAATATTTGAAGTCTGTCCTTCTATGAGTTGACTGCTGAATATAGAAAAGTGTCAATAAGATATTCAGCTTAGCTGCCTATTAGTAACACTATAATTTTTCTTATTTATCATGTTTAGTTTTCTCCTTTGCATGCAGCAACAACAGTGTAACCTCATCTGTTCAAGGAGATCCTTCAGAGAATCCACTGTCTTCACCTAAGGTTCTTGAAAAGTCACAACCATCTGAGGGTAATGTGTCTTCAATACCCGACTCTGACTCCAAAAGTGAACAGTTGAAGGAAAATCTGCAGTTGCCTCTGGAAGTTCCACTTAGCCTCACTGCTGTAAATGGCCCAAGCTATAATCTTGGTTTTTTGCCACCCATGCTTGGAAGCCATGTTATACAAGTGGAAAGACATGATAATAAGGAACACGAAGCACCTCGTGTTTCGAACTTTGTAAGCTTGCTAACCGTGTCTATAAGCTATATTTTTGGCAAATATAAAGTTATTTTTCTTGTACTGCTTTCACTTTACTTTTATTTTCTGAATTGCAATCAAATCAGTTCTTGGTTTTATGTGACTTTTTGATACATTAATTGCTGGCTTTCTCCGTAGTGAAAGCTCAGTCTTCTATTATATTATATTATTGGCACTTACGGCTTAGAATTATGCACCGTGTTTGCACCATTGTTAAAAATGTCTGCTTTTGTATTTTATTGCTCATCTACTCATAATTTATGAGTTTCTACCAAATAAAAAGAAATTATAGCGCTGTGAGCAGGAAGGTATATCTATCCAATGAAATCCAATACTGATTGTGTACTCTCTGAAATTCAGTTCATGCTGAAATTAAATTTGTGGATGCCACTCAATTTCCTTCAGCTTTGTAAATTAGTTGTGTTTTGTAAATTAGTTGTGCATGCTTATACTCTCTACATTTTCATATTGTAGGTTGGAAATTCCGTTCCCAGCCCAAATACTACCCCACCTCTGCCAAGCTCCATAGCTGCATCTCCACAAATTCCTGTTTTCAGGCATGCATATCCCACTAATTATTTCCCATATGGCTATATCCCACCCTATTTTCTGCCACCAATGCACCAGTATTTAAGCCCCAATGGCTATCCTTCTCAGCCTTCAGCATATTTACCACCAACAGCACCAACTGCTGCTGGGATTAAATATCCTCCGCAGTTCAAGGCAGGGAGCAATGCTGGAAATCCAACCCAGTATAACATTCAATCTGGTGGTTCATTCATAACCACTCCTGCTGGGTATGCTCCTGGTTCAGCAGTTACATCTGGAACCTCAGTTAGTAACACTGAAGATCTTGGAGCATCTCAATTGAAAGAAAGTCATATCTACACTACAGGACAGCTGGTTGGTCTTGATTCCTTGTCTGTAATCTAAATTTTATTTGGAACATGTTTAATCACATCTGCTGTTCTCCAGCATCCTACCACATTTCTTGTGTTATGGTCAATTGTTTGGACACATTAATAGTTACCTACTTACCTTATGTTTTTGCAGACTGAGGGTCAAACTGTTTGGATTCATGCTCCTGGACATGATATCAGCTCTTTGTACAACCTTCCTCAAGGACAACGCTTTGCATACTCGCCTGTCCATGCTGGACATGGTGCCATGACTGGATTATATCCACCAGGGCAGACGATGGCTTCTCCAACGTATGTGCAACAGTCCCAGGCTGTGGCTGGAGCTGCCGAGAGCATAGGACCCCCACCTGCTGCTTATCAGCAGCCTCAACATGCACAAATGAATTGGAACAGTAATTTTTGATTTAGAAAAACTTCCTAAGAGGAATGAATGCAAAACACATCTTTTGAAGGCTCAAGATAAACTGGGAACCTGATATCTGGCTTGTTCTGATTGTAAATATGAAATGCTGGCCAGGAATTTTTGGAATTCAACCTTTTGTGGTAGGGGGAATTGGCAGTGCTGACCATCTGAAGTTGGAAGAAGATAGGTTTGGGTTTTCCATTGTTGTCTAGTGTTTTTCCTCATTTGTGTTTTGAGAAAGGGGCCTTGGTGGGGAATGAGTTTTTAGCTTTTGAAACTAGTGATTTCTTAAGATGTCATAGGAAACTAAGAGGATCATAGAGTAGGTGGCCTTGGTGGGAAATGAGTTTTTAGCTTTTGAAACTGGTGATTTCTTACGATGTCAGGAAACTAAGAGGATCAGAGTGCGTGAGATTTTTTTCAATTTTTCCTTCCCTGATATCTCACCTGTATATTATGATATTATCATAGCAAACATGATGGATCATACGGTTGTAATTGGTATAATATGAGAATTGACATTTATTGCCATTTCATTTGCTTGGAGATCTGTTTCAATGTTCAAGCTTTATGTATTCATGATGAACTCGGTATAAACCAACTCAGGAGTAATGCTACAAATATTTTGTGTAGTTTCGCTTGTCAAAGGTCTCAGGGTAGAGCTTCCAAGCAGTAAACAAATTCAATAGTTTCATATGAGTAACATGACAATAGAACTTTTGATTTTCAACTGATTTATAATTTTTTTCCCGATTTCAACTGATTTATAATTGCTCTTCTGCATAGATCGCAAGCTGTATGCAACCCTTTTTGAATCAAAGTTGGAATGTCTGAAATATCAGTGTGCCTTAGGAACCAGGTATAGAAATGTAAAAGATGTTCTTTAGCAACTATGTATACACAAAATCTGTAAGCCTGCTAGGTTCAAACAGCACTTGTGGTATCCTTTGCTTCTGACTCTACTACAATTTCTTGGTCAATGGTTTTGGGTTTTAGTGTCGGTAAGGATTGCTTGGTCACATTGTCTTGTGGTTTTTTCAGGTTGAGTGATGTGTAAACAGACATTCCACCCAGGGCTGTAACAGCCCCACAAAGGCTCACGAACCCTGGATCTGATTTGAAAAGAATATATCCCCCTAGTAATATCACACAAGTTTTGAACTGTCCAAGAACTACATGGCTAGTTGCTGAGGTTGCCCTGCATACAAAGAGAACTGGATATCAATACCACAACACTTGAAATAAGCTATAAGAGCACATCGTTATGTATCCAAATCGACGCAACCAATTACTACTGTGAACTTAGTTTTGGACACAATTATCATATCAGCACAAAATCCGGACTCCTGTATAGCATACCCGAGTGCCAATGCCCCGGACCATTGGAGGAGAAAACCAAGGATTGCTGATATCAGAATAGCACTTGAGTTATTCATATTCCACTGGAACAGTAGAACTCCTGGTGGATCCAACCATGGCATAAGAGCTAATAAGAAGAATATAGTGACTGGGGTAGTCCTCCACATCAGCCTACACTCGGAAAATAAAATGTCATTTCATATACATGACAGATAAATGCTTAACCATTAACCATCTTGAAGGAGCTACAAGGAAAATAGGGGATCAAGTCTTACGCAAGGGCGGTCCAATTCCCTTGCTGTTGCAGATTAGACCACAGGATTTTGTTTACAGCACTAGGGACTATCCACGCGATTGCAATCAAAGCGCCAAACAAATTGAACTCTAAATCTGTTACTGTTGCTACTGCCACACCTGCTGAGACCACAGCTAGAGCTAAAACCTGCACAAGCAAGACTACTTCAATATTTCACATGAAGGTGAAACAAAAGAAATGGGACAAAATCATTTGAGCTTGCCTTGTTGCAAGAAATGGTTTTTCTGAAGAGAATGAACTCGGCGAGAACAATGGTAGGAGTTACAGCAATTTTAGCCATCTGGTAGAAACCAACGCTGCAATTGATGAGCAGATTGGTGAAGAAAGTACGTAACATATTGCGTTTGTAACAATGTTGTAGATCATACATTGAAGACAAAAGATACCAAAGTAGAACCTGTTATGTTTTAGACTTGTATTGGCAAGACCAGAGGCAAAAGCCATGACAGCACCTAAAGAGAAGAGAGAAGTGAAAGGGGTAGTTCTAGCCGGAGGAGAAACCGGAAGAACTGAGAGTGTCTTAAAAATGGCTAGAAGCAACCATGATGTCACATAATGAATTAATGTGAGAAAGATTGGGAACCTAAATCCAACTCTCCCCATTACCTGGATTAAGCAGAAACACAATTGATATGAGATAACTAAACAAATTGATTATCAAATCATGCAATATACAAAAGCATATTTTAATTACAGAAAGGGCAACAAGGAAGGATAAGGCATGTACAAGCTTATTTGCCAGAATAATCCCCACAGACACCACGAAATTAAAGGTCATCGCCACCACCGGGCCACAAAATCGTTGCTGTTGGCGCTTGGCGCCCTCTGAAGTTCGAAGGTCATTGTAGAGAGAGCCTCTGAGTTCTTCAAGCGCTTTACCTGATAATTTAGAAAATCAGAAGTACAAGTAGAAACATGTAAATCATAATTTATGAGCAATAAGCTGATTTATCTTAAGGTCATTTGTCTTACTTTTATCCTATTCAACTAATTTGCTCAAAGGAATTAACCCAAGAACATCAAGTAAATAACATATTGGTTGCTAACGAGAATAAGAGCAATGCAGATTATAACATTTATTCACATTGTAAAACTAAGCTAATGAAACTATCAAAACCATAATCATCAGGAAAAGAAAACAGAGATGACCATTGTATCCACTCCATGATTAAAAAGGAAAAGAATTTATTCAAAGATATTGAACCCAGATACCCATTCATACAAAGAGAAAGAGCAATTAATAGTAGAGATATACAACAATCATAGGATCATAATGGTGATGGCACCCAGAAAAGCATTTTGTTCAAACCTGCTTCTCCTGCATCACTGTCTTTCCTTTTCACAAATCTTTTGGCTTCATTCCCCAACAATGAATCAAGCAAAGCCATTCCAATCTGACAATGGCAGAGGCATATGTATGGGATCATGCAGCCATCAAAAACAGCTTTTCATCATAGAAACTGATAATGTTTCTATATGAATGTGAAAAATCAGAATATTTAGCTGCACTAGACTCCTTTAATCATACAAACACTGTTCTTTGTTTCTTCTTTTTGAATAAATGAATGGAAAAGGGTAAAACTAAAGGAACAAAATTGAAATGAATATAGAAAAAGGAGAGTTTGTTATGCTTTAGGATTTGTATTCTCTAGATACAATGTTTGTTAGGATCCCAAAGTGACAGGTGGGTAAGAATAAGAGTCTTGATTTATGTAAATCTCTCCAAATAGTGTAGGTTTCCGGGGATGTTAAGGAAAGACTGAGATGTCTAATTTTCTATAACCAAGAAAGAGTCAAGATGCAAATACGTACATGTTGCTAAAGTGACCACCAAGTGCTCATTACTCATTGATATAATCACATATATTGTTCTTCAAGATTTGGTTACACATAACGATACTTTACCAAACTAATTAATACCATCTTTCATAAAAATGGGATTAAACCTCATCATGTTGGTGTTAACTATTAAAAATTTAGGTCCATGACTCCAAAATGATGATAAAAAGAACCTCCATGACCACCCTTGAATCAATTTGGAGCAAAATGGAAAATTACTTAACTTAGAAACGATGCATATTGTTAAGCAATACTATATTGTCTATCAGGCAACCATCATCTCTGTAAGTAATATGATTAAACAATCGATGCTAGCAAACTAAGGACAACATGTGATAACTATGCAATATACAGATTGATCACTATTTTTACAGGTTACATTTGGGTGAATTGACAGACGGTGGTTCATTATCTTATGTGACAGTTGCTTGACATCTCAAATGTTCATATAACATAATGGTTGGAGCCAAACACAAAAGCAATAGTGAAAGAGAGATGCTGCCACCCTCGAAAATGAAATCTCAACAGAAGGGTACGTTTGTCCCTACTTCGTCGACTCATATATCCAAGCACAACTGCTTAACAAATGCACCATTTCACAGAAGACAGCAAATGCACCAATGCTTATACTTGTGACTCACGCTACCTTAATATCCTTCCTGATCATTCACGCGGTCGATTTGGGGTTAATGCTGTTGGAGGATGTGTATTGTTCATACTACAGGGGGGCCAAGATGATTCCGGCAACTGAATCATTCATGTAGGTTTTGGAGGAAGCAGCGAGTCCACCTGATGATGTTGATGATGAATAACAATGTGCTATCTCTTTTTTTTAAAGAAGGGCGATGAGTCTGCATGACCAGTTAGCAACGAGTGTGTCATTGGCACCTCTGTTTGCTTTGACAAAGCTGTGACATAACAGAAGGATAACTGTACTACAGATAAGCATCATAACGGCTAAATGTGCAACCTTCCTACTATATTGTTGTACGAAATCATATCTGACGACCCTCTATTTCATCCTGTCACTAGGAGGTTGCGACCATTTCACATAATAAGGAACTCACAATATACCTAGGCCAGATCGGGCACGCAAGGTGCTCATAAAGTCCACATCTTCTTATTGAAAACAATAAAAATCTAAAATCTTGTAAATTAAAACAACATAAACATATATTTGCCCTAAATTGGCTAAAAGGGCCCATTGGCAATGTCCAGGCCCAAAAGACCAAACCATGAAGGAGACGGCCCAGTCCCGCTAACCCAAGTTAGAAGTTGTACCCTCACCTTGCCACTATCAACGTCGTCCCCTCTCCACCAGCATCGGGCCCTCACCGCCTTCTTACCGGTAACAAGAATGGTGATGAGCGAACCCTCACACCAATAAGGAAAAGGACTGGATCCAATCCAGCAGTCGAACATAACCCAGCAGCCATCAGAGACAAATTCAGGGATCAGAACACAGTTAGGCGCCCTATCGACAACCGCTGTCGCTACGATCCAACAAGGACCCAACCCACCACCGATCCAAACACACATCCATAACACAACCCCTGCTTTAAACCAACAAAGAAGAGATAGCACTCCTTCAGGCCAGATCCTCCGTCCCTGAGACATGTCCACAACACCTGACTCATGTCCGGCCCCACACACATGCCAACAAGGTAGGCCAGAGGCCGCCGCTAGTGCTGGTGGAGCCGGACAGGAACAAAACACGAATATCTATCTAGGTCCACTCATGCTAGGGTTTTCTCTCTATCCCGTTCTTTCATTGTTAAGAGTTCCTTTGCTACCTCTTTTAGGAACTACTGTGCTCTCTTTAATTTGTATGGTTTTTTTTTAGAAAAGTAAAATATAACTATAATCAATAAAAGCATAAAATGTTTCACACAACCAGCTTAACAAAAAAGAAAGCCCAAGGCTAAGCCCAAACCCAAAATGCCTGATACATCCATGATCTATCAGTTCCACTTTCCGCTCATCTTCATAAATCATAAAAATGCATCGCCAACATTTCCTGTTGTGATTTTGGGTTGTGATCACATCGGTGCTGTTTGCCAGCCACCACTGGACCAGCCTCTTTGACGGTAAGTTTTGTTGATTCTAATCAAATTATTATGTCTCTATAGAACACTTCGATCAAAATCTTGGATCTATTATTCAAATCTCTACTAGTATTTCAGCTTTTGCTCTATTCGAGAAATCCAATCAAAGGATCGGAAAATTATACTCATGAAAGTTTATCTGAATTGCACTGATCAGTTCAATTCTCTTTTTTGTTTAGATCTGAGTCATGAATCATGATCTGCGTGTGCCCTAAGTAACCATAATTCCTAAATAAACAAATTAAACCCTAACTGTAATTGTTTCTCTTTTGGTAAATTTTGATTACTTCAGCTTCATATTTTACACACATCTTAATTTTTCTTTATCGTGAATGCATCTTAATTCATATGATATACATCCTTATTCTTTCAATAGGCAGATAATGTTGCCAATGACGAAGAATGCTAGGAACCTCAACTCTGAAATCCCTGAAGATATAATTCAGAAGATTCTATGTAGGCTGCCGGTTAAGTCTTTGATTCGATTCAGCTGTGTATCGAAACGGTGGCAGAGTTTCATACTTCATGATCCACAATTAGGTAACGCCCATCTCAAACTAGCAACTGAGAGAAAAACCATCACAAGAAGACTCATTCTCTCCGTTTCCCCCTATCAATTAAAGTCTTTAGAAGACTCATTCGGATATCAGTCACCAGTCAGAAATCTCACCATCCCATCCGGAGAGTGTGAGAAAGTAGTGATCTCTACCTGCAAAGGGTTGGTTGCTGTAGGTAGCATTTTCGATGGCTGGTCTATTTGGAACCCATCAACTGGTTTCGAGCTGGAATTACCTCCTCTAGATTATTCACTGCTAATGAAAAAAGTGAGCTCGGATGAAGAATTTGATTCTAATAATATTGTTTTAGATGGTTTTGGTTATGTGACATCCACTGATGATTACAAACTTGTTTTAGTACCTGTTCCTGATGACTCTGGTTCTAGTGTGGTCAATGTCTTCATATTCTCCGTGAGAGCTAACTCTTGGAAACTCAAGCATGCTTCTCGCTGGCCATCGCGCAGTTACAGCCCGACTACCAAGTCCGGGACTCTTTCAAATGAAGCAATACATTGGATCAACCACAACACAGTACGTAACAACAACATAGAAGGCAACGATATCGAAGTCTGTGCTTTTGATTTGGAAAACGAGAAGTTACGTAAGGTGCCAGGTCCTTCTTTTAAACGAGTTCATCAAGGTTTCAATAGAAACATGAAGACTGTTATTCATGCAGGAGGATGTCTTTGTATTTGGTCGGAGGCTTATGATGTTGAAGGGCGGCCAGGTGGCTATATTGAGATGTGGATGATGAGAGATTACGGGGTGCCTAATTCATGGACGAAACTATTTAAATTACAAAAGAAGGATTTACATGATGTTCTTGATCCAATTCGTTTTTGGGAGCCGAGTTTTGTTAAGGAAAATGGTGAAATAGTGATCCTGCTTGACAACAAGGAGTTGGTAAGGATCAAATGCCATAAAAAGAGGGCGGTCTTCAGGGGCCGATATAGGCTTCAGAAGGCGCTTGAGTGTAAGCTTTTGTTGCGCGCCACTTTATACGATGAAACTGTAGTTTCTCTGACTGAATGATTGTGGCTACTTGAATCACTAGCTGGGCTATAATTTGATGTTTAGCTGAGTTTGCTATGTATCTGCCTTTAAATTTTTTTGATAATACTCGCATGCAAATGCTGCAGGCTGATGGTTTTTTTTTATGTACTGTTGTTTACAATATGGATTTTCCACCTTAAATAAATTTCATCTCCATTTTCAATAAATTTGATGTTGTTGAGTTTTGCTTATGAAACCCAACTATAGCACATATATGAAGAAGGAAGCATTGCCGCTATGTCGTCATAACAAGCTTGCATTTTCTTTAAATTTGGTTTCTGATTGTAATCGAGTAACTGGTATATAACTATATAGCAAGCTATCTATCTGGTTTATGCTTGTTTCCCATTTGTAAGCCAATATGGAGTTGTTCGATTCGTAGTTTAAATGTTGGGTAATTATATATATAGTAACCTAGTAATTTGTTCCATTCTTCACTAAGCTTAATATTTCTTAATTTTTCTCTACGAGCTGCTCCAATTGTTGTTGATGGAATAGTCAATTTTTAAATGTATTTTTTATTACCAAATATTGGTACATTCAGGTGTAGTACCAATGTAGTTATCTACCAATGGGGTTGGTTCAGTTGGTAAAGGACGGACTTAAGATGCAAAACCTACACAGGTTCGATCTCCGTTATCAACAATCCCTCATTGGTGGGTAATCTGTAAAATGTCCTTGGGTCTTCGTAAGAGGGCCGCTGGGTGAGGATGTGGTCTCCTTGGAGCATGCTTCCGAGCCTTCGATTGGAGGGTGTCATCTCTCGCAAATGTGAGTGAAATTCCCCTTCCAGTCAGAAATCTGAAAGCCTCCGGGCCTAGGACGTAGGGGTTTGCCCTGGTCCTGATAGTGTAGGGAAGTCTCCCTCTTACCTAAACTTTTATGTACCAAACAAATGTAGTTATCTTGATCATCCCTCAATGTAGTTATCTTGATCTCCGCTATCAACAATCCCTCATTGGTGGGTAATCTGTAAAATGTCATTGGGTCTTCGTAAGAGGGCCGCTGGGTGAGGGTGAGGGTGTGGTCTCCTTGGAGCATGCTTCCGAGCCTTCGATTGGAGGGTGTCATCTCTCGCAAATGTGAGTGAAATTCCCCCCCCTCCAGTCAGAAATCTGAAAGCCTCCGGACCTAGGTCGCAAGGGTTTGCCTTGGTCCTGATAGTGTAGGGAAGTCTCCCTCTTACCTAAACTTTTAGGTACCAAACAAATGTAGTTATCATGATCCTCCCTCAATGTAGTTATCTTGATATCCACTATCAACAATCCCTCATTGGTGGGTAATCTGTAAAATGTTCTTGGGCCTTTGTAAGAGGGTCACTAGATAAGGGTGTGGTCTCCTTGGAGCATGCTTCTGAGCCTTCGATAGGAGGGTGTCATCTCTCGCAAATGTGAGTGAAATTCCCCCCCTCCAGTTAGAAATCCGAAAGTCTTCGAGCCTAGGTCACACATGGCCTTGGTAGTGTAAAGAAGTCTCCTTCTTATCTAAACTTTTATGTACCAAAAAAATGTAGTTATCTTGATCCTCCCTCAATGTAGTGTTCTTTCAACCCTAAACCGTTCTTGAAAAATTGCAAGTCCAGTCAACCCCGAAAACCCAGCTAGCCTCTCTTTTGTTTTTGTTTTGTTTTTTAAAAAAACCTAGTCTCTCTCCTATAAATTATAAACCCTGATCAGTTACACACTCCTGACTCCTTCATTTCATTTCCGCTCATCTTCATTAACCCTAAAATCGATCGCCTCATTCCTTGTTGTGATCACATCGGAGCTGTTTACCGGCCCCCCACATCCATCTGAACCAACCTCTTTGCCGGTAAGTTTTCTTGATTCATTTCGATTATTATGTCTCTGTAAGAGCACGTACATACTCTCATAGTCTCGTTACAATTTTTGATCTGTCATTGGAACCTCTACTAGATCAAATCTTTTGGATTATGAGAAAAATCTACACAGAGGAAAATATTCATTTAAATATATCTGTATTACCAGATTACGAAGAGTGAAGTTAATCAGTTCAATTCCTAAGTTAAAACCCTAGCTAGTGTTTCCATGTATTACTAGTCTTCAGATTCTATCTAGATACGTTATGATTTTGTTATTGTGATTACATCTTAAGTAGGTGAAGAAGCATATTGCATAGATGTAATAGAACTGCAATCAAATGTCAAACACCGCAAAAGCTCGATCTCTTTTCTCATATGATAAACACCATTGTGTTAATCTTCTACAGGCAAAGGTACGTTGACGATGATGAAGAAGGCTCATTCTCAGAACCTCAACTTTGACCTCCATGAAGATATAATTCTATTGATTCTTTGTTGGTTTCCGGTTAAGTCTGATCCGATTCAGTTGTGTATCGAAATGGTGGCATAGTATCATACTTAAAGACCCACAATTTGGAACACACCTCAAAAAAAGAAGGGGAAAGTAAAGATATATAGATTTGTTTCAGGATTTGTCGATTTGATCTGTGGCTGGCCTGGTATCAGAATAATGTTGTATAGCTTTCTTCTTGTCTCTCGTTACTGCCCTCCAGTTCTTAATATACGCATAATGAATCGGCATTGATACCAGAAAAATCTGATTGATCAAGAATAGAAGAATAGAAGAAGCTCGTTGTGGCGGGAAATGGTTGGGCCAAAAGAGAGACGACTCGTCGTTTTTAAATAATGGATTCTTCAGCCCGTCTAGGCCCACCACAGCCCAACCGCCATGACTTGTCTAGTCCGTTAAAAGCCCAATTCGCTTATGTTGTATTATGATGGAAAGTCAGTATTACCCCCATGATTTAATTTGTAGACGGTTACGTATTCCGGCGAATCGGACCGTATCGGACCATTTATCTAATTTTCTAGCCGTATAAGAGAACATATCCTTAATCTAAAAGACACCGGCTACGTGATGGTATGGCCGAATATGGTGCAAACAGAAAATATACTCTACGATACGGCAGGATACTTATCCGTCCATAAAACATTATGTGGGGTAATATTGACCTTTCGTCCCTAGTGTCCAGCATTTTTGAGTTGGCAGTGAGAGATGTTGAAGATGCTTCGAAACAAGGGGAGCCATTCTAATGAGGACCTCTAAGTTGAGGACTAGTTAAGGACTTTTCAATTAATTACTTATTAGACCAACTTTTTGATCAAAATTTGACATCTTAACCGTTGAAGTTGTAGATTTATATAAGTAGATCAATCATACAAAATTTTAGCCAAATTGATGATCGTTAAGTACTAGTTTTAGATCAAATCAATGGACGAACCAAATCTGTTAAGCATGAACCGTTCAAGTTCATAATTGGTAAATCACACTTATGAATGTCATAATGATTTTCAATTTAGTTAAAAATTTACAGAAATTATCTACTCATAAATATTTATAAAATGAACGGTTAAGATGTGGATATAAGATCGAAAAGCGGGATAAACCGAAAAGTCCTCAACTAGTCCTCAACTTAGAGATCCTCACTAGAAGGGCTCCCTCGAAACAAGTTCTACAAATTCAAACAAATCTCGACTCAACTTGTCAAATTCAAACAATAATTGGCCGTCACCCCTCTCTTCAAACAAATGCTACTCTGTGAAATCGCTCCTAGTGATTACACTGTGTCTATTATCATCAATATATTGCTACTGCAATTTGAATCAAATGAGGTTTGGCTTCTGTGTGCTGGGAAACTTCTTCAAATTTGGCCTTCAACCAAATATTATTACCTTCTACACTCTCATCCACAGCTTCACTCTCGACAATCAAGTCACCAAGGCAGCACGAGCATTCAGCAAAATGCTCAAGGGAGGTTACTGTAAGCACAATGTGGTTAGTTTCAACACATTAATAAAGGGTTTCTGCAAGATGGGTGACAACAGTGCAGCAATGCAATTACTTAGCAAGATGGCAAAAAACGGTTGTACGCCTGAGACAGCTTCCTATAACACCGCAAGGACACACTCTTTGATGAAGCATCCATACTCTTCGCAGAAATGATCAATATAATAGAGGTATTACACCAAGCATTATTACTTACACTTCTTTGATTCATGGAGTTTGCAACTTAGGTCGGTTGAAACAAGCTACCAGGTTGGTCGAGTATATGGTGAGCCAATGTGTCGATCAGGCCTACAAAGTTTTCAAGAAGATGACGTGCTGGGAGCTGGTTCCAGACAGTTACTTTTAACACTCTCATTGATGGTTTTTACAAGGCAGGGAGGGTACAAGAGGTAGAAGAGTTGTTCTCGGAGATGCAAGGTTGTGGCCTACTTCCACCTGTTCAGACGTACAATTTTATACTTGATGGCCTATGAAAGAACCAACAACTTTCTACGGCACTGAAACTTCTTAAGAACTATTGGAACTATTCTTAGGGAGATGGATGTGCTGATGAGGAAGTGATTAACAATTGTGAAAATTATTCGGTATACCGTGACTGACGGTGATCTATCCAATACACATCGTGCGATCATCTCTTCACCGTTAGAGATCCGACTCTTCTAAAGTTAGAAAAATATGAAGTTAGTAAAAGTTTATAAAATCCGGTCTCTTTATCTAATCTAATGATTTCAAAAATTGACACCATTTTTTTCACCTAAACCGTGGTTAACTTACTATTAACTCCAAAAAGAAAAAAAATTGATTATCCTTTTCTCCTCTGCTTCAAATTAACTCTTGAGCCAATTTGCAGAGCAATGGCGTCCAACAATGAAAAAAAATAACTCTTTCTTTCTTTCTGGTTTCTTTGCTACTTCTCTTTGCATTCATGGCTGCATACTAACCGTGGAATTCATGACTTCTTGCAATTGTTCTTATCAATTTATTCAACAAGAAGACATTCAATCAATTGCCATAAGAATGAATTGGATCTATTCTATATAGCAGAAGATTAGGGTTTTGTAACTGTTTATATGAACGAGAATCCATTTATTGGAGATCTACATCTGAAAATACCCAAAATATAGGAATCAATATATTCAATAAAAAACTAGGAAATTTCTTTGTACCCAATCGAATTGCTGGGAGGGGATCCATTGAGGATTTCTTGTTGAGAACTAGTTGTGGACTTTTTCCTTAATAGTTTATTACACCCACTTTTCAATCACATTTTTCTATCTCAACGTTCAGTTTATAGGACTATATGAATAGATCACTTATACAAATTTTCAGTCAAATTGATGATCGTTAAGGCATCGAAATTGATCAAATCAATGGATGATCCAAATATGTAAAACAGAAACCGTTCAAGTTTATAATCGGTGAATCACATTTATGAATGCTTTAACGGTTTTCAATTTGTATGAAAATTTGTAGAGATTATCTACTCATATATATCTACAAACTAGACGGTCGAGATTTGAATATACGATCGAAAATAAGGTAAAACGAAAAAGTCTTTAACTAGTTCTTAACAAAAAGATTCTTAATAGAACCCCTCCTTCAAATTGCTATCGAACTTCAAGACCTCAGCTCCATAATTAGATTTTTGGAACTCGGGTACATAGTAGATTCTCGATTGTATGCCAAATATATGTCCATTGAAATTGATGGTACAGTATCATCTGATAAACAATTAACACATAAACTTGTTCTTGGTGAATCGTTTAATTTATACAAGCAAGAATTCCATGATTAAGCAACGAGAAGTATAAAATGAAGCATAAAGAATACAAAGACATCTATTGTTTATGTAAGAGAAATGTTATTTTTCTTTTTGGAGTTAATAGTAAGTTAACCACGGTTTAGGTGAAAAAATAAAAAAAAATGATAGAAAAAGAATGCGTCAATTGTTAGGAGCATTAGCTTAGACAAAGAAACCAGATTTTATGAACTTTCACTAAATTCACTCTCCTAACGTTAGAGGAGTCGGACAAAGAGGCGCAAGACGATCTCACCCATGTGAACCAAAACCGCTTCCAGAATTTGAGCTTCGTAACTGAGAAGATGCTTCGAACAATTTCTGCTCGTTATTGTCGTTGCAACAACAACACTAGAGGTTTGTTCACGGCTTTGTTCTCGACAATCAAATGCATGAGGCTGCACGAGTTTTCACCAAAATGGTCGTGGGAGGTCACTGTATGCCCAATGTGGTTGTTTGCAACACACTTATAAAGGGCTTCTGCAAGATGGGGAATACCAGTTCTGCGATTCAGATACTAAGGAACATGGGAGAGAGAGGTTTTAACCCTGATACAGTTTCCTATACCACCATTATCGACAGTCTCGCCAAGGGCACACTCATTAATGAAGCATTGAAACTCTTGGCAGAAATGATCAGGAGAGGCATTGCTCCAGACGTTGTTACTTACACCTCTTTGATTCAAGGACTGCCATATAGGCCGGAGCAAACAAGCTACCAGGTTGTTGAATTATATGTTGAGTCAAAGTGTCTTTCCAGATCTCGTCACCTTTAATGTCTTGGTTGATACACTCTGTAAGGACAGGAAGGTTGTGGAAGCCCAAGGTGTGATTGAGATAATGTTTCAAAGACATATTGAGCCTGACACAATCACATACAATTCGGTTATGGACGGTTATTGTTTGCGAGGAGAGATGAATGAGGCCAAAAAAGTATTTGATCTAATGGTTCAGAAGGGCTCCATGGTCAATGTTCGTAGTTGTAATACATTGATAAATGGATATTGCAAGAATAAAAATGTCGATCAGGATTACATGGTTTTCAAAGAAATGACTTTTAGGGGGCTTGTTCCAGACACCATCACCTATACCACTCTTATTTATGGCTTTTGCAAAGCAGGGAGGAAACAAGAGGCAGAAGAGTTGTTCTGTGAGATGCGAGTCCGTGGCCTATGTAACAGCCAACAACTTTCTTCAGCATTGAAATTGCTTAGAGTTGGAAGGCAAGAAATTGTTAGTGGACTTTGCAGAGGAGGCCTGTTAACTGATGCATCCACTACAGAGTTGATTGCTGATTCATTGTCAAAGGATAAAGTAGATCTTGTATTACTAGCATGGCTTAATGATCCAGTCTGATGCTCAGTGCTGCTCCTTTGGCAACCTTGGATGTTTTGTGAATCATATTTGTAAGTCCACCATTGAAACACAATGCTATTTCCTAGATTATATTTTACTGATTTTAGTATTAGCTAAATTTCATCTGCTGATGCTTATAAATTCAAATTTCAAAGTTTCATTACATAATAGGGTACTAGTTGAATTTGCTGGCCTTGAATTTATGTGAAATAAACAGTGCAAGCTGCCAGTTATATGGTTCAGTACTCTAGGCCTAAGATTCGATTTACTTTATATGTACAATCTGTTCTTGTCTTTCTGTGCTTCCCCAGTATGGCTTAAATAGTTTGAAGAGTTTGTAGACTCATGCCATCTTTCTGTTAGAATGTGTTATTGACCATTACTTCATATCCTCTGTCCACTTGATTTGGTTAATTTGTAGGTACGATAAGTTTTACGATGGCCTGCCCATTTTCATAGCAGATGGGAAAGAAAAAAGACATAATATTAACAATAGAAGTGTATTTAAAAAAAAAACTATACATTCTGACGGTGTCATTATTCCTATTTTGTTGTAAATAAGTAAACATGTCTTTTGTTTCTTATGCCTCGGAGACAGTAGTTTCTTCAAACAGAAGTGTAATTTCTTTTTTATTGAAGTTATGTGTCAAAAATTCTGGTGTTTAATAGCAGTTTGTAACACAAACATATATATATATATATATATATATATATATATATATATATAAAGAAGTAAATAGGATAGAGAGAAGAGATAACAAAGAGAGTGAAGAATCATCCGCTTATTCATTGATAGTAGCTTCTTTATATAGAGGAACACAAAATATCATTCTGATATAGATAATGAAACATAATCATATTCTATCTAGTAATCCAAGTTACATAAGGCCAAAACACACATGTCAGAATATTCTAGAACACTCCTCCTTGTGTCGTGCGTCTTCATGTCTGTGATGCTTCGATGTTGCCTCGTCAAAAACCTCGTCAAGTAACAAAATCCGTGTAGAAGAAACTGAGTCTTGATCGTAGGAGAAAAAGAGTGCAATGCGTTAACTACTTCATTCAGAACACGATCATTCATGAACAACTTCATGTTGATCAATAATCTCTGCAAGAGACAAGCGGTGCATGTGATGTTGCCTCGTTAAAAAAACCTTGCCAAGCAAAAAACCGGTGGGACAAAAGTCTTATTCTAAGGGAAAAAGAGCACAACTGCACCTTTCACATTTAATAGTGATATGTATGTGCTAGACTCCCCTGAAGTCTGCATCTCCCCCTGATCCTTAGATCATTCATAAGAGTTCGAATTATTCAGCATTTCAATGCATTTTAACATGTCTTCAAATGTGACATCAGTCAATGATTACTAGATTATACCGGATTGTCCTCATAGATGATTTCTTACACTTGGATCTTAAGGAGAAGACTGTTTGAAAACTCAAATCATAAGTTAGCGCTGAAAGTCAGATTCTCGCGCAGCACGACCTTTGGGTATTAGAATAGCCGTAACTTTTTCTAGAAAATACATATGAATGAAGTGTAAACAGTTTTTGAAATTAGACTCATGTAGCTTTCCAACCGTATATTATACACATTCTGGTTCATTCGTACAGTTTTCGACTTCTGAAGATTTCTGGGTTGCTTTTCGAGCTCCAATAGGCTTAATTCGTCATCCCTAGAAGCTAGGTAAGTTCTTCTTCCTCCTAGCTCGATTTCTTCAAGGTTGGTGTTTTTCTGGGCTTATGCCGAACTCGGCAAAACTCTATGGTCCAAGCTTGGATTGTAATTCTTTTGGGTTGTTAAGATTTAGGAGTTGAAGGAGGAAGACGAAAAGTGAAGGAATGGCCGAGAGGGAAAGAGATTGTGACACTGTGGGTGTAGAGGTCACTTCTGGTGGGTCTCGAAGTTGGTGAGCAGAGGTAAGAATTGTTGTCTAATTCTGGGTGTTGGTGCGTGGCTTGGTGCTGTTTGGATAATGAGGACTGGCTTTGGTTTCATTAAAGGGCAGGAGGAGTAGGTGGAGCAGAGAAGCCATCTCGGCAGTGAGCAGTGGAGGTCTGAGTGCCAAGATTAGATTCTTGGGTGTGAAGAGTTTTGTGAGGGCAGTTTGCTTCTTCTGGGATCGAAAGGTGAATCCCTTAATCGAGGAAGAGTTTGATCATATAGTTAGGTTGATTACTAGGAGTCCTGTGTATGTTTGAAATGTGTTGTTGTGGTGATTAAATCGTCTTGTTTTGTTTGTCTGCATGTCGTAACTTGGAAACGAGAAAAACGAGGAGGTTATGGCAAAATTCCGACAAGTTACCAGAATCCGGTGACGGTTCCGGTGATGCAGTGAATCCGGCAGAATGCCGAAGATGTAGAAATCAATTCCTTGTTAAGCTTTGAGTCAAAAAGTGTCAGTTGAATCGTAATTGGGATATTTACGGAAAAATTAGACGTAAGTAGGAAGTTTCCATTTTGAGAAACTTCCCATTTTAAGAAACTTCTTATTTCTGGAAAGTTAATAATTTGGGTTGAAAAGGTTAAAGAAATTGTGAAAGTTTAAGTTAAAGGAAATGAGGGATATTTAGTGAAGTATGTAAATTGTAAGTGTGTTGACCACTTTAGTGGTTAAGGTAGAAGATGACTCTAATAACAGAATTGTTGAGTTGATCGTGGAAAATATTTGGATAAATTTCATTATCGATATATCAACTCACAATTAGTAAATCGGTTAAACTTTTAAATTGGGTGTCTATAGTAATTCTACAAATTACTATGCGTGAACCTAACGTCAAATGAATTATAAGAAAAGTTGATATGTTAAGGTTGGGTAGTCGAAAATAAATCTATTTGTTGAAAAGTTGTTAAAGGGTTTGAGTTTGGTCAACTCTTGGTCAAACTCAGATTTCCTACTCAAACTAGGAAAAAATCAAGTCAACGGTAGTAAAACTAATTTGTTAGATTAATTATACAGTCTTTGGTCGAGCGTGAAACGAACTCGGTCGTGTGGATATTTCAAGGTTACGCTCGAGGGGCATTCCGAGCAGTGAGGAGGTCGCATTAAGTACTGTGAGTGGACATTTGTTTTGAATTAATGTATGTCGTGTTTTTATACTAAACAACATGATTTTTATTAGCTTTAATGAGCCAGTAAGGCCAGGAAGGTGGGTTGCTCCCCTTTCGTAAGTCCCTATGTTATGTCGGCTGAAATCAGTGTTAATGATTAAATTTGGGATGCATTGTTTTATGGTCATAGTTTTGAAGACGGTCGGGAACCGTGCCTTATGCATAAGATGCAAGTTTTAATATACGGGGAGGAGTCATATAATAATGACTTTTCGTATTTGCTTGTTTTCATCATCATGTTAAGGGTCG